>CM060690.1:114340534-115540534 GCA_030686995.1 Artemisia argyi
CCTTTTTTTTCCTCCTAATGCGAGGGACAGAAACATATAGCCGGCAATGTTTAAGAATATGACGTGGAAAATACAAACCGATTGCAAGAGAGATTGTCCCTGACTTCTGTTATTTGTCATCAAGAAAGAGCGGACTCGTGGAATGCTTTCTTTACAATCTTCAACAGCAAATGTTTATCAGAAGGTCTGGTCGCTCTTTCGTGAAGATTGCTGTTGAAAATATCACCTTCTTATAAAACATTTGATGTTGAAGATTGGACACGTACTGTGTAGAAAGACCCACATCATGAAAGAGCGGACACATACTGATTAATGATATGTTTATCAGAAGGTCTGGTCGCTCTTTCGTGAAGATTGCTGTTTAATATGAAAATATTAAAGACCAGACCTTCTGATAAGGGAGGTGATTTGCACACTCCATAAAGTGATTGGGACACTCTAATTTATTGTGTTTGGACATTTATACCCTAACAATTACCTTACACTTTCACCCATGTGAGGGCATAAATGTCCAAACACAATTAATTGGAGTGTCTCAATCATTTGGTAGAGTGTGCAAATCATCTCCCTTCTGATAAACATTTGCTTTAATAGGAAGACCCACATCACGAAAGAGCGGACACGTACTGATTAATGATATGATTTCTGATTGATCATAGGATTTCAATCATCCTAAAAATATATTTCAAACATGACATGATTATATTAGTTCTCATATGTAAAAAGGGTATTAATTTTTGCCTTGTGACAACACTCGAACCAAGTATAAAAACTTTAATAATCGAGTGAATCTGTGATGCTGTCTAGAGCATATAAAACAATCAAGTGAACAAAACTAAAATAAAAAATTATAAACTTTAACAATCGAACTTTAAAAAAATATATATATAGTTTGAAATTTTAACAATGAGACTAAACAAATTATATGAGTTTTCATTTATAAACTTTAACAATCGAAACCAAATATAACAACCAAGCGAATTTATTTTAAACTTGTCAACAATCAAATTTTATTTAAAAAAAACCAAAAATAAAAAAATAAAAAATAATAATAAAAGAAAAATCTTTAGAAGGTTAACAATAAAAAAGGTGGTCCAATTTTTTTAAAACTTATAGTATTTTATTAGTATATGTTACTTACTTTTAAGTAGACATCACTAAACCACCATTTCACTTTTATAACTATTGACAACCAAATTAATTGTATATAAAAATTACAACAACAGTGATACCTAATTATACCGAAGTGGGGTATGAGAAAGTAAAATGTAAAGTGATTATCACATAGCAAACCTGAGAGTAAGGATACTCACTCCGATAATATAAAATTTAACATGAAGTAAATTCAAAACTATGGTTGTTACAATTATCCACTTAAATGTTGAAATAAAAGGCAAGTGTGTTGCCATAACAAAATTGGTGGAATTTTTGTCTAACATTTTACCAAAATTGCCCGGCCGTGGTCATACAATGGTCATTATCTAATATGCATGCAATTGAAGTAATTAGCAAGCAACTATTTATGTTCACTAATAATTAGGTACAATATGCTCAATATTAACACTTGTAAATAGCATCCCTTAAAAATCTAAACAAATCAAAGCAAGTTATGCTTGATCTTTATGACGATCTTCAAAAGATCAAGATAAAAATAATACCATATATATGAATAAGAGAATTTAAGATCACACGCAATGAGAAGCTAGAAGACTTTTATATTGGTGTACAAAGGACCAAACATTCTAAACATCAAAACATGAATAAACCGAAAATATATCAAATCATGCGATTACATTATACATATTTCTTATCAAATATTTGCATACCTTTAAAAGAAAATGATGATTGTTCAATGTATATGGTTCTTTGCATGGAACTTTTTCAAATTCTACATCCTCCTGTATAAAAACAAAAACACAAAGTTAGTTTGCACAGAAACAATAATCGTAATAGGAAAAAAAAAAAAAAAAAAAAAAAAAAAAAAAAAAAGGCTCATCTATATAAAATAGTAAAAGCTTGTGCAAAATAATGACGTTTCATTATTTTGGGGGAAAAATCATCAAATAGTAATGACGTTTTATTAATGTTTCAATTTAGTCACTCATATTCTTATTAATTTTTATGCTTGAGTGAGCAAAAACGGAATAGATTTCAAACTTTGTTACTGTAGTATTTTGTGACTAACATTTCTCTTTATGTGTGTATAAGTTGGTTGTAAATTAACTTAGTTGAGATAAATGAAAATCAAGAGGTGGGTGTTTATTATTAATGTACAACCAAACAATGCACTTATTTTAAACATTTACACAACAATGAAACACTATTAAAAGTTGAATGATTTTTGTGGTTGATCGTATAAAGTTCGAGTGACTGAATAAAAACGATGGTGAAACTTTGTTAAGCCATATTTCCCTTAAATTCTCTACCTAAATGATTCCAAAATTTAAAACACAATTGCCAATTGCAAATGACTTTCTAACTGGTTGACTTGATATTAGTTTGAGCCAATACTTACTATTGATTCTCTTAACAAATTACTGTACTATGTTCAAAACACAGTAATTTTAATGTATCAGAATTGAATAGAATGAGACTATAAAATATTATTGTTGTAAAAGTATCATCTATAGGAACGACATTAATCATCAATTAACACTTTACCTAAAGCTATCATGTTATCATTAGCTTCTCCCACAACATTCATGTTGGAATATGATCAAGATTAAGAACTTTGCCTAAAAATCACACAAATGAATCATGATATCACTATAATCAACCAATATAGCAATTGAGAATTGAATAAATGCTTATGTGTTAGATTACCTTGTGAATAGATGAAGATAATAGAATCACTCATGCTCAACATATTGAGATCCACCTATTTAGAGGACTGAGATATTCGATTACTTTGAATTCTCGCAGTGCCAGAGATTAAAATAGCTTTAAACAAATACTTTCAAACATTAATTTCATAAATAATGATTGTGTTGATTATAAGATTATTATATATTGTTTTCATGGACTCGATTTGAGCTAGTAATCAGATTTCTTATTTCGGGAAAGATTTACACATGGTTTGAAGAAGAGGCTAACTGATTTCCATTATATCAATGCTTTTCAAAAATCAAACGCGGACACAATTAAAAACTTAACAAACTTATATACGCGCTTATATAACTTACTTGAGGAAAGTTGCTATAATCACAATCCACTATTTAGTTGACCAACTTATTGTAGGAAAGTTGTAATAATCACAATCGATTTATTTACAGCGTCTTTTTAATGAGTAAATGTGTTTGAGTGAAAAAAATGCGTATTATTATTATTATTATTATTATTATTATTATTATTATCTGTTGATAAGGGTTGAACTTTGCCACGTGTCATAAGGAGGAGAAGAGTTATTTTTAGAAAAAAATTAATTAGTTGGCTTAAGAGGGTTGTACAAAAGGTTGCTTAAGAAGGTTGTACAAAACTCTGTTTTATTAAATAAAAAATTGATATAGATATAGATGAACACTCGTTAGCAAGTTCACTCTTAGCAAATCCCTTGTTTAAATGTATGAATACAGTCCAAATGGAAGAACTCATGCATGCAGAGGTTGATTTTAAGACTTCCTAACTTAACTTAATATTAAAGAGTTACTAAATTAAAAGCCTATTTATTTGAATTAATCAATGAAATAAAATATTATTTAGTCAAAAATTTGCCAAATGTTTTATTTTTTTTCATAACTCTTTCTAAATGTAAGACAATGCCACGTGGCAACATGATAGACTTAGTTATATTAGGAAAAAATTAATAAAAAGGAGGGAAAAAACTCTGTTTTATTATATAAGATAGATATATGCTTATCTATAACAATCATCTAAATATGTAAGTGATGAGTGCTCAAACACTCATCATTTTTGTCGTATTTAAATTGTCAAAATATCCAAAAACGCTCAAATATGCATCAAAATACAGAAAATATCCCAGGGATTGTGTTTTATACGTTTCAGATGCAAAATGAGTAAAAACAATGAAAAACGAACAAAGTTTACATAATTGGCAGTTTTAGTCCCCCAACTTTCAAAAATTGACAAAACTAGTCCATGAGCATTCGTTTTAAAAGGAAAGTCAACCTAAGGAATTTAAAAGTTAAAAACTATCAAATTTAGTCCTTGGGTGAAAACTTTGGAAAAATTACAAGTTTGGTCCCTGCAGTTTGAAATTTGGCAAAAGGGGTCCCTCGGAATTTTGAAAGGTGGAAAATGTGAAATTTGGTCCATGTATTATTGGTATATGGCAAGTTTGGTCCTCAGGAGTACTTTGGGAATGATACACTTCAGCCCCCCAAATTTCAGGAAATAACAACATTGGTCCTTGTGATTTTTAGCCATAATATGAAACGGACCCTTTTGTATTATCTAAACCAAAACCAAACCAATCCAAACATAAACACCCAGCCTACCAATACCCCTGGCCCATCCATCACCAAAGCCCACCCCACCCACGTTATTAATAAAACGTCCAGGGTCAAACCACAAGGTCAACGTCTCTTTCCTCCCACCTTTTTGCCGCCAAACCAAAACAAACAACCTGCCATTCCTCAACATCCTTGTCCCCTCCTCTCCTACCCAGCCACCCTAATCCACCTTAACAAAGTCAACCCCCAACACTCATCATTACCTTTCCCCCCTCTTCCATGTCAGCAATCCACTTCAAAAATACCATCCAACGATCAAGATTGGTTCCAGAGGATCCAAGGGCTAAGATATGATGGGAAAGGATCAGAGACCCCCCATGGAGCTTTATAAGTGAAGTAGAAATGCAAAGAAGAAGTAGTAGTGAGTTTCAGTAGAAAATAAAAATAGTTGTAATATTGTATTGTTGAATTTTCTTAGTTTTCAAGTCTTAACTTTAGCTTATCAATTGTAATCTACTCAATCTTAGTAATATCAAGTTTATTTGGAGTTTAATTCTAAGAGTTGTTGCAGTATTCAATTTTTACTGTTTTTATTGAAAATTCCATTTTAAATATGAAAGTGTTAAAAGTTGTTAATCAATGTTCTCTTAAGCCCATTTATTCTCAGTTGTGAGTGTTTAAAAGATTATAAAGGTTTGAAATCAGTTGGGTCCATGATTGCATAAATACTCAAAATCTTCAAGAAAATAGACCAAATTTGAGAAATCAATTGAAGGATTGAAGGAAGCAAAGGGAATATGGTGTAATTTGGATGTCAAATGGTTTAGAAGTCTCATGGGAGACAGTAGGATGTGTATCTAGATCCTTGTTCATACTCTCAGCTCAATAAGCAACTTGTAAGATCCTCTCATAATTTTTTTAGCACAATTAGTTATAGCCTGTTTTAGTTGTAGATTTTTGTTTAACTGTGTTTCTTTTAGCTAAATTCATGTTAGTTTAAGCTTATCTTGTATGTTTCATAGCCAGAGTAATCCACTTGCCTCATTTTAACACAAAATCAGATTTGAAAGGGGTGTTTGGCACAGGGGTGTACCCTGTGTTCCTATGAGTATTGGGTTCTAAAACTAGTTTAGATAGAACATAATAGGATAATATTAGCATAAAGTCAATAGGTTTTAGTTTAAAAAGTCAAATTAGCTTTTAAATGTCATAATTCCTTCACTGTTTGAATTTTTGAATGCCAAATCCTTAGCATAGGTTTAGGGACTGCTAATCTAGCTAATATAAGTTTCATTTTAGGTTTTAATATCATTACAAGTTACCTAGGGTTAATTAAAATTCAGATTAGTCAAACTTGTAAAATTGTCAAAATTCAAGAATACTAGAAAATGGCAGAATCCCACTTTTTGGAATAATTTTCCTGATTTTTCAAGATGGATTTAGGACCAGAATTTTCTTGTGCTTGAAGAGCCCCACCTAAACTACAAAATCCCACCATCATCTTATTTTTCTAATTTTTTTTGAGTGCTTATTTGTAGGCTTAAAGTACCATGCAGGGCAAGGACATGCCCTGCTCCACATGGTCTGACCAAACACCCATTTTCTCAGCCCTCTTGTTTATTCATTAGTGGGACCCACTGACTATTGTTTGGATTTTTAGAAAGCTGGTGAGTTAAGCTTTTGAGTTCTGAGCTTATTTCACATTTTGGCTTATTTTACCCTTGCTTGTTTGACCACTTTTGTGACCTGATCCCAGAACCAAAACTGACTACTCAGTTTGTGACCCAATCTTCCCAAGGCCCCCACAAGCTCATATCTTGAGCTACTCACTTGGCCTTGGACTTTTTGACTAGCTCACTAGCTTAGCTTGCAAGTTCCAAGCCTTTTTCAGGCTTCTCAGCTTATTTGTATAGCTCAATTAGGCCTGCTTGTTGCCCTTGAGGGCCTGTTTGGTTCTGTAAGAGGTGTAACAGCTTATTAGCTTATTGTGACTAGTTCAGCTCATTTTCTTGCATTATTCAGCTTATTTCTTGTGCACTAAAGTTGTTTGTAGCTAGTTTTACTCTCTGTGGTCAGCTGTTGGCTTATTGCCAGCTTGTTCATAACTTCAATCTCATTTCAAGCCTAATAAGCTTACTGTTAGGCTTATTTGTGAGCACATGGCTTATTTTTAAGCTCTTAGAAAGGTTCCTTTACAAAAGTTTGTTCTTTTAAGTAGTAAATTAGTTGTGTAAAAGAAAAATTAAGAAAAACCAGAAATAATTAAAGTGATAGCTTCTATTTAAGCCATTTTAGCTTATTTCTGCTTATTTATAAGCAACATCTAATTTTAAATTTTTCCTAGGCTTCTGTACTCATAATAGATTTTTAGTATTTTTTTCAGATTTTTCCTTGATAATTTAGTATTTTTTATAATTTAGTTTATTTTAAATTAATTAAATAATTAGTTTTAATTAGTAATAATTAATTAAAAGGTAGGAAAAATAGAATTTCTGTTTTAAAATTAGTTTTATAATATTTTAGAGTTTTCTAAATTTAATTTTCATTTTTCTAGTTAAATTTTATAATTATTTGTAATTTAGGATAATTTAGTTAATTAAAAAGTAATTAATAATTAGTAATTAATTAATAATAATTAATTAAATAGTTGTAAAAATAATTTTAATTTTCCAAAAATTTTCTTATAACATTAGGATTGTAAAAATATAATTTTCACATTCGTAGGACTTTGTTTACTTCAGTTTCACTTTTTAATTTGTGTGTTCGCGTTTATTTTAAACACAAACGCGCGTTTTTAGGTTAAATCACGTTTTTAGGTAATCTGATAATCAGTAATTGTTAATAAAGTGTTTCTAAGTTATTTTCCATCATAATCTCGTAGTGTAATCATAATAATCAAATTCCTGACCTTCCTGATTAATCACCCGATCATTTAAAACGTTCACAAATACAATTGCACGCCTCGTCGGGACATAACGACCCGGGGATTCCCTAAACTCCTTGGTTAGTTGGTTTTTGACGTTTGACTTGGTTGACCATCACCTGGTCAATTTAGTTGACCGTTCAGGACCAATCAAAATTTGGCGCCGCTGCCGGGGAGGCTGTTGCGTATCTGCACACGTTCTTTAGAGATTAGTGATTTTTCACACATCATTGTATAAACTCCACCACTTTTTGTAAATCTTAATCATAAAACAAAAATGTCATTAACACTTTTCTTAAAGTGTTAAAACACCAAAAAAAATAAAAAACAAACAAAACAGATCGTTACGTTTTCTATATCGCGTTTCTTTTAAGGTGATTCTTAAAGAGATACGATTTTGGTTAACGAAACGACACCAAAAATATTGTCAAAAAGTTTTTTCACCCATACACAAAAACCCAAAAACATTCGTCTTTTCTTGTGAATAATAATTACATAAAAATAAACCGTCGTAAACCAAGACAGAACACCTACTAACTGGGGGTGTGAACATAATAAGTTCCCAAACAAAAGATTAAAACTTGCCTTTGTATCCCTGTAGGTGGTGTACCTTTCTTAAAGAAGCCACTTACTTGTGATTATTGGTTTAAGTTCTCTGTGGTTTTGCCTCGACTTTGTTTTCATTGGTTTTTATCCCTAGTGCATGCGCACTCGCTCTTCTAGGTCTACTAGCCCATTACGTGAGCTTGTAAGAATTCCTAGAAGACATCATAGACGTTCAGCACAAACAGTCGGATCTGAGATCCGTACTGTTTCCACTTCAGCTGTCACTATGGCGGAAGACCGCCCCATGTGTGAGCTTCTCCAAGCACCCATCGAGGGTTACGGAGACGCTATTGTTGTTCCAGCCATCGTGGCTGATAGTTTTGAGCTCAAAACCGGGTTACTCAATCTTGTAACCTCAATTCAATTCTACGGTTTTGAGAGGGACGATCCTTATGCTCACATTCGATGGTTCAATAAAATCACATCAACCATCAAGTACAAGAATGTCCCGTCTGAAGCAATCAAGCTTCTTCTCTTCCCATTCTCCCTCGAGGGTCAAGCCCGGATTTGGCTTGAGAAACTGATTCGTTGTGTTTTGGTGTGTGCAAACAACAATTTTATCAAAATATCAATAATTTGTCGTGAGACAAACAATCGTGAAGTAATACGAGTAAACCATTTAGGAAAACGATTACCCCGCAAAACTTGTGAAAGTGATATTCAAATTGTGAGACCGGGAAGTGATTTCCCGGGTCGTACCCCAACGAGGTGTGAATGGAAAGCTTCGAATGAGATTTGGATTAAAATCTTGTATGATTGGAAAGGTTATTTGGTTTTGCGATACGTTAAACTAACGAATTTGAAAATTAACGAACGAGTGTAAAAGTAAATTAACCTAAGGCAACTAACAATCTAATTAATACCTAAAATACTACGGGAAAACATAATTAGGTATCGTGAATCCTAAAACGTAAATTAAACTAGAAACGTGACGTTTAATTAAAGATTACGCGAACGTGCAAAACAAAACGTGAAATTTAAGTTACGAAGGTCCCACGGGTTCACGAATAATTTTCTAACGTACTAAATGACAAAAGAAATTTTTGAGAAAAAGAAAATTAATTTTTCGACTAAAATTCTAATTAATATGAATTAAAAACTAATTTAATGAAATAAAGTAAAAATAAATACTAAAATAACTTAAATAAATTTGAAACTCTTTTGGAAAATCTAAAAAACTAAAATGGTTTTAAGGAAAATCAGAAACTTGAGATAAGCATTCAAAATAAGCCAGAAAAAGCAGTTTATAAGTTGTTTAGCTTATTTAGATGAAAATACCACTAATACTTAAAAACTAAATTGTGTAATGTTTTAAAGAAAGAAGACCCAAGGGCATACGGTAAGGATGGTTTGTTGTGGGCTGTGAGACCGGGGTTCGACCCTTGGTTTTGCAAATTTCTCTTTTTTTTTTCTTTTTAATTTACTAACTACCGAATTTTTTACAGACAACTCACTTCCCTTTTTTTTCTTTTTTGACAACAGATTCTTAAAAACAAATCAGATTCAACACTCAAAATCCAATCTTATGTTTCCCTTTTTTTAATTTGACTGATGGACCACAAACTACAAAGAAGCTTGGATAAGCTTCTTGACTGTCCAAGTATTAATAAGCAATTACAACAAACAACAGGATCCAACAACAAGAACAACAAATAGATTTGAAATCAACAAGAACAACAACAAGTATGATCAATTTGCAGCAGCTTATGCTGCCATTTTCGCAGCAGCAGATCACAGCCAATGGGTCAGTTTACGGCCCCTAAACAAGCAGCAAATAAGCGGTTTGGCAAGGACCAAAAGCGGTTTCCTAAACTACACCTAAGTGACGTCTAATAGCAACAAGAATTAATCCTAAGCATTAGTTAATGAACACCCTACACTAATCCTAAGTTGGTCCAAAAAACTGATGAGGCAGGGTACCAATTGGTTAAACATCTAACTTCGACACTACTTTCAATTGAGCAAATCAATCCCGAATTCCGATTTTCTTTTTTAGATTAAGAAACAAGCTGGTAGGCTTTTCAAATCAACAAGCCAAGTTTATTTCCATTCACTAATAAACCTTAGAGAGTGTTTTGAAAGTGGTACAAAAACTGGGTAAGGCAACTTTAGCTTTTCAAGATTTTGACAATTTAGACTTTTATCAAACTTGTTCTACCTTAACTGATTATGATCAATTATCCTAAAAACTAAACAACCTTGTCACACTATCTAGTTATTAGGAAATTATGGGTTCTAAAATTACGAACTATTGACTGCCATACCAATCCTTAAGCTGTCGTTCCTAATCTAAACCTAAGAGAAAAAGGCTAAGCTGCTCATACAATCCACAGAAACTTTAACGAAAGATGCTGATCCACAACACCTCTAAAGTGGACTGTTTTCAGAAATTTTCAAAGTGAAAAGTGAAATTAACAATTACTCTAAACTAACTTACTTTATACTAATCAATTCAAATAAGCAGACAAGCATAACAATTAGCCATAATCCACAAGTAACATAAATTGTAACCAATATATAAGTTAAAACCTACTTGAGATCCAATGCTAGGTGTGCTGAGAACTAGAAACCATTAGGACCACTTAATTTGCCCCCATGGGCTCTAAACCATCATCCATAACTCAGATTACCCCTGCTTGCTTCTGGTCCATTACTCTTTTTTTTTCTTTCTGAATTTTTTTCTTTCTCTTTTCTTTTGATTTCAAACTCTCTTTTTTTTTTGGAAGTTTACCAAAAGCTAATTTTAGGCAAAGTAAGGATGACTGATGTAAAATATAAGACACTTGAGAATAAAAGTACTAAATTTGATTTAACTTAAGAAAATTTTCATTAACTAGAAACAAAGGAGTACATTCAAAAACTACAATTAAAAACAGAAAAGATAGAAAGTAAAAGTGATGCCTCATAAGGGCTTACAATGATCCTATTTATACTAAAATAGTGGTAGGTACCAATTAAGCTTCTCTTTGTGTCTTCATCTTCAAACAGCCAACTTCTACCCTTGTGCTTTCTTCAATGATTCTCAGCCTTTGGATTAAAGCTCCATTTATCTTAGCCTTCTGATCTCATCTTTGGCGCCCAAATGGTGTTGTGGATTGCCAACATGTCACTGTGCGATAGGTTAAGGGTGTTAGGTATAGTTTGGAAGGGGTTTAGTGGGATTGGGGAATGGGATTGAGGACAAGCCTTGAAGGTGATAGGGAAGGATGGTGATGGTTGGTTTGGCAGCTTGCAATCACGGGGGAGATACTTTGGGAAGAAGATGTTGTGTTTTTTTTATTGTTTGACTAGGTCAATGGAAAAGAGTATAAACGTTTCTTTAATAAAACGTTTTAGGGTTTCATGTTGGGCAATGGTTTTGGGCTTGGAAAGATACTTGGGCCTTGGGAGGGTTAAGGTTTAGTTAGACTTGGATTATGGATTGGTATTTTGTTCGTATGGTTGCAATTGTAAACACAAGGACCAATTTTGCTATTTTTCTGATTTTGAGGGACCAAATCTGCCAATCTTCCAAAGTTCAACCAAGGACCACACTTGCCATCTTTTAATTTCTCAAGGACCATGATGTATGATTTTTCCGTTTTAAAGTGCCCAGGGACCAAAACTGCCAAAAACTCAAAGTTGAGGGACCAAACTTGTAACTTTTTTGAAAACTTTGTCCCAAAGATCATTTATGATTCGTTTTGACTTTTAAAGAGCAAGGGTTGACTTTTCTTTGAAAATGATTGACCAGGGACTAGTTTTGTAAAACTTTGAAAGTTGGGGGACTGAAACTGCAAATTATGTAACTTTTGTTCGTTTTTCATTTGTTTTCACTCGTTTTGCATCAGAAACATATAAAATACGATCTTTGGGAGTTTCTTCGCATTTTGGTGCATTTTTGAGTATTTTTTATCGTTTTGCAGCTCAGATTTGACTCAAAATGATGAGTATTTACACACTCATCAATCCCCCACACTAAACTATTGCTAGTCCCTAGCAATCTTTTTGAGAAAAATTAATGGATTTGAAGTCTCTTTACCAAAAGCCATCACTTCTGGAGTAGCCATGTGTAAGAACAGTGGCACACCTGATAGCCGTGTGATTTTGAGCAAACCACCTGCTGTCAACGGATTTGATTTGTGTTTACTAGGAGCCGTTTGCTCCTGGACTAGCCAACTCTTGATGGAACAGTCAACGTCTTGGTGAGTTGATTACCAATTATGGTTTTTCTACTGCCTTTACCACAAGCCATAATCTTGCGGGCTAGCCAACTCATTAACTTTTGAGGATGATGGGGAGTTGAGGAACCATACAATTTTTGGCAAATTGCAAGCCATCAACGGTTTTGAGTTATCTTTACCAAGAGCCGTTTGCTCCATGATTAGCCAATCCCTTTTTGTCGTTTAGACACGGCGAATTGATAACCACAAAAATTTTGAAATAAAGTGAAAATTTTTTTAAAATTTTTGCCAAAAATGGGGGTACTAGACGGTATATTTTGATAAAATTCGCTAGAATTTTCCCCTCCCCCACACTTAGAGTTGAATATTGTCCTCAATATTCAAAGTCCCGGCGATTATGCCGAATTTTTGAATGAAAGACGAGAATATTAAAAGCTAACTGTGGAAATATCATTTGTATTTTTCACTTTATTTATTCAAACACACATTTTTTTTTTTTGGGAAAAGATATATACAACCTAAGTAGCTGCGGGGGGTGGCCACTCCCCCACACTAGGGTGTTAGAAAGTAGAAGGAAATCGGATACATGGGTGAAAACCCATGTTTGTTGTTACTTGTTTTTGTTTGTCGAGTCGCTAGCTTGACTCGATCCCTAAATTCATTGGTCCATGGGGAAGCAAGATGTGGAAGAAACAATCTCCATCGGACTTTCATTCAAGATATTTGGATAAACATATGAAGCATGAGAAAGTTCCACTCCGATGAGATAACCGCCGGTATTCAAATAGTAAAAACTAGTAGAAAGAATACCGGGGTCAAAGATAGTGTTCTCACTCCCGAAGGAATGAGAAAGAGGAGAGATCACACAAAATGTGATGAGGGGAACAAAGACATTGGAATCTTTATTCATGAACTTGAGCTTTCTTTGCGAGATTGGTAAGTTCATAAAAATCCCGGGGGGAAGGGTTGTTATAGATTCATCATTAAGACATTTCTCATGATAAAATACATCTTCCCCCGGGTCATGATCAACATTATCATGAGTGAGATCATTGTTGAGACAGAATAGAGGTGATTCACTTTTCTCCAGAATTAAAAGTTTCTCGGATGAGATTTGTAACTTGAAATTCTTGTTGGGAGTCTTTTTCATTGTAAAAGGAGTTTTTACATCATCGAGTATTCCTGGATTGAATACTTTGTTTTCACAAAAAAAATGATGCTCATTAGAAGACTCGGAAGGGGAGAGTGAATCACCCTCTAAAAGGGAGAAATCATGAGAAACAATTGACGGTTCATCAGTTACATTTTCTATTTTTTGTTTCTTATCATCAATTGTTTCGTCATCACAAGATTCGCCATACAAAAGATCTTTCCATTCATTTTGATTGGCTTCAAAATCGAAGAGATCATCATCACTTTGAGAATCACTAAGGTCGGAGTTAGGATTAAGTGATGGATCATGATACAAAAGACTTTCAATTTCTTTGAGATCAGATTCAAAGTCAAAGAAATCGTCGTCACTTCCCGATGGAAGTGGATCGATGTGAGCGAGTTCATCGGAGAACTCCTCAAGAAGAAAGTCAACATTAGAAGTGGTACTGCCACTACTAGGTTCTTTGGATTTGGGGAACATAGAAGAATGACCATTGGAGGGGAAATCAATGACATCGATGCTTTTAACCGAAAGTTTCTTATGCTTGGAAGCATCGGTGTGAAAAATCATTTTTTCATTATCAATCCTCAAGGTTAAAGTATTCTCATAATGATCAACTAGGGCTTTTGCTGTACGCAAAAATGGTCTCCCTAGGATGAGAGTAACTCTCGGGTCAGCTTCATAATCAACCACCACAAAGTCGGCAGGGAAGATAAACGTATTCACACGAACAAATACATCTTCAGCTATACCAACTGGGTGAGTAATAGAGCGATTAGCTAACTCTAAGGTCATACGAGTCGGTTTGAGTGTTCCCATTCCAAGTTGTTCATAAATTGACAAAGGCATGAGGTTTATGCTAGCCCCTGAATCGGCTAGAGCATTAGAAACCTCTTGATCATCTTTCAAAGAACAAGGAATGAGAAATTTTCCAGAATCTTCAAGCTTCTCGGGAAGCTCTTTGAGAAGGACTGCTGAACGTTGAGCATTAATCGATGTTTCAGCAAGTTCAAGTAGTTTTTCCTTATTGCTAATGAGATTCTTGAATGTGGAAGCAAATTTCGGCATGTAAAGAAGAGCATCCTCGAAACTAATGTCGAAGTGTAGTTTTTGAAAGATTTCAAGAAACTTCTTCATTTGGACATCAGTTTTATCACGGAGTTTTTGATCATTAAGCCTCGAAGGATATGGAATTGAAGGCTTAGAAATGCTCTTTGGAAAAACAAACTCGGGAATTGACGTTTAGATGACTGAAGGTTGGACGTGTGCGGTACTTCGTGGGCTTGAGGATTGCACCTTGTCCTTTGTCGCCTTATGTTCACGTTCCAATACCTCAGGAGGAGAGGTAGATGAGGTAGTGGGAATTGCGGGTCTATCATAAGAAATACCACTACGGGTTGTGATCGCCTTTATTTCGCCCTTCGGGTTGGGGATCGTGTTGCTAGGTAGCGTTCCTGATCCCGAAGGTCGATCATTTAAAGATTTCTTTAGTTTAGAAATCTGACCGATCAACAACCTGTTTGTTGCTTCTTGAGCTTTCATAAATTGTTTCAATAACTCATCGGTGGGTGATGGAGTTTGAACAACGGCTTGATTTTGAGAAAAATTTTGAGCTCGGTTGTTTTGATTGAAACCTTGATTTTGAAAATTTCCATGGTTTTGATTGCCATGAAAATTGTTTCCTTGATTGAAATTACCATAACCTTGGTTTCTATTCAAGTTTCCTTGATTTTGAGAACCTCGATTGTAATTTCCCCCTTGATTTTGAAATTGGTTCATAGGGGCCTGAAATTGGTTTTGAACATTCGGGTTTCTTTGTTGATTTTGATTGAATCTATTTGGATTATTGGTTGAGAAAAACCGGGTGGTCCACTTTGATTGTTAGCACGGTAATTTGGTTCCATTTGAGGACACTACCGGCTATAGCATTAACTTCAAATGGATTGCCATTGGTGGCAGTACAATTGTAGTAAGCGTGTGGACCACCACAAGTAACACAAACATCAACCTTCTTGACTTCAGCAGGTTGAGAAGAAACTTTCTTCGTTTTGGTGAGAACCAAAGCATGAATAGCTTCTGTGAGCTTGTCAAGCCTAGCATCGGTGCTAGATTGAGCCACGGGTGATGAGGAAGAAGGACCAACATTAATTTGTGAAACAACCGATTTGCTTCGTGGAATGCGGACCTTAGATTTGTTTTCAATGATCATCAAAGCATCTTTGGTGGTGCGATTCAAGAAATTACCTCCCACGGAGGCATTAAGAGAGTCTTGATCGACTTGGATCACACCATTATAGAAAGTGTCGAGTTGCATTAACTCGGAGAAACCGTGATGAGGACATTTACGAAGCATGTCCTTGTAACGATCCCACGCCTCACCGAATGATTCATCAAATTTTTGAGTGAATTTCATGATCTTATTCTTGAGGGCGGTGGTTTTGGATGGAGGAAAGAATTCGTTCACAAACTTCTTGACCAAATCTTCCCACGTTTCAATCGATCGAGGGGGTTGTTTGTCTAGCCAATTTTTGGCAGCCCCATCGAGGGAAAACGGGAAGAGAAGAAGTTTGATAGCCTCCTCAGGGACATTTTTGCATTTGATGGTAGACGTGATTTTGTTGAACCATCTAATGTGATCTTGAGGATCGTCCCTCTCGAAACCATAGAATTGACGCGAGGTGACTAAGTTAATCAACCCCGTCTTAAGTTCGAAATTGTCAGCCACGATGGCTGGAATGATGATAGCATCTCCGTAACCCTCGATGGGTGCTTGGAGAAGCTCATTCATAGTGGGCTCGGCCGCCATGATGGGAATAGTACGAAACTCGGGTTCGACTATTCGATTGGTATGTCGTCGATTACGCCTTCTTCTTGGAATGTTATTTAGCGATTGCAAAAGAGTCGTTGACGTAGACGAACATGTGCGCATGCATCACAAAAATATCAATTAAAACAATACCACTTTAAAGACAAGGGAACTTAAACCAATAATCAAGAACGCAAGGTTAACTTCTAAAGGAAAACGCACAAAGGAGCGGGATAGAAGAATGGAGCTCTCACTGGGCGAAGTTCGTTGGATCGCCACATACCGTTTTGACTCCTCTTAAAGTGTGTTTCTCGTTTAAAAGTTTTCCAAAACGGAAGTGATACAAAGGCAAGTTTTGATCTTTTGTTTGGGAACTTATTATGGTCACACCCCCAGTTGGTAGGTGTTCTGCCTTGGTTTGCGGTGGTAAGATTTTAACGTTGTAATTATTAAACAATGAAACGGGAAAATCTTTTTGTATTTTTCTTTATCTTATATAGATATAATACATATACTAGAAACAAAAGAAAAATATTTTTGGTTTTTTATACGTTTTATAAAAGCGTAACTTCTTGCGAAGGTTCTACAAGACTAATCGTCTAAACCTTATCGAGACTTTCGACACACAGCCTCCCCAGCAGCGGCGCCATTTGATTCGTTGTGTTTTGGTGTGTGCAAACAACAATTTTATCAAAATATCAATAATTTGTCGTGAGACAAACAATCGTGAAGTAATACGAGTAAACCGTTTAGGAAAACGATTACCCCGCAAAACTTGTGAAAGTGATATGCAAATTGTGAGACCGGGAAGTGATTTCCCAGGTCGTACCCCAACGAGGTGTGAATGGAAAGCTTCGAATGAGATTTGGATTAAAATCTTGAATGATTGGAAAGGTTATTTGGTTTTGCGATACGTTAAACTAACGAATTTGAAAATTAACGAACGAGTGTAAAAGTAAATTAATCTAAGGCAACTAACAATCTAATTAATACCTAAAATACTACGGGAAAACATAATTAGGTATCGGGAATCCTAAAACGTAAATTAAACTAGAAACGTGACGTTTAATTAAAGATTACGCGAACGTGCAAAATAAAACGTGAAATTTAAGTTACGAAGGTCCCACAGGTTCACGAATAATTTTCTAACATACTAAATGACAAAAGAAATTTTTGAGAAAAAGAAAATTAATTTTTCGACTAAAATTCTAATTAATATGAATTAAAAACTAATTTAATGAAATAAAATAAAAATAAATACTAAAATAACTTAAATAAATTTGAAAATCTTTTGGAAAATCTAAAAAACTAAAATGGTTTTAAGGAAAATCAGAAACTTGAGATAAGCATTCAAAATAAGCCAGAAAAAGCAGTTTATAAGCTGTTTAGCTTATTTGGATGAAAATACCACTAATACTTAAAAACTAAATTGTGTAATGTTTTAAAGAAAGAAGACCCAAGGGCATACGGTAAGGATGGTTTGTTGTGGGCTGTGAGACCGGGGTTCGACCCTTGGTTTTGCAAATTTCTCTTTTTTTTTTTCTTTTTAATTTACTAACTACCGAATTTTTTACAGACAACTCACTTCCCTTTTTTTTCTTTTTTGACAACAGATTCTTAAAAACAAATCAGATTCAACACTCAAAATCCAATCTTATGTTTCCCTTTTTTTTTTATTTGACTGATGGACCACAAACTACAAAGAAGCTTGGATAAGCTTCTTGACTGTCCAAGTATTAATAAGCAATTACAACAAACAACAGGATCCAACAACGAGAACAACAAATAGATTTGAAATCAACAAGAACAACAACAAGTATGATCAATTTGCAGCAGCTTATGCTGCCATTTTCGCAGCAGCAGATCACAGCCAATGGGTCAGTTTACGGCCCCTAAACAAGCAGCAAATAAGCGGTTTGGCAAGGACCAAAAGCAGTTTCCTAAACTACACCTAAGTGACGTCTAATAGCAACAAGAATTAATCCTAAGCATTAGTTAATGAACACCCTACACTAATCCTAAGTTGGTCCAAAAAACTGATGAGGCAGGGTACCAATTGGTCAAACATCTAACTACGACACTACTTTTAATTGAGCAAATCAATCCCGAATTCCGATTTTCTTTTTTAGATTAAGAAACAAGCTGGTAGGCTTTTCAAATCAACAAGCCAAGTTTATTTCCATTCACTAATAAACCTTAGAGAGTGTTTTGAAAGTGGTACAAAAACTGGGTAAGGCAACTTTAACTTTTCAAGATTTTGACAATTTAGACTTTTATCGAACTTGCTCTACCTTAACTGATTATGATCAATTATCCTAAAAACTAAACAACCTTGTCACACTATCTAGTTATTAGGAAATTATGGGTTCTAAAATTACGAACTATTGACTGCCATACCAATCCTTAAGCTGTCGTTCCTAATCTAAACCTAAGAGAAAAAGGCTAAGCTGCTCATACAATCCACAGAAACTTTAACGAAAGATGCTGATCCACAACACCCCTAAAGTGGACTGTTTTCAGAAATTTTCAAAGTGAAAAGTGAAATTAACAATTACTCTAAACTAACTTACTTTATACTAATCAATTCAAATAAGCAGACAAGCATAACAATTAGCCATAATCCACAAGTAACATAAATTGTAACCAATATATAAGTTAAAACCTACTTGAGATCCAATGCTAGGTGTGCTGAGAACTAGAAACCATTAGAACCACCTAATTTGCCCCCATGGGCTCAAAACCATCATCCATAACTCAGATTACCCCTGCTTGCTTCTGGTCCATTACTCTTTTTTTTTATTTCTTTCTGAATTTTTTTCTTTCTCTTTTCTTTTGATTTCAAACTCTCTTTTTTTTTGGAAGTTTACCAGAAGCTAATTTTCGGCAAAGTAAGGATGACTGATGTAAAATATAAGACACTTGAGAATAAAAGTACTAAATTTGATTTAACTTAAGAAAATTTTCATTAACTGGAAACAAAGGAGTACATTCAAAAACTACAATTAAAAACAGAAAAGATAGAAAGTAAAAGTGATGCCTCATAAGGGCTTACAATGATCCTATTTATACTAAAATAGTGGTAGGTACCAATTAAGCTTCTCTTTGTGTCTTCATCTTCAAACAGCCAACTTCTACCCTTGTGCTTTCTTCAATGATTCTCAGCCTTTGGATTAAAGCTCCATTTATCTTAGCCTTCTGATCTCATCTTTGGCGCCCAAATGGTGTTGTGGATTGCCAACATGTCACTGTGCGATAGGTTAAGGGTGTTAGGTATAGTTTGGAAGGGGTTTAGTGGGATTAGGGAATGGGATTGAGGACAAGCCTTGAAGGTGATGGGGAAGGATGGTGATGGTTGGTTTGGCAGCTTGCAATCACGGGGGAGATACTTTGGGAAGAAGATGCTGTGTTTTTTTTATTGTTTGACTAGGTCAATGGAAAAGAGAGTAAACGTTTCTTTAATAAAACGTTTTAGGGTTTCATGTTGGGCAATGGTTTTGGGCTTGGAAAGATACTTGGGCCTTGGGAGGGTTAAGGTTTAGTTGGACTTGGATTATGGATTGGTATTTTGTTCCTATGGTTGCAATTGTAAACACAAGGACCAATTTTGCTATTTTTCTGATTTTGAGCGACCAAATCTGCCAATCTTCCAAAGTTCAACCAAGGACCACACTTGCCATCTTTTAATTTCTCAAGGACCATGATGTATGATTTTTCTGTTTTAAAGTGCCTAGGGACCAAAACTGCCAAAAACTCAAAGTTGAGGGACCAAACTTGTAACTTTTTTGAAAACATTGTCCCAAAGATCATTTATGATTCGTTTTGACTTTTAAAGAGCAAGGGTTGACTTTTCTTTGAAAATGATTGACCAGGGACTAGTTTTGTAAAACTTTGAAAGTTGGGGGACTGAAACTGCAAATTATGTAACTTTTGTTCATTTTCGTTTGTTTTCACTCGTTTTGCATCAGAAACATATAAAATACGATCTTTGGGATTTTCTTCGCATTTTGGTGCGTTTTTGAGTATTTTTGATCGTTTTGCAGCTCAGATTTGACTCAAAATGATGAGTATTTACACACTCATCAGAAACAACCCCCTCGATCTATTGAGACATGGGAAGACTTGGTAAAAAAGTTTGTGAATGAATTCTTCCCACCTTCAAAGACCACGAGTCTTAAAAACGAAATCACCAAGTTCACTAAAAAATATGATGAATCATTTGGTGAAGCGTGGGATCATTTCAAAGAATTACTACCTCCGTCCCAAATTTATTGTCCACTATTGACTTTTTTAGTATTTCTTCTTCAACTTTGACCTTAAATATTTTTGTGAGTGTTATATAATATTTGATGCAAAATATATAAATGGATTGGTTTTTAAGTGTACTTTTCAATGGTATAATTTTTCATCAAGTATTATATAACAAAAAATATATATTTACGGTCAAAGTTGAACTAGTTTGACTTTGAAAATTCAAAGTAGACAATAAATTTGGGACGGAGGGAGTACTTCGCAAGTGTCCACATCATGGTTTCTCCGAGTTGATGCAACTCGATACTTTCTACAATGGTGTGAGCCAAGTTGATCAGTATTCTCTCAATGCCTCCGCGGGAGGTAACTTTTTGAGTAGAACCACCAAAGAAGCCTTAGCAATCATCGAGAACAAGTCCAAGGTCCGCTCTACACGAAGCAAGCCGGTTGTTTCCCAAATTAGTGCGGGTCCTTCCACTTCATCTCCTATGAGTCAGTCTAGCACCGATGCTAAGATTGACAAGCTTACTGAGGCTATTCAAGCTTTGGTCCTCGCCCAGAAAAAGAAAGTCTCTTTTCCACAACATCCTCCACCTGCTGAGGTTAAAAAAGTGAAAGTTTGTGTAACTTGTGGTGGGCCGCATGCCTACTACAATTGCACAGCTACTGATGGTTCTCTGTTTGAAGCTCATGCTGTAGTCAGGTCATCTAATCAAGGAGGCAATCAATACCGCCCTCCTATGGACCCAAACTATCGTCCTAATCATTACCCTGGACCTCCAGGTTTTAATCAAAACCAGAATGTCCAAAATCGTAACCAGAATCAAAATAGAATGAACCAAGGTTTTCAAAACCAAGGTAACTTCCATCAGGGTCACGGTTTTCAAAATCAAAACCAAGGTTTCCAACATCAAGAAAACTTTAATAGAAACCAAGGTTAGGGTAATTTCAACCCCGGGTATTTTCATGTAAACAACAACCCTAATCAGGGTAATTTTCAAAATCAAGGCCCCAATCAGAACAATCGTGCTTAAAATTTTAATAACCAAAATCAAGCCATTGTTCCAACTGGGCCTTCATCCGACGAGTTGTTAAATTCATGAAATCCCAAGAAGAGATGAACAAGTTGTTGGTTAGCCAGATTTCTGAAATCAAGAAGTCTTTTAATGAACGACCCTCGGGCTCAGGAACACTTCCGATGAACACGATCGCTAACCCGAGGGGCGATGCTAAGGCGATCACAACTAGAAGTGGTGCTTCTTATGATGAACCCGCTATTCCTACTACCTCTTCTTCCTCTCCTCCAAAGGTAGTGGAACGTGAACCTGAGGTGATAACGAACAAGGTGCAAACTCCTAGCTTACGAAGTACAGCACACGTCCAACCTCAGGTTATTCCATAAACCAGATGCAAACCTGGAGTTGTCTTTGAACCACCTGAAACTCCAGTGGACAACCCTAAATCCAAAACTTCTATTCCTTACCCATTACGTCTCAATGAACAAAAGCTCCGCGAAAAAGCTAGTCACCAAATGGATAAATTTTTCCAAATCTTTCAAGATTTGCATTTTGACATTAGCTTCGCGGATGCTATTCTCTTGATGCCCAAGTTTGCATCAACAATCAAGAATATGTTAAGTAATAAGGAAAAACTCTTTGAGATGGCTAGAACTCCGTTGAATAAGCACTGCTCAGCAGTTCTCCTGAAAAAGCTTCCCGAAAAGCTTAGAGACCCCGGAAAATTTCTCATTCCTTGTATTTTTCTGGGTATGGTTGAATGCTTCGCCTTGGCCGATCTTGGTGCTAGCATTAACCTAATGCCATATTCTGTGTGGAAGAAACTCTCTCTTCTCGAACTCACTCCCACGTGCATGACTTTAGAGCTTGCCGATCGATCAATTTCTCGTCCACTTGGCATAGCCGAGGACGTATTTGTTAAAGTAGGAAAGTTCCATTTTCCAGCAGATTTTGTGATTGTTGACTTTGATGCCGATTCAAGGGTCCCTCTCATTCTTGGAAGGGGATTCCTTAGAACTGGGTGTGCTCTCATCGATGTATTTAAGCAAGAGATCACATTGCGTGTTGGAACTGAAGCAATCACCTTCAACCTCAATCAAACATCGAGGTACTCCTCCAATTATGACTCTGAATCGGTAAATCAAATAGATGTCATTGATGTAGCTGCTGAGGAGTACGCTCAAGAGGTTTTAGCTTTCATCGATGATTCTACAAGTGAAAATTTCACTCCATCTTCTTATCCCGTCATTGCCAATTCTTCTCCTTCCCTCACTCCGTTTGAGGGAAGTGACTTCATCTTAGAAGAGATTGAGTCCTTTCTCAAAAGTGATTCGATTCCCGATGGAATCGATAACCAAGAGATTGACCCCGAGAGGGATATTCTTCTCCTTGAGAAATTTTTTAACGAAGATCCCTCTCCTCTTCCCATTCTACCACAACAACTTCATAAAGAGGAAGTAAAAAATGTTGAGAAAACTGATGACTTTCCTGAGGTTGAACTTAAGGACTTGCCGCATCATCTTGAATATGCATTTCTGGAGGGTGATGATAAATTACCCGTCATAATTGCTAAAGATTTTAGTGTTGAGGAAAAGGCTGCTCTAATAAAGGTTCTGAAGCCACATAAACAGGCAATTGCTTGGTGACTCTCCGACATCAAGGGCATTGACCCTGAATTTTGTACCCACAAGATTTTGATGGAGGATGAATTCAAACCAGCAGTCCAACAGCAAATAAGGGTGAATCCGAAAATTCATGAGGTGATCAAAGAAGAAGTTTTAAAACTTCTTGATGCCGGATTGATTTACCCTATATCGGACAGTCCTTGGGTCAGCCCAATACATTGCGTTCCAAAAAAGGGTGGCATTACTGTTGTCACAAATGAAGAAAATGAGTTGATTCCAACTCGTTTGGTTACGGGGTGGCGTGTCTGCATTGACTATCGCAAGTTAAATGACGCCACCCGCAAAGACCATTTTCCTCTGCCCTTTATGGATCAAATGCTCGAGAGATTAGCGGGGAATTAGTACTATTGCTTCCTCGATGGTTTCTCGGGTTACTTTCAGATTCCCATTGATCCGCAAGATCAAGAAAAGACCACTTTCACGTGCCCCTACGGAACTTTTGCATATAAACGTATGCCATTTGGTTTATGTAATGCTTCGGGCACGTTTCAAAGATGTATGATGGCCATATTTTCTGACATGATCGGGAAAACTATCGAGGCCTTTATGGATGATTTTTCGGTCATTGGGGATTCATTCCAAACATGTCTCTCCTATTTAGACAACATGCTTAAACGTTGTGAAGACACAAGGTTATGTCTAAATTGGGCTTTATGGTCAAAGAGGGCATTGTCCTCGGCCATAAAATTTCAAAGAATGGGATTGAGGTCGACAAAGCCAAAGTGGATGTCATCGCTAAATTACCTCATCCCACTACCGTCAAAGGTGTTAGGAGCTTTTTGGGTCATGCCGGTTTTTACCGTAGGTTTATTCAAGATTTTTCCAAAATCGCCCTGCCTATGACCCATCTCCTCGAAAAGGATGCTCCTTTTATCTTCTCCCCTGAGTGCATCGAGGCTTTTGAAACATTGAAGAAAAAGCTTACTAAGGCACCGATTCTTGTTGCCCCCGATTGGAACTTGCCCTTCGAACTCATGTGTGATGCTAGTGATTATGCAATTGGAACAGTCTTGGGACAACGCAAATCTAAGCACTTTCAGCCTATACACTATGCGAGCAAAACAATGACCGAGGCTCAAAGTCATTACACCACCACTGAAAAAGAATTATTAGATGTGGTGTATGCCTTTGAAAAATTCCGGCCATATTTGATATTGACCAAGAGCATAGTGTATACGGATCACTCGGCTTTTAAGTACCTCTTTGCAAAACAAGATGCAAAGCCGAGACTACTCCGTTGGGTTCTCCTCTTTCAAGAATTTGATATCATTATTCGTGATAAAAAAGGAGCTGAGAACCTAGCTGCTGATCATCTCTCCTGATTGGAAAACCCCCACCAAGATGTCTTCGAAAAGAAGGAAATTAATGAAACCTTCCCTCTCGAGACACTCAATGCGATTACCTTTCGTGGAGATTCTATTACCCCATGGTTTGCCGATTTCGCAAACTATCATGCGAGTAACTTTGTGGTGAAAGGGATGTCATCCTAACAGAAAAATAAATTCTTCAAAGATGTAAAACATTACTTCTGGGATGACCCCTACCTTTTCAAAATCTGTGCAGATCAAGTCATCCGGCGATGTGTTTATGGTCAAGAAGCCACTGAAATTCTCAAGGCTTGCCATGGTGGCCGTCCCACGGGGGGCCACCATAATCCAAACTACACCGCCAAAAAGGTGTTTGATTCCGGTTTCTACTGGCCCACGATCTACAAGGATGCCCAGGAATTAGTCAAATCCTGTGACGCTTGTCAACATCACGGGAATATTTCACAAAAGAATGAAATGCCTCAAAATGCAATTCAAGTTTGTGAAATCTTTGACGTGTGGGGCATCGACTTTATGGGGCCATTTCCATCATCTCATGGAAATAAGTACATACTCGTGGCCGTTGACTATTTGTCAAAATGGGTTAAAGCAAAAGCTTTACCCACTAATGATGCCCGAGTAGTTATGAAATTCTTGAAAGCTCTGTTTGCTCAATTTGGAACTCCATGTGCTATAATTAGTGATCGTGGTACGCATTTCTGCAATGACAAATTTGATAAAGTCATGCAAAAGTATGGTGTAACTCACCGTCTTTCTACTGCATACCACCCTCAAACAAGTGGACAAGTAGAAGTTTCCAATCGAGGCATTAAGAGAATATTGGAAAGAACTGTAGGTGAGAATCGTGCATCGTGGTCAGATAAATTAGATGATACACTCTGGGCTTTCCGTACAGCTTACAAAACACCTATCGGGTGTACGCCTTACAAGCTTGTGTACGGGAAAGTGTGCGATCTTCCGATCGAGCTTGAGCATAAAGCCTATTGGGCCCTCAAGCATGCAAATTTTGACCTCAAAACTGCGGGTGATAATAGGAAAGTTCAACTGAATGAATTAAATGAACATCGTGATCAAGCTTACGAGAACTCTTTGATCTATAAAGAAAAGACAAAGAAGATTCATGACTCAAAAATCAAAAACCGCGTTTTCAAAGTTGGTGATAGAGTCCTTCTTTTCAACTCTAGACTTAAGATCTTCTCGGAAAAGCTCAAAACCCGATGGACTGGTCCATTCACTATCGCAAAGGTATATCCTTATGGCACCGTCGAATTATCTCAAAATGACGGTCCTAATTTCAAAGTGAATGGGCATCGTTTGAAACACTACTTTGGACAGGACATACCATCCATGGTTGTCCCGGATCTCCAAACTTTCCCCAAGGACAATTGAATTCGGGGATCGAGTCAAGCTAGCGACTCGATAAACAAAAATAGTAGCATAAACATGGGTTTTCACCCATGTCTCTGATTTCTTTCTACTTTCTAACACCCTTGTGTGGGGGAGTGGCCATCCCCTGCAGCTGTTTTCAATGTATATATCCTTCAAGAAAAAAAAATGTGTGTTTGTATGTACATATAAATAAAGTGAAAAATGAAAAACGATGTTCCCACAGTTAGCTTATAATATTATCTTTTTACGTTCAAGGATTCGGCATAATAGCTGGGACTTTGAATATTGAGGACAATATTCAATTCCAAGTGTGGGGGAGGGGAAAATTCTAGCGAATTTTATCAAATTATACCATCTAGTATCCCCGTTTTTGGCCTAAAATTTAAAAAAAAAAATTCACTTTATTTCAAAATTTTTGTAGTTATCAGTCCGCCGTGTCTAAACGAAAAAAGGATTGGCTAATCCAGGAGCAAACAGCTCTTGGTAAAGATAACTCAAATCCGTTGATGGCTTGCAATTTGCCCAAAATTGTATAGTATCTCAACTCGCCATATCCTAAAAAGTGAAAGAGTTGGCTAGCCCGCAAGATTATGGCTTGTGGTAAAGGCAGTGGAAAAACCATAATTGGTAATCAACTCACCAAGATGTTGACTGTGTCCATCAAGAGTTGGCTAGTCCAGAAGCAAACGGATTCTGGTAAAGACAAATCAAACCCGTTGACAGCTGGTGGTTTGCTCAAAATCACATGGTTATCAGGTGGACCATAGTTCTTACTTGAACCGAAACATTTGGCTACTCCAGAAGTGATGGCTTTTGGTAAAGAGACTTCAAATCCATCAAGTTTTCCAAAAATATTGCTAGGGACTAGCAATAGTTTAGTGTGGGGGATTGATGAGTGCTCAAACACTCATCATTTTTGTCGTATTTAAACTGCCAAAACATCCAAAAACGCTCAAATATGCATCAAAATACAGAAAATATTCTAGGGATTGTGTTTGATACGTTTCAGATGCAAAATGAGAAAAAATAATGAAAAACGAACAAAGTTTACAAAAGTGGCAGTTTCAGTCCCCCAACTTTCAAAAATTGACAAAACTAGTCCCTGAGCATTTGTTTTGAAAGGAAAGTCAACCTAAGGCATCTAAAAGTTAAAAATTATCAAATATAGTCCTTGGGTGAAAACTTTGGAAAAATTACAAGTTTGGTCCATGCAGTTTGAAATTTGGCAATAGGGGTCCCTAGGAATTTTGAAAAGTGGAAAATGTGAAATTTGGTCCATGTGTTATTGGTATATGGCAAGTTTGGTCCTCAGGAGTACTTTGGGAATGATACACTTCAGCCCCCTAAATTTCAGGAAATAACAACATTGGTTCTTGTGATTTTTAGCCATAATATCAAACGGACCCTTTTGTATTATCTAAACCAAAACCAAACCAATCCAAACATAAACACCCAGCCCACCAATACCCCTGGCCCATCCATCACCAAAGCCCACCCCACCCACGTTATTAATAAAATGTCCAGGGTCAAACCACAAGGTCAACGTCTCCTTCCTCCCACCTTTTTGCCTCCAAACCAAAACAAACAGCCTGCCATTCCCCAACATCCTTGTCCCCTCCTCTCCTACCCAGCCACCCTACTCCACCATAACAAAGTCAACCCCCAACACTCATCATTACCTTCCCCCCCCCCCCCTTCCATGTCAGCAATCCACTTAAAAAATACCTTCCAACGGTCAAGATTGGTTCCAGAGGATCCAAGGGCTAAGATATGATGGGAAAGGATCAGAGACCCCCCACGGAGCTTTATAAGTGAAGTAGAAATGCAAAGAAGAAGCAGTAGTGAGTTTCAGTAAAAAATAAAAATAGTTGTAATAGTGTATTGTTGAATTTTCTTAGTTTTCAAGTCTTAACTTTAGCTTATCAATTGTAATGTACTTAATTTTAGTAATATCAAGTTTATTTGGTGTTTAATTCTAAGAGTTGTTGCAGTATTCAATTTTTACTGTTTTTATTGAAAATTCCATTTTAAATATGTAAGTGTTAAAAGTTGTTAATCAATGTTCTCTTAAGCCCATTTATTCTCAGTTGTGAGTGTTTAAAATTTATAAAGGTTTGAAATCAGTTGGGTCCATGATTGCATAAATACTCAAAATCTTCAAGAAAATAGACCAAATTTGAGAAATCAATTGAAGGATTGAAGGAAGCAAAGGAATATGGTGTAATTTGGATGTCAAATGGTTTAGAAGTCTCATGGGAGACAGTAGGATGTGTATCTAGATCCTTGTTCATAATCTCAGCTCAATAAGCAACTTGTAAGATCCTTTCATAATTTTTTTTAGCACAATTAGTTATAGCCTGTTTTAGTTGTAGATTGTTGTTTAACTGTGTTTATTTTTGCTAAATACACGTTAGTTTAAGCTTATCTTGTATGTTTCATAGACTGAGTAATCCACTTGCCTCATTTTAACACAAAATCAGATTTGAAAGGGGTGTTTGGCACATGGGTGTACCCTGTGTTCCCGTGAGTATTGGGTTCTAAAACTAGTTTAGATAGAACATATTAGGCCATAATAGGATAATATTAGCATAAAGTCAATAGGTTTTAGTTTAAAAAGTCAAATTAGCTTTTAAATGTCATAATTCCTTCACTGTTTGAATTTTTGAATGCCAAATCCTTAGCATAGGTTTCGGGACTGCTAATCTAGCTAATATAAGTTTCATTTTAGGTTTTAATATCATTACAAGTTACCTAGGGTTAATTAAAATTCAGATTAGTCAAACTTGTAAAATTGTCGAAAGTCAAGAATACTAGAAAAGGGCAGAATCCCACTTTTTGGAATAATTTTCCTGATTTTTCAAGATGGATTTAGGACCTGAATTTTCTTGTGCTTGAAGAGCCCCATCTAAACTACAAAATCTCACCATCATCTTATTTTTCTAATTTTTTTGAGTGCTTATTTGTGGGCTTAAAGTACCATGCAGGGCAAAGACATGCCCTGCTCCACATTGTCTGACCAAACACCCATTTTCTCAGCCCTCTTATTTATTCATTAGTGGGACCCACTGACTGTTGTTTGGAATTTTAGAAAGCTGGTGAGTTAAGCTTTTGTGTTCTGACCTTATTTCACATTTTGGCTTATTTTACCCTTGCTTTTTTGACCACTTTTGTTACCTGGTCCCAGAACCAAAACTGATTACTCAGTTTGTGACCCAATCTTCCCAAGGCCCCCACAAGCTCATATCTTGAGCTACTCACTTGGCCTTGGAATTTTTGACCAGCTCACTAGCTTAGCTTGCAAGTTCCAAGCCTTTTTCAGGCTTCTCAGCTTATTTGTATAGTTCAATTAGGCCTGCTTGTTTCCATTGAGGGCCTGTTTGGTTCTGTAAGAGGTGTAACAGCTTATTAGCTTATTGTGACTAGTTCAGCTCATTTTCTTGCATTATTCAGCTTATTTCTGGTGCACTAAAGTTGTTTGAAGCTAGTTTTACTCTCTGTGGTCAGCTGTTGGCTTATTGCCAGCTTGTTCATAACTTCAATCTCATTTCAAGCCTAATAAGCTTACTGTTTGGCTTATTTGTGAGCACATGGCTTATTTTTAAGCTCTAAGAAAGGTTCCTTTACAAAAGTTTGTTCTTTTAAGTAGTAAATTAGTTGTGTAAAAGAAAAATTAAGAAAAACCAGAAATAATTAAAGTGATAGCTTCTATTTAAGCCATTTTGGCTTATTTTCTGCTTATTTATAAGCAACATCTAATTTTAAATTTTTCCTAGGCTTCTGTACTCATAATATATTTGTAGTAATTTTTTCAGATTTTTTCCTTGATCATTTAGTATTTTTTATAATTTAGTTTAATTTAAATTAATTAAATAATTAGTTTTAATTAGAAATAATTAATTAAAAAGTGGGAAAAATAGAATTTCTATTTTAAAATTAGTTTTATAATATTTTAGATTTTTCTAAATTTAATTTTCATTTTTCTAGTTAAATTTTATAATTATTTGTAATTTAGGATAATTTAGTTAATTAAAAAGTAATTAATAATTTGTAATTAATTAATAGTAATTAATTAAATAGTTGTAAAAATAATTTTAATTTTCCAAAAATTTTCTTGTAACATTAGGATTGTAAAAATATAATGTTCACATTCGTAGGACTTTGTTTACTCCCGTTTCACTTTTTAATTTGCGCGTTCGCGTTTATTTTAAACTCAAACGGGCGTTTTTAGGTTAAATCACGTTTTTAGGTAATCTGATAATCAGTAATTGTTAATAAAGTGTTTCTAAGTTATTTTTCATCATAATCTCGTAGTGTAATCATAATAATCAAATTCCTGACCTTCCTGATTAATCACCCGATCATTTAAAATGTTCACAAATACAATTGCACGCCTCGTCGGGACATAACGACCCGGGGATTCCCTAAACTCCTTGGTTAGTTGGTTTTTGACGTTTGACTTGGTTGACCATCACCTGGTCAATTTAGTTGACCGTTCAGGACCAATCAGTAAGAAACAAAGAAAATAGTCGATATCCCAATCTTTGGTTCCATTTATCTGAGCATGCATGATCTTGTGTGATTTTCATAGTACCTGCGCATGATAACTAAATTAAGAAAAAAAAAGGCCAAGTTAATTACAAAGATCTAAAAGATGTGTGAATCATCTCCAAAATGTTGCAAAAGAGAAGTTACATACCGCTACCAACAATCAAAGATCTAAAAGATGTGTGAATCATCTTCAAATGTACATACTAAATGTGATTTTGGCCAGTTTATATAGGCATGAATTAGGTTAAATCATTAATTATTCTTACAATCTTTCGCAATCCTTGCACTTCATCTAACCGACTTTTAATTCTATACTAAATATCATGTGATCAATTCGGGCAACCCTTGCACTTCATCTCCTTTAATGATTGTATAGTTATTATGAGGCTGCATTGAATTTCGAGTATTAGCTATCTTGTACTCTATGCAATTTTGATGACACACATTCAATTAGAATACTCAATCTTATAGTATTATAGATTTTATGAAAATGTTGTCCAAAATTATGAATATTGAATGTTTAAGAAGAATCACATGTTGTTTTTTTAAATTATATAAAAAGATAAACCATAGATTTGTTGTTTGTTAGTTTGCGGTTCGATAAAGTAAGATCGGATCGGATTAGATCTTAAGATCCTATGGTTAAGATGAGATCCTATAAGATCTTAAGCTTGTTAAGATCCTACGTAGGATCCGGATATTTTTGTTTGTAGCATTGTAAAATCGTAAAATCATAAGATCATGATCGGGATTTTAACAACCATGCTTACAAGAAGTTACGGTCTGGGGATACTATGTTAAGCTATGCCCATTCGTTTGAAATAAAACTCACTCTTCTCAAATAATCGGAAAATAGAAAACCGAATTCGAGTAAATGAAAATGAAAGATACTTTGTACAATACTAAAATTGATATATAAACCAGTAGAGTTATCCTATGAATCATAAAATTATCTAACAGCAAAGGGTAAGTTGCCTTAGAGTTAAATCTTAACTCACTGCCACGTCAGCGCCACATCAGCTTTTACCTTTTAACCTTAACTCTTCACTTTCAACCATGGTAGCATAACTCACCTCCACCTCAATTATTTTCAATTTCAACCCCAAACTTTAACAAATACTTCATTTATTTAAAACAATAACATTAATTCGATCACATTACAATACGGAATTTAAAAAAAACACATACACACACATACACACACACAAACAAACGCTAAAAAAAATCACACAATTATACATTCTTGACAAGGAGGCAATCCAAATTTCTTGATGATTCAGTCCTTTTCCATATTGACCAACGCCACATAGGTTGGATCCTTGTCGGTAGTGTCGAGCATCAAAAATTCTAACTCCTTCAACCTCTGTTATGTGGCTTGGTTTTATGCGGTCGCCTGATACGCCCTGACCGCTTCTTCACGTTTTGACCGATACTCTTCGCGCATAATCTCCCCGAAATTGAACGAAGAAAAGGAACCACCGGTGCTAGCCGTGCCTCCGGTGCTTGTCATTGTCTCGGACTTTTGTTTCTTGGAAGCCTGCTTTTTTTCAATAGGTCGTGGTTCTTCATCATGACGAAACAAGGCCTCGTTTGTTTGGCTTTCCATTTTTGATGTTTACGCAACACGTTCCAAGCATCTTCATTCCTGAACGACGGGTTTTCTTGACGATACAGTTGGTTAGCCCCTGTTAGGATATCAACTTCACTTTCACCACTTTTTTGCTCGCGTTGCGCCTTTTTGAAAAAAGCGTTGAACTTAGTGCAATCACGGTTCAATGTTTTCCACTTAGATTGTAGCATATCCTTGTTGCGCTCTTTTCAATTTATTCTATTGAACTCCGCTTTTATCCATTGCCATAACGTATCCTTAGATTGGGAACGCCCGACCTTCGGATCCTCTGAACATGCCACCCAACACTCGGCAAGCAATTTTTCCTCCCCTGGCGTCCAACGAAAGTTCTTCACTTTTTCAGCATCTTCTTCCTCATCTTGTACAGGGTCTTTGGATTTTTTTGCCTTACGTTTTCCACGACTTTTTGGTTTTGTAGGAGAAGTAGGTGTTTCCGGAACTTCATTTGTTTCCGTTTGGGAATGTTGTGATTGTTGAGTGAATTGAAGATTTTGGAAATTGGAATTTAGAGTGTTTTGTTGGCTTTCGTTCCAATATTGGAAAGCTTGATGTTGTGCGTAAACTTCTTGACTCGACATACCGAATTCGTTTAGGTTACCCCAATTCAGATTTGAGGAAGAACCGGCGTATGGGTTATTCCACCTTTTGGCATGCGTCCGTAAACACAAGTGTATTGTCTTTCCTCCGGCGCGTGTCCTTCCGCCACATACATTAACATGTCCCCCTAGTATTGCATTATTAGTAAAAGACTGATGATGTAATACTTAAAGAGTACCTTATAGCTTTTCAGCCTTTATCATTCGGACATGCCTTCCATCTATTGACCATCTTAGAGTGTTTTACCAAGTGGTCCATAAGTCGGTGCTTCATAAGCCGAGTTGGGTCTATTAGACCACATAAGCCATCATGTCCCCCCAGTATAGTATTGTTGACCTACGGTCAATGATCCTACTTATATAATGTTGTATCTGAAGCGAGACATGCCTTTTCCATCATCCACTTGTTTCATACACAAGTAAAACATAGCTTCTCTACCATAATCATTATTTTCGTGAAGTGTCGTTATATATCATTTAAATTTTAATCACAAACGTACACCAAACACTTTTTGCACGATCTGTTTAGAATTTTGGATGGAGTGATACTGCGCTATCCGTTTTTAAAATTGGACTAAGTGATTTTGCACGATCTGTTTTAAAATTGGACGGGGTGATTTAGCACGACCCGTTTAAAACTTGGAAGGGGTGATTCAGCCTGACCCATTTAAAAATTGGATGGGGTGATTCAGCACGACTCGTTTAAAAATTGAACTGGGTGATTAAGCTCGACCCGTTTGAAAATTGGACGAGGTGATTCAGCACAACCCGTTTAAAAATTGGACGGGGTGATTCAGCACGACCCGTTTGAAAATTGGACAGAGCATCGAGTGTTTTGCATGATCCGCACATTAGGGTGGGAGTGTTTTGCACTATCCGTTTGTTGTTATGCATGGGGAACCTCATACAATTATTTCTGCACAATAAGACATGAAAGCTCTTTGCATTTTCGTGTTAGATATGACAAACAAAATATTTTCATGTATCAATAGAAAGATTGTGTTAAAACCGAACCATAAGGTAACCGATAAGGGTATCATACCACTATTCTCCCCCCCCCCCCCCCCCAATTCAATGGTGCTAATGTTTATTAGTATCGTCGAGCTTAAATAAAACAAAGTATTAGATAATATAATAAGCGATTAATGGCAATTGTTACCCATGGGTGTTAAATATCAAACGTGTGATTTTTACCGCCTTTAAAGACCACGCTTTGATTTTCATGAAATCATCACCTTATGCTTGCCTGTCCTGTGGAATAAAACTTGAAAGCTTTTTGCTTTCTTCGATTAGATATGACAAATATGATATCACATGTATCAATACAACACCGGATCACAACCAACTGTGACATAAACGACGGAGGTATCACGCCTCTATACTCCACCCAATTCGACGGTACTAAATCTTTTTGGTATCATTGAACTCGAATAAAACAAAACGCTAAAAAACCTAATCAAACAGTTTTCTCATACCTTACGGCCGGTGCCAATTACCTTAATTGCAACGTTACGTCCTAATATTTTAATACACCAGTCGAATATAAATATTTTTTTGTGTAATAGTGAATAATAGTGGCTCAAAACATTATTCTTTTTATTGATTTCCACACAACCGAAGGCTCATAAGTAACATGTTGGCACCAAAGACGAGAGATCGATAATTGATTAGTAAGTTCCGAACGTTGTGGCTCCAGATCGTATTTCATATGATGACAAGAAAATTATTTACCCGTTGTCTTGGTTTTCAAGAGGGTTGATGAACTTGAGCAGATAGAATTATATTTAGTTTTAAGCTCCACGAGTGAATTATTTTAACGTCTAATTTTGAGGGATAACTTTAAAATTTAGATTAATCTCATAGTCGCAATGTAAAATTGTAGTTTTGACATATGAACCTTTTTGAGTGTTATGATCTAGTAAAGCAGTTTATGAGACCGGAAAGACACCAAGTAGACGGGAGATAAGTACCGGTGCGTAAACTTGAAAATTTAGGATCGGCAACCGGAGCATAGGTACCATACAGAGCATGGGTCCCGATCATTGGCTTGTATTTTTGTGTTGAAACTGAACTGATATATGGGTTCGTAAAGCTAGTTTAACGGAGCCAGACATTAAATACTCATTGTCACTTGTAAGAATATCCAGAGATAACGAAAATAAGTGACGGTGGAATTGGTCGGAAGACCATATGCGTCCATAGACAAAAAAGAACAAACACATGTGTATTAAAAGTTGGACGAAAATCAAACGTCTAATAGAATAATTATAACGCGTCCGGAGGCCTCCAATGGAAATGTCTTACGAAGGTTATTTAGTGAAAAAGAATAAAAGGAGTTCAGTTAAGCGACTAACGGAATAGTTATAACGAATCTTTAGGTCACAAATAAGGACGTATGACGGAAGTTGACCGAAGGGTATAAAGTTATGAATTAGGGATTGTATTACAACTTGATCATAGATTTATTAGATAAAAAATCTTAGATGGCAACTTGACGTTAAGTCAAGCGCATGCTCGATAGGTAAAATAATGAAGCTGAGAGAGGTTCATCGGAACTCCAGGTTTGTGTTTGTAGATTCGTCGCAATGATCTATTCTGAAATTCAAGAATGTTGGAACAAGTGGAAAGGGAACTGAAGAACACCCACAAAAAACAAGGTGAGTAATATCTATGCTCAACATTGGGAGCTTAAGAAATGAAGCTCGATAAGTAGACGAGAGGCTAGAAAAATGGAGGTTATTGCTTGCCGCTCGGAGCTGAGCTTTTGACGGTCGGAGTTATGATGGAGAAGCATCAACCATCCCTTGTGTGTTGAAAACTTATTTAGTGTGGTAATTATTACAATTTCATTATCATGAAAACCTCTCATATTTTATTTTCATAGGCAAATTATTTTCAAAGCATACTTGTATTTACGTGCGACCAAAATGAGAGAGAATAGATGAAGAGATAATCATATCCGACACATAAAAGTATAGTTTTTTATGTTTTGGTAGTTTTTTATTTGTTTTGGTTTGTGAAGAAAACAAATGGTAAAAGTCTGGCCTTCGGCTGGGCCCGTATCCGTTTATTTTTACTTTTATGCCCACCTTTAATATTTTGAATCTTTACATGGTGCCAACGAATACTTGATTAATTAAACCGGTTTCTCAAGGTTAAACATAACTAGATTCTGAAACTTGTGCATAATGTCACTTTAGGTTGTTTAAAATCGATTCTTGTAACATTCAACGAAACGGGTTTGATTAATCAAAATCAAACGTGAAGGTATAGCACAAAGTTTGTCAGTCCTTCTCTACATGAACAGAATCCAAAAGACGTCAAGCATGAGGTAACTTTTTACAATGTTAGGTAAACGAGTTGTAATTGTATTTCAATTGACTGTATATCTTAAAAGGGGTATAAGAAATAAATCAAGTGATACTCCTATTTTCACTTTGTCATTGGATATTAGGTAAAGTACTAGGTGCATAAATCAAACATGTGTGTACAAAACTAGTACCGAGTAATAGACCGAGTCCTTTTAATATCAGATCTAGCATCATTGCGTGCTTAAAAGATTATACATTTCCTAGTCGCTACATTGTAGATATACTTTCCACATATTATATTTTATCTTTTTGTTAGTTGATATGAAAAGTGAGAGAGCGCTAGACTATACAAAGTCTCCTAGAGCCTGTATCACGTGCAATAATGTAGGGTATTAAGTGTGCATCAATAAATGTCATTGACCATATATACCTACCCATCAATATGCATACATGAACATCTTTTCATACATACATACATGCCATGAAAAGTCTAGGGTAGCAGTAAGTCATGCATAACAAGTTGTAAACAGTATAATAGTAAGGAATAATTAGAGATTTTTGCTTGTACCTTAGGCATCATAGTATGCAAGTTGTTCCAATTAAAGCATTAACCATTTCAGTTTTTTGCTACCAATCATTTTGAGGTAGCACCACTTTACCGATGAATACATTTTTTTTCTTCTGAGTCCTGAAGCGACGATGCTCAGCCAACATGGCAACACGTTATTGTCTACCAGGAGTTACCGACTCATATTATCATCCAATTTTGCTTTTCGCATCCAACGGATGGAACCCGTCACCAATATTTTGAACAAGGCAGTACTCCAAGAAACACATCTCATCCGAACGACACAATATATCTAAACAACTTAACCGAAGAAAATCATACCGAAAGACCTTTAGTCGTTCCATACTTGATGTCAAAACCGAACGTCCATGCCGAACGAGACAGTGTGCTTGAACAAAACAACACATCCAAACAGGGTAGTACATTCAAACAAAATGACCAAAGGAAGTTATATCGGACAACCCTTAGTTGGTTCACACTATTCATCGTCTATACCAAACGTTTATAACGAACGCCCGTACCGGACTGGAGGTGTGACCCGTCATTCTTAATTCTTGGTAGATTGAATAACGGGTCTCAAGGATGGCACCAATTTGTTGAAGCATATTTATGTCGAATAGATCTTGACGGCTCTCACGTTCCTTCCGTCTTTGTCTCGAGCTTGAAAGTATACTACAAACATGAACGAACCCGTTAGAAAAGGGTCCCGAGGCCGAAGCCCCGGGAACCACCCTCCGACGGTCAAGTCAGTACCTTGTATCTTAAGGATTTATTATAATGTGTTGTGATGTATTGTGTGTGTGTAAAATGAGATGATATAAAAGAGATATAAAGAGTAGTATATATAGAGAGAGAAAGAGGTTGGTACCTAAGTTGGTTCCTCGATACCTATTATGTCTTGAGAAGGAACACGGCGAGCTATACCTAGTCTTAGGTGCTAGGTGTCAAGTCACGTGGGAGACACAACCCCGTAATATCCGGGTTAGGTGGCGTAGTCCCGTTCTTGCATCAGACCACTAGGTAAAAGCATGTACCTGTATAAAAAGGAGTGTATACCTTTACGGTCCTTCGCCACATGCCCCTCAGACAAGAGTAGCATCCGCCTTCCAGTAATTTCCTTTGGACTGAAGGAGACTCTTCGGTTCGGCACGTGTCATCCAGACACATACGTCAACATATGTTTTCTCCGTGTTATTGTAACCACATGACACCCTTCTATTAGAGTAGTTTATCCTTTATGTCTGCAGAAATATATTTAGCCTTAGTGTGCCCAATTCAAATGAGTGAATAAATTCTCGGTGGCAAATGTGTGACAGCTCAAAATAGGTGAGAGCACTTGTAACATCCTGCCTACTCAGACCATAATATTGTCCACTTTGCCCGCAGGCTCACGGCTTTGCTTTGTGGCCCTCATGTGAGACTTCGGCAGGTCACCCAAGCCAGTACTACTCTCACATGAGCAGCCTTAACTGCCAGTTCCTAAGAACTCCAGTCATAGTACACCATAAAACGCGTTGTGTTATTGTAAGGCGAATGTTATCTTATATCCCTAGCATCTCTCCAGGACACAGCCGATGTGGGATTTTCCTAGGGTGTTACAATCAACCTCTTAGGGACTCATCGTCCTCGATGAGGTTTGCCCCACCATCTTGAACGGCTCAGGAGTGGCTCTGATACCATTCTGTAATACTCCCAAAATATCGCAGCGGAAGATAGTGTCACTTGGGTATTACTTCATAGCAAAAAGTACAAGTCATAGAAAACAACCCTTCAAAAGAGACGTTTTAAAAGTGTTTCATATTTGATACATTAAAATTCAGAGTTTGCAAAGAGGTCCCAACAGTTTTTATAAACCCAATGTTTTCAAAAGATCACAAATGTTTTAAACATAACATAAATCTTTAAAAAAAAAATAGTCTCTTCAAATGTGAAAATATGCCGAGTCTTCAAATGATATCTGTGCGAGTCCATCCAAGACTTTCATGCCTTAAAACCTGAGATAAAACATGCTAAAAAATTCAACACAAAGGTTGAGTGAAATCCGTAGAGTTTAATTAATAAGTAGTTGATCACAATATAATTTAGTTTATGATAGTGACTAAGCAACGAATACAAAGTCGGAAAAAAATATTATTGCCCTAAGCTCATGACACTCATCTTTAACACATTCAAAGATATTCTAACAGAATATAATATGCCCTTTGACAATAGGTGATAGCCAATATACCTAAGGATTTATAAATACAATACACATGGTAGCAGAACTCAGCATTCCAATGTGAGGGATGTCAGTCCCAATAGATCTATTCACAGTATTCGCGTCTATACGCATGTAATTAACGATTCACGATAAAAGGGACTTTCAGGCTATGGGAAACTTAGGCAATAATAATGTCAGGCAAGCATATAATTTAAAGCAATTGTGATCATAAGTAAATATAGCATGTATCTCCCCCATGGAGTTTGTAAAACAATTGAAGTAAAAATTGGGGCTATGAACTCACCAACGATGATGTAGTAATAAAAATCGGAGAAGTGTGCACGTCGAGGAAAACCGCAAAGATCGCAAATGACCTATAGAAAGTACAACGCGACTTAGGCTTGGGGAAATAATATGTAATGGGGTTTTGGTTACTAGAAATGCTTATGTCTAAAAATATATGCTCATTGGTTTATTTATAAATAGTTATCGTGCCATATATGATAGCACAAGTATATTATTTGAAATAATAATGTTTGAATAAAAAGATTTTGAATGTTAAATGCCTTGAAGAAACTTTTGTTGATTTTTGATCCATTTTACATGTCTAATTGTATCCTCTCAAACTAAATTTGTTAGATTAGTCAGAGATAAAATCTAATCCGACTGAATTTGTCTCAAGTAAATGAAATGTGTCATCCTTGAGGAGAATATAGTTTATACCTAGATTATCGATGGTACATAGCAAACTTGTCTGTCAACATGTATGTTCAAAATCACTAAAGCTTTAGTGAGATGCAGTTAACAAGAAGCTATGCTTGATCACATATTCACATGTATTTGTTCGGCTAAGAATTACAAACTCGTTACAGTAGAAATATTTGGACCATTTCTGGTAGTAAGCCAGTTGAGTATCGGATACTAGAAAGTTGAATAAAATTTGTTTCTTTTTTTATTTTATTTATTTCTGGGACTAAATGACCATAATTTATTTCTCGTATTGTCACCGTGTACAAAGACGAAGAACTCCAATTGGTGTGGATGCACATGATAGGATGAATGCACATTTAACAACTCTGGTTTCAAATATTGTACATTGGTTTTACCAATTTTTTACAATGTTATCTTTTATATGATTTTCTCATGAGCTAATAAACTGTTTATTACCGGTTCAGAAAGGCAAATGGTACTAGAAAATTTAGTTAAAACGATAACTTGACCCAGTTAAAAATTTAACAAAAAAACTCTTAGAAGGTACAACCTTATGACCTAAACACACTGTCCCATACAACTAATAGATACAAGTTGTCTATACTTTTAATTTGATACCCATAGCTTCATTAAAATTTAATAGAGATACCAAAATGGGCGGGTCATGTTGGTTGGATAACTGGGGAAAATAGATAAGTTTTTAGTTCCAGCCGAAACACATGGGTCAAGCAGTCCTGCAAACACGTGGTTTGTTCTGTTCCTTAATTAGTCTATTAAAGATGATATAGAAACTGTTATATTAGTTTATTGCAATGAAAATCTAGTTTTTAGAGATAGAAAAACTTAGTATGCTTTGTGCAATTTTCACACTATTTAGAAGGTTTTAAATTTCTAAACTTTTACTGATTTGACCTGTTGAAGTCAAAGTATGACCCAAATTGATCCATTTATCTATTTTCAAAATTCTCATATTTAGTATTGAAACATACTAATGGATGCGTCTCCTGTGCAGGAGGTTGTTAAGAACACAATCAATGTTTTATCTTATTGTCATTGTTACAACACGTACTTGATTTTTTTATGTTGTATATATACACATGCGTCCATGTTATGAAGGTTTGTATTCCAAGAAATATGGTAGTGTATATGTTTTCCTTAGGACAAAAGTGATTCTTACCATTAGTTTATCATCACAACACATTTACTTACCTGTTCCCTTAAAAATAAACAAGGATACAATAATTTGAAGCATGAAATTGCTTATATCATATAAGACCATGGAAATATGACACGTAAGTTCAAATAATACATGCATTAGGATTATTACACATCTGTTACATTATTTTATCCCGAATTAAGTATTTGAAAATTATTGAGTACAAGCGAAAGGGAAATCTTATATATTAGATGTTTAGATCGTCATAACCATCCATTATCCAACATGATCACTCACGTGAAGACCCGCCCAGAACTCAGACACTCATAGGGTGAACGAGAAGAGATTGGATATGACCTACAAATTCTTTTCCAACACGGGTGAAAGTATCTTCATGTTTATATAGGGTATCCATTATGCGTGCTAAGTTGACCACACGCATTGTAAGAGGCAGAGGAACTCCCTCACATGTAAGTGCTTTTCGGTTCAAATCTTTCCATGCTTCTTCTACTCGTTGATTGAACAATTGGTAAAACATACTCCTCATCATTGACATTATTTTCCTTCATGTAACATTCAATACTAGATGGAGCAAGATCTCATTTTTGTTCCTCATACAATTTGAGATTAGTTAATTGACTATCCAAGAATAGAAATCTTACTGAATCAATTGTCTAAAACAGTAAGATTTATTTATTATTATTATATTTTGAATGGAAAAATTTTACAATGTACACCATCTGTCTTACAAATTCAATCTCACATGTCTCCAACGAGACTTGAATTATATTCTTTCTCATAAAAAGTGAAAAATATAACATAGATCAAAGTTGTATGTACCTTGTGACCAACAACATCATCCATAATCCTGCCAATTTCACTTGAAGCTTTGATTAGTGGAGGATTAGTGAGAACCCAGTTGAATGTATCATCTGTGATTATATCACCCATGCCAACAAAACTTGCTATTGTAAGCATTTTGTAGCCACAACTCATGAATGTAACCGATTGATGCTCCTCGAGTGTTGGTATATACCCCTCATTTCTCCGTGTTGCTTCAGTCATGAAATATCAGATCATCTCTTTCATCTGTATATGAATAAGGACATGAATTTTATCTAGATCACTTTATGATTATAAATGAAATTTCACAAACATAGAGGCACTTGAACTAACCGCCGCTTTGGCATAGTTACCATGATTTGCTTTCTCTTCCTTAGCCATGATATCCTCCATTTCATCATAAACTATTATGAGTTTAGTCTCTATATTAGCTTATTGTTAAGTCTACGGGTCTTAGTGTTAATGTTAAGTCATTAGTCAAATAGGAATAGCTTAAACGGTTGTTTGGTTGGCTTGTGTCCCAAGCCCAACCCGTTTTTCTTTATTGCCTATTTTCACAGCCGACTTAGAGTCTTTGTACAAGTAAGTTTTTCTCCCCCCCCCCCTCAGCTCTATAAAAGGAGGTGAGGGGGGAGGGGTTTGTTACGCATTCTTTCAATACTAATCAAAGAGTCATTAGGGTTACTTACTTGTGCATTGATCGTTCTTTATTTTTCTGTCACACTTGTTGATTGGTGTGTCGATATTCTTCAAGAAGTCGATCGGGTTTCGCTTCTAGTTCTTGGATTGTTGGTTGCGACTAAATACCAACAAGTGGTATCAAGAGCTTGGTTGGAGACTAACAAGAGCTAGATTCGATCATCTTGAAGGGTTCTTGAGTCGACAGTTAAAAGTTTTCATGAGTCTTCAATTGTCCGGGTCTGCGACAAGGTGTAGGAGGCTTGAGGGTTTGTTGGTTTTTGGTTTATCGAAGATCAACGGTAGGGTTTTTTCTGGTCAATTAGGTTTTTGATTGAGGTGACAAAGGAAGAAGAAGAACTGGTTCAGATCTTGTTTTTTGTTGTTATTTGGTTATAAATAAATAAAAAGAAAAACAAGTTAAATATACTTCAAAGTGGGTGGTAAGAAAAGTCAATTTGACTTACAAGTTTATTTTTGTTTTATTCTTAAAACAAAAAGTTATTATATTTGAAGGGTATTATCTTTGCACAAGGGACTTTGTTAGTTTGTGATTGTGAGGTTTTTTCACAAGGTTTAGGAAATTAATAAAGGGGTTAAGACTGACGGGAGCCTAGTTTGACATCGAAAAATTTGATGGAACTAGTGATTTCGGGTTTTGAAGAATCAAGATGTGTGCTTTATTAATCCAACATGGATGTAAAGCAGGTCTGGAGGTTTTACCCGGGGACATGGATGCTACAGCGAAAGCTGAGCTAAATAAGAATGCTCATAGTGCCGTGATTTTGTGTTTAGGTAACAAGGTTCTGAGAGAGGTTACCGGGGAGACGACTGCAGCGGGGGTTTGGACCAAGCTTGAGACTTTGTACATGACAAAGTCCTTGGCCAACAAGTTGTACCTAAAGAAGAAGTTGTATACATTCTACATGCCGGCTGGACGAAAGATTTCCGAGCATATAGATGAGTTCAACAAAATCGTTCTTGATTTAGCAAATATTGAGGTAATTTGAGGATGAAGATCTTGCTTTATTATTATTCACTTCTTTACCAGCATCATACGAACACTTTGTGGATACCTTGCTTTATGGATGGGAAGCTCTGACTTTAGAGGATGGAATGGCCACACTGAATTCAAAGGAAATCAAAGAAAGATCTAAGGTGAAGGGAGATGATGGTGAAGGGTTATACGTGAGGGAAAGAACTGATCGCAGGAATTCGCATCAGTCTAGGGGAAAGTCAAGATCGAAGTCTCGAGGTGGAAGACTCAAGTGCTTTATTTGCCAATCTGAGGAGGACTTGAAGAGAAACTGTCCAAAGAATAATCACAAGAAGTCAAATGGTTTCGTCAAGAAAGATGATTAGCCAAGCTCCAGTGGTTCGATTTATGACGGTTCTAAGGTGATGATGGTTATGAGTGCAGAGGCTCTACTAGATTGGATCACGAATTTAGGAGGTTCATACAACATGACACCAATGTTAGATATATTTTTTGGTTTTCTGGAATGCGATGGGGGCAGGGTACTGTTGGGTGACAACAGGGAGTACGAGATCAAAAAGTATTGGCAAGGTAAGGCTACAACGGAAAGATGGGTCAAGTTTTGTGTTACACAATTTCAGGTATATTCCTTAATTGAAAATAAACTTGATATCGCTGGGAACTCTTGAAAAAGAGGGATATACCGTAAAATTGCAGTCGGGAAAATCAAGGTGATTAATGGTTCTAGGGTTATTTTATCTGGAACCTGAAGGGATAATTGCGTATACTCTTTGGATGGCCATGCAGTGGCGGGTGAGCTTAATGCTAGTGTTGAAGAAAAAGACAGTTTGGAAAGAAAAGTCTAGGTAAGGTCGATTTTTGTGAGAATTGTGTTCTGGGAAAGTTACATCGAGTCAGTTTAGGTTTAGGAAGGCACACTACTCAGGGAGTGATAGACTATGTTCATTCAGACTTATGGGGTCCATCTCAGGTGGAATCATTGGGAGGTAAGAGGTATTTCTTATCTATTGTTGATGATTATTCCAGGAGGCTATGGGTTTATGTAGAAACTAGAAAGGGGGTTGAATAGTTTCACCGTTTCTTTTTACTTGCTAAAACGTTTCGCCGTTTTTAGGTCCGGTTAATATTCTTTTGCGAACATGTTGAATTCTACTAGTTATGTGATATCAATTTAGCTACTAACAAATATAAACAAACAAGTAATGTAAAGAGTAAGAAAAGAACACAACCAAAGAGGCGGCGATTTATAGTGGTTCGGCACGAAGCTCACTCCTTCGTCCTACTTTACTCCCCAAGTACCACACTCGAGAGTTATCAATCACTATATCAACACACTCCTTCAAGCGGAACAATCCATACACAAGTTTACACAACGTTTAACAACACTAACCGGAATGTCGAGTTCTAATCCTAGCTAGAACGAATCTACACCAAGGTCCACATGGCCACACGAACAAGCACTCTTGTCCCACTTAAATTGACACACGATCTAAGCCTTCACATAAAAGAGCACTCCCGTTTACTTGAACCTTCACCCTATTCAAGCCTTCACACTATGACACACTTGGATCTTCACCCAATCCAAGCCTTCACACAAGACACACTTGAATCCTTTTCCGATCCAAGCCTTCACACAAGACACACTAAGTCCTAACCTACACACTAGGACAACACTCTCCTCACAACAAATACATGAACTAATCTAGTTACAAGACTTCTTGGATCTTCATCTTCTTCCAAGTTCACACACATAACTCCATCCTTGACTCACACACAAGTCGGAAGTACTTACAATACCTATAACCGTAACACTTGTTACGTTTGTGTGTGGACACCTATAACATCTCTAATCTTCATCTACGTCGAGAGTTCTTCTCTTGCACTTTGCGGAAGAGGAACACACTTCAACATCTTGAATCTTCATCTATGTTGAGAGTTCTTCTCTTGCATATTGCGGAAGAGGAAATCACTTATAGACATATACTGACATGTTATAGTGATCAAAGAACAAAGAAAAATAAAACAAAAAGTTTTTGTGTGTGTAATACTATTTTTTTCTGAAGATGAACAGTTCACTATTTATACACGATAGGAGGGAGGTGGCGGTCCCTTAAATAGGCGACGGTCCTTTATCACTAAGGGACCGTCGGCCACTTTAAGGGACCATCCCGACAGACGCTCCTATTTTTGTCCTGACGTGGTGAAAACATATCTTCAACTGTTTTGAGGGGAAATATAGCTGTTACACATTTGAATTTTGAATATATTTTCTTAATAAAACATTTCTTTACAAAACACAAAAATACTTTTATGAAAATGTTTTGTCAAACTTAAAAATGTAAGTTTAGGAGAAAATAAAATTCTTTGATCACTTTACAAATGACGGTATAAAGTTTGTTCATACCTGAAGTGACGTTGTAGTAGCTACGTAGAAGAAACGAGTTTCCTCGATCAAAAACTTATTAACCGTAACTTTACATAACGTGTCTTTAAATTTTGTGATTATCAAAACACAAGAAGACCGAATAATGCAAATAACGTTTTTGACATTATTTGTATTAACAATCTCCCCCTTTGTGATAATTACAAAATATAAACTCATTTTAAGTAAAATTATGCATTGATAAATTTTTAATGAGTTTTCCCGTTACTTCCCACCCTCTTTGTAGAATCAAAAAGGTGTCGTCGGTATTGAGGAGAGGAGAGGAAACACAAGCATCCTTGAAAGGGCATCGTCGTAGTTGACGAAATACTATCATCCTGAATAGGGCATCGTCGAAGAAATCAGCGGTATACAAGCTCCCCCTAGCTAAGTGCTCCCCCTAAATGAGGGCACTAGGGAATCGAGCTATGGTGATGTTCTACAAAAACAAGTTAGAAGCAAAGCACATGCATATTGTAACACCTGGTACTTTTTCTAAAATCTATTTTTAGCCAAATATCTATTTTTGTACCTAAAATACAAAAAAAACTTTTAATGCATGTTGTTTTGGCTTGAGAAACTTGAGATGTATTTGTAAACGAGAACTTTGTTCCTTGATTGACTCAGCACAACCTATGAAACTCGAATCGTATTGCATTTGCCAAATTATTTGAATTATATTGATTTTGAGAAAAACTTTGAAGTTTATGCTTGATTTGATGGGAAAAATTATTTCGTGGAGAATGGCGCAAGTTTCGTAATTTTTCGAGTCCGTTTGCTATTTCGTTTAAGCCCCGAAGCGTTTTCGTGAGAAATATAACTACGATGACAAGAATAGTCCCTTGTGTTATTTACCTTTTACACCCCACACTTTTATTTCTTACAACCCTAACCTAACCTCTTTTATATATATACCTATAATAATATTATTTTTCATTTCTTTTCATTTAACCACACACACAAACACACTTTTCTCTCTTTCTCTCTCTCTCTAGACACCACAGCCGGCCACCCTATCCGGCCAACTTCCGGCTTACTTTTCCGGTCACTGGAAAATATTCGGCCACCCAAAAATTCATCTTTTGCTATTTTATAGATCGGGACGTTCTCTTTACGATTGTCCAAGCCGATTTAATCAAAACCACCCCGAACACCCTCATCCACCATCACCGCCACACCCCCAAACACCATCAACACCACCACGAACCACCATCACCTTCCCCATATTTTTCTTTCTTTCTTTTTGCTCGGTAAACCCCCAAACGCACCTTTATTATTTTTATTTTATTTATTTCGTATTTATTTATTTACCTTAAAAATATTAAAAATAATGTTTTTCGAATTAAAACTGTTAAAAACAATATTTTCCGAAAATATTTTATTAAATCTAACTTTTACAAATTTTTTTATATATTCTTATTATTTACCTAAAATTATTTCATAAAAATTCATTTTATAAATTTCTATTTATTTATTCATTATACCGAAAGTTTTATTAAAAATAAACATATCTATAAAGTTTTATCCGAAAATATTTATATAATTTTTTTTTATGTTTTATTTATTTTTATATATAAACCGTATGTGTGTATATATATATATATATATATATACATATATATATACATATACGTATGTATGTATATATACATATACATATATGTATGTATGTATATATATATATACATATATATATATATGTATATATATATATATATGTATGTATATATATATATGTATATATATATATATATATATATATATATATATATATATATGTATATATATATATATATATATATATATATATATATATATATACGTATAATATATATATATATATATATATATATATATATATATATATATATGTATATATATACATATATATATATATACATATGTATATATATATATATATATGTATATATATACATATATATGTATATATATATATATATATATATATATATATACACACACACACATATATATATATATATATATATACATATATATATATATGTATATATATACATATATATATATATACATATATATATATATATACGTATATATATATATATATATATATATATATATATATATATATATATATATATATATATATATATATATATATATATACGTATATATATATATACGTATATATATATATACGTATATATATATGTATATACGTATATATATATATACGTATATATATATATATATATATATATATATATATATATATATATATATATATATATATATATATATATATATATATATATATATATATATATACGTATATATGTATATATATGTATATATATAGATATATGTATATACATGTATATATATATATATATATATATATATATATATATATATATATATATATATATATATATATATATATATATATATATATATATATATATATACATATACGTATATATATGTGTGTGTGTGTGTGTTTATTTTGTTTTATTTATTTATTATTGAATATATAGGTATATATGAATGTAAATAATGTTTTATTTTTTTTATGACTCGTGTGCCCCACCCCCCTTTGGTTTGATAGTTGACCGGTCAATGCCGGGTCGACCCGGCGTGACTTGGTGATTTTTGGATTATTTCTTGGTTCTCGTGATTATTTGCTATTGTTATATAATTTGGGACTCGTTTCGGCTTAAGTTTAAATAAAATGGACTAATAACTATGAAACCATAAAACAAGTTGGATATAGTTAAGTGTATTGTGATATCGGACTTGGATCTGTATTATGATATTGTGGTGATATATATTGTGGACTTGAATTGGACGTATTGGATTTACGTTGTTGGTTATTTGGATATTATGGACCCTTTGGTACCCGAGACGGAATGATACGTTAGACTTTGACTAATTTAACATATCTGGACCTGAAAAATACGAAATAGTCGATAAGCCTAAACAACTAATGGATACGCGAATGATATTTCCAATTGTATTATATAGCTTGTGAAGTGTTAGCGTTAGTTAAATAATAAAGTCAAAGAGTCGTTGACTCGGGAAAATGTTGTATAAACGGGCAGGTCATGCCAAAATTTTATAAAATCTTTTATAAACGTTTAACGTTTAAGAATTGTATTATATTTTAAATCCTTTTCAAATTATATTATTTTCATCGTTATATTTTGGGAAAATGGGAAAATAGTCAAAACTAGTTATTAGCGTGATATTGTTTATTTGAGTGTCTATTCATTTCTATTCGATATCTTTTCTTCGAGCTATTCTTTCATCTACTCTCATCTTTCTTGAATTATCGTTCGCTTTCGCCGACATGTTTCTTTCTATCTTTCTTTTCACCCACACGAGACTTTTAAAAATCTATTTCTCTTTCAAACGCCATTGTTACAAAAATCTATAGTTCAAGCATTGTTTATTGAGATATTCGAGTATAGTTTCTAAGTTATGCCGTTTATATTGATTAGGTTGTGCTGAGGTTCGTTTGCAGTGACGCATTAATTGATTGGTTGCTATATCTCGTTTCCTGCTACTATTAAGGTGTGATTCATAGCCCCGCTTTTATCTTTTAAATTTTTTATAAACCCATGGTGTGAGATACATGCTTTTAAATATTTTCTGAGAACAAGTATTTTTGGTATGCTTTTCCTGATTGGTATGCTTTCCTGACGATGTGCTAAGTAGCCTACCTTCCCAATGCAAGACCCTCAGATCATGAACCATTAATCACTTACGAGTGAGTGTGAATATAGGGATATAGGCTTATAGGAATTGACTGTCCCACTCCTTTTGCCAGATAAGCAAATTGTGGTGTACTATATTCGATTTTGCTGGGTATATGGAAAGTACTCGGCCTTGGGGGCACTATTATATTGTGAAATTCCGCGGTTATTGTCGACTTATGATTGGTTGGTTAACGTTTTGCGTGTCATGAGCTTAGTATCATCAACAATATATATGCACTGGGATGCCTCTATATATTGGTTGTTACCTTGATTACCCGGTATTTGCATTTGTTGCTTATATCATATGATTAAAACCTTGTGCTCAACTTGATTATTTAAACCTGTGGATTGCACTTAACCTTTGTGTTGACTTTTAAGCATGTGTTTCAGGTACTACTACTAATAATAATTAGCTTTGAAGCTTAATGTTTTAGGCATGGTGGAGCTGCTTGGACTGAAGAGGTGTGACATTTCTAAAAATTTCATGTCAATTATTTTAATGGTTTATTATTTAAATAATCTATTTTAATTTATTTACTTCGTCGGAAGATATCCGCGTACGTTTAAATAAATTCTATCGCGACTAGACTATGCTCAGTCTACGTTTTCTATGCACCATTGTTTTATTTCAGTCCTATTTTAAAGTCACAATCCATTTTATTTCATTTTTACGTCCACTTTTCATTTTTATCGCGCGGTTTAAATTCGTGTTTTACGTTTTAACCTCAAATAAATCCTCCGATAATCTCATCACTCATCTATATTTCAAAAATTCATCATGAAAACAAGTTTTAATATTTTCACAAGTTTTACACTTTATTTAGTACAGTTAAATTTTATTTCTAGCAAACTCGGTACCCCGGTACCCCTAAAACTAATAATATCTACACTATATCACCTAAACTCTTACACAAGTCTTACAAAACCCATTTTCTCCTCACTTCTCCATCATTTTGCCGCCCCCCCCCCCCCCCTTACCTAAACTCTTACACCTTTGACAAAAGTCCTACTAACTCAATAATGCCTTGTCTAATATTTCTTTTTACTTCACTCATTCATTCATTCATCTCACACACTAGCAAATTTATCACCTCTTTTGCTCTCTCTCCCTATCATTTAGCAGCTACAACCATAGAAGAAGGAGGAGATCAAGTTTTATCAAGTATATAAAACCTAGTTTACTTCTTGTTCTAGTTTTGAAATAAAAACTAGGAAGTATTAGGAAACCTTGTTACCATTAAACCTCATCACTCCACTTATAAGCTTCAAGTTATATTTTTCATCTTTTCATACTTCCATTTATTCATTATCTTGATGTATTTGAACATTATATAAGTTATAATGCTTAGTTAAGCTTGGTAGTTAAGTTAGAAAACCTTAAAACCATAGAAAGGCTAAACATGAAACTGTGATTTTTGGATCCGTGTAAAAACGTATTAAACTGCTCTAATCAGTAGACAATGGACATAAATTAAAAATATTTAGTTGTAGCCCTATGTCTTGTGGTCATTTTTAAGGGTATTTCGTCGAATAACTCCTTACACGTGGACGAAAACGGGGAACAAATCGGGTTAGTAAAAACGGGGAACAATCTGAGTAACAGATTTGAAACGTGAAAAAGTCATTTTTTGTATAGAACCCTCTATTACTCAAAGAATAAAAGTTTTAGAGGACATCTTAACTTAAACGTGGACGAAAACGGGGAACAAATCGGGTTAGTAAAACTCTAGATATCGCACTTTTCGTGAGACCATTGAAAATTTGAAAGCTGAATGGATTGATTGTTTGGGTAAATGGACTCTTTTACTAAGGTTATGTAATTTTTGGCCAAGTGGGACACACAAATCTCGTTAGTACAGAAGTAGACCTTTCCGGGGATATAAAGAACGAGACTTGTGGACTTACGGTTTGCAAATGGTGATTTTCTAAATATAGACAAGTAATTTAAATTTCTAACAGCACTAGGTATAAAATGAGTATAAAGTGTTTTACACTTTATAATGTTGGACCTTTAAAACATTTTGAACCCCCTAATATATTTTTGAACCCTTAGGCTTAAAGTGAACCTTTTTGACCAAAAACTTGACCCATGGACTAAATTTGAACCTTAGAATTAATTTGAACTTTTACATCATAATTGAACTTGGGGTCAAATGTAAGTTTCATACTTATATAAATGCAAGGGTACATTTTTGGATAATTTGTAAGTAATTAACTAAAACCTTGTGATGTATCTAGGGGTATTGTACCAAGCTTAAGTAAGATTATAATCTGTATATAACCAAAAGTACATCGATATCTATTTTCATAAACTAAGACAACGTATATTATTTAGGTTCATCATAGAGCTTTTGCGGCTATTCCTTCACTTGCTTGTTCATTGCTATTTTCTTTGCTCTCGGTGAGTTCATAGCCTCGCCTTTACTCATTTAAATGTTTTATAAACCTCGCGAGGGGGATACATGCTAGTTTTACAAATTGAATACAAGTAGTTTTGGTATGCTGACCCGATTAAATGATTATAGGCATTGAGTACCTCTTGCCAATTAAGTCCCCATCATGAACCGTTAATTCCGTAGGAAACGCTAGTATTATGAATATGCATATTTGGCCTGGCGGGCCTGACCGGGTGAGTAGCGCTCATACATCAACGGTCACATCATATTGAGAGATTACGTGGTAAATGGCAAATCTTACCTTTTTCGGGGCACTATTACTAGGTCAAGGTTCGGTGTCATGAGCTCTATGCTATAAATCTTATTTAACGATATGTAAAGGCCTTACATGTCTATCGATGTATAATTCTTTTATTCAACTTTTACTTATTAAACTCTATGAATTCACTCAACTATATGTTGACTTTTAGCATGTTTATCTCAAGTCCGTAAGTGGCTTATACTTGGATGGGCGGCGCAAGAAATGAATATCATCAAGATGGCTCATGCTTTAATAAAACTTTTCACTTAATAAGTGACTAAAACTTTTATAATCTTATGTACTTCTAAATTATTTAACCTTTTGGGACCTCTTATGTAACTTTGATAACTTATGAAGTATGAACCTCTATTAAAAATGACTTGTTTTAAAAGTTGTTTACTATATTTGTTCAATGTATCTAATATATAGCACCCCATTATGTATTCCACTGCGTTCCTAAAATGGGGGTGTTATAGATTGGTACCAGAGCACAAATTATAGTTAACTAGGCCTTTTTGTTCTAAAAACCTAGACTATAATCATAAATATTTAAAAAAAAAAAAAAAAAAAAAAAAGAAAAAAAAATCATGAGCTTCTACCATCTTGTCCGATATCCATGCGCGCCTACTCCCGAGCTTCCTATTTTCTCCCTCGTATATATATATATACATATCTTAATCATGCTATTCTAAAAATAATTATAAGCACTATAATTATTTCCTATCTTGTCCGATAATCCGCAAAATATCACTCCTTATATATGCACTTTATGCACACAAAAAAAAAATCCTTGTTATATTTTATGTTATTCATGAGCATTATAAACTTCCATCCGGAAATTTATACACATCTCTTTGATTATACCATTGTTATACGTATGCACATAATAAATATTATCACTTGTACATGTAATATTTATCGATCATCTTGCTTGTTTATAAAGCATCACTAATTGTTCACTTATTTACACAAAAATATTATTATTTTTTTTATGATAATATTTCTATTCTTATTCTAATTATATGTATATATGATTTTCAGATTTGTCATGGCACATCCATTTCCTCTTGATCACGAGGTAGTCATCCCAGAGGTCGAGCCGGCTCAACCCGAGCTTGCACCGGCTCAACATCTACCTCCACTACCGAATCACATTCATCCAAACATCGATGTAGAAAACCAAGATGAAGAAGAAGAGCCATTTGAAGAAGATGAAGATGATATATTGATACTTCAAGATGTAAGTTCCGACAAAGAGATGGATGAACCCGAACTGATCTATCCTTATGCAGCACCGGGTTCGCCTTATCCACCCTCTTCACCAGACACTCCTTCTGATTCTGAGCCTAAACCCGAAGAAGTTGCTATTGTACTATTACACAAGTACCACTTACAGGACGTAGATTTCCTCGTAGTATCCATGAAAGGGGTGGATCATCCTCAGCTGCTCCTATCACTTATGAGCTTGAGGATCTAATACCCGGGACCATGAGGAGAATTATCGACTCTCTTTATTGAAAGGTTATGGTGTTAGAAAGGCAAATGATGGTGAGAGAAACGGAAGGGGAATGTTCTTTATCTAGGGATAAGCTTGCGCATAAGCGTATGGATTTACTAGATTTTGATTTGGGTATGGTAGAGCACCAACAAGATGAGACTAAGCACGAGGTGAATGTATTGGGTAAACATGTTCGAGAGTTAGATGATGTGGGTGTAAGGGCTGAAAACAAGAAGTTGAAGCATGAGTTGGGAGATGTTAGGTTGTCCCGCACATTTGACCGTATGACCAATGAGCGCCTTGAGAGGGATCTTTATGAGTTAAGATGTTGGACTTACGCTCACTGGGGAGAGATGATTCGATTGGGGTATGTTGAGGAGAGGTCTTATGTGGTCACAGATGTATTAGCAGTGTATGGAGAGACCCCACCGCCCAAGCCAAATGAATCACCCCGCGACCCTCAGTAGTTTATGTACTTTGTTGTTCTCTTGTTGTATTTCGTTGTTGTTCTTCTACTTTGTAAATTACTATCAGTTAGTAACTAGTATCATTGAATGTAATGACTTCGTCAAATTTTGTAATACAATCCAACAATGTATTAATCTTTTGTATTGAATGATGAAGTTATATTCCTTTAATTCTACTCTTTATTGTTGTGATATTTTTCATATTCAATTTACTCATGTATGAATATATCTATATCAATGTATAATTACTCATCCAAGATTTTCTTGTGTTATGATAGAATCATGCCACCAAAGAAAATGTCTGATGCAGCTATTCGGAAGCTAGACGCAGACAGTGTAGCCCAGGCTTTAGCCGAGGATCGTGCTGCAAGGGAAAATGATACTCGGGCTGCCGGTGGCGGTGCTGGAGCCGCTGGGGCTGCAGGTAGTGGTGTAGTGCGTGGTTGCACTTATAAACAATTTCTGGGTTGTGGACCAACTAAATTCAAAGGGACTGAAGGGGCAGTTGCATTGACACGTTGGTTTGAAAGTATCGAAGACACATTCATACTCAGTGATTGCTCGGAGGACTGCAAGGTCAAGTACGCTGTGGGTACTATGTTAGATTATGCTAAGTCATGGTGAAATTCTTATGCTCAGCCTATCGGGATAGAAAAAGCCTATGAAACCACCTGGACTGACTTCAAGAAAATGGCGATCAGTAAGTTCTGTCCCCGTAGTGAAATAAGGTTGCTTGAAACCGAGTTTTATGATCTTAAAGTAAAAGGTTATGATATCGAAACTTATATTCGAAGGTTTCAAGAGCTAAAAGTCTTGTGTCCTAGTATGGTTCCGGATTTCGAAAAAGAAATGGAAGCTTTTATTAAGGGTCTTCCGCGAAGCATCAAAGGAAGTGTGACATCCTCTAATCCACAAACTCTAGATATGGCTATTCGTATGACTCAAAAAATTATGGCTAAAGTGGTGGAGTATGGAACAATTCAAAATGCTAACAACAACCAACAGAACAAAAGAAAATGGGATGATGAAAAGAAAGGGAACAATAACAACAACAACCAGGGCCGCAACAATGATCATCATCATCAGCAAAATAAAAGACAAGAGAATGTGATGGCAATGACTGATGCCTCAACCAGAAAAGTTGAGTATGCTGGATCCCATCCTAAATGCCATCGCTGCAAGAAGCATCACACTGGTTACTGTACTGTGAAATGTAACAAATGTGGGAAGCAGGGTCATGTGGCGAAAGACTATAGGGGTAAGGCTATTTCTACTGGGGCTAATACACAGCCAATTGTAACTTGTTATGGCTGTAGAGAAAAAGGGCACTACAGCAATAAATGCCCGAATAAGAAGAATGATCAGACTGGGGATGCTCGTGGTCGAGTGTATCTGAAGGGGGAGCAACAAGGCCCGAATGTTGTGACGGGTACGTTTCTACTTAATAATCACTATGCAAGGGTTTTATTTGATTCGGGTTCAGACAAAAGCTTTGTGTCCACTAGACTTAGTGTGTTGATAAATATTAACCCGGTTAAGTTAAACTATAGTTATGAAGTAGAATTAGCCAATGGGAAATTGGTTAGTACCAACACTATTCTAAGGAATTGTACCATAAACCTAGCGAACCACCCATTTAGTATTGACCTCATGCCAATTGAACTTGGGATCTTTGATGTCATTATTGGAATGGACTGGTTATCCGATCGAAAGGCGGTGATTGTTTGTAGTGATAAAATTGTTCGTATTCCACACAATAGCAAAAGACTAACAATCAAGGGCGATAGAGACGCTTCCTAATTAAAAATCATATCCCGTATTAAAGCCCAAAAGTACATTGAGCAAGGGTGCCAGATGTATTTGGTGCAACTGACAGAGAAAGAATCAGTTGAAATACGATTAGAAGATGTACCCATTGTCCGCGATTTCCCGGAAGTGTTTCCCGAAGAGTTACCAGGGCTTCCACCACCTCGACAAGTAGAGTTCCGGATTGATTTAGTGCCTGGTGCTGCACCTGTAGCACGTGCACCTTATCGGTTGGCGCCATCAGAAATGAAGGAGCTATCGGAACAACTACAAGAATTGTCAGATAAAAGATTTATTCGGCCAAGTTCGTCGCCTTGGGTGCTCCAGTGCTGTTTGTGAAGAAGAAAGACGGATCCTTTCGTATATGTATCGATTACCGTGAGCTTAACAAGTTGACTGTCAAGAATCGTTATCCACTCCCAAGAATTGATGATTTGTTTGATCAACTTCAAGGCTCAAGTGTATATTCCAAAATTGACCTACGATCAGGTTACCATCAACTCCATATCCGAGAAGAAGACACTCTAATTACTGCATTTAGAACTCGTTATGGTCATTACGAGTTTCAAGTGATGCCGTTTGGGTTGACCAATGCACCTGCAATATTCATGGATTTGATGAATCGAGTATGCAAGCCATACCTCGACAAGTTTGTAATTGTGTTTATTGATGACATTTTGATTTACTCCAAGAACAAAGAAGAACATGAGGAACACTTGAAGATTGTTTTGGAGTTACTCAAGAAAGAGCAATTGTATGCCAAGTTCACGAAATGTGAATTTTGGCTAGAATCTGTACAATTTCTCGGCCATGTGATCAATAGTAAAGGTGTTCATGTAGATCCATCGAAGATTGAAGCCATCCAGAATTGGGCTCCGCCAACAACACCAACAGAAGTGAGGCAATTCTTAGGACTTGCTGGTTATTATCGAAGATTCATCGAAGGTTTTTCTTTAATAGCCAAACCTCTTACCAAGTTGACCGACAAGAATAAGAAGTATGTGTGGGGTAAAGATGAAGACGAGGCTTTCCAAATTCTGAAACAAAAACTTTGTAGCGCGCCTATCTTAGCACTACCGGATGGGGCAGAAGATTTTTATGGTCTATTGTGACGCCTCGATCAAAGGTTTTGGAGCAGTGATGATGCAGCGACAAAAAGTCATAGCATATGCTTCTAGATAATTGAGAAAACATGAAGAAAACTATACGACCCATGATTTAGAATTGGGTGCGGTGGTTTTTGCTCTTAGATTATGGAGACACTACTTGTACGGTACGAAGTGCACGGTGTATACCGACCACAAAAGTCTCCAGTACATCCTCGATCAGAAGGAGCTTAACATGAGGCAAAGAAGATGGATTGAGCTCTTAAGTGATTACGATTGTGAAATCCGTTATCACCCGGGAAAGGCAAATGTGGTGGCTGATGCCTTGAGCCGGAAAGAAAGGGCAAAACTGTTACGTGTAAGAGCATTGGTAATGACAACCACGATTCTCCCCAAGTTACCGGAACAAATTCTCGAGGCTCAAGAGGAAGCAATGAAAGAAGAAAATGTGAAAGTCGAAAATCTAGGGAGGGGGATCAAACCAATATTTGAGACTCGCCCTAACGGAACCAGATATTTTGATAAACGTGTTTGGATACCGCTGTTTGGAGGTTTGAGAGACTTAATCATGCACGAATCTCATAAATCCAAATACTCTATCCATCCGGGATCAGATAAGATGTATCACGATCTAAAGCAATTGTATTTGTGGCCGAATATGAAGGCTGAGATTGCCACCTATGTTGGCAAGTGTCTAACATGTGCGAAGGTTAAAGCAGAACATCAAAAGCCAGCCGGATTTCTTCAACAACCTGAGATTCCTATTTGGAAATGGGAAAGAATCACCATGGATTTCATCACTAAGCTCCCTAGAACTCCAAGTGGGTATGATGCAATTTGGGTCACTGTGGATCGTTTGACCAAATCTGCTCATTTCCTACCAATAAAAGAAACCGACGGTATGGAGAAACTTGCTCAACTGTACTTAAAAGAGATTGTTTGTAGACATGGCGTGCCTATTTCTATCATATCCGACAGAGATAGCTGATTTACATCGGGATTCTGGAAGTCACTCCAGAAGGCCTTAGATACAAATCTGGATATGAGTACGGCGTACCACCCACAGACGGATGGTCAAATCGAGAGAACAATACAGACTCTAGAAGACATGCTAAGGGCGTGTGTGATCGACTTTGGAAGTAATTGGGATCGACATTTACCATTAGTCGAATTCTCCTACAACAATAGCTATCACGCAAGCATCAAGACTGCACCGTTCGAAGCTCTTTACGGGCGAAAGTGTAGATCACCAGTTTGCTGGAGTGAGGTTGGGGATAGTCAACTCACAGGGCCAGAAATGATTCGTGAAACAACGGAGAAGATTGTCCAAATCAAGAACCGTTTGTTAACTGCTCGTAGTCGTCAGAAAAGCTATGCCGATATTAGACGCCGACCTTTGGAGTTTAATGTAGGTGATAGAGTTATGCTCAAGGTTTCGCCATGGAAGGGTGTAATTCGTTTTGATAAACATGGGAAGCTAAGTCCACGATACATCGGACCATTCAAGATCCTGGCTAGGGTTGGTCCAGTGGCGTACAAGTTAGAACTACCGGAAGAACTTCAAGGCATTCACAACACTTTTCACGTTTCTAATCTCAAAAAGTGTTTATCGGATGAGAGTCTTATCATTCCATTAGAAGAATTTCGAATCGATGACAAGCTGCACTTCATAGAAGAACCAATAGAGATCATGGATCGTGAAGTGAAGCAACTCAAGCAAAGTCGCATCCCCATTGTTAAGGTTCGTTGGAACACCCAACGAGGACCTTAGTTCACATGGGAACGCGAAGACCAGATCAAGAGAAAGTATCCCCATCTTTTCGCGAGTGAACAGTCTGGAGATAAAGCGAGCTGAGCTCCGGGACGGCGCTCTCTTAAGGGGTATGTGCTGTGACATATCTAAAAATTTCATGTCAATTATTTTAATGGTTTATTATTTAAATAATCTATTTTAATTTATTTACTTCGTCGGAAGATATCCGCGTACGTTTAAATAAATTCTATAGCGACTAGACTATGCTCAGTCTACGTTTTCTATGCACCATTGTTTTATTTCAATCCTATTTTAAAGTCACAATCCATTTTATTTCATTTTTACGTCCACTTTTCATTTTTATCGCGCGGTTTAAATTCGTTTTTCACGTTTTAACCTCAAATAAATCCTACGATAATCTCATCACTCATCTATATTTCAAAAATTCATCATGAAAACAAGTTTTAATATTTTCACAAGTTTTACACTTTATTTAGTACAGTTAAATTTTATTTCTAGCAAACTCGGTACCCGGTACCCCCCTAAAACTAATAATATCTACACTATATCACCTAAACTCTTACACAAGTCTTACAAAACCCATTTTCTCCTCACTTCTCCATCATTTTGCCCCCCCCCCCCCCTACCTAAACTCTTACACCTTTGATAAAAGTCCTACTAACTCAATAATGCCTTGTCTAATATTTCTTTTTACTTCACTCATTCATTCATCTCACACACTAGCAAATTTATCACGTCTTTTGCTCTCTCTCCCTATCATTAGGCAGCTACAACCATAGAATAAAATTTTTAGAGGACATCTTAATCACTTACGAGTGAGTGTGAATATAGGGATATAGGCCTATAGGAATTGACTGTCCCACTCCTTTTGCCAGATAAGCAAATTGTGGTGTACTATATTCGATTTTGCTGGGTATATGGAAAGTACTCGGCCTTGGGGGCACTATTATATTGTGAAATTCCGCGGTTATTGTCGACTTATGATTGGTTGGTTAACGTTTTGCGTGTCATGAGCTTAGCATCATCAACAATATATATGCACTGGGATGCCTCTATATATTGGTTGTTACCTTGATTACCCAGTATTTGCATTTGTTGCTTATATCATATGATTAAAACCTTGTGCTCAACTTGATTATTTAAACCTATGGATTGCACTTAACCTTTATGTTGACTTTTAAGCATGTGTTTCAGGTACTACTACTAATAATAATTAGCTTTGAAGCTTAATGTTTTAGGCATGGTAGAGTTGCTTGGACTGAAGAGGTGTGACATTTCTAAAAATTTCATGTCAATTATTTTAATGGTTTATTATTTAAATAATCTATTTTAATTTATTTACTTCGTCGGAAGATATCCGCGTACATTTAAATAAATTCTATCGCGACTAGACTATGCTCAGTCTACGTTTTCTATGCACCATTGTTTTATTTCAGTCCTATTTTAAAGTCACAATCCATTTTATTTCATTTTTACGTCCACTTTTCATTTTTATCGCGCGGTTTAAATTCGTGTTTTACGTTTTAACCTCAAATAAATCCTCCGATAATCTCATCACTCATCTATATTTCAAAAATTCATCATGAAAACAAGTTTTAATATTTTCACAAGTTTTACACTTTATTTAGTACAGTTAAATTTTATTTCTAGCAAACTCGATACCCGGTACTCCTAAAACTAATAATATCTACACTATATCACCTAAACTCTTACACAAGTCTTACAAACCATTTTCTCCTCACTTCTCCATCATTTTGCCGCCCCCCCCCCCCCTTACCTAAACTCTTACACCTTTGACAAAAGTCCTACTAACTCAATAATGCCTTGTCTAATATTTCTTTTTACTTCACTCATTCATTCATTCATCTCACACACTAGCAAATTTATCACCTCTTTTGCTCTCTCTCCCTATCATTTGGCAGCTACAACCATAGAAGAAGGAGGAGATCAAGTTTTATCAAGTATATAAAACCTAGTTTACTTCTTGTTCTAGTTTTGAAATAAAAACTAGGAAGTATTAGGAAACCTTGTTACCATTAAACCTCATCACTCCACTTATAAGCTTCAAGTTATATTTTTCATCTTTTCATACTTCCATTTATTCATTATCTTGATGTATTTGAACATTATATAAGTTATAATGCTTAGTTAAGCTTGGTAGTTAAGTTAGAAAACCTTAAAACCATAGAAAGGCTAAACATGAAACTGTGATTTTTGGATCCATGTAAAAACGTATTAAACTGCTCTAATCAGTAGACAATGGACATAAATTAAAAATATTTAGTTGTAGCCCTATGTCTTGTGGTCATTTTTAAGGGTATTTCGTCGAATAACTCCTTACAATGATTAAACTAGAATTATTTTGGTGAAACTAGTGACAATCTGAGTAACAGATTTGAAACATGAAAAAGTCATTTTTTTGTATAGAACCCTCTATTACTCAAAGAATAAAAGTTTTAGAGGACATCTTAACTTAAACGTGACCGAAAACGGGGAACAAATCGGGTTAGTAAAACTCTAGATATCGCACTTTTCGTGAGACCATTGAAAATTTGAAAGCTGAATGGATTGATTGTTTGGGTAAATGGACTGTTGTACTAAGGTTATGTAATTTTTGGCCATGTGGGACACACAAATCTCGTTAGTACAGAAGTAGACCTTTCCGGGGATATAAAGAACGAGACTTGTGGACTTACGGTTTGCAAATGGTGATTTTCTAAATATAGACAAGTAATTTAAATTTCTAACAGCACTAGGTATAAAATGAGTATAAAGTGTTTTACACTTTATAATGTTGGACCTTTAAAACATTTTGAACCCCCTAATATATTTTTGAACCCTTAGGTTTAAAGTGAACCTTTTTGACCAAAAACTTGACCCATGGACTAAATTTGAACCTTAGAATTAATTTGAACTTTTACATCATAATTGAACTTGGGGTCAAATGTAAGTTTCATACTTATATAAATGCAAGGGTACATTTTTGGATAATTTGTAAGTAATTAACTAAAATCTTGTGATGTATCTAGGGGTATTGTACCAAGCTTAAGTAAGATTATAATCTGTATATAACCAAAAGTACATCGATATCTATTTTCATAAACTAAGACAACGTATATTATTTAGGTTCATCATAGAGCTTTTGCGGCTATTCCTTCACTTGCTTGTTCATTGCTATTTTCTTTGCTCTCGGTGAGTTCATAGCCTCGCCTTTACTCATTTAAATGTTTTATAAACCTCGCGAGGGGGATACATGCTAGGTTTACAAATTGAATACAAGTAGTTTTGGTATGCTGACCCGATTACATGATTATAGGCATTGAGTACCTCTTGCCAATTAAGTCCCCATCATGAACCGTTAATTCCGTAGGAAACACTAGTATTATGAATATGCATATTTGGCCTGGCGGGCCTGACCGGGTGAGTAGCACTCATACATCAACGGTCACATAATATTGAGAGATTACGTGGTAAATGGCAAATCTTACCTTTTTCGGGGCACTATTACTAGGTCAAGGTTCGGTGTCATGAGCTCTATGCTATAAATCTTATTTAACGATATGTAAAGGCCTTACATGTCTATCGATGTATAATGCTTGTATTCAACTTTTACTTATGAAACTCTATGAATTCACTCAACTTTATGTTGACTTTTAGCATGTTTATCTCAGGTCCGTAAGTGGCTTATGCTTGGATGGGCGGCACAAGAAATGAATATCATCAAGATGGCTCATGCTTTAATAAAAGTTTTCACTTAATAAGTGACTAAAACTTTTATAATCTTATGTACTTCTAAATTATGTAACCTTTTGGGACCTCTTATGTAACTTTGATAACTTATGAAGTATGAACCTCTATTAAAAATGACTTGTTTTAAAAGTTGTTTACTATATTTGTTCAATGTATCTAATATATAGCACCCCATTATGTATTCCGCTGCGTTCCTAAAATGGGGGTGTTATAAGAGGCTGTTAATACAAATATCGCCTAAAAACGTTATTTATATTTTACGATCGGCTAAGTTTTGTTAACGACAAAATGTAAACCTTTGTTTCTAAGCAAAACATAATCTTACTTTTTAAGACTTGCATAAACTAGACTTTTGCTACATTTTACATTTCATAAAACACAACACAAGTTTATTTCTTAAATTGGAAATTGTCACATCACATTTATGGCAAGTTTTGTCACTATGTATTTATGGAAAGAAATGTGTTTGACTAACTTTGTTGTTGCTTGCAAGCTTTGTATTTGACTTGTTTTTAAGTGATGTGACATTGTTTGGTTGCTAGGATTTATGAGACAAGACCTTGTTTGGTTTGAAGAGTTATTGCATAAACCTACTGCAGACCCGGCGGTACCCTGGGGGTACACGGGCGGAACCCATCTGAGGGTTCCGCCTGATCCGCCAAGCATGCAGAATGTTGTGCTATAAATACCAAGCCATAACTTGATTTTTGGCTAACCTCTTGAGATCATATTTTACACACACACTCATCTTTTCTTCTAACCTCTTAACATTGTAAATGTGAAGTTTCCTTTTGTAGCAAAGAAGCTCACAAGGTCATCAAAAGTTACAAGTTTCCAACACAACGTTGCAAGACTTGTTAGCTTAGTATTGTGTGAACTCTTATTGTTTACACGTCATTTGTTTGTGTATATTCTGTAGTGAGTGGTTAGTATTTTAGTCCTCAAAATACAAAGAGTGTTGGGAGTTGTTGTATCCTAGTAAAAGAACTAACGGGACTGGTTGTGCCCTTGTAAAAGAACTCGACATTTAGCTTTGTGTCGGTAAAAGTATAAGCGACGTGTAAGGTTTTCTCCGCCGGTGAAAGGAGCTTGTTGACTAGTGAAAGAAACTCTCGAGTTGGATACTCGGGGCGTGGATGTAGGGCAAGGAAAAAGAGTCCTTGTAGCCGAACCATGATAAATACTCGTGTTGTGGTTTGATCGTTTCTTTCATTTACTTGCATGTTATATATTGTGTTTGTGCATATATCTTTGATCAAACGGAAAGTTTCAAAGCTAACTTAACAAGTTAAAAAGATTTTAATCGGTAAACTATTCAACCCCCCTTCTAGTTTTCCACAATTGGCATCAAGAGCTACGTTACTCAAGCTTTTAAAATATATTGTTTTTAAAACTTGAAACGATCCATGGATTTTGAAAATTACAAAGAAGGGCAATCTATGCAAAGACCACCGCTCTTTGAAGAAAATGGTTTTATATATTGGAAAAACCGTTTTGAACCCTACGTGAAATCTAAAGATATAGATTTGTGGTATATAATTATTGATGGTGATAACGTAGTTACTAACATCAAAGATGATGATCAAAAGAAATTAATAGGTAAAAATAATGAAGCTAAAATGATGCTTTATAATGCTTTACCTAAGAAAGAATATGAAAGAGTCTTTTTGTGTAAAACCGCCAAAGATATTTGACAATCTTTAATTGTCACTCATCAAGGAAACTCACAAGTTAAAGATAACAAAATTGATCTTCTTGTTCAACAATATGAACAATTTGTTATTTCCGAAGATGAGATTATTGATAATGCCTTTGCTAGGTTTAACACTATTATTACTTCACTTAAAGCACTTGATGAATCTTTTTGTAGTAAGAACTTTGTCAGGAAATTTCTTAGAGTACTCCATCCGAAGTGGAGAGCAAAAGTGATGGCAATTGAAGAATCCAAAGATCTTTCAAGCATGTCACTTGATGAGCTTATTGGAAACCTCAAAGTTCATGAAATGGTAATGGAAAAAGATTCGGAACTAGTTAGAGGCAAGAAAGAAAAAGTTAAGTCCATTGTCTTGAAAGCTAGAGTCCAATCAAGTGATGATGAAGAATCTACTTCGGATAGTGATGATGAGGAATATGCTATGGCCGTGAGAGACTTCAAGAAGTTCTTTCGTAGGCGAGGAAAGTTTGTAAGGCAACCTAAAGATGACAAGAAAACCTTCCGGAAAGATCGTGATGATCGAAAAGGAAAAGTTGAAATAAAATGTTATAGGTGTGGAGACACAAGTTATCTTGTAGGAGAATGTCCAAAACCACCCAAGAGCAAACCTCAACAAGCTTTTGTGGGTGGTGCTTGGAGTGACTATGAAGGAGATGATGATGAGCCAAAGAATGATGATATTGTTCTCATGGTTCACAACTCAAATGAGGTACTCTCCGACTCATCTTACTCCTCTATTGATGATGATACTTTACAAAATGAATATAACAAACTTTGTGAGTTAAGCTTAAAAATCATAAACAAAAATAAATTTTTGAAAACTAAAAAGGAGTTTTTAGAAAATGAAGTCTATGAGTTAAAAGAAAAAGCTAAGAGATTAGAAAAGGGTAAAGGTATTGACACCTCATGCAAATCATGTGAAGAACTAAAACTTGAAGTTGAGAAACTTAAAATTACTCAAAATGATCTAATCAAACAAACCACAAAGTTCAAAAAGTTTGATAAGAGCATTTCATGTGCGGATGAAATTATGAAACTTCAAAAGTCACCTTTTGATAAAACAGGTCTAGGTTTCAGGAAAGTAGAAATCATTAAGGGTCAAACGAAACAAGAAAAGAACGCACATGAAACAAACAAAATTGCTACAGCAGCCCGCGGACCAGACGGAACCCAAATTAGGGTTCCGCCCATTGGCCCCGAGGGTTCCGCCAGGTCTGCTACAGCAGTAACTCCATCCACATCGGATCGTTCAAAATTTGTTAAAGTTACATATAAAAATGGAACAAAACCTGCCTTTAGAACTGGAGTAGGACTTAGTAAAAATGAATTTAGAGCTAAAACTACTCAACCAAGACCTAAGACTCCAATTCCTAAACGCCCCTTTCCAAAGAGCAACTTCAACGCTCGACCAAACTACCAACATATTTGGAACCAAAACACTCCTAGACATTACCAAACTCTAAATCACATGCCATGGAACCCTTATGCGCTATTTTCATACTTGGAACAAATTAATGGCATGCTTAACCAAAATGGACCCATGAGAAATTGGGGACCAAATGTTTGAGTGTTTTTCATAAAATAGGTGTGCCTCAAAGTTTGTTTGGATCCGGATGAATGGATCAAAGATAGCGGTTGTTCAAGGCACAGGACGGGTAATAAAAGCCTCTTCTCTACATATCACAAATGTGATGGAGGTAATGTTACGTTTGGTAGTAATGCTAAGAGCAAAATCATCGGAAAAGGTACAATCTCTCATGACTCCCTTTCTATAGATGATGTTGCTCATGTTGACAACTTAGGATTTAATCTTCTTAGTATTAGTCAACTTTGTCGTAATAAGTATAATGTCCTTTTTAGTGAAAATGGTAGTAAAATACTTAAAGATGGTATAACCGTAGCCAAAGGTGTCCTTAAGAACAACGTATACGTCATGAAGTTGGATTCAACATCTAGAGACAAACTTTGTTTTACCTCATTAGATGAATCTTCAACTTTATGGCATAGACGTTTAGGACACGCTAACATGAGAATAATCCAAAACCTCTCTTCCAAAGACTTAGTTCGAAACCTACCTAAGTTGAAATATGACCAACACTTTTGTGATGCTTGCAAAGTCGGTAAACAAGTCCATGGTAGCCATAAGGCTAAAAACTTGGTTTCTACATCTAGGTGTCTAGAACTTTTACATATGGATTTATTTGGTCCATCCGCTATACAAAGTTATGGAGGCAACTTCTACACTTTGGTCATAGTTGATGATTACTCAAGATATACTTGGACAAAATTTTTGAAAAGTAAAAATGAAGCTTTTGATAAATCTGAGATTCTAAGTAAGAAAATTCAAAATCAAGTAGGGTCTAATATTGTGTCTATTAGAACGGATCACGGTCGTGAATTTGATAATGAATTTCAATTTGGTAAATTTTGTGATAATAATGGAATAACTCATAACTTTTCGGCTCCACGTACTCCTCAATCTAATGGTGTAGTAGAACGTAAAAACCAGACATTGCAAGAGATGAGTAGAACAATGCTTAATGAACAAAACATTCCACAAAAGTTTTGGTGTAATGCCGTCGACACTTCAACGTACATTTTAAATCGAGTCCTAATTAGACCATTTTTGAATAAAACTCCTTATGAACTATATAAAGGTAAAAAGCCTACATTAGGATACTTTAGAGTGTTTGGGAGTAAATGTTTCATTCTTAACACCAAGGATTATCTCACCAAATTTGACCCAAAGTCTTATGAAGGTGTATTTCTTGGATATTCACAAAATAGTAAAGCTTACATTGTTTTGAACAAAGAAACCTTAAGAGTCGAGGAATCGTTAAACGTAACATTTGACGAAAGTCCACCTCCCTCTAAGACATCACCTTTGGTAGATGATGACTTAGTTGAAAGCCAAGCAATTGAATGTCAAGAAAACTTAGGTAATGACAAGGAAGATGAACTATTAAACAAAGAACTTGTCAATGTCAAAGAATCTAAAAGTCATCCATTAGACGGTGTCATAGGCAACATTAACGAAAGAACACTTAGATCAAATGTTCAAAATGAAAGCAACTACTTTTGTTTCGTGTCAACCATTGAACCGAAAAACATTAATGAAGCCATTAAAGATGAATCTTGGGTAATTGCAATGCAAGAAGAATTAAACCAATTTGTTAGGAATGATGTATGGACATTAGTTCCTCAACCAAAGAGTCAAACAATAATTGGAACAAAATGGGTCTTTCGTAATAAAATGGATGAAAATGGAATTGTGTCTAGAAACAAAGCTAGGCTAGTAGCACAAGGATATAATCAACAAGAAGGCATTGATTACGATGAAACTTTTGCTCCGGTAGCTAGGCTCGAGTCAATTAGAATATTACTTGCTTATGCGTGTGCACATAATTTTAAACTCTTTCAAATGGACGTCAAAAGTGCATTTCTAAACGGAGTCATTAATGAAGAAGTGTATGTTGCTCAACCACCGGGCTTCATCGATTTTGAAAAACCTAATTATGTTTACAAACTTAAAAAGGCTCTTTACGGACTTAAGCAAGCTCCAAAAGCATGGTATGATCGACTTAAAACATTCCTAGTTGACCATAAGTATACCATGGGCTTAGTTGATAATACTCTCTTCACTAAGAAGAAAGATTCACATATTATCATAGTCCAAATCTATGTTGATGACATTATATTCGGATCAACTTGTCAAGAATTATGTGTGGATTTCTCAAAAATCATGCATGACGAGTTTGAAATGAGTATGATGGGAGAACTCAACTTTTTCCTAGGACTTCAAATCAAACAACTAGAAGATGGTATCTTCTTTAACCAATCTAAATATATTAAGGATATGCTTAAGAAATTTGGACTAGAAGATTCGAAACCTATCAAAACTCCCATGTCCACGGAAACTAAACTCACCAAGGATGAGGAAAGTGAATCCGTAGATTGCACTAAATATAGAGGTATGATTGGTAGTCTACTTTACCTAACGGCTAGTAGACCCGACATTATGTTTAGTGTTTGTCTATGTGCTCGTTTTCAAGAAGATCCTAAAACTACCCATCTTGAAGCCGTTAAAAGGATATTTAGGTATATTAAGGGCACCACACATTTAGGTTTATGGTATCCCAAAGGAACGGGAATAGACACCATAGTGTATGCCGACTCGGATCATGCCGGTGACTATGTCAATAGAAAAAGCACAAGTGGTATTTGTACTTTTGTTGGACATTGTCTCACCTCATGGTTCTCTAAGAAGCAAACGGCTCTTGCTATCTCAACAACGGAAGCCGAGTACGTTTCGGCTGGAAAGGCATGTCAACAAGCCCTTTGGATGAAGCAAGCTCTTGTCGACTACGGAATTCAACTCAGCGACATCACAATTCTTTGTGACAACAAAGGTGCCATTAATCTTAGCAAAAACCCGGTTCAACATGCTCGTACAAAACATATTGAAATCCGTCATCATTTCCTTCGTGACAACGTCCAAAAAGGAAATATCTCAATTGAGAAAGTTTCTTCCGAAGATAACATAGCCGACATTCTCACAAAACCTCTTAAACGTGAACCTTTTAATCTTCTTAGGCTAGGCTTAGGACTCATGGAACCTACATTGTAGTTCTGAACATTAGACAAAAATCACAAAAATCAAAACAAATCCAAAACCATTTTTCTCAGCAGGGTCGGCGGAACCCTCAACCATAATGGACGGAACCCACCTCAGGGTTCCGCCGTGTTCGACGACCTGCAGAATCATTTTCTTTGTTTATATTAAACCAAACACCCATTATCTCATACCACCACTTCCAAACTGCTACTATTCACTTTACCACTCATCCACACCTACGAATTCTTGGTCCTCCATTCATTTACATTGCTAATCAATCATCATTGTAAGTATTCTAAATATTATTACAATCCTGATCTGAGTCTAGGAATTCTATTTCTTGCACAAAAATAAAAACTTGGGGTTATGCATTAACTTAAGAAATTCATGCATGAGATTAGGTAATTAATAAAACTAATCATGTTTCCCATAGTTAGGAATTGCATCTTTAATTAGTATAAACATGTTTGCTAAAACACCCCATGTCAAATCCTTTCAAAAATTTCTCACAAGTAGGACAAATATTTTTTCGTCTCACATTGAGAATACAAAATCAAAACGTTATGCTTAAAACATCACTTGCATAATGTCTCTTGAATGCTAAAGGGAATACATAATCAATATGTATTTTCGGGTACATTCAAACGAAGCTACATTGAACTAGGAGCGTTTGGGTTATCTTTTGTTTTATAACAAAACTTGCATAAAACGATTTTGAAGCATCAAAATGAGTCAAGATAACCGCACCTCCACATTGTTTTCATATAGGCACACACTAGAACTTCCACATTATAATAGTGGTTTACTTAAACTAAAATGTGAAATTTTGTTGTTCTAGGAATCATCATGCCTCCTCTAACCCACTACGACCACAAGGACACCATTAAGTACCTACCAAAACACCACAAAACCAAAGGCCTTACCGCAAATCAAGTAAACGTTTTCAAAGCCCTAGAAAAACACTATGTCCATGAGGGTAGAACCATTGGCCCATCTTTCCTAGAAGGCACAAACCTTTACGCCGATTTTGCCACAATCAACTTTGAGTGTCTTTTGAATATCGACGAGCCTATTTGTCCTAGGTTCATTCTAGAGTTCTATGCATCCTCCGTCCTCTCCACGGATGACTATGGTCATATGTCTATCAACTTTAGGGTTAGCGGTCATCAATACTCCTTCACTCTTGAGGAGTTTGCTCAAATCCTAGGTGTCCCAAACCATGGTACTTGCCTCTATTCCAACTTGCACTCCCTCTCAACTCTTGACAACCTCCAAGACCGTATCCACCCTTATGACACACCCCTTGTCTCAAAAGATGTACTCCGTGACCACCTCTTTGTTAGGACCACCACCACTAGGAGAACCCGTTCGGGGAATGAGGTCGATAAGGACCCATATGGAATGGAAATGAACGAACTTAAGCCCCAATTCAAGAAATGGGAGGAAGTCCTTAGAGCAAATGTCATTAGCACAATAGGGAACCGTGACCATATCAACCTTTGCCTTTGCTACATGCTCTACTCCTTGTCCGTTAGGCAACCTTTCAACCTTGCCTACTACATGGCCAAGAGAATGGCCGGCATTCCCGTGCATGGCACAACGGCTATGCCGTATGGAATGCTCTTGACCCGTCTCTTTAGGTTCATCTCACCCATTCCACCAACTTCAAATGGTCTTCGTCTTAACTACACTCCCATTCCACACACCTTTGTTCCACTTAGTGATAAGAGAGTTTACAAAGCCCAAGGAAAACGCCCACATCCTCCTACCTCATCTTTGTCTTCCTCAATGAGCGAAGATGACAATTTGCCAAACTCTAGGCTCCCTCCTCTCGAATACCTTTCTCAACTTCCGGATATTCCTAATGAGTCGGAGGAGTTCAAGCAAACAAAGGGGATGTTTAAGAATCTTGGAAGGTTCCTTGGAAAGCTCAAGAACAAGATCGACCGTCAATGAGTGCGGGTGTGTTAGGAGTGTTTGGCACAAGGTGCTATTGGAACAATTTGGTAGTTTAAACAATCTTTGTGATGTATTTGTGTGTTAGTACAATGTTTGATACACTTTGGAACATGTTTCAACTAACAATGATGCAGGGAGACAACTTTTGGCAAGTTGTCAAATTTTCAAGTTTATGATATTTTCACTAAGTATAGTGAGATTCTCGACCTAAAGGTCAAAGTCTTATGAAATGCATGTTTACGTGTCCAATTTTTGCATTACCCAACCAGAAATGCCTTATCTCTTTGATTTTAGGAGTTTTCAAAAATTTTGAAAAACATCTCGCGGGTCAAAAACGTGGACTGCCACTTTTTTCACCCCTGGCGGATCTGGCGGTACCCAAATTTGGGTTCCGCCAGTATAATTTCTGGGAATCCCAGATTTTGCCCAACGGACCAGGCGGCACCCTCAAATGGGTTCCGTCTGTGTATTCTGAGGGTGCCGCCAGCCTCCTACATAATTTTTTTTTCACAATTTCAACATCCAAACACCAAAATCCAATCCTTTTAGGTAGAAAACCATTACTTGCAATGTGTTTAGCAAAATAGGATACTACTTCTTCCATAAACTTAACCAAAACCATTTCCCGCCAAAATTCAAATTCAACCATAACAACCTCAAGGACCCCTCAAACATTAAGGAAGGAACCCTTTTAAGGGATCCTTGAAATCCCTCAGATTTTTACTATCACAAATCCACCAAAACCACTAAGCATTTAGTGCAAAACTTGTCTTCTCACTTCACCATTTTCATTGGATTGACTCCCATGACATGACAACCCACAATTAGTTTTCCAAATCATTAGAAACCTCCATTTTTGTATGGACCAACATCAAATCCAAACACTCCTTTCCATAATTCATCAACACTATAAATTAAGCCATCCTCAACACCATCAAATCACACCTTCCTCAACACAACTTCTCAACCTTATAAACCATGACTAAGTCAACAAACACCTCTCAACCATCAAGACCCATCCGGAAAACCGCCCGGATTAGTGTTAAACCACTATGGTCCAATCAACCCATCAACCTAACCTCCTCATCCTCGGATGAATTTACATCACCCATAAAAAATGAACACTTTTTGAACCTTGCATCTCCATCACCATCACCCAATCAACCAAATGAGCTCACTCCACCACCAACTAAATCACCTATTGACCCAACTCCACCAAGTGCTCCAACTCAACCATCCAAAACCTCATCACCATCACCATTACCCAAAATTGAGCCAATGGAACTCTTTGGGTCTCCTCCCACATCACCCATTTGTCCAAGATCTTAATGATCTTCCACCAAGACCTACACAACCACCACCTTTTGCAAATCAATCACCAAGGTCAATTCTAGACCTTGATGAGGATCTTAACCTTAACCAACCATCACAACAAGTGTACCATCCACTCACACCATTGTTGTTTCACCCCATCTACCATGACATTCATGGTCCTCTATATGGAGAACCAAACTTTGAACACCATGATCACCCAAATCCACCACACCCTCAACCTCAAACCTTTGAGTCTTTATTTCCTTCTTATGAGGATATCCAAAACATGGTTGAAAACCATCTCCATCAAGCAATGGAATTTCAAACCACATTGCTTGACTCAATACCAAACCCATCATCCACCCAAGAACCACAAACCAACCAACCCTCAAACCAAGAAACCAAAACCAACCCATTTCAACCCACTCATCCCCATGCTTGCTCAAATTGTGAGCAAATGGGTGAAACCATCAAAACCTTGCTTCACCAATTCCAAAACGAAACCCGTTTTGCATTCCAACAGGTCATAGAACGTTTGGATGCACTTTCCCACCCCAACAAATCCTAGACAACTTTTGGAGGCCATTTGCCCCACTCTAGGAATGTAGGATTTTATTTTATTTTCTTGGTTATTTTTTAGTTTTTGTGTGCAAGTAGAAGAATAGTTCTCATTTCTTGTCTTTTGACTTTTATAGTCAAAATTTTACTTGGAATGAAATTTCTTTCTACTCACTTTAGTACATTGTTGGTTGAGCATATTTGTGTTGTGGTTGCAATGTGTGTGGTAACTACATTCTTAACTATCTATATCACCAACTAACATTTTTTTGTAGGGTCCAAAATCCATGTTTCCCATCTTGGCACTCCATTTAGGGGGAGTATCAACCAAGGGGGAGCATGAGCATTATTCCGCTTCGCCACTCTACTTTTTGTTTCGACAAAAAGGGGGAGAAATATATTGAACTTTCAATACTTAATATGATTTTCATAAATTAAGTAAAACAAGGTTAATATAATTTTTTTTAAGTCTTGAAAACCAAGATTTTGCATGTTACTTAAAAACAAAGTTTATGTTTTGTCATCAACAAAAAGGGGGAGATTGTTAATACAAATATCGCCTAAAAACGTTATTTATATTTTATAATCTTCGCTAAGTTTTGTTAACGACAAAATGTAAACCTTTGTTTCTAAGCAAAACATAATCTTACTTTTTAAGACTTGCATAAACTAGACTTTTGCCACATTTTACATTTCATAAAACACAACACAAGTTTATTTCTTAAATTAGAAATTGTCACATCACATTTATGGCAAGTTTTGTCACTATGTATTTATGGAAAGAAATTTGTTTGACTAACTTTGTTGTTGCTTGCAAGATTTGTATTTGACTTGTTTTTAAGTGATGTGAGATTGTTTGGTTGCTAGGATTTATGAGACAAGACTTTGTTTGGTTTGAAGAGTTATTGCATAAACCTACTTCAGACCCGGCGGTACCCTGGGGGTACACGGGCGGAACCCATCTGAGGGTTCCGCATGATCCGCCAAGCATGCAGAATGTTGTGCTATAAATACCAAGCCATAACTTGATTTTTGGCTAACCTCTTGAGATCATATTTTACACACACACTCATCTTTTCTTCTAACCTCTTAACATTGTAAATGTGAAGTTTACTTTTGTAGCAAAGAAGCTCACAAGGTCATCAAAAGTTACAAGTTTCCAACACAACGTTGCAAGACTTGTTAGCTTAGTATTGTGTGAACTCTTATTGTTTACACGTCATTTGTTTGTGTATATTCTGTAGTGAGTGGTTAGTATTTTAGTCCTCAAAATACAAAGAGTGTTGGGAGTTGTTGTACCCTAGTAAAAGAACTAACGGGACTGGTTGTGCCCTTGTAAAAGAACTCGACATTTAGCTTTGTGTCGGTAAAAGTATAAGCGACGTGTAAGGTTTTCTCCGCCGGTGAAAGGAGCTTGTTGACTAGTGAAAGAAACTCTCGAGTTGGATACTCGGGGCGTAGACGTAGGGCAAGGAAAAAGAGTCCTTGTAGCTGAACCACGATAAATACTCGTGTTGTGGTTTGATCGTTTCTTTCATTTACTTGCATGTTATATATTGTGTTTGTGCATATATCTTTGATCAAACGGAAAGTTTCAAAGCTAACTTAACAAGTTAAAAGGATTTTAATCGGTAAACTATTCAACCCCCTTCTAGTTTTCCACAGAGGCTTTCTGTCAAGGCAGCTTAATCATTTTTACTATCTTTATTTTTCATGTCATTCATAAAACCTTTGTGTGTCTTTATTTCTTCCGGTGCTAAACTTTGTTATTTTTCCACTGCAAACTCTTTTTACTTTTCCGCTACTATTTTGATAAAGAGTCTATGTACTCTAAATGGTTTGTAATTCGAATGATGTGTTTTGAGACACTTATAAATGTCCCGTGTTGTGGTCGTTAACTATATATGTGTATGGTTTCTTTTTGTGTAATGCCCCCAGCTGTGTTAGCTGTCGTATTTGGGTTGGGGGTGTTACAAAGAATGGTATTAGAGCATCATTTTTAGAGAAGAAGCTCGCACTCGACTATAAAATTTTTCCTGGAGTCAAAATGTTTTGAGATAGATAGCCGTCAGCCCTCCGTGCCACTTCGCGCCCTGGTATTTATTTAACCTTATATATATACATGTTTTGATATTAAGATTGGTTTAGACTTTTCCACTATCATGCTTTGGGCTTATAAAATGATTTTCCGCGAAAATTTGGCTAGTGTTTTTATGCTTTTCCTATGCTCTTGTAGAGTATAATGTCTATCCCAGTTTCTAACGATCAAGTTCCAGTCCCTCCCGTTGTAGACCCATTCCCCGTAGGAGATGAGGTTGAGTTGGATGTCAATGTTGGTTTGGATGATGAGATAGGTATAGGAGATGATGTTGGTTTGGGTGATGAGGTAGGTATAGAGAATGATGTTGGTATTGAGGTTGATGGAGATGAGGAGATGAATGATGATGGTGATGAGAGTGATGATGATGACGAGGAGGAAGATGAGGAGTTTATGGAGGAGGATCAGGATGTTCCCCCGCCGCCTTCGCCTGTTATATCGGATATGACTTACGAGTCGAATACATCTGAGGCATTAGGATATGCGCTTGAGACTGAGGTTCCGTCGACGCATGAGATTGGTGAGTCATCGATAGCTGCCCGTGTTACTTCGTCAGAGCTCAGAGCTGCTATGAGTCATTTGAGACAGGATATAGCGTGATGTAGGAATAGTCATAGGAGTATCACTTGACGTATGAGTGATAGGCAGTTTGAGGTTGCAGGATTGAGGAGAGAGGTTCAGGATGATAGGATAGCAGCAGGAGAGATGTACATGGAGCTTTAGAGGCAGGATGAGAGGTTGAGTTCACTGGAGTGGACGAATGTTTAGTTTCTGGAGCGTATGGATTCACTAGATAAGAGGATGGTTGAGCTGGAGAAGATGGTGGAGAAGTTGACCATAAGAGAGGTGTTCTTAGACATAGACAGTCGACATTATGGTGCTAGTATCCGAGAGTTGTGGAGCGAGTTGCATGAGATGCATAGACAAGCTTATGTTGAGAGGATGACCTGCTTCAAGTTTGACAACAGTATTGACGTGATGGCTATGTATGGAGATCATTCAGGAGAGCAGTGATTGGATCATTTATAGTAGTTACTATCTTGATGGTATTTTACCTAGTACGTGTTAAACTGAATAGTTCAGTTGGTAGATTTTGTTTGAAACTTGTTCTTGTTTTGCATATCTATGATGGATAATGGTGATGTACTGTTATTGATGTTGACTTGTGCAATATTATGATTTTCTTTTCGTCATGTTGTATTATCTTGTGCTATGATTCTGACACATTAATCAAATAATTACAAATGTTGTGCTTTGTATTGATTGATAGAATTATGCCTTCTAAAAAGATGACCCAGGATGCCATTTAGCAGTTGATTGAGGAGGGTGTTGCAGCAGCGCTTGACAGGAAAGCAGGTGTTCCTCAGAATGTTGAACAGGCTGGAGCTCGAGCTGTTCCAAACAACCATTTCTGCACTTTTAAGGAGTTCATGGATTGTAAGCCCACTACCTTCAAAGGAACTGAAGGAGGCGTTGGCTTGACTCAGTGGTTTGAGAAGGTGGAATCAGTGTTTCAGAGGAGCAACTGTACTGAGGGTAATAGAGTGAAGTATGTGACAGGCACATTGTTGGAGCATGCCTTGTCATGGTGGAATGCTTATGCTCAAGAGAAAGGAATGGAGAATGCTTATAGTACTTCGTGGGATGATTTCAAGAAAGCTATGGTTAAGAAGTATTGTTCTCATAGTGATTTGAGGAAGTTGGATACCGAGTTCTACTATTTCGCTGTGAAGGATTTTGATCTTGCTACTTACGTACGTGATGAGTGTGTAAATACTCATCATTTTTACCTTTTCTGAGCTGCCAAAACATCTAAAAACACTCAATATTGTATCAAAATAGTGAAAATATCCCAGGAATGTGTTTTACATGTTTCAAACACAAAATAATCAAAAACAGATGAAAAACGCACAAAGTTTGCATAATTGGCAGTTTCAGTCCCTCAACTTTCAAAAATTGTCAAATCTAGTCCCTGGTTGTTCTAAAAACTTGAAAAAGTCACCAAAGGTCCTTTTAAATCAAAAAGTTACACATTTAGTCCTTTGGTGCAAAGTTTCACAAAATGTCAAGTTTAGTCCCTGAAGTTTGGAAAATTGTCAAAAATGGTCCCTGGGATTTTAAAACTTTGAGAAAAACAAATTTTTTCCTTATACTAATCTTCTATGGCAGGAATGGTCCTTGGTTGGAAAGTTTGGTGAAATTACAAGATTGATCCCTAAAGTTTCAAGTTTGGCAATTTTAGTCCTCACGTTTAAAAATTGGAATGTATCACATTTAACCCTTGTACTATTCATCCTTGACCAATTCAGCCCTTATGATGACTTTGGGAAAATTTCATAACCAGCCCCTCAATTTTCAAATATTACAAAATTGGTCCTTGTGTTGTTTCTTAATAAAACCAAACGGACCTTATGTGTTATTGCAAGCCAAACCCAACACAACAAAAACCAAATCCAATCCAGCCCACACTCCCTCCTAGGCCCAAACCCCACCCAGTTTTTATTTAATAAATCCCCAGGGTCAAAAGGTGGGTCAAACCCACCTTCCCTCCCAAAACCACCCTCTCCCCTGCTAAATACCACCTCTGGTATTACTCCCCCCCCCCCTTTGCACCACTTGCTCCTCCACCTTATCCCTGCCACATTACACTTCCCAAAAATCATTAAATGCCACCCCCTCCTAGTCTATGCTTCCAGAGACCCCAATTGCAAGAAAAACATTTTTCCCGCCAAATTGAGTGTGAGGACAAGACTCATCCAATTGATGCTATTATTGGTGAGATATGATCATGTGGGTCCCACTAACACCCTGGAAGTCCTATAAAGCAAGAAGAAGCAGAGGAGAGAAGAGAAGTAGTGTAGTGTAGTTTAATTTCAATTTTTCATGTCGTTTTTAGGATAACAATCTCAATTTCCTTGTAATTTTATCTAAGCAGGTTTAATATCCATTATAATTCACTTTCTTTAGTTTAATCAAAGTATAATTCAGTTTCAAACAATCTCAAGTTTTTATTCAAGATTTAAATTTCCATCAATGATTGTTGTTTTTTTCTATTTATGTTCTGAATTAGGTTAGTAATTGATATTAAGTATTTCAAAAGCTTTTGGAAGTCTTATCTCAGGAAAAATAAGAAAAGAGAAAAATTAGGAAAAATTAAGGAAAATTTCAAAAAAATAGAAAAAATGGTAGTATAGGTTGTATAAGCTTCAACAAGCTTGATTTTAGCTCACCAATGCTCATTATAGCTTAATATAGCTATTGGTGAGCTTCTTGTTTCATAATTACTGTGCTATTCCAAAGTTTCAAATTAGTCAATGAAAGTCAAAATTAGCACTTGTGGGGTGATGGGTCAGATTGGGATGGACCATGGGTTTATTAGTTTGTTTTTGACAAACTAGATTTTGTGAAAGTTCATCCTATTGGTTTTGAGCATAAGGACTTGTAAGTTCCAATTTCACCTTGCTACCTATTTTTCTGTTTAGTTACTGTTCCATATCCTTGTATGTATGTTTATTCATATTTTCATAGCTTAGTTGTGATCATGTTCAAAGTTATGTTCATTTTATAGTTTGTTAGTCACATACTTAAGATTTACAAAGTGACTGTGAAACCTAGCTCTCAACTACTCACTTTGATTTGTTCATACATGTTCCCTTTCAGTGATTAATTCATGCTTGTTTAATGTTATCTTACATAATTAAGCTTAGTGGATCATAGATTTTGGCCTAAATCAGCTTTTTGTAAGCTTAAACTCAAAACAGTTACAAGTTAAGGGGTGTTTGGCTCAGGTTGTTACCCTGAGCCTTAGGCTGAGTATGTTGTTATTTTTAGTTAAGGTAGGTCTCTTTAGGTCTATTGAGTGTTGTTAAGGAAGAAAAACCATAAGTCTTTCATTCAATAGTCAAAATCACCCATCACATACCACCACAGTTAATTGTTGGGAGCTTGTGATCCCAAATCCATTCATTTCATTCATAAGTAGGTAACTTAGCCCTAGTTAGTTCTATTATAGCTTAATATAGCTTAAATAATCAGTAAAGTAGGATCTAAACTCAAAAAAGTCAAGGAAGGAGTTTAATAGAAAAAGTCAAATTTTGCATACTAGGAAAATCTCAAAAATAGCAAGAATTTTAGTGATTTTTGTGCTAGGTTTTAGGATCTGAGCTTTTCAGGGATTGTAGTCTACCACCTTAGCTTTAGGAATTAACCTTCACTTGATTTTTATCATTTTTGTTGTGGGCCCCACAACCCTTCAAAGAGGGCTGCAGGGCTGTCTGCTCCCCTGCACAGCAGACCCACAGGCACCACCACCACTTTAGTGGTGGTTTTCTGGCCATCTCAGTGGGCCCCACAACCACCAATTGGTCTCTTTCAACCCCCCTCCTAGTAGGCTTTAAGATTTGACCATTGTTTTGACCTCAATCACTGTGGACCCCACTTAGATATAGCCTTGAATACTGTTCCATTTTTCAGTTAAGTACAAGAATCAAAGTTCTTAATTAGGTCTTATTTGCTTATTCTGTGGTATCCATGTGCTTTTTATTGCTTAAACATGTTCACTTAACCAATTGTAATCAGAATTAACCTTAGTGGACCCCACTTAAGCTCATTTGAGCCATTTTCCTTACTTGGTCAACAATAGTCAACTGTCAAGCTTTTTGGCTTGCATTTGGCTTATTTTTAAGCTTTGGCAATTTTGTTTTCAAAAAAGTTTAATTTTTTAAGTATTTTTATAGTTTTGTCAAAGAAAAATCAAGAAAAAACAATTTAATTTTAAGTGATAGTTTCTATTTAATGTAATTTAAATTTTAATTTTCATTTTTAAATTTTTGATAAGCACTTAGCTTTTTTATATTTTTCTTAAATTCCTTTTATATGAAAGTAATTTCAGTAATTTTTCTAGATTTTTATTTTGTCATTTAGTATTTATTAGATTTAATATTAGTTTTCTTAATTATTAAGTAATATTAAGTATTAAATAGCATATTTAGTTTTTATAAAGCAAAACCTAGTTTTTATATTTTTTCTAGCTCTTATATAATATAATAGACTTTTAGAAAATATATTTTTAATTTCTACTGTTCATTTTCTAATTTTCTTATTTTAATTATTAAAATTAGATTTAAATTAATTAAAAGGTAAATAATTAGTGAAAATAGCCTAAATATAATTTTTAGAAGTTTTTATAATTTTGTAGGATTCCTGTGATGGTAAAATAGTTTTATAAATTTTTCTCATAATTTTCTAAGTTAATTTAGTATTATTAGTAATTTAAAATAGTTTAATTAGTTTAATTAATATAAATAGTTTTTAATTAATAAAAAACTAATAAAAAGACAAAAATATTTATTTTTATTTTTTATACTTTCTTCAAGTTCATTTTTAAGTTTAGAAATTGTTTTTGCAAGTTTTTAGTTTAATTTGTAATTTTTATAATTATTAGTTAATTTAAATTAGATTTAAATTAGATTTTAAATAGTTTTATTAATTAAATAATATTTAAATATTAAAATAATCATTTTTATCATTTCATTTTCATTTTAAGTTTTCTTTAATTTTAAATTTTCAAAAGTTTCACTTGCACCCCCTGTAGTTTGAAATCTATTAAATCCCACTTTTCCTGTCTGTTACCTGATCCCTATTTGTGAATTTGTGCATATACCTGTATATCTGTTATTTGTGAATATTATCTCGTTGTACAAATACCAAAATATCAGTAGCAAAATCAATTCCATATCATCTTGGCTACTGTCCTCAGTGCCACTCATTCCTAAACGATTTCCAAAAGGCACCATTTCAATCTCGCTGGGACTTAACGACCCGGGGACACACTATACTATCACCGGAGAATTGGAACGAGGTTGTCTTTGACTTATTGACCTTGGTCAATAATATCTGACCGTTTCGGGACCAATCAAAATTTGGCGCCGCTGCCGGAGAGGTTGTTGCGTGTTTTTAAAAAATTGTTTTAAGTTTAGTGGTTTTCAAAACCCTTCCTGTACAAATTTCACACAAATTTGTAAAAATATCAATCATATCAAAAAGTTCATTAACACTTTTCCTAAAGTGTTAGCAACACCAAAAAAAAAAAAAAAAGAAAAAAACTGTGAAGTTAAATTACTTCGTTTTCTTTAAGATTACAACCTGAAACAGTTGGTTTAAGGTAAGTTCTGACATTAAATTGCGAACTGAAGAGGAAACGTATTTACTTCCTCCCGCCAGCCTGCGAGTAATCTTAAAAGAACGATTTCGGTTAACGAATCAGTTCCAAAAATAATTCCCAAAGTTTTCTGCACACACACCCATAAGCCTAAAACAGTTTTTCAAATTAATAAATACATAAAATATTACCACCGCAAACCAAGGCTGAACACCTACCAACTGGGGGTGTGGACATAATAAGTTCCCAAACTTAAGATAAAAACTTGCCTTTGTATCCCTGTGAGTGGTGTACTTTTTTTAAAGAAGCCATTCACTTGTGATTATTGGTTTAAGTTCACTGTGGTTTTGCATCGAATTTGTTTTGAAAAGTTGTTTTTGGTACATGTGCACTAAACATGTTTCTCAAAAATACCAAAAATATTCATCCTTACCCTCTCACCTTTTTTATTCTTCATCCCTTTACCCTCTATCCTTTTGATTCTAACTTCTCCTATCATTGATTCTAATGGCATCTCTCGATGACGATTTCTTTAAACATAAGGCCTTTGAGATCAACATTGAAAAACTTCAGGCCTTGTCAAAAATGTCGAGATGTCGTGTTGATTATGATGGACCATCGATTCCTATTCCCTCTCCGATGAGGGAAATGGAACGAGAAACCGGGGTGACAAAGGACCCTGTACTTTCCTCTCACTATGGAAGTGCTAAATACGTCCAACCTACGGTTGTCCAAAAATCTAAGCTCACAGTTGCTCCTAACCTTTCACGATATATGGTTATAAACAAAAACCAAGAGCTTAGAGCTGTGACTGAAAATAACGACTTGCCTAATCTTCACATTCAAAAACCCGAGACCATAACGGAAGTGGTGGAAATTCCTAGCTCTCAGAGCACACCACTTGTCCCACCTCCGGATTTTTTTCCTTGTGTCGGTTGTGGTGAGCCGCTTTTCGGTTTTCCATGTCGTTGGTGTACATGTGTACAATGTGGTAACGATATTCAAGACGGGAGTTGTTTGTTTTGTGGTTCGAGGAATTCATTTGCTTATGATCCTAACCAGAACTCATTCAACAACTCCTCAAAATTTTCCAACTACCCATCACATTTATACGAGCAAGAATCATATTATCCAAATCTTAACAATGCTTCGTATCAAAATACACCAAGTCAGACTCAACAATTTTTCTGTTGTGATTACTGTAGTGGCCCACACTACAGCTCTGATTGTCAAATTAGGAATCAGTTTGTCTATGAACAGGGTTCCTTGTAACAATCATGAATTTGGTTTTAACCAGCTCTCACAATATACAAACCCTCACCCACCGCCTCAGGACGAGTTAGCTAGAGCTGAATTGATTACTAAAATGATTATGAATCAAAATCAAGTCAACAAGACCATTTAAGATAGTATAAACTGTCTTAAGGATTTGATTCTTAGAAAACAAAAGCCTCCTGTTAACTCATTTTATCTTGAGGATGAAAGTGATGAGGATGAACCATTTGAAGAGGAAAACACTAAGGAAACTTCAGATATCTTGCCAATGGGGGACAAGGAAGTCAAAATCAATCCTCTTGAGGAAATTGATGACCTTGTTCCAATCCCAAAGGTATCTGAGAAACCTTTTGATGCTTCAGTAGAAATACAGGGAGAAAAGAATATGATTGAATCACTAGCAGTAGAAATCATGGAACTTGTAGAAACCATGACTGCTAGTCCTTCTTAACTCCCTCAGTCTGCTGTTATCACACCCGAAGTTCACACTCACTCTCTGATCATGGGGAATGAGCATCTTAGCACTGTTCCTAAAAAGGAATCGGACGAATTCATAAAGTCTAGTGCTGAGAACCTTGTCCCAATCACAGGAGAGTCACAGGGAACTTTTGATCATATGTGTGATATCCCTCCTCCTCTTGTCTTCCCGAATGATGATGTTGAGATGTTCTCCGATTCTAATGATGACGATTCGTTATCTTGTGGAGACATCAGTTATGTGGAAGAATTACCTTCTCAGCTAGTTAGCTTAGAAGAAGAGAATGATGATATTGACACTGAAATCAAAGATGAAGCACTTCGTGCAACATTATTGAATGTCAATCTCCTCATTTCTAAAATCGAGGCTTTCAAAATGAAACCTATTTCATTTCCTATCCCCATTAAGGATAGTGATATTTTCTCCGATGATCCTATTCCGGAGTTTGAAGCCTTTGATCCTATGGGAGAGAAGAGAAGTGGCAATACCACTTCTCATAATTCTCTCCCTGATTATGAATCATTTATCTTCGATGAGTTCTCATGTGAACTCACGCACATCAATTCAGAATATGATTCATTCACATTCGATGAGTTCTCCTGTGAACTCAATCACATCATGACTCCTCCGGATTATGAAAGCCCGGGGGGAAATGCACTCAATCATGAAAATTTACAAAATCCCACCCACCCTCCCGGGATGTTTTCAAACCAAACGAGCTTAACCTTTGAAATCCAAAATCAGGCTAATGAGCCTGCTTTCGAGAAAGAAGATCTTATCATGATTTTCATCATGGTTTTCTTCCTTTTCTTCACCTACCGGGTGACTCCTCCTGTTCTTCACTCCTTCGGGAATGAAGATACCATCTTTGATCCCAGCATTTTCATTTACCATTATCTTGAGCCGGGTACTTATCTCATCGGTGTGGAACTTTCACGTGCTTCAAATGTTTATCCAAACATCTTGAATGAAAGTCCGATGGAGATTGTTTCTTCCACATCATGCTTCCCCAAGGACAAATAAATTCGGGGTCGAGTCAAGCTAGCGACTCGGTAAACAAAAACAGTAGCATGCTTATAGGGTTTTCACCCTAAGTGTGGGGGAGTCACCCATGCTATGATTACAAAAGTGAATGGTGTTTTCCATGCTTAGCTTGTAATTTTGCCCTTTTACGTTCAAAGAGTCGACATAATAGCCGGGACTTTGAATATTGAGGACAATATTCATTCTAAGTGTGTGTGTGTGGGGGGGGGGGGTATTTCGCTATTCTAGCGAATTTTATCACATTTTACCTTATAGTACCCCCGTTTTTTGCAACAATTTTAAAAATTTTTCACTTGAGTTCAAAATTTTTGTGGTAATTAGTCCGCCAAGTCTAAACGACAAAAGGATTGGCTAGTCCAGGAGCAAACGGCTCTTGGTAAAGACATCTCAAACCCGTTGATGGCTCGCAATTTGCCAAAAATTGTATGGTAAATTAACTCGCCATATCCCATAAAGCGATGAGTTGGCTAGCCCACAAGATTATGGCTTGTGGTAAAGGCCGTGGAAAATCCATAATTGGTAATCAGCTCACCAAGATGTTGACTTAGTCCATCAAGAGTTGGCTAGTCCTGAAGCAAACGGCTTTTGGTAAAGACAAATCAAATCCGTTGACAGCTGGTGGTTTGCTCAAAATCACACGGTTATCAGGTGTACCACAGTTCTCACACCTAGCTACTCCAGAAGTGATGGCTTTTGGTAAAGAGATCAAATCCATCAAGTTTTTCTCAAAAGATTGCTAGGGACTAGCAATGTTTTAGTGTGGGAGATTGATGAGTGTGTAAATACTCATCATTTTTACCTTTTCTGAGCTGCCAAAACATCTAAAAACACTCAATATTGTATCAAAATAGTGAAAATATCCCAGGAATGTTTTTTACATGTTTCAAATGCAAAATAATCAAAAACAGATGAAAAACGCACAAAGTTTGCATAATTGGCAGTTTCAGTCCCTCAACTTTCAAAAATTGTCAAATCTAGTCCCTGGTTGTTCTAAAAACTTGAAAAAGTCACCAAAGGTCCTTTTAAATAAAAAAGTTACACATTTAGTCCTTTGGTGCAAAGTTTCACAAAATGTCAAGTTTAGTCCCTGAAGTTTGGAAAATTGTCAAAAATGGTCCCTGGGATTTTAAAACTTTGAGAAAAACAAATTTTGTCCTTATACTAATCTTCTACGGCAGGAATGGTCCTTGGTTGGAAAGTTTGGTGAATTACAAGATTGGTCCCTAAAGTTTCAAGTTTGGCAATTTTAGTCCTCGGGTTTAAAAATTGGAATGTATCACATTTAACCCTTGTACTATTCATCCTTGACCAATTCAGCCCTTATGATGACTTTGGGAAAATTTCATAACCACCCCCTCAATTTTCACATATTACAAAATTGGTCCTTGTGTTGTTTCTTAATAAAACCAAACGGACCTTATGTGTTATTGCAAGCCAAACCCAACACAACAAAAACCAAATCCAATCCAGCCCACACTCCCTCCTAGGCCCAAACCCCACCCCGTTTTTATTTAATAAATCCCCAGGGTCAAAACGTGGGTCAAACACACCTTCCCTCCCAAAACCACCCTCTCCCCTGCTAAATACCACCTCTGGTATTTCTCCCCCCCCCCCTTTGCACCACTTGCTCCTCCACCTTATCCCTGCCACATTAGACTTCCCAAACATCATTAAATGCCACCCCCCTCCTAGTCTATGCTTCCACAGACCCCAATTGCAAGAAAAACATTTTTCCCGCCAAATTGAGTGTGAGGACAAGACTCATCCAATTGATGCTATTATTGGTGGGATATGATCATGTGGGTTCCACTAACACCCTGGAAGTCCTATAAAACAAGAAGAAGCAGAGGAGAGAAGAGAAGTAGTGTAGTGTAGTGTAGTTTAATTTTAATTTTTCATGTCGTTTTTAGGATAACAATCTCAATTTCCTTGTAATTTTATCTAAGCAGGTTTAAATATCCATTGTAATTCACTTTCTTTAGTTTAATCAAAGTATAATTCAGTTTCAAACAATCTCAAGTTTTTATTCAAGATTTAAATTTCCATCAATGATTGTTGTTTCTTTCTATTTATGTTCTGAATTAGGTTAGTAATTGATATTAAGTATTTCAAAAGCTTTTGGAAGTCTTATCTCAGGAAAAATAAGAAAAGAGAAAAATTAGGAAAAATTTAAGGAAAATTTCAAAAAAAAAAAAAAAATGGTAGTATAGGTTGTATAAGCTTCAACAAGCTTGATTTTAGCTCACCAATGCTCATTATAGCTTAATATAGCTATTGGTGACCTTCTTGTTTCATAATTACTGTGCTATTCCAAAGTTTCAAATTAGTCAATGAAAGTCAAAATTAACACTTGTGGGGTGATGGGTCAGATTGGGATGAAACATGGGTTTATTAGTTTGTTTTTGACAAACTAGATTTTGTGAAAGTTCATCCTACTGGTTTTGAGCATAAGGACTTGTAAGTTCCAATTTCACCTTGCTACCTATTTTTCTGTTTAGTTACTGTTCCATATCCTTGTATGTGTGTTTATTCATATTTTCAGAGCTTAGTTGTGATCATGTTCAAAGTTATGTTCATTTTATAGTTTTTTACTCACATACTTAAGATTTACAAAGTGACTGTGAAACCTAGCTCTCAACTGCTCACTTTGATTTGTTCATACATGTTCCCTTTCAGTGATTAAGTCATGCTTGTTTAATGTTATTGTTAGCCTTAAAGTTTTGTTATATTCGGGAATTGCATTAGTCTTTAACTACAAGGACTAGTCTTGCCATTAGTGTATAGATTACCTTGTATTCTTGTATAAATACCCCTCCTAGTCCCAACTAGGAGGGTGGATGTCTCTTTGTATTCTCTAGGTGTGTGTGGTTTCCTTCTTTCTCTCTCTAGAAAACACACACACCTTCCCCATTCTTTTAATCTAATAATACCATGTTTATTCTTTATTTCGAGCATCCCCGACCTCCGGAAGGTGTTTCTTGGTCATAACAATTGGCATCAGAGCTAACCGGGGGCGAATCGTGGTGTTTTGTGGTGAAAAATCGTGTTTTTTGGGTGTTTTTCTCGGTAAAATTACGGTTTTTAGCGATCTTGCCGAGTTAGGCTGATCTTGCCGAGTTAGGATCTTGCCGAGTTAGGCTGATCTTGCCGAGTTAGGATCTTGCAGAGTTAGGATCTTGCCGAGTTAGGTAAGTTGCCGAGTTAGGAAAACTTGCCGAGTTATAAAACTTGCCGAGTTAGAAAATCCTGCCGAGTTAAGTTTTTTTTCTTCTAATTTTGCCGAGTTTGGTATTGAATTTTGCCGAGTTAGGCTGGTCCAACCTTATCGTTTATCGAGTAAGGATTTCTTTTGGACTAATCTAAACGAAACTCTGCCGAAATTGACTTAGGATACCGAGTAACGAGATGGGATTTTGAGTACGGAAATATCAAAAGATTATTACATAAACAAAACCCTAACCTCATCAATAACCTAATGTCTATATACCCTAAACCCTTACCTTCACCAAAAACACATATGATATTATTGGTAAACATTTTATAGAACATGATTCATTTTATTATCTAAATACCAATATATCAAACACCAAAAACACACCATGAATTGCTTAAACGATCCTGATCAAGATTCACCAAAGATCAATGGCTAAATTTTTGAATGTTATCAAAAGGTGACTACGGGGATAATTTGTTTATTACTTATTTGAGTTTGAAGTGACGTTTCACGGGTGCGCGTACTTAGTATCTCAAGGTCTAGGGGTTGGTTGGATGAAGACTTTTGAAGATCCTTGTTTGAACATTCATGGGATAGTGATTAAGACTTGGACATCTAGTTAATGTGTGAGATCTATAAACACATAAGTTGGTTCTTAATGCTCACAATTGCTATCACTTTAAGGAGTTACGTTGTAGTGCTCAGTGTCACAAATGGTTGTGGATGTTCAAGAGACGGATATACAATAAAGGATGGATGGTTGGGTATATGCCACTACCTATATTGTAAGGAGTTACGTTGTTGTGCTCATATAGGTTCTTAATCAGGATAGTACAAGCATAAGTCACAAGTCTGGGGAATTTTACTTCACACTCAAGTTTGTCATATCGGGTTGTCTCCACACGTGGTCACTTACTATTAGCCAATGGAAGAGAGGTTGATATGAGATGAATTGTAGAGAGAATAGTTATTGCCATTTCACTCATGGGGTATTGATTTGTATGTTGCTTCAAGTTGATATGTTTATGTACACATATTTATGATGATTCTGAGAGATCGTCATCATCCAGGAGGGAGAAATGTGTACATCGGGGCTTTTATTGAGGAACTTGAAGCATTCTAAGTGATTTGAAGATGACAATATGATGCTCCCCAAACAAACCTGTGAAGAAGTTACATATTATCAGTCTAAGATTCATTTTCCGCTGTGCATGAGACTGAAGATTATCTGGGCTGAATTCAAAGATACTTCTTCAACAAGCATCAAGGTTATATCAAACGGGTTGTCTATTTGGGAGGGAGCATGTAAAAGAAAATGGCTTACTAATTGGGAGGAAGTAATAACCCAATTAGATTAAGCAAGTGATTCGTCTACAAGTAAAGAAAGATTGCTGGGGATATTTATGAAGAAAAGAGCTATGAAGTCTTCCTCAGCATTGCTGCGCTTACTTTGATTGTTTATTTTACTTGTTAGGAATCATTGTAACCAATTCACGTATATCTCCAGCTGGAGGGAGATTGTTAGAATTAAAGCTGAGCGATATTTACGTGAATTGGAGTTGACAACTAGAATGCATTAAGTGCAGGGACTACTAATGTAATATTGTAAAAGTTGTCTTTTGTAAGGCCTATAAATACCCCTCAAGGCTTCACTTGAGGGGTGTGGGTTTGCAACATAATTTATCATAAGAAAATATCTTTGTTTCATCTCACCTTCTCTCTACTTTCTCTCTCTAGAATAATGGCTTATTTTGATCAACCTCGACCTCCGGAAGGTGTTTCTTGGTCATTACAATTGGTATCAGAGCTAACCGGGGGCGAATCGTGGTGTTTTGTGGTGAAAAATCGTGTTTTTGGGTGAATAAAACGGATCTGGTACTGTTCATCAAAGGTTTGCCGAGTTAGGTAAGTTGCCGAGTTAGGTAAGTTGCCGAGTTAGGTAATTTGCCGAGTTATGTTTTGCCGAGTTAGGTGTTTTGCCGAGTTAGGCTGTTTCACCTAATCGTTTATCGAGTTAGGTTTTTCGTGGCTTACTCCTAAGTCGATACTCGGCCAAATTTTTCCGAGTTTGCCGAGTTAGGATCTTGACGAGTTAGGATCTGCCGAGTTAGGATCTGCCGAGTTAGAAAAACTTGCCGAGTTAGAGAAAACTTGCCGAGTTAGAAAAACTTGCCGAGTTAGAAAAACTTGCCGAGTTAGAAAAACCTGCCGAGTTAAGTTTCTTTTTCTTCTAATTTTGCCGAGTTTGGTATTGAATTTTGCCGAGTTAGGCTGTTCCAACCTTATCGTTTATCGAGTAAGGATTTCTTTTGGACTAATCTAAACGAAACTCTGCCAAAATTGACTTAGGATATCGAGTATCGAGATGGGTTTTTGAGCAAGGACACATCAAAGGATTATTATATAAACAAAACCCTTACCTCATCGAATAACCTAATGTCTATATACCCTAAAACCTAACTTTCATCCTCACCTAAAACACATGATATTATTGGTAAACATCTTATAGAACATGATTCATTTTAATGTCTCATTATCTAAATACCAATATATCACACACCAAAAACACACCACGTTTTGCTTAAACGATCCTGATCAAGAATCACAATCAAATAACAACAGCTTGTATCGGATTTTGTGATATGGGGATAATTCGTTATTATTTATTCGGGTTTGAAGTAACATTTTACGGGCGCGTGTACTTATTTCATCTTCTTTCTTTCTTCACTACCGCGAAGATGACTTGTTTGGGCATATATTAATGGTGACGAAGACTTGGATATCTAGTTACTTCTGTGATTCTTTCTCTCTATACCCACAGAGTAGCTATCACTTTAAGGAGTTACGTTGTAGTGCTCAGTGTCTCACGTAGTTGAGGATATGTCAAGATGGATTGTGCTTATTACACTTCTTTAGGGGTATAAGGTACACCGTTCTTAGTCACAGGATAGTACAAGCTTAAGTCACAAGTCTGGGGGATTTTACTTCATTCTCAAGTTCATCATATCAGGTTATCTTCATATGGGGCTACTACAGAGAGCCGTTGTTGATTCAGAGGTTGATAAAGAGTAAGACAGTTTCAAATGGTATTGTTAGTAGATTGGGATTATCGACATCTTCTCACGGGCTTATGTGATTAATGATAAAGTGCTTTTAGTTAATACTACAAGTACACAATGTCATGCTGATTCCGATGAGATCGCAATCATCAGGGGAGAGAAATGTGTACATCGAGGACGCACAACAAGTTCACGAGATCGGGCTTAATGATTTATGAAATGGTTTGTGTCGGAGATTGGTTGATTCTATATCCTTATCCTCTCAAATTTTTCTACGTACTTCTACCTTATCCACCTTCACCAATTTCGGGCATCAAATTCAAGATGATCGGTGTTTCAACTTGTTACTTTGGTGTTATCATTTCATGTGTACGTTATGGGCTGATTTTCTTTATGCAAGATAACTGGAATGCATTTGGTGAGATGAAGATGTTGATATTCAGTTCCCCCGAATGGACAATCTTGAAGAAGGTCGAGTCTACAGTCTGTTCTACATTTTCCGCTGTGTGTTTTAAGACTAAAGACGGTTTGCAGTTAATTATCAAAAGACTTCTTCAGTTTCAGGGCATTCATCAGAATGGTTGTCAGTTTGGGGGAGAGCACTAATTAGGGGAGAGTGTAAAGCCAGATTTAATCCCTAATTAGATTTGCTCACATTGTTCTTCTGCAAGTAAAAAGATGGCAGCTGAGAAGATTCAGGAAGCTGAATGAAAGAATGAAGTTTGAAGACCACTCTCAGAGCTGCTGCGCTTATGCTTTGTATTTAATTTTACTTATAGGGAACATTGTAAGCAATTCCCATATAACTTCACTTTGGGGAGAGATTGTTAGCCTTAAAGTTTTGTTATATTCGGGAATTGCATTAGTCTTTAACTACAAGGACTAGTCTTGCCATTAGTGTATAGATTACCTTGTATTCTTGTATAAATACCCCTCCTAGTCCCAACTAGGAGGGTGGATGTCTCTTTGTATTCTCTAGGTGTGTGTGGTTTCCTTCTTTCTCTCTCTAGAAAACACACACACCTTCCCCATTCTTTTAATCTAATAATACCATGTTTATTCTTTATTTCGAGCATCCCCGACCTCCTGAAGGTGTTTCTTGGTCATTACAGTTATCTTACATAATTAAGCTTAGTGGATCATAGATTTTGGCCTAAATCAGCTTTTTGTAAGCTTAAACTCAAAACAGTTACAAGTTAAGGGGTGTTTGGCTCAGGTTGTTACCCTGAGCCTTAGGCTGAATATGTTGTTATTTTTAGTTAAGGTAGGTCTATTTAGGTATATTGGATGTTGTTAAGGAAGAAAAACCATAAGTCTTTCATTCAATAGTCAAAATCACCCATCACATACTCCCACAATTATCTGTTGGGAGCTTGTGATCCCAAATCCATTCATTTCATTCATAAGTAGGTAACTTAGCCCTAGTTAGTTCTATTATAGCTTAATATAGCTTAAATAATCAGTAAAGTAGGATCTAAACTCAAAAAAGTCAAGGAAGGAGTTTAATAGAAAAAGTTAAATTTTGCATACTAGGAAAATCTAAAAAATAGCAAGAATTTTAGTGATTTTTGTACTAGGTTTGAGGATTTGAGCTTTTCAGGGATTGTAGTATACCACCTTAGCTTTAGGAATCAACCTTCACTTGATTTTTACCATTTTTTTTGTGGGCCCCACAACCCTCCAAAGAGGGCTGCAGGGCTGTCTGCTCCCCTGCACAGCAGACCCACAGTCACCACCACCACTTTGGTGGTGGTTTTCTGGCCATCTCAGTGGGCCCCACAACCACCAATTGGTCTCTTTCAACTCCCCTCCTAGTAGGCTTTAATATTTGACCATTGTTTGACCTCAATCACTGTGGACCCCACTTAGATATAGCCTTGAATTCTGTCCCATTTTCAGTTATGTACAAGAATCAAAGTGCTTAATTAGGTCTTATTTGCTTATTCTGTGGTATCCACCTGCTTTTTATTGCTTAAACATGTTCACTTAACCAATTGTAATCAGAATTAACCTTAGTGGACCCCACATAAGCTCATTTGAGCCATTTTCCTTACTTGGTCAACAATAGTCAACTGTCAAGCTTTTTGGCTTGCATTTGGCTTATTTTTAAGCTTCGGCAATTTTGTTTTCACAAAAGTTTTATGTTTTAAGTATTTTTATAGTTTTGTAAAAGAAAAATCAAGAAAAAACAATTTAATTTTAAGTGATAGTTTCTATTTAATGTTATTTAAATTTTAATTTTCATTTTAATTTTTTTAAGCACTTAGCTTTTTATATTTTTCTTAAATTCCCTTTATATTAAAGTAATTTCAGTAATTTTTCTAGATTTTTATTTTGTCATTTAGTATTTATTAGATTTAAGATTAGTTTTCTTAATTATTAAGTAATATTAAGTATTAAATAGCATATTTAGTTTTTATAAAGCAAAACCTAGTTTTTATATTTTTCCTAGCTCTTATATAATATAATAGACTTTTAGAAAATATATTTTTAATTTCTACTATTCATTTTCTAATTTTCTTATTTTAATTATTTAAATTAGATTTAATTTAATTAAAAGGTAAATAATTAGTGAAAATAGCCTAAATATAATTTTTAGAAGTTTTATAATTTTTTAGGATTCCTGTGATGGTTAAATAGTTTTATAAATTTTTCTCATAATTTTCTAAGTTAATTTAGTATTATTAGTAATTTGAAATAGTTTAATTAGTTTATTTAATATAAATAGTTTTTAATTAATAAAAACTCATAAAAATACAAAAATATTTATTTTTATTTTTTATACTTTCTTCAAGTTCATTTTTAAGTTTAGAAATTGTTTTTGCAAGTTTTTAGTTTAATTTGTAATTTTTATAATTATTAGTTAATTTAAATTAGATTTAAATTAGATTTTAAATAGTTTTATTAATTTAATAATATTTAAATATTAAAATAATCATTTTTATCATTTCATTTTCATTTTAAGTTTTCTTTAATTTTAAGTTTTCAAAAGTTTCACTTGCACCCCCTGTAGTTTGTAATCTATTAAATCCCACTTTTCCTGTCTGTTACCTGATCCCTATTTGTGAATTTGTGCATATACCTGTATATCTGTTATTTGTGAATATTATCTCATTGTACAAATACCAAAATATCAGTAGCAAAATCAATTCCATATCATCTCGGCTACTGTCCTCAGTGCCACTCATTCCTAAACGATTTTCAAAAAGCACCATTTCAATCTCGCTGGGACTTAACGACCCGGGGACACACTATACTATCACCGGAGAATTGAAACGAGGCTGTCTTTGACTTATTGACCTTGGTCAATAATATCTGACCATTTCGGGACCAATCAGTACGTCATTTCCAAGAACTGAAAGTATTTTGTGCTCACATGGTGCTAGATAATGAGAAGTTACTAGAGAAGTTCATTGGTGGATTGCCTGCAAATATCCAAGGACACGTGACATCGTACAATGCTGAGACTTTAGATGATAATATTAGCATGGCTGAGTGTCTTATGGATTAGGTGATTAAGCATGGTGCTGTTCAGAAAGGTAATCACTTTGACAACAAGAGGAAATGGGAAAATAACAGAAGGAACAACAACTACAACAACTTCAACAACCGCTACAACAACAATCAGTATCGTAACAACAATCACCCCCACCAACAGAATAGGAGATAGGAGACTGTTAGGCATTTGTGGCCACACCAGCACAAGGAGGAGTGAATGCTAGGCAGCAAGCTTGTTGTGACAAGTGTCAGCAGCATTATACTGGACCGTGTACTGTGAGATGTATGAAGTGTAGAAAGTTGGTCATGTTGCAAAGTTTTGTAGAGGCAGGGCTGTGGCGACATGAGCAAATGCCCAGCCTGTGGTTACTTGTTATGGATGTGGAGAGCGTGGACACTATAGGAATCATTGTCCGAAGAATGTTGGACAAGGAAATGGAGGTGCTCGTGGTAGAGTGTATGTGATCGGAAATGGAGAGCCGCACCAAGATCCGAATGTTGTCACTGGTATGTTTCTTCTCAACGACCTTCGTGTTATAGTTTTGTTTGATTCGGGTGCCGATATGAGTTTTGTGTCTTCTAAGATTGCGCCGTTACTCCGACTTACCCCAACCCTATTAGGTGTTAGCTATAGCATTGAGTTAGCCGATGGTAACCTAGTTGACACCCGTACTGTGATCCGTGGTTGTACCCTTAATCTTTTAGATCACCCGTTTAGTATCGATTTGATGTCGATCGAGCTCAGAAGCTTCGACATAATAGTTGGGATGGATTGGTTGTCTAATAATCGAGCGAGCATTGTTTGTAGAGAATGAGTTATTCATATCCCTCTCAATGGTGAGACTTTGATTGTTCGAGGTGATAGGAGTAGAACTTGTCTGAATATCATATCGTGTATTAAAACCATGAAATACATCGAGAAAGGATATAATGCATTCCTAGCACATGTGGCTAAGAAGGAATCGGAAGAGAAGTGACTCGAGGATGTTCCTGTAGTGCGTGAGTTTCCTGAAGTATTTCCTGAAGACTTTCCGGGACTTTCGCCAGCCCGACAAGTGGAGTTTCGCATCGACTTAGTTCTAGGAGCTGCACCTGTTGTACGTGCATCGTATCATTTAGCGCCATCAGAAATGGAGGAGTTTGTTGACATAAATAATGTCTTAAAACATTGTTAGCATATTAACAATGTCTCTATGTTTTGATAATTACAAAGCATAAACTCATTAATCTAAAACTTATGACGTAAACAAGTTTTTCATGATCAAAGGAAATTTTTCTAATCACTAGAATTTTTATAAAATGTGTTAAACATCTTATATCTTTTACAAAATTACTTTTGGAATTAAAAGAATATGTTTAATTCATTATAAATATATGATTTCAAATTTCTAACCAAAAATGTCAAATTCTATCCAGAAAAATATTCCCCACTAAAAGACAAGAAAACCCAACGTTCTGAAGGGGCGGCCCCCTTAATTCCTTAGGCGGCCCCCTTAATCATTAAGGGGACCGGCCACTAATTAAGGGGACCGGCCACGCTCCAGAACAGTGTTTTTTCTCCCCTATAAATACTGGATCAGTTCACACATTTTTCTCACCTTTTGCACTTCTAAACTTTCTGATCTAGATCCAAATCTCTATTCTCTTATCCTTTGATCATAAGTGTATAATTCTTTGTTTCAAAGTGATCCAACCTTCATCCTCTCAAGTGCAAGAGAAGAATACTTCTATCCCTCAAGACAAGAAGTATTATAACTTGTTGTGATCTCCACATCAAGTTGTTGGTGCATCTTCAAAGATTATTTACATTATTCTTTGTGAAGATTGTTGTGAATATTTGATTGTAGATAGTTGTGTTAGATATAGATTGTGTGATTAGTTAGTAGCTTGGTGTGAAGAAGAAAAGCTAGGAACTAGATTGGTGTGAAGAAGATAGGTGTGGAGTTGTTAGTTGTGAAGTAGATTGATTTGAAGAAGTTGTGTAGAAGTTGTGACTTAGGTGTGACGTAGTAGTGGTGTGAAAAGTGGTGTGTAAATTGGTGTGTAAATTGGTGTGGACGGTTTTCTCCGCCATAAGGGAGCTTGTTGATATAGTGAAGAAAACTCTCGAGTTAGGTGCTCGGGGAGTGGAGTAGGGCAAGGAAGGTGTCCTTGTAGCCGAACCACTATAAATCTCTTGTCTCGCGGTTCGATCATTACATCTCTTACTTATTTCATTATTTGTCATTGTAATATATTGTGTAGTCTTAATTGTTTATATTGTACAAGACTTGAGATCACATATTATCGAATCTAAGTTTTTAAAAGCTAAGTAAACTCTAAAACTAATTTTATAACGAATTAAAAAGACGTAAAACTATTCAACCCCCCTTCTAGTTTTCCACAATTGGTATCAAGAGCCACGTCTAGCAAGATTTTTAAAATATATTGTATTTTAAAACTTGTAACGATCTATGGAATCTGAAAAATATTTAGAAGGGCAATCTATGCAAAGACCACCACTATTTGAAAGTGATGGATTTTTATATTGGAAAAATAGATTCGAAACGTATGTGAAATCAAAAGATCTTGATCTTTGGCATATTATTACCTTTGGTGACTTTCCTCCTATTCAATATAATGTTGAAACTAAAATGAATGAAATTGTATCTTTTGAAGAACAAAATGATGATTTGAAAAAGAAATTAGCAAAAAATAATGAGGCTAAAATGGTAATTTATAATGCGTTACCACGCAAAGAATATGAAAGACTTTTTATGTGTAAAACCGCCAAAGAAATTTGGGATTCTTTAATAATTACTCACCAAGGTAATAGCCAAGTCAAAGATAATAAAATAGATCTTCTTGTACAACAATATGAACAATTTACGATTCCGGAAGAGGAATCAATTGATAATGCTTTTGCTAAGTTTAACACTATCATCACAAGTTTAAAAGCACTTGATGAGACATTTTCTAGTAAAAATTGTATTAGGAAATTTCTTAGGGCATTGTATCCAAAATGGCGAGCTAAGGTCACGGCAATCGAAGAATCAAAGAACTTGATGATGTTATCACTAGATGAACTAATTGGCAACTTGAAGGTTCATGAAGAAATCATAAGAAGAGATTCGGAAACGGTCAAAGTCAAGAAAGAACAAACCAAATCCATTTCTCTAAAAGCCAAAAAGGAACCTAGTGATGATGATGATTCAAGTGACGAAAGTGAAGACGAAGAATATGCAATGGCCGTAAAAGAATTCAAGAAGTTCTTCAAGAGACGAGGAAGATTCACTAGATCATCACGAGACGAAAGAAAAGCATTCCAAAGGAATAGAAGTGACAACTACGGGAAAAGAAAGTGCTTTAGATGTGGAAGTCCAAATCATCTCACTGGCGAATGTCTAAAGCCACCGGGTTATGAAAGTCAAGGTGCTTTTGTTAGTGGAACATGGAGTGATAGTGACAAAGAAGAAGTTGAAAAGCCAAGAGACGAAAAGTGTTTCATGGCAAAAGAAACCGACGAAATATGTTTAGGAATTGACTTGGAACCTGACGAATGGATCAAAGATAGCGGATGTTCGAGGCACATGACGGGGAACCGCAATTTATTCTCTACATACAAGGCATACAGTAGAGGTAACGTTATTTTTGGTAGTGACTTACGTGGAAAAATCATTGGCAAAGGTACGATCTCTCAAGACTCACTTACTATTGAAAATGTTGAGCATGTAGATAAATTAACATATAACTTGCTTAGTGTAGGACAAATATGTGATAATAAATGTAGAGTCACATTTACCGAAGATGATAGCGAAATAGTTAAGAATGGAAAAATTATAGGTAGAGGAATAAGGAAAGGTGGCATATATGTTATGAAACTAGGAAACAAACCTGAGGATAGGATATGCCTAACGACCCTAGATGAAAACTCTACACTGTGGCATAGGAGATTAGGACACGCTAACATGCAACAAATACAATCTTTGGCCTCTAAGGAATTAGTTAGAAATTTGCCTAACCTAAAATATGACAAGAATTTTTGTGATGCATGTAAAATTGGAAAACAAGCTCATGCTAGTCACAAAGCCAAAAATATAGTATCCACTACTAGGTGCCTAGAATTATTACATATGGATCTTTTTGGTCCATCCGCTGTGCGGAGCTATGGAGGAAACAAATATACCTTAGTAATAGTAGATGACTACTCACGATACACGTGGACTAGTTTTTTAAGTGACAAAACCCAAGCCTTTGAAAAATTCGAAATATTTAGTAAAATGATTCAAAATAAATTAGGATGCTCAATAGTTGCCATTAGGACGGACCATGGTAGGGAATTTGATAACGAAGTACAATTCGGAAAATATTGCGAGTTAAATGGAATATCTCACAATTTCTCCGCTCCTCGTACTCCTCAATCAAATGGCGTAGTAGAAAGAAAAAATAGGTCACTACAAGAAATGAGTAGAACTATGTTAAATGAACAATCCATCCCACAAAAATTTTGGTGTCACGCCGTAGATACATCAACTTATATTTTAAATAGGGTGTCAATTAGAAGAATTCTAGGAAAAACTCCTTATGAGTTATTAAGAGGTAGAAAACCAAACTTAAGCTACTTTAGGGTATTTGGAAGTAAATGCTATATTTTAAACACTAAGGACTATCTCACTAAGTTTGATCCAAAATCATATGAAGGAATATTTTTAGGATACTCGCAAAATAGCAAAGCATATATAATACTTAACAAACACTCCATGAAAGTAGAGGAATCACTAAATGTAACATTTGATGAAACACCACCACCTCCTAAAACATTACCTTTAGAAGATGATGATTTAGTCGAAGATGAAGCTATTGAGGTTAGTAAAACAAAACCAATAGGAAATGATAATGAAGATATTCACTTTGAAAATAACAAAATTGTTAATATTAAAGAATCTAGATCACATCCATTAGATAATATAATAGGACATCTTAACCAAAGAACCCTTAGGTCACAATCCCAAGATAAAAACAATTTCTTTTGTTTCCTCTCAGCAATAGAACCTATGAATATTAGCGAGGCTTTAAAGGATGAAAGTTGGGTTATAGCCATGCAAGAAGAATTAAATCAATTTAAGGCAAATGATGTTTGGGAACTAGTCCCAAATCCAAAGGATGTGACCATCATAGGAACCAAATGGGTATATAGGAATAAGTTAGACGAGAATGGAATAGTTACTAGGAATAAAGCTAGGTTAGTTGCCCAAGGTTATAATCAACAAGAAGGAATTGATTATGACGAAACTTATGCCCCCGTAGCTAGACTAGAATCGATTAGGATATTACTTGCCTATGCTTGCGCCCTAGATTTTAAGTTATTCCAAATGGATGTGAAAAGTGCATTCCTTAACGGTTTTATCAATGAGGAGGTATATGTGGCACAACCTTCAGGATTCATTGATTTCGCAAAACCTGATTATGTTTATAAGTTAAAGAAAGCTTTGTATGGACTCAAACAAGCTCCCAAAGCTTGGTATGATCGATTAAAAGATTTTCTTATTAAACATGATTATTCCATGGGAATGGTAGATAACACTCTTTTCACTAAAAGGAAAGACCCAAATCTCATCATTATCCAAATATATGTTGATGACATTATATTTGGATCGACTTGTCAAGACATGTGTGATGAATTTGCCAAAATCATGCATGATGAGTTTGAGATGAGTATGATGGGTGAACTTAACTTCTTCCTAGGATTACAAATAAAACAATTAGAAGATGGAATATTTTTTAACCAATCTAAGTACATTAAGGAAATGCTTAAGAAGTTTGGCCTAGAAGACTCAAAACCCATGAAAACTCCCATGTCTACGGAGGTAAAGCTCACAAAGGACAATGAAGGTGAGTCCATAGATAACACCAAGTATAGAGGAATGATAGGTAGTTTACTATACTTGATGGCAAGTAGACCCGACATCATGTTTAGTGTATGCCTTTGTGCCCGTTTTCAAGAGGATCCAAAAACCTCTCACCTAGAAGCGGTTAAGCGTATCTTCCGATACATTAAAGGCACTATACACTTAGGATTATGGTATCCTAAGGAATCTGGCATAGAAACCATTGTCTATGCGGATTCGGATCATGCGGGAGACTACGTAGATAGAAAGAGCACTAGCAGTATTTGTACGTTTATGGGATGTTGTCTAACATCTTGGTTTTCGAAGAAGCAAACCGTTCTTGCTATTTCTACCACCGAAGCCGAATATGTAAGCGCTGGAAAGGCATGTCAACAAGCACTATGGATGAAACAACCTCTCGTAGACTATGGCATTAGGTTAGAAAATGTCCCCATTATGTGTGATAACAAAGGTGCGATAGATTTAAGTAAAAATCCGGTGCAACACTCTAGGACTAAACACATAGAAATACGTCACCATTTTCTTAGGGATAATGTACAAAAGGGAAATATATCTATAGAAAAGGTTGCATCGGAAGACAACATTGCGGATATATTCACAAAACCCCTTAAGCGTGAATTATTCAACCACTTGCGTTTAGGATTAGGAATGATGGAACAAGTTGACTAAATTATATTAATTCTAATTCATACTTGCATGAAATTTATTTTTCTTCCCTTTCACCTTTTATGAGTCTAGGAATCTATTTCGCACAAAGCTAAAGATTGAGAAAATTTATTTTCTTTGCATAAACCTTTTTGTAAAACTCAATCAATTTTCTCTAAAAATTATTCTCACAATCTAGGAATCCCATGAAAATCTTTTTCCTTGCATTGTTGACTAATTCTAAAAACATTGTATTTCAAAATCATGCATAAACTCTCACATAAATTGTCAAGGTATATAATCTAAGATATGTCTTTGACATTCATGATCGAGCAAAAATTGAATCAAGGAGATCATTTGGATTGTTTCTTAGGATCGTTATTTCTTTTTGCTTCTAGGAGTCGAAACAATCACAACTCCACATTTGTTGCATATAGACACTCACTAGGACAAATTCACTAATAATGGTATCATCTTGATCCATCACTAGTTTTTCACTCACTAATTGCCTTTGCCTTTAATCTAAGATAGGTGCCTTAGGAAGCTTAAGTGTGCTTGCCCTTACTTACCCCCTATTGCTTATTATGTGTTGATTATTTGCTCTTTTGCCTATGTGTTTTTGCATGCATGCTATATCTTGATTAGATTAGACTCTATATTGCCTAAGAGAATTGAACTTGCTTGAATTCTAATCCAAACACATAACCTTTCTACAAATTTTCTGCCAAAAACCCAATTCTGGCAACCTGGAAATCACCAGATGGGCGGCCCCCTTAATTCTATAAGGCGGCCCCCTTAATCATTAAGGGGACCGCCCCCTAATTAAGGGGACCGGCCATCTGATGGTCGGGTTTACAGAATCTTTTCTGCTTTTTAGCCCATTTCAACCTACATTTCCCAATCTTCACCAACACAATTTGTCCTAACCTCCCAAACAAACTTTATCCATCCATAAACACCCAAATCTTACACTATAAATAACCCCAATCCTCAAAACTCTTTACTCATCCCTTCATGGCTTCTCCAAACAAACCCAAACCAAAAGCCTCAAGGCTTGCAAGAATGACGGAAAAACCCGTTTGGCGAAGAAAAAGCCCTCGAAACAAATCCATCATAACAAGTGAAGTTGGAAGTCATTCAACACCACCAACCACTTACTTCCCAAACTTTCCACCACACTCACAAGGACATTCATTTGATCCTACTTAAAAACCATACAACATTGGCCAAACATCTTCCTTTATGCCAAATCACTCACCTCATCCTCAAATCCTTTGTAATGATCCATACAAGGTTGATCAACCATCCCATTACAACTCCAACTACACAAACCCAATTCCTCCATATAAACACAATGACTTTCTCCACATTACCACGGAAAAGCAAAAGTTCCGTGATGAAATATCATAAATCCATGATCTTAGTGATCTCAATGCCATGCATCTTGCACAACGCAACAAAGGGCAACCTCTATCATCACCCTATAACAATTGCCTTCCTCACTCTCTCAACTTGGATCAAGTTACAAACCACACTCACTATTGCCCTTGTTGCATCTTTCTCCAAAAACAAATCCTTTACTTGAGTGAAGATATTTCTTGGATTGAATATCTCCTCACTCGACCTCATCCCATTCCACCCCTAACACGATACAATATCGTAAGGGCCACTTCTTCCGCTCCATACCTTACTCCATATCCCTCTCCATCTAACAACTAAGCTTTATGCTTATGCTATCCTTCAAGCAAATAAAACAATCAACCATGAGTTGCAAGCAAGTCCAAGTGCTCTTTCTAGGCAATATAGGACTATGTATTTTCATTTGTTTTATTATGATTAATATGCCTTGAGCATATTAAATCTTGTAATGCTTTCTATGATGCTTGAATGAATCTATTTTTATAACTATTGCTTTGCATGTATATTTGTCTTGCTCTCTTCTAATATTTTGTGTAGCCAAGATTTCCATAGCTCATCTCCTTGGTGCTCTCAAATGAGGGGGAGTATACATCAAGGGGGAGCTTTAACCTTTTTGATTTTACAAAAAGGGGGAGAAGAGAATGTTAAACTCTAAATTCTTGTCTAAAAATTAATTTTTAGACCTAATGAGTTTAAGGTTTTATAATCATCAAAAAGGGGGAGATTGTTGACATAAATAATGTCTTAAAACATTGTTAGCATATTAACAATATCTCTATGTTTTGATAATTACAAAGCATAAACTCATTAATCTAAAACTTATGACGTAAACAAGTTTTTTGTTCTTAATATTTGTCTTTGCTTCCATATCACTTAAGGTATGAATAAACAAAGGGTTTAGTACATTTCATGATCAAAGGAAATTTTTCTAATCACTAGAATTTTTATAAAATGTGTTAAACATCTTATATCTTTTACAAAATTACTTTTGGAATTAAAAGAATATGTTTAATTCATTATAAATATATGATTTCAAATTTCCAACCAAAAATGGCAAATTCTATCCAGAAAAATATTCCCCACTAAAAGACAAGAAAAACCAACGTTCTGAAGGGGCGGCCCCCTTAATTCCTTAGGCGGCCCCCTTAATCATTAAGGGGACCGGCCACTAATTAAGGGGACCGGCCACACTCCAGAACAGTGTTTTTTCTCCCCTATAAATACTGGATCAGTTCACACATTTTTCTCACCTTTTGCACTTCTAAACTTTCTGATCTAGATCCAAATCTCTATTCTCTTATCCTTTGATCATAAGTGTATAATTCTTTGTTTCAAAGTGATCCAACCTTCATCCTCTCAAGTGCAAGAGAAGAATACTTCTATCCCTCAAGACAAGAAGTATTATAACTTGTTGTGATCTCCACGTCAAGTTGTTGGTGCATCTTCAAAGATTATTTACATTATTCTTTGTGAAGATTGTTGTGAATATTTGATTGTAGATAGTTGTGTTAGATATAGATTGTTTGATTAGTTAGTAGCTTGGTGTGAAGAAGAAAAGCTAGGAACTAGATTGGTGTGAAGAAGATAGGTGTGGAGTTGTTAGTTGTGAAGTAGATTGATTTGAAGAAGTTGTGACTTAGGTGTGACGTAGTAGTCGTGTGAAAAGTAGTGTGTAAATTGGTGTGTACGGTTTTCTCCGCCATAAGGGAGCTTGTTGATATAGTGAAGAAAACTCTCGAGTTAGGTGCTCGGGGAGTGGAGTAGGGCAAGGAAGGTGTCCTTGTAGCCGAACCACTATAAATCTCTCATCTCGCGGTTCGATCTTTCCATCTCTTACTTATTTCATTATTTATCATTGTAATATATTGTGTAGTGTTAATTGTTTATATTGTACAAGACTTGAGATCACATATTATCGAATCTAAGTTTTTAAAAGCTAAGTAAACTCTAAAACTAATTTTATAACGAATTAAAAAGACGTAAAACTATTCAACCCCCCTTCTAGTTTTCCACAGAGTTGTCCAAGCAATTGCAAGAATTGTTGGATAAAGGATTCATTCGACCTAGTTCTTCGCCCTGGGGAGCGTCAGTGTTATTTGTGAAGAAGAAAGATGGATCGTTTAGGATGTGTATTGACTACCGAGAATTGAATAAGTTGACCGTGAAGAACCGCTACCCGTTACCAAGGATTGACGATTTGTTTGATCAGTTGCAAGGATCGAGTTACTACTCTAATATAGACTTGAGGTCCGGTTATCACCAACTCAGAGTTAAGGAAGAGGATATTCCCAAGACGGTATTCAAGACCCGTTATGGTCATTATAAGTTTCAAGTTATGTCATGCGGTCTTACAAACGCACTCGCGGTATTCATGGATCTCATGAATCGAGTATGCAAGCCTTATTTAGATAAATTCGTGATAGTATTCATCGACGATATTTTGATCTACTCAAAGAGTGAGGAGGAGCACAATCAACATTTGGCTACGATTCTTAAGTTTCTCAAGGATGAGCAGTTGTACGCAAAGTTCTCTAAGTGTGAGTTTTGGATTCGTAAGGTACAATTTTCGGGTCATGTGATTGATAGTGAAGGATTACATGTGGATCCTTCTAAGATTGAGGCTATTGAGAAATGGGAAACGCCGGTTAACGCCACCGAAATTCGTCAATTTCTAGGATTGGCTGGGTATTATAGGAGATTCATCGAGGGATTCTCCAAGATATCTAAACCGTTGACTGCGTTGACTCACAAGGACAAGAAGTATGAATGGGAGAGGAAGAAGAGAAAGCATTTCAGACTTTGAAGTAGAAGCTTTGTAGTGCACCGATATTGGCTTTGCCAGATGGAGTAGAGGATTTTGTGGTTTATGGTGATACCTCGTATCAAGGGTTAGGAGCAGTTTTGATGCAACGAGGGAAGGTTATGGCATATGCTTCCTGACAGCTTAAGACTCATGAGGAGAAGTATACCACTCATGATTTGGAATTAGGAGTCGTGGTTTTTGCTCTTAAGTTGTGGAGACATTATCTTTATGGTAATAAGTGTGTCGTCTTTACCGATCACAAGAGTTTATAGTATATTTTGGATCAGAAGGAGTTGAACATGCGACAACGATGATGGTTAGAGACGTTGAGCGATTATGATCACGAGATTTGATACCACCCGGGAAAGGCTAATGTTGTAGCTGATGTATTGAGCCGCAAGGAACGTTTGAAATCGTTACGTGTTTGAGCTTTAGTTTTGACGATCAACTCGAATCTACCCGCCCAGATTCTGCAAGATCAAGAGAAAGCCGTGGAACGAGGAGATCTCAAGGAAGAGAAACTTGATGGGATGATCAGGAAAGAGAAACTTGAGAAACGTTCAGATGGAACTTTGTGTTATAAAGGAAGAAGTTGGGTACCTTTTTTTGGAGGACTGAGAGATTTAATTATGATCGAGTCTCATAAGTCAAAGTATTCTATTCACCCAGGATCTGATAAGATGTATCAGGATGTGAAGAAGTTATATTGGTGGCCCAATATGAAGGCTGAGATTGCCGATTATGTTCTTAAGTATCTTACGTGTGCAAAGGTTAAGGCCGAACATCAGAAGCCGTCTGGTTTACTAGAGCAACCTGAGATCCCAGAATGGAAATGGGAAAGAATCACAATGGATTTTGTCACCAAGTTACCTAGGACTTCGACAGGAGTTGATGCTATTTGGGTAATAGTCGATCGATTGACTAAGTCTGCACCCTTTTTGCCGATCAGAGAGAACTACAGTATAGATAAGTTGACCAAGCTCAATGTGAAAGAGAGAGTATCTCGACATGGAGCACCAGTGTCTATTAAAAGTTGGACGGAAGACCATATGCATCCATAAAAAAAAGAACAAATACATATGTGTATTAAAAGTTGGACGAAATTCAAACGTCTAATAGAATAATTATAACACGTCCGGAGGCCTCCAATGGAAATGTCTTACAAAGGTTATTTAGTGAAAAAGAATAAAAGGAGTTCAGTTAAGCGACTAACAGAATAGTTATAACAAATCTTTAGGTCACAAATGGGGACGTATGACGGAAATTGACCGAAGGTTATAAAGTTATGTATTAGGGATTGTATTACAACTTGATCATAGATTTATTAGATAAAAAATCTTAGATGGCAACTTGACATTAAGTCAAGCGCATGCTCGATAGGCAAAATAATGAAGCTGATAGAGGTTCATCGGAACTCCAGGTTTGTGTTTGTAGATTCGTTGCAATGATCTATTCCGAAATTCAAGAATGTTGGAACAAGTGGAAAGGGAACTGAAGAACAACCCACAAAAAACAAGGTGAGTAATATCTATGCTCAACATTGGGAGCTTAAGAAATGAAGCTCGATAAGTAGACGAGAGGCTAGAAATATGGAGGTTATTGCTTGCCGCTCGGAGCTGAGCTTTTGACGGTCGGAGTTATGATGGAGAAGCATCAACCATTCCTTGTGTGTTGAAAACTTATTTAGTGTGGTAATTATTACAATTTTATTATCATGAAAACCTCTCATATTTTATTTTCATAGGCAAATTATTTTCAAAGCATACTTGTATTTACGTGCGACCAAAACGAGAGAGAATAGATGAAGAGATAATCATATCCGACACATAAAAGTATAGTTTTGCATGTTTTGGTAGTTTTTTATTTGTTTTGGTTTGTGAAGAAAACAAATGGTAAAAGTCTGGCCTTCGGCTGGGCCCGTATCCGTTTATTTTTACTTTTATGCCCACCTTTAATATTTTGAATCTTTACATGGTGCCAACGAATACTTGATTAATTAAACCGGTTTCTCAAGGTTAAACATAACTAGATCCTGAAACTTGTGCATAATGTCACTTTAGGTTATTTAAAATCGATTCTTGTGACATTCAATGAAACGGGTTTGATTATTCAAATAAAATGTGAAGGTATAGCACAAAGTTTGTCAGTGCTTCTCTACATGAATAGAATCCAAAAGACGTCTAGCATGAGGTAACTTTTTACAATGCTAGGTAAACGAGTTGTAATTTTATTTCAATTGACTGTATATCTTAAAAGGGGTATAAGAAATAAATCAAGTGATACTCCTATTTTCACTTTGTCATTGGATATTAGGTAAAGTACTAGTTGCATAAAGCAAACATGTGTGTACAAAACTAGTACCGAGTAATAGACCGAGTCCTTTTAATATCAGATCTAGCATCATTGCGTGTTTAAAAGATTATAAATTTCCTAGTCGCTACATCATAGATATACTTTCCACATATTATATTTTATCTTTTTGTTAGTTGATATGAAAAGTGAGAGAGCGCTAGACTATACAAAGTCTCCTAGAGCCTGTATCATGTCCAATAATGTAGGGTAGTAAGTGTGCATCAATAAATGTCATTGACCATATATATCTACCCATCAATATGCATACATGAACATCTTTTCATAGATACATACATGCCATGAAAAGTCTAGGGTAGCAGTAAGTCATGCATAACAAGTTGTAAACAGTATAATAGTAAGGAATAATTAGAGATTTTTGTTTGTACCTTAGGCATCATAGTATGCAAGTTGTTCCAATTAAAGCATTAACCATTTCAGTTTTTTGCTACCAATCATTTTGAGGTAGCACTACTTTACCGATGAATACATTTTTTTCTTTTGAGTCCTGAAGCGACTATGCTCAGCCAACAAGGCGACAGGTTATTGTCTACTAGGAGTTACCAACTCATATTATCGTCCAATTTTGCTTTTCGCGTCCAACAGATGGAACCCGTCACCAATATTTTGAACAAGGCAGTACTCCAAGGAACACATCTCATCCGAATGACATAGTATATCTAAACAACTTAACCGAAGAAAATCATACCGAAAGACCTTTAGTCGGTCCATACTTGATGTCAAAACCGAACGTCCATGCCAAACGAGACAGTGTGCTTGAACGAAACAACACATCTAAACAGGGTAGTACATTTAAACAAAATGACCAAAGGAAGTTATATTGGACAACCCTTAGTTGCTTCACACTGTTCGTCGTCTGTACCAAACGTTTAAAACGAACGCCCGTACCAGACTGGAGGTGTGACCCGTCATTCTTAACTCTTGGTAGATGAATAACAGGTCTCACGGATGGCGCCAATTTGTTGAAGCATATTTCTGTCGAATAGATCTTGACGGCTCTCACATGCCTTCCGTCTTTGTTCCAAGCTTGAAAGTATACTACAAACATGAACGAACCCGTTAGAAAAGGGTCCCGAGGCCGAAGCCCCAGGAACCACCCTCCGATGGTCAAGTCAGTACCTCGTATGTTAAGGATTTATTATAATGTGTTGTGGTGTATTGTGGGTGCGTAAAATGAGATGATATAAAAGAGATATAAAGAGTAGTATATATAGAGAGAGAAAGAGGTTGGTACCTAAGTTGGTTCCTCGATACCTGTTCTGTCTTGGGAAGGAACACGGCGAGCTATACCTAGTCTTAGGTGCTAGCTGTCAAGTCACGTGGGAGACACAACCCCGTAATATCCGGGTTAGGTGGCGAGTCTGGTTCTTGCATCAGACCACTAGGTAAAAGCATGTACCTGTATAAAAAGGAGTGTATACCTTTACGATCCTTCGCCACATGCCCCTCAGACAAGAGTAGCATCCGCCTTCCTGTACTTTCCTTCGGACTGAAGGAGACTCTTCGGTTTGGCACGTGTCGTCCAGACACATACGTCAACACATGTTTTCTCCGTGTTATTGCAACCACATGACACCCTTCTATTAGAGTAGTTTATCCTTTACGTCTGCAGAAATATATTTAGCCTTAGTGGGCCCAAATCAAATGAGTGAATAAATTCTCGGTGGCAAATGTGTGATAGCTCAAAATGGGTGAGAGCACTTGTAACATCCTGCCTAGTCAGACCACAATATTGTCCACTTTGCCCGCAGGCTCACGGCTTTGCTTTGTGGCCCTCATGTGAGACTTCGGCAGGTAACACAAGCCAGTTCCTAAGAACTCTAGTCACAGTAGACCACAAAACGTGTTGTGTCATTGTAAGGCGAATGTTATCTTATATCCCTAGCATCTCACCAAGACACAGCCGATGTGGGATTTGCTTAGGGTGTTACAATCACCCCCTTAGGGACTCATCGTCCTCAATGAGGTTTGCCCCACCATCCTGAACGGCTCACGTGTGGCTCTGATACCATTCTGTAACACTCCCAAAATATCGCAGCGGAAAATAGTGTCACTGGGGTATTACTTAATAGCAAAAAGTACAAGTCATAGAAAACAACCCTTCAAAAGAGACGTTTTAAAAGTGTTTCATATTTGATACATTAAAACTCAGATTTTGCAAAGTGGTCCCAACAATTTTTATAAACCCAATGTTTTCAAAAGATCACAAATGTTTTAAACATAACATAAATCTTTAAAAAAAATAGTCTCTTCAAATGTGAAAATATGCCGAGTCTTCAAATGATATCTGTGCAACTCCATCCAAGACTTTCATGCCTTAAAACCTGAGATAAAACATGCTAAAAAATTCAACATAAAGGTTGAGTGAAATCCATAGAGTTTAATTAATAAGCAGTTGATCAGAATATAATTTAGTTTATGATAGTGACTAAGCAACGAATACAAAGATGGAAAAAGTTATTATTGCCCTAAGCTCATGACACCGATCTTTAACACATTCAAGGATATTCTAACAGAATATAATATGCCCTTTGACAATAGGTAATAGCCAATATACCTAACGGTTTATAAATACAGTACACATGGTAGCAGAACTCAGCATTCCAATGTGAGGGATGTCAGTCCCAATAGATCTATTCACAATATTCGCGTCTACACGCATGTAATTAACGATTCACGATAAAAGGGACTTTCAGGCTATGGGAAACTTAGGCAATAATAATGTCAGGAAAGCATACAATTTAAAGCAATTGTGATCATAAGTAAATATAGCATGTATCTCCCCCATGGAGTTTGTAAAACAATTGAAGTAAAAATTGGGGCTATGCACTCACCAACGATGGTGTAGTAATAAAAATCGGAGAAGTGTGCACGTCGAGGAAAACCGCAAAGATCGCAAATGACCTATAGAAAATACAACGCGACTTAGGCTTGGGGAAATAATATGTAATTGGGTTTTGGTTACTAGAAATGCTTACGTCTAAAAATATATGCTCATTGGTTTGTTTATAAATAGTTATCATGCCATATATGATAGCACAAGTATATTATTTGAAATAATAATGTTTGAATAAAAAGATTTTGAATGTTAAATGCCTTGAAGAAACTTTTGTTGATTTTTGATCCATTTTACATGTCTGATTGTATCCTCTCAAACTAAATTTGTTAGATTAGTTAGAGATAAAATCTAATCCAACTGAATCCGTCTCAAGTAAATGAAATGTGGCATCCTTGAGGAGAATATAGTTTATACCTTGATTATCGATGGTACATAGCAAACTTGTCTGTCAACATGTAAGTTCAAAATCACTAAAGCTTTAGTGAGATGCAGTTAACAAGAAGCTATGCTAGATCACATATTCACATGTATTTGTTCTGCTAAGAATTACAAACTCATTACAGTAGAAATATTTGGACCATTTCTGGTAGTAAGCCAGTTGTGTATTGGATACTAGAAAGTTGAATAAAATTTGTTTCTTTTTTTATTTTATTTATTTATGGGACTAAATGACCATAATTTATTTCTCATATTGTCACCGTGTACAAAGACAAACAACTCTAATTGGTGTGGATGCACATGATAGGATGAATGCACATTTAACAACTCTGGTTTCAAATATTGTACATTGGTTTTACCAATTTTTTACAATGTTATCTTTTATATGATTTTCTCCTGAGCTAATAAACTGTTTATTACCGGTTCGGAAAGGCAAATGGTACTATCAAATTTAGTTAAAACGATAACTTGACCCAGTTAAAAGTTTAACAAAAAAAACTCTTAGAAGGTACAACCTTATGACCTAAACACAGTGTCCCATACAACTAATAGATACAAGTTTTCTATACTTTTAATTTGATACCCATAGCTTCAGTAAAATTTAATAGAGATACCAAAATGGGCGGGTCATGTTGGTTGGATAACTGGGGAAAATAGATAAGTTTTTAGTTCCAGCCGAAACACATGGGTCAGGCAGTCCTGCAAACAAGTGGTTTGTTCTGTTCCTTAATTAGTCTATTAAAGATGATATAGAAACTGTTATATTAGTTTATTGCAATGAAAATCTAGTTTTTAGAGATAGAAAAACTTAGTATGCTCAGTGCAATTTTGACACTATTTAGAAGGTTTTAAATTTCTAAACTTTTACTGATTTGACCTGTTGAAGTCAAAGTATGACCCACATTGATCCATTTATCCATTTTTAAAATTCTCATATTTAGTATTGAAACATACTAATGGCTGCATCTCCTGTGCAGGAGGTTGTTAAGGACACAGTCAATGTTTTATCTTATTGTCATTGTTACAACACGTACTTGATTTTTTTCTGTTGTATATATACACACACGTCGATGTTATGAAGGTTTGTATTCCAAGAAATATGGTAGTGTATATGTTTTCCTTAGGACAAAAGTGATTCTTACCATTAGTTTATCATCACAACACATTTTCTTACCCGTTCCCTTAAAAATAAACAAGGATACAATAATTTGAAGCATGAAATTACTTATATCATATAAGACCATGGAAATATGACACGTAAGTTCAAACAATACATACATTAGGATTATTACACATCTGTTACGTTATTTTATCCCGAATTAAGTGTTTGAAAATTATTGAGTACAAGCGAAAGGGAAATCTTATATATTAGATGTTTAGATCACCATAATCATCCATTATCCAACATGATCACTCACGTGAAGACCCGCCCGCAACTCAGACGCTCATAGGGTGAACGAGAAGAGATTGGATATGACCTACAAATTCCTGTCCAACACGGGTGAAAGTATCTTCATGTTTATATAGGGTATCCATTACACGTGCTAAGTTGACCACACTCATTGTAAGAGGCAGAGGAACTCCCTCACATGTAAGTGCTTCTCGGTTCAAATCTTTCCATGCTTCTTCTACTCGTTGATTGAAAAATTGGTAAAACATACTCCTCATCATTTACATTATTTTCCTTCATGTAACATTCAACACTAGATGGAGCAAGATTTCGTTTTTGTTCCTCCTATAATTTGAGCTTAGTTAATTGACTATCCAAGAATAGAAATCTTACTGAATCAATTGTCTAAAACAGTAAGATTTATTTATTATTATTATTTTTTGAACGGAAATTTTTTACAATGTACACCACCTATCTTACAAATTCAATCTCACATGTCTCCAACGAGACTTGAACCCACAACCTCTAGTAAGATTTTATATTCTTTCTCCATAAAAAGTGAAAAATATAACATAGATCAAAGTTGTATGTACCTTGTGACCAACAACATCGTCCATAATCCTATAAATTTCACTTGAAGCTTTGATTAGTGGAGGATTAGTGAGAACCCAGTTGAATGTATCATCTTTGATTATATCACCCATGCCAACAAAACTTGCTATTGTAAGGATTTTGTAGCCACAACACATGAATGTAACTGATTGATGCTCCTCGAGTGTTGGTATATACCCCTCATTTCTCCGTGTTGCTTTAGTCATGAAATATTGGATCATCTCTTTCATCTATATATGAATAAGGACATGACTTTTATCTAGATCACTTTATGATTATATATGAAATTTCACAAACATAGAGGCATTTGAACCAACCGCCTCTTTGGCATAACATGATTTGCTTTCCCTTCCTTAGCCATGATATCCTCCATTTCATCATAAACTATTATGAGTTTAGTCTCTATATTAGCTTATTGTTAAGTTTGCGGGTCTTAGTGTTAATGTTAAGTCATTAGTCAAATATGAATAGCTTAAAGAGTTGTTTGGTTGGCTTGTGTCTCAAGCCCAACCCATTTTTCTTTATTGCCTATTTTCACAGCCGACTTAGAGTCTTTGTACAAGTCGGTTTTTCTCCCCCCTCATCTCTATAAAAGGAGGTGGGGGGGGGGGGGGAAGGGTTTGTTACGCATTCTTTCAATACTAATCAAAGAGTCGTTAGGGTTACTTACTTGTACATTGATCGTTCTTTATTTTTCTGTCACACTTGTTAATTGGTGTGTCGATATTCTTCAAGAAGTCGATCGGGTTCCGCTTCTAGTTCTTGGATTTTTGGTTGCGACTGAATACCAACAAGTGGTATCAAGAGCTCGGTTGGAGACTAACAAGAGCTAGATTCGATCATCTTGAAGGGTTCTTGAGTCGACAGTTAAAAGTTTTCACGAGTCTTCAATTGTCCGGGTCTGCGACAAGGTGTAGGAGGCTTGAGGGTTTGTTGTTTTTCGGTTTATCGAAGATCAACGGTAGGGTTTTTTTTTTCTGGTCGATTAGGTTTTTCATTGAGGTGACAAAGGAAGAAGAAGAACTGGTTCAGATCTTGTTTTTTGTTGCTATTTGGTTATTAATAAATAAAAAGAAAAACAAGTTAAATATACTTCAAAGTGGGTGGTAAGAAAAGTCAATTTGACTTACAAGTTTATTTTTGTTTTATTCTTAAAAGAAAAAGTTATTATACTTGAAGGGTATTATCTTTGCACAATGGACTTTGTTAGTTTGTGATTGTGAGGTTTTTTCACAAGGTTTAGGAAATTAATAAAGGGATAAAGAATGACGGGAGCCTAGTTTGACATTGAAAAATTCGATGGAACTAGTGATTTCGGGTTATGGAGAATCAAGATGTGTGCTTTATTAATCCAACATGGATATGAAGCAGCTATGTAGGTTTTACCCACGGATATGGATGCTACAACGAAAGCTAAGCTAAATAAAAATGCTCAAAGTGCCGTGATTTTGTGTTTAGGTAATAAGGTTCTGAGAGAGGTTACCGGGGAGACGACTGCAGCGGGGATTTGGACCAAGCTTGAGACCTCGTACATGACAAAGTCCTTGGCCAACAAGTTGTACCTGAAGAAGAAGTTGTATACATTCTACATGCCGGTTGGACGAAATATTTCCGAGCATATAGATGAGTTCAACAAAATCGTTCTTGATTTAGCAAATATTGAGGTAATTCGAGGATGAAGATATTGCTTTATTATTACTCACTTCTTTACCAGCATCATACAAACACTTTATGGACACCTTGCTTTATGGACGGGAAGCTCTGAATTTGGAGGATGTGATAGCCACACTGAATTCAAAGGAAATCAAAGAAAGATCTAAGGCGAAGGGGGATGATGGTGAATGGTTATACGTGAGGGGAAGAACTGATCGCAGGAATTCGCATCAGTCTAGGGGAAAGTCAAGATCGAAGTCTCGAGGTGGAAGACTCAAGTGCTTTATTTGCCAATCTGAGGAGGACTTGAAGAGAAACTGTCCAAAGAATAATCGCAAGAAGTCAAATTGTTTCATCAAGAAAGATGATTAGCCAAGCTCCAGTGGTTCGATTTATGACGGTTCTAAGGTGATGATGGTTATGAGTGCAGAGGCTCTGCTAGATTGGATCATGGATTTAGGAGGTTCATACCACATGACACCAAGGTTAGATATATTTTTTGATTTTCTAGAATGCGATGGGGGCAGGGTACTGTTGGGTGACAACAGCGAGTACTAGATCAAAAGGTATTGGCAAGGTAAGGCTACAACTGAAAGATGGGTCAAGTTTTGTGTTACACAATGTCAGGTATATTCGTGAATTGAAAAGAAACTTGATATCGCTGGGAACTCTTGAAAAAAAGGGACATACCGTAAAAATGCAGTCGGGCAAAATCAAGGTGATTAATGGTTCCAAGGTTATTTTATCTGGAACCCGAAGGGATAATTGCGTATACTCTTTGGATGGCCATGCAGTGGCGGGTGAGCTTAATGCTAGTGTTGAAGAAAAAGACAGTCTTGCACAGGTTTAGCACAAAAGACTGGGACATATTAGTGAGGCAAGACTTCAGGTGCTAGAAAAGCAAGAGTTGTTTGGAAAGAAAAGTCTAGGTAAGCTCGATTTTTGTGAGAATTGTGTTCTGGGAAAGTCACATAGAGTCAGTTTCTGTTTTGGAAGGCACACTACTCAGGGAGTGATAAACTTTGTTCATTCAGACTTATGGGGTCCGCCTCAGGTGGAATCATTGGGAGGTAAGAGGTATTTTTATCTATTGTTGATGATTATTCCAGGAGGGTATGGGTTTATGTAGAAACTAGAAAGGGGGTTGAATAATTTCACCGTTTCTTTTTACTTGCTAAAACGTTTCGCCGTTTTTAGGTCCGGTTAAAATTCTTTTGCAAACATGTTTAATTCTACTAGTTATGTGATATCAATTTAGCTACTAACACATATAAACAAACAAGTAATGGAAAGAGTAAGGAAAGAACACAACCAAAGAGGCGGCGATTTATAGTGGTTTGGCATGAAGCTCACTCCTTCGTCCTACTCCACTCCCCAAGTACCACACTCGCACTATATCAACATACTCCTTCAGGCGGAACAATCTGTACACAAGTTTACACAAGCTTTAACAACACTAAGCGGAATGTCGAGTTCTAATCCTAGCTAGAACCAATCCACACCAAGGTCCACGTGGCCACACAAACAAGCACTCTTGTCCCACTTAAATTGACACACGATCTAAGCCTTCACACGAAAGAGCACTCCCGTTTACTTGAACCTTCACCCGATTCAAGCCTTCACACTATGACACACTTGGATCTTCACCCAATCCAAGCCTTCACACAAGACACACTTGAATCCTTTCCCGATCCAAGCATTCACACAAGACACACTAAGTCCTAACCTACACACTAGGACAACACTCTCCTCACAACAAATACATGAACTAATCTAGTTACAAGACTTCTTGGATCTTCATCTTCTTCCAAGTTCACACACATAACTCCATCCTTGAATCACACACAAGTCAGAAGTATTTTCAATATTTACAATACCTATAACCGTAACACTTGTTACGTTTGTGTGTGGACACCTATAACATCTCGAATCTTCATCTAGGTCGATAGTTCTTCTCTAGCACTTTGCGAAAGAGGAACACACTTCAACATCTCGAATCTTCATCTACGTCGAGAGTTCTTCTCTTGCATATTGCGGAAGAGGAAACCACTTATAGACATATACCGACATGTTATAGTGATCAAAGAACAAAGAAAAATAAAATAAAAAGTTTTTTTGTGTGTAATACTCTTTTTTTCTGAAGATGAACAGTTCACTATTTATACACAACAGGAGGGAGGTGGCGGTCCCTTAAATAGGCGACGGTCCTTTATCACTAAGGGACCGTCGGCCACTTTAAGGGACCATCCCGACAGACGCTCCCATTTTTTTCCTGACGTGGTGAAAACTTATCTTCAACTGTTTTTGGGGAAAATGTAGCTGTTACACATTTGAATTTTGAATATATTTTCTTAATAAAACATTTCTTTACAAAACACAAAAATACTTTTCTGAAAATGTTTTGTCAAACTTAAAAATGTAAGTTTAGGAGAAATAAAATTCTTTGATCACTTTACTAATGACTGTATAAAGTTTGTTCATACCTGAAGTGACGTTGTAGTAGCTACGTAGAAGAAACGAGTTTTCTCGATTAAAAACTTATTAACCGTAACTTTACATAACGTGTCTTTATATTTTGTGATTATCAAAACACAAGACCGAATAATGCAAATAACGTTTTTGACATTATTTGTATTAACAATCTCCCCTTTTTGATGATTACAAAATATAAACTCATTTAAAGTAAAATTATGCGTTGATAAATTTTGAATGAGTTTTCCCGTTACTTTCCACCCTCTTTGTAGAATCAAAAAGGTGTCGTTGGTGTTGAGGAAAGGAGAGGAAACACAAGCATCCTTGAAAGGGCATCGTCGTAGTTGACAGAATACTATCATCCTGAATAGGGCATCGTCGAAGAAATCAGGGGTATACAAGCTTCCCCTAGCTAACTGCTCCCCCTAAATGAGAGCACTAGGGAATCGAGCTATGGTGATGTGCTACAAAAACAAGTTTGAAGCAAAGCACATGCATATTGTAACACTTGGTACTTTTCCTAAAATCTATTTTTAGCCAAATATCTATTTTCGTACCTAAAATACAAAAAAACATTTATTGCATGTTGTTTGGGCTTGAGAAACGTGAGATATATTTGGAAATGAGAACTTTGTTCCTTGATTGACTCAGCACAACCTATAAAACTCAAACCATATTGCATTTGCCAAATTATTTGAATTATATTGAGTTTAAGAAAAACTTTGAAGTTTATGCTTGATTTGATGGGGAAAATTATTTCATGAATAATGGCGCAAGTTTCGTAATTTTTCGAGTCCGTTTGCTATGTCGTTTGAGCCCCGAAGCGTTTTCGTGAGAAGTATAACTATGTTGACAAGAATAGTCCCTTGTGTTATTTACCTTTTACACCCCACACTTTTATTTCTTACAACCCTAACCTAACCCCTTTTATATATATACCTGTAATAATATTATTTTTCATTTCTTTTCATTTAACCACACACACAAACACACTTTTCTCTCTTTCTCTCTCTCTCTCTAGACACCACCGCTGGCCACCCTATCCGGCCAACTTCCGGCGTACTTTCCCGTTCACCGGAAAATATTCAGCCACCCAAAAATTCATCTTTTGCTATTTTATAGATCGGGACGTTCTCTTTACGGTTGTCCAAGCCGATTTAATCAAAACCACCCTGAACACCCTCATCCACCATCACCACTGCACCCCCTAAACACCATCAACACCACCATGAACCACCATCACCTTCCCCATATTTTTCTTTCTTTCTTTTTGCTCGGTAAACCCCCAAATGCACCCTTATTATTTTTATTTTATTTATTTCGTATTTATTTATTTATTTACATTAAAAATATTAAAAATAATTTTTTTCGATATTAAACGTGTTCAAAATAATATTTTCCAAAATTATTTTATTAAATCTAATTTTTACAAATAATTTTATATATTCTTATTATTTACCGAAAATTATTTTATAGAAATTCATTTTATAAATTTCTATTTATTTATTTATTATACTGAAAGTTTTATTAAAAATAGACATATCTATAAAGTTTTATCCGAAAATATTTATGTAAAATTTTTATGTTATATTTATTTTTATATATAAACCGTATATATATATATATATATATATATATATATATATATATATATATATATATATATATATATATATATATATATGTGTGTGTGTGTGTGTGTGTGTGTGTGTGTGTGTGTGTTTATTTTGTTTTATTTATTTATTATTTAATATAAAGGTATGTATGAATGTAAATAATGTTGTATAAACGGGCAGGTCATGCCAAAATTTTGTAAAATCTTTTATAAATTTTTAACGTTTAAGATTTGTATTATATTTTAAAACATTTTCAAATTATATTATTTTCAACGTTATATTTTGGGAAAATGGGAAAATAGTCGATACTAGTTATTAGCGTGTTATTGTTTATTTGAGTGTGTATTCATTTCTTTTCAATATCTTTTCTTCGAGCTATTCTTTCGTCTACTCTCGTCTTTCTTGAATTATCGTTCGCTTTCGCTGACATGTTTCTTTCTATCTTTCTCCCCACCCACACGAGACTTTTAAAAATCTATTTTTCTTTCAAACGTCATTGTTACAAAAATCCATTGTTCAAGCATTGTTTATTGAGATATTCGAGTATAGTTTCTAAGTTATGCCGTTTATATTGATTAGGTTGTGCTGAGGTTCGTTTGCTGTGACACATTAATTGATTGGTTGCTATATCTCATTTCCTGCTGCTATTAAGGTGTGATTCATAGCCCCACTTTTATCTTTTAAATTGTTTATAAACCCATGGTGTGAGACACGTGCTTTTAAATGTTTTCTGAGCACAAGTATTTTTTGTATGCTTTTCCTGATTGTTATGCTTTCCTGACGATGTGCTAAGTAGCTTACCTTGCCAATGCAAGACCCTCAGATCATGAACCATTAATCACTTGCGAGTGAGCGTGAATATAGGGATATAGGCCTATAGGAATTGACTGTCCCACTCCTTTTGCCAGATAAGCAAATTGTGGTGTACTATATTCGATTTTACTGGGTATATGGCAAGTACTCGGCCTTGGGGGCACTATTATATTATGAAATTCCTTGGTTATTGTCGACTTATGATTGGTTGGTTAACGTTTTGCGTGTCATGAGCTTAGCATCATCAACAATATATATGCACTGGGATACCTCTATATATTGGTTGTTACCTTGATTACCCGGTATTTGCATTTGTTGCTTATATCATATGATTAAAACCTTGTGCTCAACTTGATTATTTAAACCTATGGATTGCACTCAACCTTTGTGTTGACTTTTTAGCATGTGTTTCAGGTACTGCTACTAATAATAATTAGCTTTAAAGCTTAATGTTTTGGGCATGGTGGAGCGGCTTGGACTGAGGAGGCTTTCTGTAAAGGCCGCTTAATCATTTTTGCTATCTTTATTTTTCATGTCATTCATATAACCTTTGTGTGTCTTTATTTCTTTCGCTGCTAAACTTTGTTATTTTTCCACTACAAACTCTTTTTACTTTTCTGCTACTATTTTGATAAAGAGTCTATGTACTCTAAATGGTTTGTAATTCGAATGATGTATTTTGAGACACTTATAAACGTCACGTGTTATGGTCGTTAACTATAAATGTGTATGGTTTCTTTTTGTGTAATGCCCCCAGCTGTGTTAGCTGTCGTATTTGGGTTAGGGGTGTTACAAAGAATGGTATCAGAGCATCGTTTATAGAGAAGAAGCTTGCACTCGACTATAAACTTTTTCCTGTAGTCAAAATGTTTTGAGACAGATAGCCGCCAGCCCTCCGTGCCACTTCGCGCCCTGGTATTTATTTAAACCTTATATATATACATGTTTTGTTATTAAGATTGGTTTAGACTTTTCCACTGTCATGCTTTGGGCTTATAAAATGATTTTCCGCAAAAATTTGGCTAGTGTTTTTATGCTTTTCCTATGCTCTTGTAGAGTATAATGTTTGTCCCAGTTTCTAACGGTCAGGTTCCAGTCCCTCCCGTTGTAGACCCATTCCCCGTAGGAGATGAGGTTGAGTTGGATGCCAATGTTGGTTTGGATGATGAGATAGGTATAGGAGATGATGTTGGTTCGGGTGATGAGGTAGGTATAGAGGATGATGTTGGTATTGAGGTTGATGGAGATGAGGAGATGAATGATGATGATGATGAGAGTAATGATGATGACGAGGAGGATGATGAAGAATTTATGGAGGAGGATCAAGATGTTCCCCTGCCGCCTTCGCCTATTATATCGGATGTGACTTACGAGTCGGATACGTTTGAGGCATTAGGATATGTGCTTGAGACTGAGCTTCTATCGACGCATGATATTGGTGAGTCATAACAAGTCTCAAATTAATACTTGCACCGAGATTGGCTAAAGCATCGCATGTGATGTTGTTTCCTAACGTTCATGGGATTAGAAAACTTCCGGGATCTCCCAGTTTTGGTGGAACTTTTTTTTCAATAATGGCTGAACATTCTTCATTGAGGAAAGCAGCAGAAATTTGCTCTAACTTATTTCTGTTATTAAGAAGTTCTTTCAAAAATTTCCCATATTTGGGCATTCCAGCTAGAAAATCAACAAGGGGTATGTTGAGTCTAACTTCTTTGATCATCTCAACAAACTTCTTATAACGCTCCTCATTTTTCTCTTTTCTAAGAGCTTGTGGGTACGGAATTTTTGGAGTGTATGCTTTGAGTGGTTGGGTTGTTTCTTTGGTTGGTGTTTCAAGAATTTCTTCCTTTTCTTCTTCAGCTTCTTCTTCACTATCATCATTGATGATTTGAGTTTCATTGGGATTGGGTGGTGGATCATAAGAAAGACCACTTCCCATGAATACAGCATTGATATGCTCATTTCTGGTTTGTGGTGGACGGTAAGTTTTGTCATTTGATCCAGAAGGCTTTGGGTTGGATTGGGTATTGCTTGGTAATGTTCCAGGTTGTCGTGAAGAAAATTGATCAGAGAGTCTACCAAATTTTTGTTCAAGATCCTGAATAGAAGCTTGATGATTTTTCCGACCTTGCTCAACTTTGGTTTTGAGATTGAAAATTTGGGTTTTAACAAATTCATTTGTGGATCTTTGAGCAGTCACAAAATCTCGAATCATTTTTTCAAAATCAGTTTCTTCTAGTTTTTTGTCAGAGTTTGGTGGAGTTGGATTGTCTACTCGTGGTTGAGAATCACGGTTGTTATCCCTTTAGCGATCTTGCCAATTTCCAGAATTTCTTCCGTAATAATTACCACGAAAATCTCCTCCACGGTATCCTCCTTGGACATAATTGGCTTCCCCTTCATTGGGTCCAACCATGGGTTGGTCGTCACATTCGGATGAAGTGTGATTACCTCCACAGTTGTTGCAACCTTCTCGCATTTCTTTCATTTCTCCTTTGATATCTTTGTATTGCGAGTCGATTTTGGAATTTAAGGCTTCCATTTTCTCCATGAGTTTAGAAGTATCGGAACTTTTGGCAAAAGAAACGGTTTTTTGTAAGGGTTTGGTTTTGGAATCTTTTGACCAATCGAGTTTAAGAAGCACTCGATCTTCGAGCAATTGATATGCCTCGTTGGGAGTTTTGTGAAGAAAAATTCCTCCAGCATCAAGAATTCCTTGAGATGTTTCATCAAGTCCATGGTAGAAAATTTGGATAATGGTTCCTCTTCCTAAACCATGTCCATGACAACTACGAAGTAAATCTTACATACGAAGCCAAGCTTCGACAAGAGATTCATTGGGGTTTTGTGAGAAAGCACGGATTTCTCCCATGAGATGATCAAACATGGCAGGTGGAAAGAATCGGCTTACAAAAGCTTGCCTCATCTCCTCCCAAGTATTGATAATTCCTGGGATTAATTCGTTATACCACACTTTGGCATCTCCGGTGAGTGATGATGGGAAAACTTTGAGTTTAATTGCATTGACGTCGGTGTTGCCATATCGAAACATGCCACAAATTTATATGAATTCGGCAATGTGTTTGTGAGGATCGGCCCTCGAACGACCATCGAATTGACAGTCTTTGATCATAGAAAGATGGTGTCCCTTCACGGTGAAGTTGTCACCAAGGTTAACAGCAACAATAGCAGCTCCAGGAGTGGGTGCTACGGTTCGGTTTGTTGCCCACATGGGTTGGTCATCGGCCATTGGAAATGGTTGATTGGTGAATGGGTTATAAACAACTAAAGCTTCGGAAAGATTATATCAAATGGTGGGTTCGGTACTCTTGTTGTTTGGTGGAACAAAAGGCGTTCTTCTTCTTCTTGGTCTACGAATCAGGCTTTCGGGATTAGAAAGAGGTGAAATTGGTTCTACTCCGGTTGAACGAGTGTTCATACAATTACCGAGTGAATCGCGGAGACTTTGGAAAAAACAAGCAAAGAATGGAAACAATTTGAAAAATCAGGAAAAAAGGAACCGATCAGTTGGAATGAATACTGATCGGTTAGATTGAACAATTTGGAATTTCCGATCGGTTAGATGAATGATCGATCGGTTTCTTGGCTCGGATTTTTTTTTTTTTTATTTAAGAAAAACGAACAAGGAAAGAAATGGAACTTTAAAACTTACAGAAAACACAATCAAAATCCCCGACAACGGCACCAAAAACTTGATGTGCTCACGGTGTGTACAAGTTTTAAATTTATAAACACGATTACTGGATCTAGAAATAACATATACGAGCAAGTGAACTCGTCCGTTATAGCAAGATTTGCTTGGTAAGTCGGGATCGTTCGCAGGGATTTGTGAGTGAATCTAAGCGTAAGTTTAAAAAGTAAATCTCTAACACAAGCGATAATGATTATAAGATAATTCAAATGATTAAAAACTACACTTGCTTAGACTAGTTAACTACTCATAGGAAAAGCATGATTGTGATAACTTCCTTAACATGTTGGTAATAAGAATTAGTTGGTGTTCTAATCTATTGTTTCTACAAGTTAAACCTTCGTCAAGATTTTAGTTTATAAAAGCAAGCATTAGGTTTGGACCAATCAATTCAAGATCAATTCAAGGTTCATAAAGTTGAGTTAACAACCTTAAACACAAAAATAGTTTCTTGTTTAATCAAATACTCTTAAGAAATTGTCAATACAAAATGTAACCTAATCATAGACAACAAGGTTGCAATTGATTATAAACTACTAAAACTTTTGACCAATTAGGCGTTTACAACCAATCCGATTTGATTAACAAAAAGTATTCTTATTACAATTACACCTTAGTTCCTTTGTTTAGCCAAGAATAATTATGGTGAAAAACAATCTTTCATAGATAAAAGATTATAACTAGTTGAATGATAACAACCCTTTCGGCCAATGATATTATAAGCAACTAGTTAAACTTGACTCAACAAATGTCACTATGAAACTTTAGTCTAATTGGGTTTTAGAATTCACTTGAAATTGAATTAAAACATGTTATCACAATCATAGACTAATCATTAAGTAATCAACATCATCTAAGCAAATGCAAAAGGTTACTAGCCACTCATAGCAAACATGAACATAAATTCAGAATATTGAACATTAGAAATTACAATTAAAGTCTTACAAATGTTTGGAATACGATTACAAATGAGTAGGAAATGATTTCCTAAGTATTGATGTTGACTTCTTGAAAGTTTGACCTCCGGATGTTGACTTTTTGGACTTCTAATGCTTCCTGAACTTTTATGGACGAATTTGAGAACTTTGAGACTAGTAAAGGATTGCTTTGTTGTTGGTGTAATGAGAGATATTGAGTTGTGTTGAATTGTGTGTTACAAAGCCTCTATTTATACTACTCCTCAAGCCTAGGCTCATCAATGCAACAACTTGGCCTCCAAGGTGAATAGAAAGACCTAGAATAGTAGAGAGAAAGGCCTAGAATCGGGTAGAATGAGATAGAAAACTTCTTGCAAAATATTAACAAGCTGACCAACCGATCGGTATCGGGCTCTGACCGATCGGTTTGTTGTGACCTCTGCGACTAACCGGTCGGTTGGATTCATAACCGATCGGTTAGATGTGACAAATTCTTCTGACCGATCAGTTGGATGAATATCGATCGGTTGCTTTCGTTCTAACAGCAACAACTTGATTATTATCTTGGCTCTTCGTTCTTTGTCCAAACTTGATATTTTTCTTGTCAACAAACTTTGGAATGATGAAAACTTGGATTCTTCTTTGTGAAATGCTTGAACGAAATGAATCTCGAGATGGGAATGACAAATCCTTCATTTACTTCACTTTTTCTTCCTTTTTCCTGTTTCTGGCTACAAATGCGTGCAAACACACTTTGATACGATTATGTGACAAAAGCATATAAAAGTAGGCGAAAAACATACGAATAACACCACTAAAAACATGCACAATTTCAGTGTTATCACCCCTCCCCACTCACCTCCTTTTATAGAGATGAGGGTGGAGGAAAATCGACTTGTACAAAGACTCTAAGTTGGCTGTGAAAACAGGCAATAAAGAAAAACGGGTTGGGCTTGGGAAACAAGCCAACCAAACGACCCTTTATTAAGCTATTCCTATTTGACTAATGACTAAACATTAACACTAAGACCCGTGGACTTAACAATAAGCTAATATAGAGACTAAACTCATAACAATTTCCACCTTAGGCTTTATATTAGCCTACACCGACACTCAGCAAATCCAAGCAATGCTGAAATTTAAGTCCATGTACCACCTTCGTCAAGGCGGCTGCAGCATTGTGTTCAGTACGCACCTTCAGAACTTCAACCATCTTTGCTTCCAAGACATCTCTGATAAAGTGATAAAACACATTGATGTGCTTAGTCCTTTCATGAAAAACATGATTCCGCGATTAGTGAATTGTGCCATGATTATCACAATTAACTGCCACAGTGTTAAGCTCCATGCCCAACTCTTCCAAGAGTCCTCTCAGCCATATAGCTTCCTTTACAGCCTCCGTAAGGGCCATATACTCAGCCTCTGTAGTTGAAAGAGCCACCACATTTTTTAGTTTTGCCTTCAAGCTTACAACACATAACACTTACCGCATATGCTATGTCTGGCCTCGTGCACACCATCAAGTACACTAAGCTCCCAACCGCATTTGAATACTCTCTCTCTCTCTCTCTGGTGAAATCCGGCCGCCACTTTCTTTTCAACTTCCGGCCAAAAACCAATCAACAATCATCCGCAATACGTTTTTTTGATTGTGTTTCATATTTCAGAGGTGGCGGCTGGTGGTTTGGAGATTTGCTAAAACCCTAACATCACTAATTTCCAATATCGATTGCTTTTGTGTAATTGTTATATTTAGGGTTTGCAATCTGCTATGGGTCGATTGTATTCTCTAGTGTCGGTTTAGGTTCCCTAAATTGATTATATATATATCCCTATTGGTTCTTAACGATTTGAAACCCTTTGAATGCCACGAATCCTTTTAATCGATTTTATGCGATTAAGGGTTTGTCTATTATCGTTTATGTATGCGCTGATCTGGTACTTAATTCTACGAAACCCTTTCTTGGGGTTTTGTTTTTGATCGTTTGAAGGTAACCCTCTTTAGGGTTTTGGTATTGCATGTTCAGATTTTGATTGAAGTCTATGGTTTGTGGGTGATGAGAGATGCATGTTCATGGTTTCTAGGGTTCTGTTATGAACCCTAGTTTGTGATGAAAGTCTGGTTTGTTCGCTGGGTACTGTGGACAAGACAGTTGATAGGTAGGGTTTCTTAGCCTTAGGCATGTTGCGTGGTGCCCTTTACTTGTGGCGATTGATTTTCGTGGTGTTCTTGGGAGGGGTGATCATGGCTGCAAGTTGCACATTCGATGCATTATTTGTTACCATTCGCATTGGTTTCTTATCATTGGTACATACACGCCCGCGTTGTCTCTCCTTGATTCAACGCTGATTAAGGCTTCGTTAGACTTTTGCTTGAATGGTAGTTATCTGCTGTTTTCCTTCGTATTTATCAGAATTGGTGGTTCTTACTTGATCCTATTGTTTCTAATACAGTAGAATTAGGGTCTTAACAACCCTATTTGGTTATTGCGACCTGGGATTAGTAGTTCTATGTGGGTAGATGTTTTGAGTGCTGTTGTTCACTTGGAAGTTAAGTTTGAGGGTTCTTATTCAAAAACTCCTTAGATCGTTTGGTTGTGATTTGATCCTATACGCGTACATGTTTATCATGTTGTTGGATCTGGTCCTTGTTCTTGCACATTCGATCTACTTGTTGGGGTTTTACCACCCTTGGTTAGTTGCATGGTGGCCTTAATCATTCTGGTATTGATTCCTACATGGCTGTTTTGATGGGGTGATCATGGCATGTACGTTGCAAGTTCATTGTTCGCAACATGGTTGTTAGGGTTTTCTACAACCCTATGTTTATTCATTTGTTAATTAGGTCTTTTGCAGCTAGTTTTAATTTATCATCCTAGGCTATTGATCTTGGACCTATTAATGATGATTGTAAGTCGTTGTCACTTGACATGGTGATTATATTGGAAGTTAGGGTTCATTAAACCCTATGATCGTTTCTACATGGTTTAGCTGATGGGTTCTTTGACTTTGATGCTTATTGCTACTGGAATCGTTATGGCATGTAGAAGTGGGGAAGTGTGGGGTCTCGTACACCATGCAAGTTCAGGTTCTATGTGTATGGGATCACATGGAAGATTGATGGAAGTTCTACGATGGCTATGGTGTTACCTTAGTGAATCATGTTTAATTCCTATTTTTATTCACTTGTATAGTCATTGTAGGTGGTAAGTTGTTTTATGTAAGTTATAAGAATGGCGTGTCATTCTTATATGAGAGTCTGTAAGTGTCCTAAGGGACTGAGATGAGGGAAGTCACCCTCATCCTTTGTACTTCAATGTTTTTGGTGTAATATATTTTACCGGGGTGAATTAACCCTTTTACCAAAAAAAAACCGCATTTGTACGGCACCTTACTCATTCTTTCAGCATCAAAATCCCTAACTGGGCAATCCTTCAATGACATCTTGAAGTGCCCACCCAATCGCATCTTTATCGATTTCCCATTGTCTATTCTAAAATTATTTAAAATCGTAGAAACGTACCTTGATTGTGACTCCCTCAGAATCTTGCGACTCTGATCCCTGATGATCTCCATACCAAGAATCTTCTTTGCTTCCCCGAGCTCTTTCATGTCAAACTCCCTTTTAAGCAAAGACTTGATAGAACCAATCTCAGCCTTGCTTTTACAAGCAATCAGCATATCATCTACATATAACAATAGATAGATATACTCACCTGGTGCATAACTCCTGTAATATACGTAGTTGTCGTAACTACTACGCTTGAACCTGTTGCTCAGCATGTACTCATCAAACCTCCTATAGCATTGCCTAGGTGACTGCTTCAAACCATAAAGGGATTTCTTTAACAAACATACCTTGTTATCTTGTTCATAACCCAGTGGCTGCCTCATATATATAACCTCTTCAAGATTTCCATGTAAAAATGCCGTCTTTACATTAAGCTGCTCTAGCTCATAATCTCTACACGTAGTCAATGCAAGTATAACCCGAACAGATGTGTATCGAACTACCGGCGAAAATACTTCATTATAGTCAATACCTGCCCTTTGAGTAAATCCACGAGCCACTAACCTCGCCTTGTGCTTAGGATTTTTAACACCTTCAATCCCTTCCTTTATCTTGAACAGCCATTTGTAGCTCACCAGCTTTTGCCCAGCTGGATGATCTACTAACTCATAGGTCTTATTCTTCTTCAGAGATTCCATCTCTTCATCCATAACAGCTTTCCACTTAGAACTATCTTCACAAGCAACTACCTCCTGGTATGTCAATGGTTCATGAGTATCTTCTTCCTCTGCTGCAAAAAATGCGTAAGAAGCCATATTACTCTTATCTCAAAACCTCAAAGGTTTCATTCTCGTCCTTGGCTCTCTATTTCGAACCAACTGATAATTTGTAAGATCCTGTGTCTGATCGGTTTCTTGATCCTCTGCATATTCATCATTGCCATCTTCCTGATCATCTGTCTGATCTTCCTCAAGCGAATGATTATTTAACCTTTTCAGTTCTACCTCAACCTGTAATTCCTCAACAGACTTATCAGTACCTGCACCAGAATCCTTCAATGTGTCTTTGTACATGAAACTTTCATTGAAGACCGCGTTCCTGCTAGTGACTATTTTAGGTGATTCATCATATAGCCTATATAGTCTGTACCCCTTCACACCCTCAAGATACCCCAAAAGAGCGTACTACCGCTCTCGGCTCGAGCTTACCTTGTTTAATGTGTGAATATGCGACACAACCGAAAATTCTCAACATCCCATAACCACTTGAATGTCCCGACCACATCTCCATAGGTGTCTTTTTCTCAATCGCTGTCGATGGTGACCTATTTATAATATATGTGGTTGTACATGTCGCTTCTGCCCAGAAGGTCTTGGGCAATCCAGACTGAATTAATAAACAATGTACCTTATCCATGAGAGTTCTATTCATCCATTCTGCTAATCTATTCTGCTGTGGCGTCCCGACAACTGTCAAATGTCCAGAAATCCCACTCTCAGTGCATAGCTGCTCAAATTTCCGGTTACAGAACTCAAGACCATTATTTGTCCTCAGCTTCTTAACTGTCCTCCCAGTCTGATTCTCTACTAACTGCTTCCACTCTTTGAACTTTCCAAATGCCTCGTGTTTGAACCTGAGAATATAAACTGTTAATACAAATAATATCAAAAACGTTATTTGCATTATTCGGTCTTCTTGTGTTTTGATAATCACAAAATAGAAAGACACATTACGTAAAGTTACGGTTAATAAGTTTTTAATCGAGGAAACTCATTTCTTCTATGTAGCTACTACAATGTCACTTCAGGTATGAACAAACTTTATACCGTCATTAGTAAAGTGATCAAAGAATTTTATTTTCTCCTAAACTTACATTTTTAAGTTTGACAAAACATTTGACAAAAGTATTTTTGCGTTTTTAAACAAATGTTTTATTAAGAGAATATATTCAAAATTCAAATGTATAACAGCTATATTTCCCCCCAAAACAGTTGAGTCTTAACCAGATAAGTTTTCACCACGTCAGGACAAAAATGGGAGCGTTTGTCGGGATGGTCCCTTAAAGTGGCCAGCAGTCCCTTAGTGATAAAGGACCGTCGCCCACTTAAGGGACCTCCACCTCCCTCCTGTCGTGTATAAATAGTGAACTGTTCCTCTTCTGAAAAAAAGAGTCTTACATACACAAAAACTTTTTGTTTTATTTTTCTTTGTTCTTTGGTCACTATAACATGTCGGTATATGTTTATAAGTAATTTCCTCTTCCGCAAAATTCAAGAGAAGAACTCTCGACGTAGATGAAGATTCAAGATGTTGAAGTGTGTTCCCTCTTCTGCAAAGTGCAAGAGAAGAACTCTCGACGTAGATGAAGATTCGAGATGTTATAGGTGTCCACACATAAACATAACAAGTGTTACGGTTATAGGTATTGTAAATATTGTAAATACTTCCGACTTGTGTGTGAGTCGAGGATGGAGTTATGTGTGTGAACTTGGAAGAAGATGAAGATCAAAGAAGTCTTGTAACTAGATTAGTTCATGTATTTGTTGTGAGGAGAGTGTTGTCCTAGGATGTAGGGTAGGACTTAGTGTGTCTTGTATGAAGGCTTGGATTGGGAAAGGATTCAAGTGTGTCTTGTGTGAAGGCTTGGATTAGGTGAAGATCCAAGTGTGTCTTAGTTTGTAGGCTTGAATCGGGTGAAGGTTCAAGTGAACAGGAGTGCTCGTTCATGTGAAAAGCTTAAATCGTATGTCGATTTAAGTGGGACAAGAGTGCTTGTTCGTGTGGCCACGTGGGCCTTGGTGTAGATTGGTTCTAGCTAGGATTAGAACTCGACATTCCGCTTAGTGTCATTAAACCTTGTGTAAGCTTGTGTACGGATTGCTCCGCCTGAAGGAGTATATGATAACTCTCGAGTGTGGTACTCAGGGAGTGGAGTAGGACGAAGGAGTGAGCTTCGTGCCAAACCACTATAAATCGTCGCATCTCTTTGGTTGTGTTCTTTCCTTACTCTTTACATTACTTATTTGTTTATATTTGTTAGTAGCTAAATTGATATCACATAACTAGTATAATTCAACATGTTTGAAAAAAGAATATTAACTGGACCTAAAAACGGCGAAACGTTTTAGCAAGTAAGAAGTAACGATGAAACTATTCAACCCCCCTTCTAGTTTCTACAATTGGTATCAGAGCTTCGTTTATCAAGATCTTTAGAGTATACTGTACTCTAAAACTTGAATCGATCTATGGAATCAAAAAGATATCTACAAGGGCGTTATTTGAATGAACCACCATTTTTCAAAAATAAAAATTTTGTCATTTGGAAAAATGAATTTGAAAGTTCTATGAAATCAATAGATCATAATCTTTGGCATGTCATTTCAATTGGTGATATTTTTTTTAAATGAAAGAAAATTTCAAAAATCAAAACTTGATAAGAAACTTTTGCAAAACATTGAAGCAAAAATTTTGGTTTATGAATCTTTCCCAAAAATTGATTTTGATGAAACAATTTTATGTCATGTGGCAAGTGACATATGGTAAATTAGTTTAAACTTGCATTAAGGAAATGTTCAAGCCAAAGATGATGAAAATATGTTATTAGAAAAACACTTAGTTTAAGTAGATTCATGTGCTACTAGTTCGAATGTTTTTGTTGTAGATAATGTCGCCGAAAAGGATCACACAAGCAATCTAGTTGATGCACTAGTCTTCAAGTCTTGAAGTGATGCCGATGAAGAAGACATTATGCGGCTTTTAATGTGCAAGGAGAATAGCTAGCGGACAAGACAATGTGCGTCTTCTATGTGGAACTAAAGTGAGTGTCATCAAGTCTTACATCCCATACAACACATGTTATGGTAATGTGTTATTAAGGATAGCTAGAGGCCAAGTTAAGTTTTCTTACAACCTCAACTATTATGCTTGTCATTTGAGTAATTGTTATATGCTTACGTGACTATGTGATTAATTGATTACTCGCCTGCATTCTAGATAGTATTTGTGTGCTAATATGTGCTAGATGCTTTGTGTTATTTAGATGCTATGTCTAATTGCTTATCCTTCTTTGGATTCAAGCAAACTATTTGGAAAAATAATGGTCTTACCACAACCATTATTAATATCGAAATTTTGCGTCAATCAATCACTATAGATGATGCACACTCGTTTCACTCTTTATACTTTCTCTAGTTCTCGTCTATGACTCTTCTTAGGATTTACATGATTGACTTCTAGCCTCCTCGGCATGTCTCATTCTTAAACCTCATCTCACACACCTTTTCTTTTTCTTTTGTCTCGACTCTACCTCTATTCCAATTCAGCGTGTCTCGAGTCATTCTACCTCTTCTGTCTCGATTCTATACAACACCCATTCCTTGACCTACTCGTGCGTATTGAGTCTCATTAGTGTTTAGAACTTTAGGTTGTTTATTAAATGTGTTCAACAGGCACTAACCGAAATACTCAAGTGGAAAAATAAAACTTTAGTGTTTTTCAATAATCAGTAAAAAACCAACTCCCTGAACCTCCTCTTGCCGATGATCCCTGACCTCTTGGCGGTCCCATCGGTGGTCCCATTGCGATAAGGGACCGTCTGGACTTTTGAGCTATAACATGTTTTCACTCTACATTTATCAGTAAAACAAATCAAACACTTAGTGTGACAATTGGGTTGCTGAAAATCAAAGTTAAATCATCACCTACTACATTAAGAGTTAAATCCAAGGTCTCAAGCTTTAAATCACAAAACACTCCTACATACTAATCATCAATTGTAAGTCAAGCTCATCCAATATTTATTTGAATTACATAATTAGGGTTATTGTAAAATTGGATTTGGGGATCTTAAATCTCTTATGAAATTATGTACAATTAACATCTAAGCTCAATAATAGATTAATAGTAAGATTCCTATTACATTCATTTGTTATAAGAAATGCTCTCATTTATGTAATCATAAACATGATAATCTTCAAAGTAGGAAGATATCATTACCAAAATGCTAAAACATAACCTTGAATTTCTCATTGTTAATTACATGTCAAAAATATGCACTCTAATTGATAATCAAAACAAAATTTAAGAAAGGTAAAACTCTAATAATAACCTTGTGATTCTTTTATGTGCGTTTTTATTAGTACAAGTTTTAAAATTTATAAACACAAATTATCCGATTATTATCTAGCACATACGAGCAAGTATACTCGTCCGGTGTAATAAAGGTGGGTAAGTCGAGATCGTCCCAAGGGATTTGGTGGTTTTAGTAATAAGAAAAACGTTTGTTAAATAAGGGTTGTCAATCCAAATTTGTGTAAAATCTTAAAAGAAACTCAATAAAAACTAAACATATACTTGTGTATAATTCCTTGATTGGTAATTAGGAGTATCGTAACAATTTGAGTACGAAGTTTGGTGTAAAACTTGTTAAGATGCGCAACTAAAAATGAGTAGTTATACAATCTATGATGTATGTCATGTTTTCACTACTACTAAGAATTCTATCACCTAAATGACTCCTTTCGGACATATCAAATTAGTATGACAATCCTATAAACACATGGTTGTTTAGAAAATCAATTCTTTTCTTTTGAATTCCTATGAATCCTTTCGGTCCTTTTTCGTGATGAAATCGTCTCAAATCTATTTTAATAAGTAAATAAGATGGTTGTCAAGCATCCTATTCCATACTAATTTGGTGCATTAATATTTTGGAATAAAAACAAGTTGAAAATCCTTTCGGACCTATTTTTCAAGAAATTGTTTTTACCGACAAATTAAGCAAGAAAATATGTTATATCAACAAACTCATAAAATAGATATGTTTTAATGCATCACCTTTTTTCATAAAATAATACTCCATTAACCAATCACATCATATACACAAGTATATCACAAATTACTCCATAGCAATCATATTAAAACACAAGTAAATAAGAAAACTTTCATAAAACTTAAAGTAACAATTGTTCATTATAAGTATCAAGGTGTACCTAGTCTTGAGAATTACAATGAGTAAACTTGTGGAACTATAGCAACCACACTCCTCCAATTGCTCACTAACGTAAGTAAACAACTCCACACTCGAACCAATGCTTGAGACTCTAACTCAACACGTTCTGGACGTTTTTACAACACTTAGTAAACTTTCAGGCAATATAAGATAAACTAACAAGATTTGGTGTAATACTAAGTTAGATAATGGTGGTACAAGTAACTCTAGGCCCTAAGTGCTCATTATATAGCTTAATGACACTTATCCTTCAAGTAAAAACGTCCATCCTCAGTTAATAAGTAGAAATGATCATCCACACATGATTATGGGGAGTAAATTCGCCAATAAATGCAAAACTTGTAACTTCAGTTAACCCCATCCGATCAGTTTCTCGCCATCCGATCGGATGGTCAATCTTGGCACGTTTCCAGCCGATCCGGTTGCGGGTTGCAACCGATCGGTTGGATTTTGTCTGAACATGTTTCTATGTCTTTTCTTCATCGTTTTACGTTGCATGCAATATTTTTCTTCGTAGCATGACTTTGTCCATTAGAACTTGATATTTCCTTGATAATTTCGTGTAGTAAACTTGTCTTTATCAAATCCTTTTGTCCATGCAACGTTTCTTTCTTCCTTGATCCTCTTGAAACTCTCCAAAAATGCATGTCCACTTCATTTCTTCATCTTTTAATCATTTTTACCTGCTTTTGGCTATATTTGCATGTATAAACACTTTTCTACGATTAAGTAACAAATATATACAAATATGACCAATTTCCAAACAATAACGCGACTAAAAATATGTTAATGTTGAGCGTTATCAAATCCCCCACACTTGAGCTTTGCTCACCCTCAAGCAAGTCTTAATCAAACGAAAATTGAATTCAATGGCAATAGTGCAAATATCTTATTTGAACTCAATCAAGTATATAAAGAGCTTGATAACAATTCTAAGCACCTCACGAAGATAAATTGAAATTCACTCATCACTCAATATGTGTAACGATTAATAGATCACTCATTGCACAGTCATGATTTATGTTTCTTACCATAGGCTTGTACAAGTATCAAAACAATAGAATAATTCATCAAAGAGGTCTTTTATTCGGGTTGTAATGTTTAGGCTAAGGGTTTTATAAACTTTCGTGCAAAATAATTAACTAAGTCGAAAAGGTAAGAATAAGGAATGGGAATATTTATGAAATTGGTTTTAAAAGAAAAATAAAATCAAAGTCTAAGTCCCATAGTTGCTAATCTCAAATAATCCACAAACCCAAAAATGATAATAGTTACAATCTTTTTCCTCTTCGAACTTTTCATATTGATACATCGATTCACCATAAAAATATTCTTCAAACTTAGCACATCTGCTAACAACATATCTCATAATAATATAACACATTGGCTATATTTGTCACCTTATAGTTGCGATGACTTATTATATATATATATATATATATATATATATATATATATATATATATATATATATATATATATATATATATATATATATATATCACCTCCCCCACACTTCGCATAAGCATACACCACAAAAAATACAAATGACGAAGTTGCGCACCTTCATCTTTATTGGAATGGCACACACATGAATTGTGAAGTGTGGCTAACTAATAATCATCAAAAACTAACCAAGCAACTAGCAATCCACCATTTAGACTTTGACAAGGGTTAGGCTAAGGTTTAAAGTGTAAAATCTTTTTGTATTTTTCCTGGATTTAACAAGATGAAAAGGATGGCTCAAAGGGTTTAACTAAGGGTATCTAGCGCTAAAGATAAACGCTAACAAATGGGTTCCAAATATGATGGTAACTAACCAATGTGGTTAGCAAAAATTATTTTGTAAACGGATGGCCATTTGGTTTTATTCCTAAGTTTGCCTCTTATCATATGAATATATCCTTATCATTCGAAAATGATTTTAACCGTAATGCATAACAAGTACAAGTTCTAGAATTAACACAACCACCAGCACACTCATCATGAAATATGTAAATAGTATAAGAAATACAATTCTCATAAAAATAACAAAAAAAAAAAAAAAAAAAAAAAAAAAAAAAAAAAAAAAAAACAAACAAACAAAACTAATCCCCACTATTTAAAGTAATAAGGGTATAAAATTGTGCTAGCAAATGTTATCAATTTCGAGACAAATTGCTCTTTAAAACTTGAATTTATTCTCCAAAAATATCATTATTATTTACCATGAAATCAACTTTATTTTAACTAAAATATGAAGGGTGAACTACTACTAGTTACTAAAGTTCACGACTCTAAAACGAAAATTTAAATAATTATGCAATTTTTCTATTTTCTTCCTTCCCCCACACTTAAGTTTTGCATTGTCCTCAATGTAATAAAAAATATAAATTCAAAGTAAAGGAAATGGAAAAATTTAGAAAATACCGGAGTTAAATACGCAACATGCATATTTAATCATAATAAGCAAATGAGTTTACCGACTCCAAACGTTGATCAACTATATGCTTCCGTAATAAAACTCCTGCAAGAAAACTGCAAAATATTCGAAACAACCAAACAAACACAAACAAAAACATATCTAAACCAAATAAGTAGAAAATTAAGTTACGTTATAAATCCTACTAGAAATAGTTAAAGATAATAGAAATAGAAATTGTTCGACACATAATTGTTTTTAAAACCAACCATAATCCATGTGATCAAACGTCACCATCAATAACTTACATCGGAACGAATGAACTCGTCCTCGCTTTCCTCTTCATCCTCATCAACATCTTCTTCATCGTCCTCGTCCACCACTCGTCTCTTCTTCTTTCCAGATCTTGACGATGAACCTCCAACATCATAACTCGATCATCCAGGATTAAAACTTGGTCCACCCACATTAACACCTGAACTACCATACTCGAGAAGTCTACCATATGGAGGATATGGCTCGGGAAATGGTGAATAACCAGGATAAGGGTAGGGGTATGGTACAGGATATGGAGAATATGGTAAAGGGTATGGTGGAACATTTGGTGGGTTGTAGGGAGGTACCTCATAATTGGCATCTTGTGCCAAATGTTGGATCATAGGCATGGAATAATCATAGTTGTAATTATTCCTCATTTGCATTGAATCTCTCCAAACTTTCCTACACTCAATAGCATTTAATTCACGGTTCCAATCCCCCCATCCTGAATCAAAACCACTTTGGGTGTTACCCGAAAAACTCCCCATTTGAGGTTGTGATGGCGCTCCCGCATAAGCTCCGGATTGTGCCCCCACACTTGGTTCGATCCAAGGTCCCAAAGTCTTGTTAATCCTATCCAATGCTTTCCCAAAACTAAAAGCATCCCATATCTCACTCTCCAATCTCACTCTACACTTCCTCAACTCATCATCATTAAAATACCCAAGATTTTTAGCCAACATGGTCACATAATGACCTCCACAAACATCACTTTATTTCTAAATCCCCGGTGCTCTCTTAGAAAGATACTTGGCAATAATCCATGCCACATTCCCATTCTTGTCTTCCTCCAACAACTTCATTACCCATAGGTCAGGTTGACTACATTTGTCTTGTCCACCGCTCCTATGTATCAATCCCCAAGAAATCAACTTTTGTAAAACCTTCAACAATGGATTCCTAATCCTAGAAGAATTTCTCCTAAGACAAGTTGGATCACCAATTCTATTCCAATATTCATCAATACCCGTGTATTGATCATTACCTCTAGCTAAACTCACAAAATGTGGTCCAAACAACCTATGTTGAATCTCACTCTCCTCATACACACCAAGTGCAACTGCAAATTTTGGCAAAGAAAAAGCATGTTCGCGACCACACAATCTAAACCAAACACAAACATCCCCAAGAACATCATTTACCATTCTATCAAAGTAAAACGTAGAAAAGAACTCCAAACACCATTCCTTGTAAACATTCTCACGAATACTAAAAGCTCTTTCCCAAGAATAATCTTCAAACCTATCTCCATCACCAGGATACACATAAATCATAGTCATCATGCTCCTCAATTGATCCTCACATTCATACTCCTCAAGCAATTCCAAATCAATCAACCTAGGCTTAGCAATCTTCCTCTCTTGAAGTTTTGAAAGACGTTCCCTATATGCATTCTTCTCATCTTTGTTTTGCACATGAGAAAACTTGACATTTTCATTAGACTCCGGTTTTAAACTGAAAGTAATCCTCTTCCTCTCGTTCCTTTTCAAATACTTGTTAACAATCGGATTTCATCCCAATCTTTCAACACTTCCGAAAGAAACAAACTAGCACAAGATGTGCTTTATTCTTGTGATCATTCTTCTTCATCCATAGAAATATTCATTCCTAATAATGTCTTCTCCACGATACTTGTTTTCCAACTTCCTATTAGTCTTTTGAGTTTTGAAAGTTCGTGCAAAGTTCCTTCCGCTAGGACATGTGATATCAAATTTGCAATGCCAATCACCATCTCCTTCTTCTCTTTTGTAAATGCTATGACCTTCGGAACCCCATTCCAAGTTCTTCAATTGGACCGGTAAAGATCCAAGAAAATCTGTCAACTTGTTAAACACAAAAATATTTTTAAATGGATTAAAGAAAGCCGCCATTGCTAGAGCTCTTTCCATTTCATCTTCAATATCAAAAAAACTAGGTGTGCATGGACCAAACTTAGGCTTACCATCTTCATCCCTTCCTACTTCAAAGCAACCAATGTAATCCTCCTCTTGGTCCTCATCATTATCATCTCCATTACTACCCCCTCTAGGCTTTGGATAGTAAGTATTCTTAAGAACTCCATCATCAATTGTCATGGTACCTCTTCCCATATCTATTATAGCTCCACAAGTTCTTAAAAATGTTCTACCTAACAACAAAGGTAGTTCCTTATCAACCACAACATCCAACACAAGAAAATCCGCCAAGAATGCTTGATAACCAATTTGAGCTCTCACATTTCTTACTTCTCCCATTGCTTTTGCCTTAGAATTATCCGCCATAGTGAGTTTAGAATTGTTAGGTGTAGGGTCTCTTAATCCTAACTTATGATACAATGGATAAGGCATAATACTCACACTAGAACCCGTATCGGCTAATGCATATAAAGGAGTTGTCCCATTAATTTTAACCGGTAAAACAAAATTCTCGGGATCATTCATTTTCTTTGGAAGCCCATTCTCAATTATCCTTCTCTCCTCTACTTCATCAAAACTATTATCCTCCAACTTAGACTTTGCCAACATAACTCCATCTAACTTCTTCCTATACTCTATATAATTGCTCAATACCTCAATGACCGGTTTGTTTCCCATCAATTCACTAATTTTTGCTTCAAGATTCTCCAAGATAGCTTGTTTTTGATCTTTGGTTAAAGGTTTGGTACTTTTTGGTGAATTAGGTGGTGTTTTGGATGATGATGATGATTTGTTTTCTATTTGGGTGGAGGGTTGGGTTAATTTGTTCAATGGTGTTTTGTTTCGGTTAGCTTTCCCCATCTTACAAACTTCATCCCTTCCTTCCTTCATCATTTCCATTCCTTCACAAACATCAACAAGCATATCATTCACACTCTTCCCTTCTTTCAAATCACTTATGTTAATTCTTAACTCCCCAAGTGCAAAATCCAAACTACACTTGGTATTCACTAAAAAATCTCTACCAAAAATCACTTCCGGTTCATCTTCATTAGTATACTCCAAAACAACAAAATCAACTTTAAAGATGTGACCATGAATATTCACTCTAACTCCTTTCACTTCCTTCTTACCATAACTTCCATAATCAAGCCTAACAAAACCAAGTTTGTCAAGCATTTCTTCCGAAATGTAATTGTCTCCATATTCCATATTCAATTCCGCATCCCACGCTTTAACTCCTTCCACCGCACAAGGTGTAGAATACCTCATGTGTGGAGCATCATATTTCTTAGGTGGTGCTCTAGTGAAAACAACAACTTTTCTCTCCTTCTCCTTCTTTGGGTAACACATTTCATGTGGCAAATAAGAAACATTGTCACCAACAACCTCTTCTCCTTCTAAATCCAACTTAGCTTTTTCCAACATACTCTCCAACTTTTCCAAGGAATCACCGGAATCCTTGAACATATCTTCCAAGTCTTTCAAATACACAGAAATCTGATTCAAACTCTCCATTTCAACTTAAGCACTTACTAACTATAACATAACCATAAAAAAAATCCAAATCATTAGCATGAGGGTTAGTTATAATCAAATAACTCTTAATATGAAATAAGAACAAGTAAATTAGCTAAATAAAACACTAAGAATATAAAATAAACTAAAAATTAAAAATGTCTAAAATTTTACCGAGACGCCCAACCGATCGGTTTGAAACCCATTCAAATCAGTTGGCACAAATGACCACCTCCAACCGATCAGTTGGAACCCGCAACCGAATCGGTTGGAGTTTTTTACAGTAAAAAAAAATTTATAAAACTAATATTTATTAAAACTTTAATTATAAAATTAAAAACAATGAAAGCATTAACTAAGGTGTCTTTAAAAATTACTAGATCATTAATTAAAATTAAAACTACTAAAACATTAAAATGACTAATAATTGCAACTTAAAACTATTAAAAACTAACATTAATTATATAATTATTAAAACTAATTAACTAAAAACAGAAAAATAAAAATTAGTTACTAAAAACATAATCCTATAAAATTTACCGAGATCACCAACCGATCGGATGGGTATCCATCCGATTCGGTTGGTCAAAACCAATTTTTTTTTTTTTTACTCTAAAAACTTTAAAATTTCACGAATTACAAACAAATTTATTACTAAAAACTAAGAAAATTAATCAAATCCCCGGCAACGGCGCCAAAAACTTGATGTGCATTTTTATTAGTACAAGTTTTAAAATTTATAAACACGAATTATCCGATTATTATCTAGCACATACGAGCAAATATACTCGTCCGGTGTAATAAAGGTGGGTAAGTCGAGATCGTCCCAAGGGATTTGGTGGTTTTAGTAATAAGAAAAACGTTTGTTAAATAAAGGTTGTCAATCCAAATTTGTGTAAAATCTTAAAAGAAACTCAATAAAAACTAAACATATACTTGTGTATAATTCCTTGATTAGTAATTAGGAGTATCGTAACAATTTGAGTACGAAGTTTGGTGTAAAACTTGTTATGATGCGCAACTAAAAATGAGTAGTTATACAATCTATGGTGTATGTCATGTTTTCACTACTAATAAGAATTCTATTACCTAAATGACTCCTTTCGGACATATAAAATTAGTATGACAATCCTATAAACACATGGTTGTTTAGAAAATCAATTCTTTTCTTATGAATTCCTACGAATCCTTTCGGTCCTTTTTCGTGATGAAATCGTTTCAAATCTATTTTAATAAGTAAATAAGATGGTTGTCAAGCATCCTATTCCATACTAATTTGGTGCATTAATATTTTGGAATAAAAAGGGAAAATTGTCTAGAAATACATCAAACTTGCCACCTTTTGCTTTTGTATACCATGAACTTTTTTTTTCCTATTGTATACACGAACTTTCTTAATCTTCCGATTGTATACACGAACTTTCTTAATCCTCCTATTGTATACATGAATCTGACGTGGCATGGAGTTAATTACATAAATTTACATGAATCGTCCCTGTGGCTCAAAACAATTACACCATTCGTCCTTGAAACAATTACACCCACCAACACCCACCACCACCACCACCACCACCGCCACCGCCACCACCCCCCATCACCACCACCAACACCACCATCATTTTGTCATCCTTATTTGGTTGCTTCTGCTAACTGGATACTTGGAGAGCTTGTTTCTTGTATTCCTGAGGTAAGTAATTTTTTAGTAATAGTTCTAGTTCATCTGTTCCTTCATTGTTTCATATATGCTTTTTGTTGTGTATATCTCTAAGTGTGGTACCTATCTTAAGATTTTAAATTCTTAAATATATTCATAAGTTTCTTCCCTTTATTATTTTCAGGAGATGAGCTCTGAAATCTATACTTCTTTGCTAAAAGCCCTGACAATGGAAGACATGGATGACATTTCATGCTACCCTGTACGGGTATCCGCTGCTGGTGCAATTGCACAACTTGTTGAGGTATGTAGCTTGTGCTAGTATCTAACATTGATTTTGCAGCTGTTTCTTTCAGACAGTCCCACCACCACCACCACCACCCACCACCGCCACCGCCACCCCCCCCCCCCCCCCCATCACCACCACCAACACCACCATCAATGTATCTTGTTTTCCTTTGCTTAGTTTACCATTAGTAGGCTGTGAATGCTTATGTGGTTATCTTATTGTGCTTATTTTATTGTGCTTATTTAATTTGCTTATCTTATTGTGCTTATTTAATTTGCTTACTCAGTAGTTTAGTTACATCAACTAAGTGCTTCCTTACCTTAGTTTAAGATTCATTGCTCAAAAATTTGGTTAAAAACTAGATTTCGTAGGCTCCTACCCAATTCAGTCACCCATTAAGGGGTGTTTGGTATAAGCCTAGTCTCAGCACTCCAATTGTTTTGACCTCAAGCTCTCACTGTCATCAGCTTTACTTTGTTGTTATTAGTAGGTTTAGACCATAATCTTGCATCTCCTTGTAGTTTTCTAGCTTTCCTAGTTGTGTCTAAATATGCTAACATTTTACTGTTTTACATGAATAAGTAGGATAGAATCTTTGTTTCAAGCCCAAATTGACCCATTTGAACCCACTGGTTCAGCAGACTTCAGTCCCAAACCCCCTTCAAGGAGGCAATTTTAATGTGGTCAAAACTTAGTGTTTAGGTCTAAAAAAGTTATCTGTATTTTATTCAGCAGCTTGCCTACATGCTTGTGATTTTATTTTATTTTTCATATTTTTCTTTGTCTGCTTATCACCCATCTAAATCAGCCTCTTAGTTTAGTTTAGCTGCTGCCACTCTTTGTCTTTTAAGATCATCAATGCCTTTTAGTTTCCACAACTGCCTAGTGTATGTTTCCTTTAGCTTATTTAAGATTAGTCTAGTTTAGGAGGCAATTTTAATGTGGTCAAAACTTAGTGTTTAGGTCTAAAAAAGTTATCTGTATTTTATTCAGCAGCTTGCCTACATGCTTGTGATTTTATTTTATTTTTCATATTTTTCTTTGTCTGCTTATCACCCATCTAAATCAGCCTCTTAGTTTAGTTTAGCTGCTGCCACTCTTTGTCTTTTAAGATCATCAATGCCTTTTAGTTTCCACAACTGCCTAGTGTATGTTTCCTTTAGCTTATTTAAGATTAGTCTAGTTTAGGATTAGCTTATTTTCCAAATAGGTCAGCTTATATGATCCTTAGACTGCTCATATTTTAGATTTAAAATGTCCCATTAAGCTGCTTGGTTTTGCTATGTGACCTGTCCAAGTGAGCTCACATCAGCTTCTTTTTTAACTTGGTGAAAGCTCAGCTCAATCCAAAATTAACTGACATTGGCTTTTATCTGTTCCTTGGCAACTAGTGTGTATCATTTTATAGCTTTTAGACATGAACCCCTTTGGTTTCATAGCTTATTTTCAAGCCTAAGTGAGCCCCTAGGACTGCCCTGCTCCAACAGACTGTGGTGATCAACCACCTTCACAAGCCCCTAATGAGCTTATCTGTTAGGCTTATTTTGAGCTTATGGGTTCTTTGAGTAGCCCACTGACCCTAGTTGTTGAATCCAAGCTTTCCTTGGTTTCCCCAGCTTGTTTGATAAGCTGAAACAAGGGCTGCAGTTGCCTCCCAAGGCCTGTTTGGCTAGTTGGGATTTTGATTAGCTTATTTGCAATTTTAAGCTTGTTCTGTGTTTCCTTTTGGTTGATCAAACTTATTTTCAGTGCATTTTACTTGTTTACATTTTAGTTCACCCTTGGTTCTCACCTAGCAGCTTATGCTAAGCTTTCATAAGCTTGATTGACTAAAAAAGTCAACTGTTGAGCTTAATCAAGTGCATTGGGCTTATTTTTGAGTTCCACCAAATGTATCTTCATAAAAGTTAGTTATTATCAGTAGTTAATTAGTTTTGAAAAAAGAAAAATCCGAAAAAGTTAGTTATTATTACAGGGACCTTTTATGTAATTGTTTCAAGGACGAATGGTGTAATTATTTTGAGCCACAGGGACGATTCATGTAAATTTATGTAATTAACTCTATGTCACGTCAGATTCATGTATATTATAGGAAGATTAAGAAAGTTCGTGTATACAATAGGAAAAAAAAAAGTTCATGGTATACAAAAGCAAAAGGTGGCAAGTTTGATGTATTTCTAGACAATTTTCCCGAATAAAAACAAGTTGAAAATCCTTTCGGACCTATTTTTCAAGAAATTGTGTTTACCGACAAATTAAGCAAGAAAAGATGTTATATCAACAAACTCATAAAATAGATATGTTTTCATGCATCACCTTTTTCATAAAATAATACTCCATTAACCAATCACATCATATATACAAGTATATCACAAATTACTCCATAGCAATCATATTAAAACACAAGTAAATAAGAAAACTTTCATAAAACTTAAAGTAACAATTGTTCATTATAAGTATCAAGGTGTACCTAGTCTTGAGAATTACAATGAGTAAACTTGTGGAACTATAGCAACCACACTCCTCCAATTGCTCACTAACGTAAGTAAACAACTCCACACTCGAACCAATGCTTGAGACTCTAACTCAACAAGTTCTGGACGTTTTTACAACACTTAGTAAACTTTCAGGCAATATAATATAAACTAACAAGATTTGGTGTAATACTAAGTTAGATAATGGTGGTACAAGTAACTCTAGGCCCTAAGTGCTCATTATATAGCTTAATGACACTTATCCTTCAAGTAAAAACGTCCATCCTCAGTTAATAAGCAAAAATGATCAGCCACACATGATTATGGGGAGTAAATTCGCCAATAAATGCAAAACTTGTAACTTCAGTTAACCCCATCCGATCGGTTTCTCGCCATCCGATTGGATGGTCAATCTTGGCACGTTTCCAGCCGATCCGGTTGTGGGTTGCAACCGATCGGTTGGATTTTGTCTGAACATGTTTCTATGTCTTTTCTTCATCGTTTTACGTTGCATGCAATATTTTTCTTCATAGCATGACTTTGTCCATTAGAACTTGATATTTCCTTGATAATTTCGTGTAGTAAACTTGTCTTTATCAAATCCTTTTGCCCATGCAACGTTTCTTTCTTCCTTGATCTTCTTGAAACTCTCCAAAAATGCATGTCCACTTCATTTCTTCATCTTTTAATCATTTTTACCTGCTTTTGGCTATATTTGCATGTATAAACACTTTTCCACGATTAAGTAACAAATATATATAAATATGACCAATTTCCAGACAATAACGCGACTAAAAATATGTTAATTTTGAGTGTTATCATTCTTCTTCTTATAGGGAACTAAATGTCACAAATATATGATTTTGATCATCTCAACACCGACTCTTATACTCCTAGAATTTCTCTTGAGCCAACCACTCCGAGAAATCACATTCGTCCCTATTGTTGGGAATTCTGCTAAGAGAGAATTCTACTGAAGAATCTGCTGATGGTTTCTACTGAAGACACATATTCTGCTTATAGTTTAGTTTCTGTTGAAGTTTAGTTTCAGCATTAGTTGTTTCTGCGGATATAGTTTTTCTGTGTTTTATGTAATATAGTTAGGATATGCATGAGTTTATTTAGGAAGAGATAATGCATATCTTTTAGAAGTTTTAGAATATACGTTTCTTGGGAAACGGTTTAGGGTTTCTTGTGTATAAAAGGAACACACGATTATGTATTGAGTTATGTTTTTTTAGAAAAACACTTTGATATTTATTAAAGATCCATAGAGGATCAATTGTTCTTAGTATTAAAACTTGTGTTTGTTTCCGCTTTAAAATACAAGTTACAGAGATTGTCTATTAGTGTGTTGGTGATTACATTAACATAACTAACGATTCTAGAGTACTCAGAAGATCTATCAAGGTCTTAGTTTCAACAAGTGGTATCAGAGTCTCGAGAGAGTCTCTGTGATACTGATAAACACAAATCTTACACCATCACAATCCAAAACAATCAAGGAAAATGCCTGGATCAGACGATGAAGCTGATACAACCCAGAACCTAAACACCACTTCTCTCCAACAACTCAACCTCTCCAACAGTAATGCTAAATTCCCATACTTGAAGAATGCTGAAGACTATGATTTGTGGTCCATGAAGATGCAAAACTGGATCACAAACATTGACTGGAATCTTTGGGAGGTTGTCCGTAAGGGGAACAGCCTGAAGAAACATGTTAAAGATGCTGATGGGATAGTTACAATTGTAGGTCCCAAAACTGCTGAAGAGGTTCTAGCCGTGCAAAGGGAGAATAAAGTAAGAACAATTCTGCTCCAAGCTATACCAGATGACCACATGGGTGACTTCCACTTCATGGAGGATGCCAAGGACATTTGGATGGTAATCAAGGCTAGATTTGGTGGGAATGATGAATCAAGAAGGTTGAAGAAGTCAATGTTGAAGCAACAGTTTCAAGAGTTTCAGATATCTGAAGAAGAAGGAATCCACAAAGGCTATGACAGGTTCCACCGGATCTTAAGTCAACTTAATCAGCTGAAGGCTAGGCCAGATAATGAGGACTGCAATGCTAAGTTTCTGAGATCTTTGCCACCATCTTGGTTGCAAGTCAGCATTGCTCTCAAAACAAAGGGTGGATTGGACATGATCTCCTTTGATGACCTCTACAACAAGCTTAAATCTCTAGAGCCTGATGTTAGAAGTCCCATTCGTCCATCCACTCACTCAGCCTTTGTTAGCACCACTACAAAACCTGTGCACCATGCCTCAAGTTCTTACACCTCAGGAGCATCTTCTCAAACCCAAACAAAATCAGCTCCTAAATCAAAATCCAGTAGTGTAATGGACGATATTGTTCATTCATTTGTGGCTGAATATGAACATCAGCAGTTTCTTGCTTACGAGGATTTTGAACAGGTGGATCCATTGGAGATGGAGGAGATGCATTTGAAATGGCAGCTAGCAATGATTTCTATGAACATCAAAAGGTTTGAGACTAAGTCTGGGTGAAAGTTTGGTTTTAATGGAAGAGATGCAGCAAGGTTTGACAGAAGGAAGGTTAAATGCTACACTTGTGGTCAAATGGGCCATTTTTCAAGAGAATGCAAGGAAAGAAAGTCTGGTGATGAAGTTAGATATGGCTCATATCTATTAGAATCAGGGACTTCTAAGGCAACACCTTCCAAAGCTTTGGTGACTCTAGATCACCAGATTGATTGGGTTGAACATGAACCTGCTGAAGAGGAACTACTTCTGAACAAGTGAATTTGCTGGCATACTCATCTTCAGAGGATAAGAAGGAACAAGTCTCCTTGATGGGCATCTCTCAGGTACACAATTGTGTTTTTGGATGTAGTGTAAGATACAATGAACTCAAACAAGAATATGATGAATTGAAACCTAAGTACAATGAGTGTTATATAGAAGTTGGGGCCTATAAAAAGGCTTTAAAAACTTTAGAAAAACAAAAAGTCTGGTTTCAAAAGAATCAAGTTAAATATGATGAAAAGATAAGAGTTCTAGAAAGTGATTTAGAATGTGCAAAGATAGATTTAAGACGTACTGAAAAAGAAAAATCTGATGTAGAAAAGGAAAAACAAGATTTACAAGTTAAGTTAGATAAAGAGGTGGATGGTCGTATGAAGTGGCAAGAAGGAGCATCTAATTTGAATAAATTAATTGATGGTCACCAATCTGTTAGGTCTAGAAAAGCATTAGGATATGAGAAATATATAGATCCTGAAGAGTTAACTTATCCTGATATGTCTAGTGTTTTTGACCCTGAACCAGCCTTAGCATATCAAACACCTGTAAAATTTGTTAAGGAAAGGGGAATGAATGTTGTCCCTGGACCTATAAGAGGGGAACATATGCCTATAGACATGTCCATACCTATTGACTTTGATGGATCACACCATCTCTATGGCAAAAAGTCAAGTGACTTGCCAGACCCTATTATTAAATCTACTGACTTTGTCTCTTGTTGTGACAGTGACAATTCTTATGATAAAGGGTCTACTTCTTATGCCAGTTGTGATTCAAGTGAGAAGTCAGACCTTCCTAACACCACTCCCAAGACCACTTCCAAGACCATACACAAGACATCACCCAAGACTCCCCACAAGCCTGCTAGAGTTACTGCTGATTACATGACAGTTTCTTCTGAAGACTTGTTTTCTAATTCTTTGCAAAACAATATTTCTAGTTCTGTTAAAAACAATTCTGTTAATCATTGTGGTTTGAATGCTTTTTCATGTTATGGAACTTCCTTCAGTTTGAATAAATCTTCTAAAAAGAAGAAATGTTTTGTGTGTGGAAGTAAACTTCATTTGATTAAGGATTGTACTTTTCATGAGCAAAGAATGGGTGTATGTTTTTGATGCGTGGGAATCGCAATAGGCTTTACCTCTCGAGGGATCTCGAGAAGCTTACAACCCCCACCAGGCAGTGTACCTGATCGTTGTAGTATAGTATAGTGACAAGTACCGGGGGATTGATCGTTCAGCTTAGGAATAGTGTCGCTAGGATTAGAAAGCCTAAATACTAGTTATAAAGGTGAGGGATGATTATTTTTGTGTTTTTATATTTTTATGAAAGCAAGTAAAATCTCGGGTTTTGGAAGAGTGGGCGGAATTAGTTGCTATTCAACTAACCGAATACTAAAACGCAATCAAAATAAAATAATAAAAATGAAAATAAACTAATTAAACTAAAGTTGTGAGCAGTAATTGGAGAAAATGTGTTTACTTAGATTTCACTACTCCCTAGATATCTTTTACACGTTAATTACTTGTTATAATTGCATGCATGATGGATCGTATTCCTTAATACCATTCATGGGGTGGCACACATAACTCCCCAATTCTATGAGCTCTTATCTCCTCCTACACCATGCCCAGCACAACTATAGGGATTGTAAACAGTGGCTCATGCATTAAATACAACCAATAAAGACCTAGTGCGCCTCGGTTCATGTTTCTTAAGACGTTCAAGTATGTTACCATTTGGAGATCTGCCAATTTTCTTAAGCCTAACATATAAATCATTCATCCAAGACAAGAATAAACAAGTAATCAACACATAATCAATATCTAGGTTTCATTAGATCTAAGCAAACACAAAAGAGATCTAGCCTAGCATGATAGAATTAAGACAAGAACATGATATAGACAACCAACACATAGACATATTGATTGAATTAGAAGAACACTTATCTTAATTAATCATGCAAGGTATCAAGGGGTTGGAACCCTTGAAAAACCTGTAAAGTTACACCAAAATCGTACTTAGGGTTTCTCCCAAAACTTCTCTCCTTAAATGTGAAAAATTAGAAAACTATATATAGAAAAATAGGTTTGACGGCGTCAAGAGTAAACTTGTGACGCCGTCACCTCGACGCCAAAACTCTCCTCGGACTGCCTAGATCCACTTCTGACGCCGTCAAGACTTAAGCACTTCCAGGCCATCATGACTCTTTTACTCTTGACGCCCTTCCTACGTGACGCCGTCAAAACTCTTCTGGGTCGTCATGGAAATTTATGAAATTTGCTCTTGACGCCGTCAAGGATTTGCTCTTGACGCCATCAGCTACTGTTCCCAGCTTGGAAAATTAAGACTTTGGCGTTTTCTTCACTTTTATGCTCAAAAAACGTCCGAATTGCTTCCTTTTCCAGATTTCACACCCAAAGTACCTAAAATCACAAAAGGAACGATTTAGGGCAATATTTGATCAAATAAATTCGGATTCGGGCTTAAATGACCCCCTAAAAGTGGTTCATTTTTCGCCTCATCATATACCCTTACACTTGAGATTTGCTTGTCCTCAAGCAAATGCGCTTTTATTCTACTCAAAAGACAAGTTAGGGGTCATTTAACACTAATATAAAAGTAATTACAACAAATAATCGTTCCACTAAAGACCAATAGACAAGCACGGAGGTCATACACAAGCACCTCACAAATAGTGTTTAGATACTCACATCTCTCGGGTGTAATGAAGTATAAATTACAATATGGAAACGGAAGATATCTCTCACTACCTGTCATAGCAAAATAGATTACCACAGGCTTGGGAAAGGATCAAACCTCCACCACATGGCGTAAGCACCTAGGATAAACTATCAAAGAGGTCTTTTAAAGGGTTGTAACGTTAGGTGTAGGGATATGAAATACACGGTTTTGTTGGATAAAGGAAGTTTTTACTGGTGGCGAGTTAACAATCTTGGTTAATTACATGTACAAGATGGCGTTGCTAAGCCAAGACTAGACTCGACTTAAGCTAATAAATGAAAAATAACAAAAACATAAAATAAACATAGAATGAAACGGGATGGTAGTCCGTATGTTTTTTCTCTTTTTCCTTTTTCTATTTTTTTTTTTTTTTTTTTTTTTTTTTTTTTTTTTTTTTTGCATACACTCTTACCCTACCATCCAAAATAATACATCATAGGGAATGAAAATTCCCCTTACACTTGAATCTTTACATACTTTACATTTAAACTAATCTAATGACTCGAATTAAGAAAATCAAAACACTTGGAGCACTTTTAAAATTAACGTACATATGGGGGTAATAAATGATGTTCTTCCCCATTACTCCATAAAATAAGTACTTACCCATGAGTCCCAATCGTCCCAAAACAATATGTACAAGGATATGACTCGACTTAGCAACCATGTAATCAATTAGAAAGTTAACTTAGGGCTTAACAAATAACAATAATGCACTAAAAATGAGCGCATACACGGAAGGCTAAGGCGATTTGGTTGTACATTTAAGTGGGGTGTAACAAATTCTTCCTTTAAGTAAGATGCTTAAAGTTAGAAACGAAAAGATAGGCTCGGAGGGGTGTACTAGGGGTTTCGTGTACTAAAAATGAGTACAACGCTAAGGGTGTGGGAAAAATTAGTTGACTTAACTAGCCAAGTAATATGACTTAAATGGTCAAGTAATTATAATACGGGTTTAACACAAGGGTGATCCTAATGCCTCTTATCATGTAGTAAATCCTACCACACGAATGTAGTCTCACTAGCGGTCTCGGGATGCATCACTAACGCAAGTTCTAGAATCTAAATGCTACCGGTACACTCATAAGCACTAATAATGAATGCTTTTCCTATCAAATCTAAAGGCGAACCTCACATATTTGGGTGGAAATTTTTTTTGAATATACGGTTATGTGCTAGTCATACAATCTCCTATCCATGAGACGCTTGCTATGGCTAAAGTTTCACTCCTAAATGTTGTAAAAAATTTTAAATTTGGCGCTAAAATTGCACTAACAAGTATTTCTCATAGTTTTATTACACATCTACTATTAAACAAAACAAACTCAAGCGAAAGAGCATATGTAAGGTATCATCTTTTTACCCTCCCCTTACACTTAAGATGAACATTGTCCCCAATGTTCAAGTAAAGAATGTAAAAGTGAAAAAGTAAAGAGAATGAAATCAAATACTCCCCTGATTCGTTCGGTATGGATAATAGGATGGTCTGGTTAAATCTTCCTCCAAGAAAATGAACAATCAAAGCTTCTCTTCCAGAATATAAATCATCTTCTTGTCATACATAACCTGTAAAACCTGACGAAATAGACAAGACAACCTCGCGTAAAATCGGCGGCATCCTATATAAGTTTCTAAATCCTAGAAAACAAGATAAGATATAATGCTTTTGGAATGAAGTTTGCAGATCTCTTGGAGATTATAAAACTTAATAATTCACAAAAACCGTAAGACTCCGTTAGAAAAACAAAACCGGTAAAATTTCCAGATTTTTAACTCCTGACGTCGTCAAGAGTAAACCCTTGACGCCGTCAGAATTGACCTGCAGAAATCCTTATGTTAAGTTTCCGGAAAATTTCTGGAAAAACTTGGTCCTACTACCTGGAAAATCCTACAAAACTTCATTATGACTCAATACAAGCATTTGACTCTAACAAATACGAATACACATGTTCATTTAATATTGTGGAGAATCATGATCTGTTGTTACTTAAAAACATATTTGGGGTTTCCCCTTACACTTATCTTTTGCAAAAATACTTCTAGGTGGAGTTAAGACTAGGCCAAAACAACAAAGTAAAGTATTTCCACATTTTAATTTAGAAACATGATCAACCAACAATAAAAATAAAGCATGCATACGGAAGCAAATAACAAACAAACAAATAAAATCACACAAATAAGAACACACGAAATGAATAATGTCACCATGAGCACCATTAATTATTTCAAAACAAACGTAACCATGCAAGTAAATTGTTCAAGGCCAACAAAGGCCGCATCCTAAGCTATTACAGTACCAAATGTTTCAAATTACACAACCATGAATAAGTAGTTCAAAGACAACGGAGATCAAGAGGAGTCACTGGGGAGGAGGACCAAAGCGGTAGTCATAGCCAGGAGGGAGGTTCCCGGTGTACCCGTAGGGAGGGTAGTCAGTCTCACGGCCTGGGAAGGGATCAATCTGAAGGTGAGGCTCAAGCTGATCTCGGGTGGAGAGGTGCTGCATCTGGCGGATGGTGTGATCGTACATCCAATCAAAGCGCTGGTCAGTGGTGGTTTGCCATGTGTCCATCTGACCCATCCAGGCACCCTGGTGTGCCTGCCAGTCTCCCCGACTCATGTGTCGGTAGTAGTCAGCCGTCCCCTCCTCATAACCCTGGAACTGATGCTGCTGGGGATCTACCTCATCATCAGCATCCTCCTCAACATCTGGCCCCCCTTCCTCGTACCAACGATAGGTCCCATTCCTCTCAGGCATCACAATGCTCATCTGCCTGAGGGATTTAGCCCTCACTACCCTATAGTTCCCGCAGTCGCTCAAGTACCCTATGATCTGAGGAGTAAGAAGACCATAGGAACGAGCCAACCGGGTCACGAACATCCCCCCATACACCTTGTCAATATCCCTCTCACCCACACTGGTCCTCAAATAACTGGCAACCCAAAATGGGATGTTGCAGTAGACATCCGCAGAAAAGATGGTATACAAGTAGAACAGGTCTGAAGCTGTGACACGGTGAGTGGTGCCATGACGTCCTGACAGGCGGTATGTGATGCACCTGTGGACTAGCCTAGCTATGGGGTCCCTGATGGATGCAGCCCCAGTAGTCGAGGTGTAAACCCCGTTCCCTATGGTCAGCCAAAAAGTGATACACCTCATCTCACTCCTCTGAGTCTCCCCATGCAACAGCCTCTGCATAAAAGTCCCATCAACCTCCTCTCTAGTATACAACCCAATCCTCCAACCAAACTCAGCCACTGAACATGACCGCAACTCTCCCCCTAGCCTAAAATACACAGTGGTGCCCCCCATATCTGTCCTAGCCTCAGCCTGATCAAAACGGAAGGTTGCAAAGAACTCCCTCACTAACTCAATATATACTGTCTCCCTAATCCTAAACAACCTCTCCCACTGTGGACCCGCAAACCCATCTGTGTGGATCCTCCCTAAAAACGCAGCCTCCAACCCATTGGCTCTTAGAAAATCCCAGTCAACCACAGCCCCAGCATCAATATGGTGGTTACACAACTCCGCATACTTGGTGTTAGCACCAACATTGTCAAACTCGCTCCAACTATGGACTAATTCTCCATAATTGACCCTTTGAGATCTAGAGGAACTGCCCTTATGTTGACGAGATCTTTTGCTCATTTTCCTGGAAAAAGGTGGAGTGAACGGAAACGATTAGAACGGGAACTTTTATGAACTTTATGCAGTCAGACACATCTGGCGCCGTCAAGAATAATCCTGACGCCGTCAGATGGATCAGAATCCGAATCATGCAAATGCGAGGGAAAAATCAATTTTCAAACTCTTAACCTGTTACCCAAACGCTCCTTTAATCAGAAAACATGGGTGGGGGGTCAAAGAATCCGTGGCATGAGTGCTTTCCCTAATCTAATGCATAATTCGAGTGAGATAACATAATCAACGGGTAACCCCCATGTTACAAATCACCAAATGGATGGCATTACGATTTGTTAATAATGGGTCAAGAGTGGGGTTTCGGGCGAAAGGGGTTTTTCAAATTGATGGGTCCTAGGGACAATTGATCGAAAAAGGATGAAGAAAAATCACTTACCAAGTGAAGATTGGATGCGGAAGACGTCGGATTGGAGGTTGGAGAATCGGAGTAGCAGCAGCACTTTGGGTGAGATTTGTGGGGTATGGGTTGAAGGTGATTGGTTTTGGGTTAATATTGCAGATTCATCGAGCTGACGGCGTCAAGAGTTAAATCTGACGCCGTCAGATGCCCGTGTAAGGTGAGGTTTGGAGTAGTTCCATGTTCAGTCCCTGCACTTTGCGTGAATAGCTAAACATTAGTAAAACCCATGAGTAGCTATTCCGTTGACGAGGTCCACCAGGGTCAAACGTCTCATTATTGTCACGGAAAGAGGTAAGGTTGTAGAAGGGGTCGGGTGACGTTTTGGCTAAGTTGATCCCTATGCACGGGTCATTGGTGTGAGAAGAAAGATGTTGTTCCATAGGGGGTTTCAAATCAGTGGTGTATTTGAGGTGCAACCTCTTTACACCGGGTTTAAAACCAAAAGAACGTTTCTTAGATAGGTTTGGGAATGTGGTTAGCAGGCATCCAACGAAAATGTTATGGAATTGCGAATTCTTTTCTTTCTGAGGATGCTCACAAGAGTGGGGGGTGATTGACGGTGAAGCACTTGGGTAAAGCTTCTCGTTATCCTCTTGGTTAAACATCAAAGGGGTTGAGACCTCGAAGACCTTTTCGATTTTTTTAGGTACGGAATTTTCCTTGATCCTTTCTTTGACCCTTAACATGAATTGGTCTGCGAAATTCATAAACGCTTTATGAGTACCCTCCATGCGTGCTTCTAGGTGCTGGATTTGTTTTTCCTGATTATCCATGAAGGTTACCATTATCCTTTCGAATTCCTCTTGTCGTGAATGTTCAGGAAAATTCTGGTTGATAACCGTATTCCTGCGTAGATTATGATTCCACACGGGTTCAGCAGCAAGTTTCTCAATACTTATTAATTCATTTACCTGCTTCTCGATGCTTCCTAACAACTGTTCTTGGGTGGCACATGCGTAGTCAAGTTTTACCTTGCTTGGGAACATCGGGTCCTCCCATCCTTCCTCTTCGTATTGTGCCAACTCCTCAAGAACTTTCCAGCACTCGTCAACGCTAAGTCTATCTAGCCTACCCTTGGCTCTGTAATCAATGGCTTTCCTTGTTTGATAGTCAACCTTATCGTAAAAGATTTGGATCTGGAGCCATGGTTCGATGCCATGATGAGGGACTTTTCGGAGTAGGTCTTTATATCGAATCCATGCTTCATAAAAGGTTTCATTTTGACGTTGTTGGAACATCAAGATGTCATTCTTAAGCTTAGTAGTTCTCCCCGGTGGGAAAAATTGAGCAAGGAAACGAGTGGTGAGATCATCCCATTTGGTGATGGATCCCGCGGGTAAACGCTCAAGCCATTGACTAGCTTGATCCCGTAGAGAGAATTGGAATAGACGTAAACGGGTAGTCTCTCTAGTTTCAACACCTAGGTCTATGGAATCTACGATTTTGAGGAAGTCCTTAAGATGTTGGTTTGGATCTTCGGAATGAAGTCCATGGAATGCACATCCGCTTTGCACCAACCGGATGGTGTAGGATCGCAAGGGGGTCACATTGGCTCCGGTGAGCTCAATGGTGTTTCGGTAGCCTTGGTGGCTAGGTCGGGAATACTCTCCTAAGGTTCGGGGCCTAAGGGGTTCTAGTGGCGGGTTTTGTTGTGGTGGGATGATGGGTTCAAAGATGTTCCCGTTGTCCATTGTGTCGGGCGGTTACGAACAAAGGCACAAAGAAGTAGATAGACTAAAGAAAACTTAAAAATAAAAATAAAATCTTACTAGAAAGGAATCTAGCAAGTAGACCTAATAAAAAGAAATTCTAACCTAGACAATAACTATTCCCCGGCAGCGGCGCCAAAAACTTGATGCGTGGGAATTGCAACAGGCTTTACCTCTCGAGGGATCTCGAGAAGCTTACAACCCCCACCAGGCACTGTACCTGATCGTTGTAGTATAGTATAGTGACAAGTACCGGGGGATTGATCGTTCGGCTTAGGAATAGTGTCGCTAGGATTAGAAAGCCTAAATACTAGTTCTAAAGGTGAGGGATGATTATTTTTGTGTTTTTATATTTTTATGAAAGCAAGTAAAATCTCGGGTTTTGGAAGAGTGGGCGGAATTAGTTGCTATTCAACTAACCCAATACTAAAATACAATCAAAATAAAATAATAAAAATGAAAATAAACTAATTAAACTAAAGTTGTGAGCAGTAATTGGAGAAAATGTGTTTACCTAGATTTCACTACTCCCTAGATATCTTTTACACGTTAATTACTTGTTATAATTGCATGGATGACGGATCGTATTCCTTAATACCATTCATGGGGTGGCACACATAACTCCCCAATTCTATGAGCTCTTATCTCCTCCTACACCATGCCCAGCACAACTATAGGGATTGTAAACAGTGGCTCATGCATTAAATACAACCAATAAAGACCTAGTGCGCCTCGGTTCATGTTTCTTAAGACGTTCACGCATGTTACCATTTGGAGATCTGCCAGTTTTCTTAAGCCTAACATATAAATCATTCATCCAAGACAAGAATAAACAAGTAATCAACACATAATCAATATCTAGGTTTCATTAGATCTAAGCAAACACAAAAGAGATCTAGCCTAGCATGATAGAATTAAGACAAGAACATGATATAGACAACCAACACATAGACATATTGATTGAATTAGAAGAATACTTATCTTAATTAATCAGGCAAGGTATCAAGGGGTTGGAACCCTTGAAAAACCTGTAAAGTTACACCAAAATCGTACTTAGGGTTTCTCCCAAAACTTCTCTCCTTAAATGTGAAAAATTAGAAAACTATATATAGAAAAATAGGTTTGACGGCGTCAAGCGTAAACTTGTGACGCCGTCACCTCGCCGCCAAAACTCTCCTCGGACTGCCTAGATCCACTTCTGACGTCGTCAAGACTTAAGCACTTCCAGGCCGTCATGACTCTTTTACTCTTGACGCCCTTCCTACGTGACGCCGTCAAAACTCTTCTGGGTCGTCATGGAAATTTATGAAATTTGCTCTTGACGCCGTCAAGGATTTGCTCTTGACGCCGTCACCTACTGTTCCCTGCTTGGAAAATTAAGACTTTGGCGTTTTCTTCACTTTTATGCTCCAAAAACGTCCGAATTGCTTCCTTTTCTAGATTTCACTCCCAAAGTACCTAAAATCACAAAAGGAACGATTTAGGGCAATATTTGATCAAATAAATTCGGATTCGGGCTTAAATGACCCCCTAAAAGTGGTTCATTTTTCGCCTCATCAGTTTTAGTCAAGGAAAACCTAGGAAAATGTGGAAGAATGTTAATGAAATACCTTCTTTTATTCCACATCAACAGAAATCCAATTCTGCTGAAAAACATTCTTCATGGAGAAGAACCAGTACTAGACCTTATGTTCGACCCACTAGTTCTTTCTTTTCTAATGGTTATTGGCCTAGTCACTTTGACTCAATGTATTTTGGTGGAGGGTATTGGGATACTGCTGTGAAGCCCTCAGCAGGTTGTTCTTGGACAAAGAAGGGACCTAATTTGCATTACAGGCCCAAGAACAATTGTGGATCTAAAACATCTACATTGCCTACCTCTAATGATCCACAAGGCAAGCTCAAGTCAGCACTGACTTGAATCTCCAATGTGTACTAACTTTTGTATATTTTTGTTGTTGTTGTAGGATCATCCTTTGAAAAGTACTGAAGTAGGTATAGTTGATAGTGGTTGTTCCAGAAGTATGTCAGGGAACAAGGAGAAGATGCATGACTTTGTGCCTATAGAAGGAGGAGGCAGTGTAACCTTTGGTGGTGGAGATGGAAAAATTACTGGGAAAGGAACTATTAAAACACCTTTGTTAGATTTTGAAAATGTTTATTATGTGAAGGAACTTGAGCACTTTAATCTGTTCTCTGTATCACAAATTTGTGACACTAAGAATAAGGTTTTCTTCTCTGAGGATGAATGTCTTGTGCTCTCCAAGGACTTCAAACTTCTAGAAGATACAACTGTTTTGCTGAGAGTTTCTAGAACCTTCAACTTGTACACATTCAATCTGAATGATGTTAAACCTAAAGGAGATCTAACATGTTTGGTGGCCAAAGCTTCCCCGAATGAATCTACAAAGTGGCACATGAGAATGGCTCATGTAAACTACAAGACTATCAACAAGTTGTCTAAACTTGGTCTTGTTCAGGGCCTTCCTTCAAAACTCTTCACCAATGAACACAATTGTATTGCTTGCAACAAGGGAAAGCAACACAGAGCCTCTTACAAAGCCATAACTGCTGTGAGCACCATCTCAGAACCTCTTCAGTTGCTGCACATGGATCTCTTTGGTCCAACTCCTATCAGAAGTATTGATCATAAGTACTTTTGCCTGGTTATCACTGATGATTTTAGCAGGTTTTGCTGGGTATTCTTCTTGAAAACTAAAGATGAAAAAACTCCTATTTTGAAAGAATTCATCACTTTAATTGAAAACCCGCTAAATAAAAAGGTTAAAGGCATTAGGTGTGACAATGGGACAGAGTTCAAAAATGTTGTTTGAATAGAATTCTGTAAGTCTAAGGGGATTAGAAGGGACTATAGTACTCCAAGAACCCCACAACAAAATGGGGTTACTGAAAGGAAAAATAGGACCTTAATTGAGGCAGCAAGACCATGCTTGCAGACTCTAAATTACCCACTATGTTTTGGACTAAAGCAGTAAGTACTGCTTGCTATGTCTTGAACAGGGTATCCATCACTAGACATCATGTCAAGACACCTTATGAACTTCTCACTGGGAAAGTTCCAGACATTCATTACCTTAAGCCTTTTGGTTGCAAAGTGACATTTTGAATACTGCTGATTCACTGGGTAACTTTGATGGGAAAGCTGATGAGGGATACATTGTGGGTTATTCAGCTCATAGCAAGGCCTATAGGGTTTATAATTTGAATGCCAAAAGGATAGAGGAAACCCTTAACCTAAGATTTCTTGAAGATCAGCCTAATACTCAGGGACAGGGCCATTCTTGGTATTTTGACCTAGATTATTTGACTGATTATTTGGGGTACACTAGACATGCTTCTAATCCTAATGCAGGTACCAAAGATCCAATTTCTAACCCTGCAGGTTCCATGGATGATGACTCAGAGAGTGACTCTGAGCCAGATGAACATACCATTTTTGTACCTTCTTTTCCACCTAACCATTTTGTAGGAAATCATTCTGCTGCTGAACAAGATGATGAGTCACATTATGCAGAGGATCTTGCTAGACTTAAGAAGCAAGAACATGCTGCTACTCAGGAAGCTCAGAGACTCAGTGAAAAGGTTGCACAAGAGACTGATGCCATCCTTCAACAATCAGCATAAGCAGTCAGTGGAAACAAGGATGCTACTGACAGTTCTACTGAAGGCACTCCTATTCCCACTGATGAGCTCAAAGCTGCTGATACTCCTGCTATACAATCTCCCATTTCTACTGAAGCTTCTACAGACTTTGAGAAGCCCTTTACAAGATTTCCAAGTCCTTCTGATCTTGGCAATAATCAACCCAAGCCTGGTCTGTTTCACTCAGCTTCTTATGATACTGAGTTTGGGCCTACTGTCAACAACCTTGATGCCACAATTGTTGTCAACCCTACAGCAACAAAGAGGATTCATAATGCTCATCCCCTATCAGAGATTATTGGAGATCCTAAAGCACCTGTTAGAACTAGAAGCACTGTCAAACACACTAAATATGGTGAAGTTGCTTTCATCTCTTATTTCTACAATCAAAAGAGGGACAATCACACAGACTTCAAACATTGTCTGTTTGCATGCTTTCTTTCTCAGATAGAGCCAACTAGTGTTCCTCAAGCACTGGCTGATTCAAGTTGGCTTGAAGCAATGCAAGAAGAGATGCTGCAATTTAAGAATCAGCAGGTTTGGATATTGGTTCCTCTCCCTGATGGTAAATATGCCATTGGGACAAAATGGATCTTGAAGAATAAAAGAGATGCACGGGGTATTGTGGTGAAAAACAAAGCAAGATTAGTGGCTCAAGGGTTTAGGCAAGAGGAAGGCATTGACTATGATGAGGTCTTTGCACCAGTGGCCAGAGTTGAAGCAATTAGGATATTTTTGGCCTATGCATCATATATGGGCTTTATGGTTTATCAGATGGATGTCAAAGGTGCTTTCTTGTATAGTGAGATTGAAGAGGAGGTTTATGTGACTCAACCCAAGGGATTTGAAGACCCTGATAATCCTGAGTATGTGTATAAGGTTGTCAAAGCTCTTTATGGACTTCATCAGGCTCCCAGAGCTTGGTATGCTAGACTTTCCAAATTTCTGCTGAAGCATGGCTACAGAAGAGGTGCCATTGACAAGACTCTATTCCTAAAGAAAGATTCCAGGGATATTATTCTTGTGCAGGTTTATATGGATGACATTATATTTGGTTCCACCAAAGAAGCATGGTGTAGAGAGTTTGAGGATTTGATGAAGGGAAAATTTCAAATGAGTGCCATGGGGGAGCTCACTTTCTTTTTGGGTTTACAGGTTCAGCAGAAACCTGATGGTATTTTTATTCATCAGGAGAAGTATGTAAAAGATATGTTGACAAACTTTGATTTGGAGAATGTCAGGACTGCCACTACTCCCTATGAAGCTCCCAAACCAAAGAACAATCTTGACCCTGATCTTCCTGTGAATGTTCATTTATACAGGTCAATGATTGGTTCTTTGATGTATTTGACTACTTCTAGACCGGATATTACATTTTCTGTGAGTGCTTGTTCAAGGAACCAAGTCACTCCACTTACCTCTCACTTGAATGCTGTCAAAAAGATCTTTAAGTACCTGAAAGGCCAACCCAAATTAGGTCTTTGATACCCAAAAGAATCTCCATTTCAGCTAGCAGCTTATAGTGACAGTGACTATGCTGGTGCCAATTTGGATAGGAGATCCACAACTGGAGGTTGCCAATTCCTTGGAAGAAGACTGATTTCTTGGCAATGCAAGAAACAGACCATTGTTGCTACCTCTACTACTGAAGCAGAATATGTTGCTGCTGCCAATTGTTGTGGACAGGTTCTATGGATTCAGAATCAATTGCTGGATTATGGGTATAATTTCATGAATACTACCATTTTCATTGACAATCAAAGTACCATTTGCATTGTTAAAAATCCAGTTTTTTATAATAGAACCAAACATATTGAAATCAGGCACCAGTTTATCAGGGATGCTTATGAGAAACATTTAGTTAAAGTGGTAAAAATTCACACAGATGAAAATGTGGCAGATTTGTTAACCAAAGCATTTGATGGACCAAGGTTTCAATATTTGGTGGTCCATATTGGTATGCTTAACCCTTAACTGCAAAGTTTAAGGGGAGGCATAAGCCTCAGGGGAGGCATATGCCTCAGGGAAGGATTGTGATTGTAAACTTTGTATAATTTGTACAATTTATAATTTGTACAATTTGTATAATTTTTGAGTTTTTAACACTAACCAACTAATGTGTTGTAAGTTTGCTTGGTCTGTTTGCTAGTTTGTGTCTGTTTTGCAGAATGCCATTGCAAGTTGTTGATGAGATGTGTTTCTTCTGAAGTTAAAATGAGGCTAAGATTGATTTCTACTGATTCAAAATATACAGAGATCAAAATTTAGCAAATGAGTTTTTCATTCATTCTGAGAACATATTGCAGTTTACAAACAACTTCAAATGAAATTACAAGATGAAATCCTATACTAGTCTAAATCAGTCAAGCTCCTATCATCTATTACAAAAGCTGGTGCATAACCAGTATGATGAAGAAGCTGAAGCTGAAGATGAAAATGGAAAAAGAAGAGGGGGAAGAATGATGAAAACAACGATGAAGATGCTCAAGAACCTCATCACCATCATCACACCATTTTCCCTTTCCCCTTACCCACGATATCTGTCCTCTTGCCCTTTCCCTTGCTTCCAGGGTATGAAGAACCAGGTTCTGGAGCAGGAAGACCTAACACCACACCCCGTGATGTTGGAAGAGATGAATTTCTCTTCCTAGGCCTTGTTTGGGGTCTCTCTGGTGTGGAAGGAGGAAGAAATGAGGGATCTTCGTCTTCATCCTCTGAAGAGTCTTCATCAGATGTGAAAATAAAGGGAGAGACATATTGCCTCTCAGCAGGAATGGGAGCATTAGTTGCTTCCCCCTTCTCCAAGCCATTCCATCGCCTTTCCAACTCACGTGCATAATCAGAATCATCGAACTCTGAGGGATATGGTGGACGATCATCGGATGAGGAGGAAGAGGAGGAGGATATGTCTATGATTTCAGGCTTGGAAGACATTATTTGAGGGAAAATTGAGATTAATTGGAAAATTAGGGTTTTGAGATGATTTGGGGATAATTTGATGTCTGAGAAGTGTAATTTGGGGTTATTAAATAAGCAAAGTTTAGGCGTTATTGATGTGCGTTTTATTAGTACATGTTTTAAATTTATAAGGGTGAATTACCAAATCTAGAAACAACACATACGAGCAAGTGTACTTGTCCGTTATAGCAAGATATGATGGTAAGTCAGGATCGTTCGCAGGGATTTGGGTGTTTTCAACTGTGAAGAGTCTATGTAACAATAAGCAATCAAAAGGATGGTAATTGGTTGTCACGATCCAAAATACCATATAAGCAATAAGTAACACGAAAATGATGGTTATGTAAATTCAATAAGATTAAAAACTACACTTGCTTAGACTAGTTTACTACTTAATGACACACATGATTGTGATAACTTTTGCTTAATTTATTTCTGAGTCATTAGCTAGACTCTTCCCCAGATTAGGATACTTTGACGGTACGGTTCAAATGGGGAATTTCAGTTCTTAACCATTGAGGGTATGGGATCTCTGGTATGTACTTCACAAGTGATGGACATTCTTTGGATTTGACTACGTGATAATCCCTTTTCGTTATATTGAACGGTTCATCGAGTTTATTAGAAACGAAGACAAGTGGTGTATCTTTTTGATTTTTCGAAGGGTCATTAGACTTTCCACTCCTAGTGAATACGTCATTCACGTTCTCAATGTGAGCTGGAGGAGGTGGGTTAGTCATACCATTTTGTTTTGAAGAAACTGGATTTTGCGGTTTAGACCATTCGTCTATTTTTCTTTCCAATTCTCCATTCTTCTTGGGTACCTTTGACACTCCTTTCTCCTGCTTCTTAAAAACTTCCTTTCCAACGTCTCCAATTGCATTGAGTTTCTTGTTACTAACATGTTTTGACAATTCATCATGTGTAAACATATTCTCTTTCACTAAGAGTTCAATGTACGGGATGTGCACGGTGCAATCCTCAAGAAAAGGTGAAATGTTTGGTGAACTAGATATGATTTGGTTCGGATTAGGCATGGTTGGAATAGATTCAGTTTCATCCTCCTCGATAAATTCATCATCACCCTTATCATGTTCATTTTGGATTGAGGGTGTTTTGTAGACAAATTCATGTCTTGGATTGGAATCTGTTGTTTGAGGAAGTGATTCGGTACGATGGAATTCTTGCTTCTTTTCCATGTCTTGGATTATGGCTTGGTGGTTCCTTTTTCCTTGATCGATTTGTCATTCCAATTCTACCACAGGGTCTTTCATACTCTCATTTGCTTCCATCCATTCTCTCATCATCTCCTCCGGTGAGGTTTTGGTTTCTTTGTTTTGTCCAAAATATTGTGATGAAAGTGGTGTTTCATTTTGTGGCCAGAAATGAGGATGGTTAAGGTTCGGGTTTTGGCTTGAACAGGAGTATGAATTTTTCAGCTTTTGGTTGTGATATCCGTCATGATATCTTGCTTCATTAGGTTCAATCATCAGCATGTCATTATCCGTGTGGTATTCTGAAGCATTGTCATCTTCATCATCTCTACGAGCATCTCGTAACTCCTTCAGCTCTTGCCTTATCTTCTTGAATTCAACGTCAATATGTCTGGTAAGAGCTTCTAATTTCTCAATCAATGTGGAATGATCGGCATTGATGTTGCTTCCACCGGCGGAAACAACGGTTTTTGGTTTGGGCACGATTAGAGAATTTTTCGAGAAATCGAGCTTGAGTTGGACCTTGTCCTCAAGGATTTTGTAAGCTTCGTTGGGAATATTATAGAGGAATATTCCTTCGGCATCGAGAATTCCTTGACTTGGATCGTCTAAACCATGATAGAATATTTGAATGATCGATCCTTTGGTTAGACCATGTCCATGACAAGTGCGAAGCATATCTTTCATACGGAGCCAAGCATCAATGAGAGTTTCATGATCGAGTTGTTGAAAGTTGTGATTGTCATTTAGGAGACGTTTAAACTTTGCGGGAGAAAAGTATCGGCTAACAAAAGCTTCTCTCATCTCTTCCCACGTAGTAATTGTTCCTTTATTTAATTCATTCAACCAAATCTTGGCTTCTCCGGACAATGAGAAAGGAAAAGTCCTCAATTTAACCGCTTCCTCTTGATTTTCACCATAATGGAATAGGTTACTAATCTCAAGAAAATCAGCTATGTGTCGGTGAGGATCGGATCGGATTCTCCCATCGAATTGATTCTCCCGAATCATTTGCATGTGGGTACCCTTGATATGGAAATTGTTTGGAAAAGGGTGTTGAATAATAGCGGAACTAGGTGTTGGTGCAACCGTCCTAGTGCTTGACCACATGGATTGGTCATCGGGATCAACGACGGTTATAGGTAGGGAATCGGGTTGAGTTTCAACTTTCACTTCGAATATGTCGATTACCACAAAAAGTTCCTCGATGAATGGTGATTTTGGATAAAGTTCGGTTGATTCGATCTTTAAGGGTAAGATTGGTGTCTTATCGGGTTTACGAATCCTCTTTTTGATTTTACGTTTAAGCTCGTAAAGTGGACTAACAAGTTGTTTACCCCATGAGTGTGAGTTTATATAAAACCGGAGCGATTCGTAAAATATCACAAAAAGTAAAAATAAAAACATAATGAAAATGAACACTAAGAAAAATCTTTTTGTATTTTTTAAATTGAAGTAAACAAAAATAAGCTTAACTAAGATAAGAAAATCGTTACTATTATAACTACTAGAAGTTTAAGAAAAATAAACTAATTACGACAAAACGTTTTTTTTTTTTAATAGACTTTTTTTTTTACTTTTAATTAAAAGAAAACCTAAAAAGACAATTTTATAAAATAATTTACTAAAGAAATAAATAAGAAAAGAAAATAACAAGAACACAAGAAAAATAAATCACTCCTAAGGGTGGGTTGGGTGGTGTTTGTTTCGAACTAAGGTGAAAAGGTAAAAATGGGTTTTGAAAAAAAATGGTTTTTGTAAAAAGAAATGGTTCAGCCGATCGGTTTGGTAGACAAGCCGATTGGTTGAATTGGGTTATTGGTCTAACCGAATCGGATACGGGTTCGTACCGATCGGTTGGATTGGGTTTTTGGGTCTAACCGATCGGTTGGATGTCAAACCGGTCGGTTGGATAGCTCGGTAAATGTTTTTCTTGGTTATCCGATCGGATGGACGGTAAGCCGATCAGATGGGCAGCTAGGATTTTTTTTTTTTCGAAAGCAAAAACGAAACAACTAGAGAATGATTAAAGCACAGAAACAAAACAAACAAAAAGACAAACAAATCCCCGGTAACGACGCCAAAAACTAGATGTGCGTTTTATTAGTACAAGTTTTAAATTTATAAGGGTGAATTACCAAATCTAGAAACAACACATACGAGCAAGTGTACTCGTCCGTTATAGCAAGATATGATGGTAAGTCGGGATCGTTCGCAGGGATTTGGGTGTTTTCAATTGTGAAGTATCTATGTAACAATAAGCAATAAAAGGGTGGTAATTGGTTGTCACGATCCAAAATACCATATAAGCAATAAGTAACACGAAAATGATGGTTATGTAAATTCAATAAGATTAAAAACTACACTTGCTTAGACTAGTTTACTACTTAATGACATACATGATTGTGATAACTTTTGATAACATGTTGGTTGTGATAATTAGATGGTGGTCTAATCTATTGTTTCTACATATTAAAACTTGGCCAAGATCTTAGTTTATAAAAACAAGCTTTAAGTGTAAACCAATCAATTCAAGATCCATCCAAGGTTCATAAGGTATGGTGAATATCTTAAACACAAGAACAAACTCTTATTACAAATCAAATACTCTTAGGAAATAGTCATTACAAAAGGTAACCCATTCATAGACAAAAAGGTTACAATTGTTTATAAACATCTAAACTTTCGTCCAACTAAAGGTTTACAAACAATCCGATTTGATGTTATAAAAGCATTCTCATTACAATCATACTTCTTGTTTCTTTGTTTAGTCAAGAATAATTATGGTGAAAAACAATCATTCATAGACAAATGATTATAACTAGTTGAATAATAACAAATCTTTCGACCCTTGAAACTATTATCAATTAGTTAACCTTGGCTCAACAAATGTCACTATGAAACTTAAGGTACAATTGGTTCTTAGGATTGACTTGAAATTGAATTAAAACACATTATCACAATCATAAGCAAACCATTAAATAATAAACATCATCTAAGCAAGTGCACAAATGTACTAGCAACTCATAGCAAACATGAACATAAACTCAGAATTTTGAACATTAGAAATCATAATTAAAAGTCTTACAATGATTGAAATAAGATAACAAATGATGTAGTAATGATGCCTCAAGTATTGGTGATGACTTCTTGATGTTTTGGCCTCCAAAATATGACTTCTTGGACCTCCAAAGTTTCCTGGGATTTTATGGACGAATTTTGGTATTGAGAGGGAGTAATGGTGGTAAGAGAAGTGTTCTCTCAAGTTGGGATAGAGAGAAATGGTAAGTGGTGATTAGAAAAGCATGTAAAGGTCTCTATTTATACTCCTCTCAAGGTCTAGACTCATTAATACATCAACTTGGCCTCCAAGTAGTTTAGAAGGACCTAGAATACCAAAAAGAATGGCCTAGAATCTGGTAGAATGAGGTAGAATGAGTTTTTGCAAAATCTGTACGAGGGCTCCATCCGATCGGATGGTCATCCATCCATCGGTTGGGCAAAAGTCATAAACATGAAAGTTGTAGATCTTTCTCTTAGCTTTCTGTGGCCGCGAACGGGGGGTCAAACGGAGTCCGTATGCTCAAGTTATGGCTAAAATGGTGAAGGTGTGTCGGGAACAACGAGTCTTCCAATAATTCTTCGTTTTAGCTTATTTTCTTCATTTCTTTACTCGTTTTCTCTCTTGTACTTTATTCTTGAGTCTTTTGAGTAACAACTTCATGACTTTTATCTTCTCGAACATACTCCAAGAGACTTTCATTTGTCGGGAATTCTTCGTACATGCATAAATCTTCGTTTTTGTTCATTTCTTCATCTTTTTCATCATTTTCTTGTACTTTAGCTTCCATGAACCTAAAACACGAATTATGCTCAATTAAGTACCATAAGTTCATAAAAGTGATCATAAAATCCACAATAACGCTCATAAAAACATGTTAATTTTGAGCGTTATCAAATCCCCCACACTTGAACTTTGCTTGCCCTCAAGCAAATCTAGAAAAAGAAAAATCGAAACCATACCTAATTGAAAAAAAACGAAAAGAAATTTTTGAAAAGTATAAAAATTTGAAAAATATTTTTGGGTTTTTTTTTTTTTTTTTTTTTTTTTAATAATAACACAAACAAGCGAAAATGAGATAAATAAACGAAAATGAGCACAAACTCCCCCACACTTAAGGGTTTGCTTGTCCTCAAGCAAAAATTAAGTAAAATAGATCCACATGGTGCATAAGTATGTTTAGAAAAATGTGATGCAAATCTACCAAGCACAAGTACAAGATACGATTCATCGTTTTAAGCTTTAGTGGTGAAAAACCGAGATGTTTGACAATACCCAATGATTTTCTTGCTTGATTAACATTTCTAAACACCTCACAAAAAAGGAATGAAGTATAATTCACTCAACACTCATTTATTTGAGGTGGTGGAGTATATAAAAGAGAAATCACACTCATTGCTCAGTCATGATTTATTTATTACCATAGGCTTGTACAAGAAACAAAACTTCACTGACATGGCGTAAGCACCAAGTGTAAACATCTAAAGAGGTCTTTTATTCGGGTTGTAATGTTTAGGTTTCGGGTTGTACCAGGCTTATGTTCAAACATCTCATACAAAAACATAATAGATTACTGGTGCGAATTCTTGATTACTCAAAAACCGGATGGTCACTACCATATTCTTGCACTTGATATTCTCACAAAGCCATTACTATATCCGTAGAGATAAAGTAATTTGGTAAGGGTAGGGATAAGGCATGGGAATATTTATGAAATTAGTTTTAAAAGAAAAATCAAGTCAAGTCTAAGTCCCATTGTTGCTAGTCACAAAACAATCCACAAACCCAAAAATGATTATAGTTGCAATCTCCTCTTCTTCACATATCGATCACCATATATATATATATATATATATATATATATATATATATATATATATATATATATATATATATATATATATATATATATAACAGGAGGCGTTACACGCGTATTGCCACCTCATTGCCCAGTCATTGCCATGTAATTCATTTTCTGCCATGTTATCAGCCATGTAAGCAATTGTTTAAATTTATTTTATTTTCATTTTCCATGTCATCACATTTAGTCCACATCATTACAAAATTTATTAAAATTCGGCTGCATAAATTTTTTAAAAAAAAAGACCCTGGCATGGATTCGAACTCAAGACCTGTTGTATATTACGATGTATGTTACCCACTAAACCACCTTATTGTTTTGGGTATATCCTCTAGCCAAATTTCTATATACAATAAGAAACCAATTATGTACTTGATAATTATGGAAAATATATAATCTGAATATTACCCGATTCATTCATTATATTTCTAGAACCCTAATATCATTCAACTGGAACCCTAAAACACACAATATTTTTTTCCCATAACCCTAATAACGGTGTGCTCATACATATGGTGCTGCAGGTTCATCGTCTATTGAAAAGCCAAGGATATCAAACAAACGTGTCAGGTATTCTCTTATTTTTAAAAATGAAAAACTATATATGTTGATTCCCAATGGCTTCAGTAAGCTTGGCACTCGATCTTCTAACTTAACTTGCTTTTCCAGCGGCTTCTTTAACTTTGGTACTCAGTAACCCATGTAATTGTTCTACTCGATGGAATGCAAATTTTTCATGGTTGTTTGTTAGTACTAATTATCTTTGGGTCAATAATATGATTTAATACATGCAGTTAACATCCATATATGGTGTCCCCTTAGTTCCTATTTGTTGTGGACAGTACTGAAGACCCAACTAATCATATTGTACCTCGCTTACTTCTACATTTTAAGGTAGGTCAAATATTGTGGACGGGCAACACTTTTCTTTAGTTTCTCTATACTACTTAAGGTAAAGATATCCCAAACCAATATAAAATCAGATGTTATTATTGGTGTCATTGACATAGGTAATGACACGTGAGAAAATGCCTTCAACAAAATTTGTCAACAATGAGCGAATGATATGGATCTAGCCCGACGATGAACCATATTCACCCATTATCCCTTCACCACTACCACCTCCAGGATTCCAGATACATGATGAGGTATGATACTGCAAATTATAAAAGATATTAAATCATGTTAATCGACAAAAAGTATTTAACATATGATATATATTCATTATCATGTCATTATACTAATTGCACCAATAGATTGTGATGTAACTGCCTGTGGTTCATGGACTGCTTCTTGACAACCTTTTGGATATAGCATACGCTCCTTTCACTCACACTTCCACCATACAAAGGGTTGGAGTGTTCCAAGGTCTACTTCCCACTTTCACATTTAAAAAAATTAGATCCCTATAATTTTTAAACTTTAGATGACTAACATTTGCTTTCATCTTTATTCTATATGAGAATTCGCAAAGCCAATGTAGCATGTGCCTTCAAGTTCATTTTTGTTGAAATCTTCTGATTTTCAAGGGTTTATTGGATTAGTATATGCTCATAAGTTTGTTAACTGTACATGTCCTCTTATGCAGGTGGTTAATTTATTTATATCATATTTTGGTGGTGCTTTTGATGAGGATGCCTCGCAACAACTTCGTTTTGATCTACGAGTTATTAGATGGTATGGAATGCTTTATTTAAATCACATGTCGTCATTTTTTTTTTACTTTATAGCATTTTACTCTGTTGTATATCTGCTGAAATTACTTAAAGAGCTTGGAACACCAGGTGTATTGATGATAGGTAACTGGGTATTTAAAAGACTCGTCTTCTGATAATACATTTTTGGTTTACTATTTTTCTAGAATCGACACAATTCGTAAGTCACATTAAACAATTGTTGTAAAACTAATAATGGTGAATTGGGTGATTGGTTTTCTGTCATATAATTCTGAAGAGGTATAGTTATGTTGCATATGTAATTGTCATTCTTAAACACTACTGTGTATTAAGTGGGTTATAGAATGGAGGGTAAACAACTTTTGTAATTTGGCAATTATAATTTTTTTCACTTATTTTGCCAAAAAAGAAGTATAACAATTTTTCTATAATTTATTAGATGTTCTATTTTGTTACATATTTGCAGCAAATGACGTTGAATAGTGAAGAATAACTTATTATAAAAATCTAAACTTAGTTGTGTTTTTAACCGGTTGGACATCACACATTTATGTCTAGAGAGTGTAATGAAATTTGCAGTTGGCTAAGCCTCTTAATCTATAGCGTCAGCTTCAATTTCAATAAAAGTCTATGACGCCTCAAGTAGAGATCAATCATCAAAACTAACGTGTTTTAAATGGTTCAACACATCTCTTCTCCTTCTCATTCTCAACTTTTGCTACCATACCTTGACCAACACAATCGATCTAGATCCGTGAGCTCTGAGTTGGTAAGAGCGCCTGGGATATTTCTCGGGAAGTTGGTGGTTCGAATCCACCCGGATCTGTCAACTGTTAAAGGTGTCTTTTGGCGAACCTCTTACCTCTTTGAAGTTCATGACTTTAGGTATTGTATTATGAAACCAGTGGGTCAATTGTCCCATTGTTTGAGATAGTACCTCCAACGTATATGACGCACTATTCTAAGCGATCTTAACCTGTCAGTGTATCCTTTGCTCTTAAGATGGATATTTCTAATATTAATATCGAGATGAAGTGGTATGTATATAGTGTTGTTAATATGTTTCTGAAAAATGTGGTTGTTCACAAGGTACTTTTCTCTGATATAACAATTTAGGGTCAAATGCTGTGGTCCTTTGTTTCTGTAAACGATGGATTCTTCCAACTGGAAATTGTACTACACATATTGGACATTATATCATGGAAAGTTTAATTTTCAACATATTTTTGTGATTATATCAGCAATGAGAGGAGGATATGTACTAACTCAATTACTATAGAAAGTTGCAGAACTGCTTGCAGGCTCAAATGCTAGGAAGAAAGAACTGGTATGAACAATATACTACATAATTAGAAAATTGTAAGCTTATCTCTTCTGAAATTATTTGAACATACTATAGGTTACAACAACAGTGAATGGTCTACGCCTTTACGGGAAAGTGCTGCAAGTAGAACCGACAGATTCCCTTTTCATACGCTCCACTTCTTGAGTAGCAGTTCCATAGGCCTGTAACTCCTAACAAGGGTACTATATTTTCTATTTTCCTGAGTTAAAAGCTAACTTTTAAACTGGACTGAAAACCAGTACATTAACAGTTCTTACAAGCTGTCTGTTATTGCATTTTTCTTAATTTTTAGGTTTAGCTGTTGCGTATAAGGCATTTTCTCTTCATTTTTGGTTTCTGTCCTGGTGTTATGAATGCCATGCAGGTATTTGCCTAGCTATGTGCAAATGGAACTCTGTTGAATTGCACTGATTATATATCAACATTGGCAAGAGGGTGCGAGTCGGGCAACAGGTCATAGTGGATTTGAGCACGGGATGGATTTACCCACAAACACTTCCATTGTGAAATATAGGGAACTACTAATCAATGATTATAAAATTGGTTTTGTACAGATAATTCCAGACGCATAATAATCCAAAGATCATTGATGGGAATATGTATATAACTTTAATGAGATTCAAGCTCCTTAAACCATGAATTCAGATGTTAATGTGCTCCTAGCATTAGCAACTAATAAGGAAGGTGATACGACTGAGATTGAAAAAATTGATGAGATAATTGCTAAAAAACCTCAATGGATCAATACGAGAATGAGTCGTCTGATAAGTTAGGATAGACTATTTATGTTGGATTTCATCAGATTATCAAAGGCTTCATGGCTCAAGTATGTTTATTTATTTATCTAATGTAGGTTAATTGATTATGCCGTTATGAAATATGCTCATCTGTGTAAGTAAGGTTTTCCTGACTGCAAAATAGTGCCCTAAGATTTCTTACGAAACTGTAAGTTGACAGTTTTTTATAGATATAAATAATGCCTTAGGTTACTTGTGAAATTGTTGGTTAAAAGTCCTAGACCCTCCCAGTTTGCCACTTTGAATTGTGTAGAAATACATGTGGGCATGTAGCATTAGATAGATGCACACACATATGAAAGAAACAAGAGAAGATTGTATTCAAAAGTGGGAATGTAGTATAGAATCAGGAGACGACCAAAAGTCAGTGGAGACAAAGATTACCTTTGTTGCTGGTGAAACAAGCAAATCAAGATTTAGACACCTAACATGATAGTAAAATGTTGTGCCAAATGACCCCATAACAGAATTAAATTATGCAATTCACTTTTTATTTTATTTGAGTATGATTTCTAGCTCACAAAAAGTGTCGATGACCCACTACTGGAAGCAAAGAGAACTGAGGACGATGTCAAGATTTAGGTTTACATTGGCCCATATTTTATATTAAATCAAAAGTGTATCCGACGTCAAAGATTTATTTAGTATAAGACGTCAAAGTGTATCATGCATATTTCTCCTTTTTTCAGACTTGAAAGCATCATAAGCCTTTTGAGCTGCACAGGAGTCGTCATATCTAAGTCACAAATTGGGTGTACTTGCCAGCCCTTTCAGGTATTATATGTTCAATATCTTTCAACTGTATGCTTTTATCTTCTTGTCTCTGGCTAATTGACCTCTACGGTACAGTTTGAGGCGACGAGGCCTTTAGGAAATGTATTGGCATTGATTTAGTAACCACAAATTCTTGTGTTTCAGTCATGGAGGGCAAGGTAACATCTGTATTTCATCTTTTTGAAATGTTGTACATGTTTTTATTTTGGATATTTGTTAAAGTTTAAGTATTGTGTTGTCATATGCTGTCCACAAAAGTTATTGAGAACGCTGAAGGAGCACCTACAACTCCATTAGTTGTGGCCTTCAACCAAAAAGGATAGTTAATTGTGGGAACTCCTGCTAAACGTCAAGCGGTCACTAACCCAACAAACACCGTTTTTGGGATAAAACGTATGATTGGGAGACGTTTTGACAATTCTCATACGCAAAAAAATGGGAATGGTTCCATATAAGTTTGTCAAGGTTCCTAATGGAGACGCTTGGGTCGAGGCTTATAGACAGAAGTATTCACCTAGCCAGATCGGTTCATTTGTTCTTATCAAGATGAAGGAAACTGCTGAAGCATATCTTGGAAAGACTATTAACAAGGCAGTTATTACTGTACCAGCTTATTTCAATGATGCACAAAGGCAAGCCACTAAGGATGCCGGGCGAATTGTTGGTCTAGATGTGCAAAGGATCATCAACAATCCAACTGCTGCTGCACTTTCTTATGGTTTGAATTAAAGAGGATCGTATTGCTGTTTTCGATCTTGGTGGTGGTACTTTTGATGTTTCCATCTTGGAGATATCTAATGGTGTTTTTGAGGTATGTGGCTTTGGTTTGGTGATCATCTTTGTTTTTTTGTTTCTGTTAAAGTGGATATGCGGTAATTCTTTTGTTTTCATAGGTGAAAGCCACAAATGGTGATACTTCCCTTGGAGGAGAGGACTTTGATAATTCTATTTTGGACTTTTTTGTTAGCGAGTTTAAGAGAACAGAGGGAATAGACTTGACAAAGGACAGGCTTGCCCTTTAGAGACTTACGGAAGCTACTGAGAAAGCTAAAATTGCGCTTCTGGTGCTAAGCATTAAAACATCACTTTGACAAGGTCCAAATTTGAGGCTTTGTTAAATAACCTGATCGAGAAGGCCAAGAACCCTTGCACGAAATGCGTGAAGGATGTTGGAGTCATAGTAATAACCACTAGACAACACATGCTACCATATGAGAGGTCATTGTCAAAGCTTGGCGGTGGTCCAGGAATGAACGTTGATGTTCTAAATTCTTTAGCTCGAGCTCTATACCAAATATCAAGTGCAATCTTTCTAGGAATAACTATACCAAATATCTGGTCGTAAACTTCGTTAGGCATGAAATTTGTTAACCACCTACTTTTTGTTTCCTAAATGTGAAGTTGGTAATAAAGGAGGGGCCCATGATCTATTTTTGATAAATTGCATCTTTGATTGATTCTACATCTGAGATAACAGTTGTAGGAACAACAGCCTCAGGTCATTGTGTTGGTACATGAAAATACATTGCCTCCATCACTCTATATATGAAATGAGATGTCACTAATGGAAACATAACATCTGATAGAAATTTACATCTTCATGAAGGTATAGTTGCAGGAAACTAAGCATACCATTCAAGCTCTAACTTCTGGTGACCTTCAACAGATTGCAACTTACACTCTCTCTATGTACGTCAATCTTACCTTTAATAAAAAAAATTAACGTAAACTAATACAATTAAAAAAAATTCCTCCCGTCCTTAAAAAATGAAATTCCGTTAAGTAACGTCATCAAAAGAAAAATTATAAGTCATGCCCGCCCATCGGGCGGGCTTTGAAAACTAGTATATATATATATATATATATATATATATATATATATATATATATATATATATATATATATATATATATATATATATATATATATATATATATATATATATATCACATCTTAGCACATTGACTACTCGATATCTCAAACATACTTTCTCTTCCTTCATTTTCATACATATAGCACATTTGCTATAATTGTCATCACATATATATTTTCCTTTTCTTTCTCTTTTTTTTTTTTTTTTTTTTTTGGATGACTTATTCTTTTCTTTTTCTTGATACATCACATCTCCCCCACACTTCGCATAAGCATCACCACAAAAATACAAATAAAAAGCTGCAGTCTCCGTCTTTGTCGGAATGGCACACACATGACAAAGTGTGGCTAACTATAAATCATCAAAAACAATCCATCATACCAAGCAACTAGCAACCCACCGTTTAGACTTTGACAAAGGGTTTAGGCTAAGGTTTAAAGTGTAAAACCTTTTTTTTTTTTTTTTTTCTGGATGTAACAAAATGAAAAGGATGGCTCAAAGGGTGTAACTAGGGGTATCTAGCGTTAAAGATAAACACTAACAAATGGGTTCCAAATACGAGGGTAACTAACCGATTTGGTTAGCAAAAATTATTTTGTAAACGGATGGCCATTTGGTTTCATTCCAAAGGTGCCTCTTTATCAGACGAATACACTTATATCACACGAATGCGATCTTACAGAGGTCTGGTAATGATTTACAAGTACAAGTTCTAGAATAAATAAAATCACCGGCACACTCATAGTAAAAGATTCAAGCATAAAAGATGTATGCTATATATGAAATAGGCTCAAATCCTCACAATTTAGTGGTAATGGCTATAATATGCGCTAGCAAATGTTATCGATCCCAGAATGGATTGCAATATTAATCGGGACACATCTCAAATTTTTCAAAAATTACAGATTTCACCAGTGGATTATCAAGTTATTCTAATTTGTTATCCTAAAAGCGTGAAAACAACTAGATTACAAGGGCAAACAAGTATACAAAAATTTATTTTCAAATTGGCCCAAAAAAATTCGGAAGTTAAAAATGAGTTTCGTTTTTCACTATTTACTTCCCCCCACACTTAAGTTAAGCATTATACTCATGAAAGATAAACTTCAAAGAATGTAAAATGGGAAAAATAAATAAGTAAATAAATAGTCCAAGAGAAACGAAACTTCCCAGGCCGTAGAAATCGCGATCGAACTCCAAATGATAAGGTGCTAAGCATGTAAGATCAATCGATTTCGCTTCCAACAAAACATCAACACACCAAGTACAATGTCACCAATAATCCAATCTCCAAGAGTTTATTAAATCTGCGAAAACAAACTAAACTACAAAAACACGTAAAATCCTAAAACTCACTTTTGTAGGCATCACGATTGCACTTAGCATATGCAACAAGCCTTTTAAACCCCTCGGTGGCCCGAGTGGACGAGTGAAGTCTCGTGAGGGTTTCCAGTGAACATACCCACAAAGTTCAAAACAATTTATTTTTAAATACACGTACTTATTTATTCACAATGTACTAAAAATTAAAAATGGAAAAACCGAGTTTAAATAGAATTATAAGAAATGACACTCTTGCAAAAACCAAAAGACATTTAAACTTATTCGATCTAAACACAAACACACAAGAATAAAATACGAAAAATAATTTTTTTTAAATAAGCAAAAAAAATTAAAAGCTCGGGTGCCTCCCGAGAAGCGCTTAATTTATTTCTGAGTCATTAGCTAGACTCTTCCCCAGATTAGGATACTTTGACGGTACGGTTCAAATAGGGAATTTCAGTTCTTAACCGTTGAGGGTATGGGATCTCTGGTATGTACTTTACAAGTGATGGACATTCTTTGGATTTGACTACGTGATAATCCCTTTTCGTTATTTTGAACGGTTCTCAGTTTATTAGAAACGAAGACAGGTGGTGAATCTTTTTGATTTTTCGAAGGGTCATCAGACTTTCCACTCCTAGTGAATACGTCATTCACGTTCTCAATGTGAGCTGGAGGAGGTGGGTTAGTCATACCATTTTGTTTTGAAGAAACTGGATTTTGCGGTTTAGACCATTCGTCTATTTTTATTTCCAATTCTCCATTCCTCTTGGGTACCTTTGACACTCCTTTCTCCTGCTTCTTAAAAACTTCCTTTCCAACGTCTCCAATTGCATTGAGTTTCTTGTTACCAACATGTTTTGACAATTCATCATGTGTAAACATATTCTCTTTCAATAAGAGTTCAGTGTACGGGATGTGCACGGTGCAATCCTCAAGAAAAGGTGAAATGGTTGGTGAACTAGATATGATTTGGTTCGGATTAGGCATGGTTGGAATAGATTCAGTTTCATCCTCCTCGATAAATTCATCATCACCCTTATCATGTTCATTTTGGATTGAGGGTGTTTTGTAGACAAATTCATGTCTTGGATTGGAATCTGTTGTTTGAGGAAGTGATTCGGTACGATGGAATTCTTGCTTCTTTTCCATGTCTTGGATTATGGCTTGGTGGTTCCTTTTTCGTTGATCGATTTGTCGTTCCAATTCTACCACAGGGTCTTTCATACTCTCATTTGCTTCCATCCATTCTCTCATCATCTCCTCCGGTGAGGTTTTGGTTTCTTTGTTTTGTCCAAAATATTGTGATGAAAGTGGTGTTTCATTTTGTGGCCAGAAATGAGGATGGTTAAGGTTCGGGTTTTGGCTTGAATAGGAGTATGAATTTTTCAGCTTTTGGTTGTGATATCCGTCATGATATCTTGCTTCATTAGGTTCAATCATCAACATGTCATTATCCGTGTGGTATTCTGAAGCATTGTCATCTTCATCATCTCTACGAGCATCTCGTAACTCCTTCAGCTCTTGCCTTATCTTCTTGAATTCAACGTCAATATGTCTGGTAAGAACTTCTAATTTCTCAATCAATGTGGAATGATCCGCATTGATGTTGCTTCCACCGGCGGAAACAACGGTTTTTGCTTTGGGCACGATTAGAGAATTTTTTGAGAAATTGAGCTTGAGTTGGACCTTGTCCTCAAGGATTTTGTAAGCTTCGTTGGGAGTATTATAGAGGAATATTCCTCCGGCATTGAGAATTCATTGACTTGGATCGTCTAAACCATGATAGAATGTTTGAATGATCGATCCTTTGGTTAGACCATGTCCATGACAAGTGCGAAGCATATCTTTCATACGGAGCCAAGCATCAATGAGAGTTTCATGATCGAGTTGTTGAAAGTTGTGAATGTCATTTAGGAGACGTTTAAACTTTGCGGGAGAAAAGTATCGGCTAACAAAAGCTTCTCTCATCTCTTCCCACGTAGTAATTGTTCCTTCATTTAATTCATTCAACCAAATCTTGGCTTCTCCGGACAATGAGAAAGGAAAAGTCCTCAATTTAACCGCTTCCTCTTGATTTTCACCATAATGGAATAGGTTACTAATCTCAAGAAAATCAGCTATGTGTCGGTGAGGATCGGATCGGATTCTCCCATCGAATTGATTCTCCCGAATCATTTGCATGTGGGTACCCTTGATATGGAAATTGTTTGGAAAAGGGTGTTGAATAATAGCGGAACTAGGTGTTGGTGCAACCGTCCTAGTGCTTGACCACATGGATTGGTCATCGGGATCAACGACGGTTATAGGTAGGGAATCGGGTTGAGTTTCAACTTTCTCTTCGAATATGTCGATTACCACAAAAAGTTCCTCGATGAATGGTGATTTTGGATAAAGTTCGGTTGATTCGATCTTTAAGGGTAAGATTGGTGTCTTATCAGGTTTACGAATCCTCTTTTTGATTTTACGTTTAAGCTCGTAAAGTGGACTAACAAGTTGTTTACCCCATAAGTGTGAGTTTATATAAAACCGGAGCGATTCGTAAAATATCACAAAAAGTAAAAATAAAAACATAATAAAAATGAACACTAAGAAAAATCTTTTTGTATTTTTTAAATTGAAGTAAACAAAAATAAGCTTAACTAAGATAAGAAAAGCGTTACTATTATAACTACTAGAAGTTTAAGAAAAATAAACTAATTACGACAAAACGTTTTTTTTTTAATAGACTTTTTTTTTACTTTTAATTAAAAGAAAACCTAAAAAGACAATTTTATAAAATAATTTACTAAAGAAATAAATAAGAAAAGAAAATAACAAGAACACAAGAAAAATAAATCACTCCTAAGGGTGGGTTGGGTGGTGTTTGTTTCGAACTAAGGTGAAAAGGTAAAAATGGGTTTTGAAAAAAAATGGTTTTTGTAAAAAGAAATGGTTCAGCTGATCGGTTTGGTAGACAAGCCGATTGGTTGAATTGGGTTATTGGTCTAACCGAATCGGATACGGGTTCGTACCGATTGGTTGGATTGGGTTTTTGGGTCTAACCGATCGGTTGGATGTCAAACCGGTCGGTTGGATAGCTCGGTAAATGTTTTTCTTGGTTATCCGATCGGATGGACGGTAAGCCGATCAGATGGGCAACTAGGATTTTTTTTTTTCGAAAGCAAAAACGAAACAACTAGAGAATGATTAAAGCACAGAAACAAAACAAACAAAAAGACAAACAAATCCCCGGCAACGGCGCCAAAAACTGGATGTGCGTTTTATTAGTACAAGTTTTAAATTTATAAGGGTGAATTACCAAATCTAGAAACAACACATACGATCAAGTGTACTCGTCCGTTATAGCAAGATATGATGGTAAGTCGGGATCGTTCGCAGGGATTTGGGTGTTTTCAATTGTGAAGAATCTATGTAACAATAAGCAATAAAAGGGTGGTAATTGGTTGTCACGATCCAAAATACCATATAAGCAATAAGTAACACGAAAATGATGGTTATGTAAATTCAATAAGATTAAAAACTAGACTTGCTTAGACTAGTTTACTACTTAATGACACACATGATTGTGATAACTTTCGATAACATCTTGGTTGTGATAATTAGATGGTGGTCTAATCTATTGTTTCTACATATTAAAACTTGGCCAAGATCTTAGTTTATAAAAACAAGCTTTAGGTGTAAACCAATCAATTCAAGATCCATCCAAGGTTCATAAGGTATGGTGAATATCTTAAACACAAGAACAAACTCTTATTACAAATCAAACACTCTTAGGAAATGGTCATTACAAAAGGTAACCCATTCATAGACAAAAAGGTTACAATTGTTTATAAACATCTAAACTTTCGACCAACTAAAGGTTTACAAACAATCCGATTTGATGTTATAAAAGCATTCTCATTACAATCATACTTCTTGTTTCTTTGTTTAGTCAAGAATAATTATGGTGAAAAACAATCATTCATAGACAAATAATTATAACTAGTTGAATATTAACAAATCTTTCGACCCTTGAAACTATTATCAATTAGTTAACCTTGGCTCAACAAATGTCACTATGAAACTTAAGGTACAATTGGTTCTTAGGATTGACTTGAAATTAAATTAAAACATGTTATCACAATCATAAGCAAACCATTAAATAATAAACATCATCTAAGCAAGTGCACAAAGGTACTAACCACTCATAGCAAACATGAACATAAACTCAGAATTTTGAACATTAGAAATCATAATTAAAAGTCTTACAATGATTGAAATAAGATAACAAATGATGTAGTAATGATGCCTCAAGTATTGGTGATGACTTCTTGATGTTTTGGCCTCCAAATGATGACTTCTTGGACCTCCAAAGTTTCCTGGGATTTTATGGACGAATTTTGGTATTGAGAGGGAGTAATGGTGGTAAGAGAAGTGTTCTCTTAAGTTGGGATAGAGAGAAATGGTAAGTGGTGATTAGAAAAGCATGTAAAGGTCTCTATTTATACTCCTCTCAAGGTCTAGACTCATTAATACATCAACTTGGCCTCCAAGTAGTTTAGAAGGACCTAGAATACCAAAAAGAATGGCCTAGAATCGGGTAGAATGAGGTAGAATGAGTTTTTGCAAAATCTGTACGAGGGCTCCATCCGATCGGATGGTCATCCATCCGATCGGTTGGGCAAAAGTCATAAACATGAAAGTTGTAGATCTTTCTCTTAGCTTTCCGTGGCCACGAACGGGGGGTCAAACGGAGTCCGTATGCTCAAGTTATGGCCAAAATGTTGAAGGTGTGTCGGGAACAACAAGTCTTCCAATAATTCTTCGTTTTAGCTTATTTTCTTCATTTCTTTTCTCGTTTTCTCTCTTGTACTTTATTCTTGAGTCTTTTGAGTGACAACTTCATGACTTTTATCTTCTCGAACATTTTCCAAGAGACTTTCATTTGTCGGGAATTCTTCGTACATGCATAAATCTTCGTTTTTGTTCATTTCTTCGTCTTTTTCATCATTTTCTTGTACTTTAGCTTCCATGAACCTAAAACACGAATTATGCTCAATTAAGTACCATAAGTTCATAAAAGTGATCATAAAATCCACAATAATGCTCATAAAAACATGTTAATTTTGAGCGTTATCAAATCCCCCACACTTGAACTTTGCTTGCCCTCAAGCAAATCTAGAAAAAGAAAAATCGAAACCATACCTAATTGAAAAAAAATGAAAAGAAATTTTTGAAAACTATAAAAATTTGAAAAATATTTTTGGGTTTTTTTTTTTTTAATAATATCACAAACAAGCGAAAATGAGATAAATAAACGAAAATGAGCGCAAACTCCCCCACACTTAAGGGTTTGCTTGTCCTCAAGCAAAAATTAAGTAAAATAGATCCACATGGTGCATAAGTATGTTTAGAAAAATGTGATAATTTTGAGCGTTATCAGTTATGATAATTAATGCGAGTTGGGTGGCACAGTAAACATCAAGATATTCACCAAAGATATTTTTACATTTGCATGGTTTCTGCTGATGTTGACCATTCCTCAGCAGATTTGACCATCATTACTGCTGAAGGGTAATTTTGAATTTGGAAGATTTTACTTTACATGTCAGACTTGGTCAACAATTAGTTCCGATAATTTTGACCACGATTGGGGAACTTCCAAATATAACCTACTTCGCATATCTCTTCGTAAACAAAATTATTCGCTTATTACTCCACTTAAACCCATAATTCTTTGAGTAATTCATAACCGTCTCACGCAAATTCATTCAAGTGGCACAACTTGAATTGAAGAGAGATCATAACAAGTATGCTATTCTGAAAAAGGCTAAGGGACATGAAGAATTTGATTTAATGGTGGAATTTCTACAGCGATCAAAGATTCATTATACTTTGACACATTGTCCCAATCTGATATATGAATCAATGGTGACACAATTTTGGGCATCTGCTGCAAAGAGATCTAATACAGAGATTGTTGCTATAATTGAAGGTGTAGAGTATGTGGTGACAGAAAGTTTGATCAGGACAAAGCTTCAGTTGGATGATGAGAATGGTGTATTTCACTCCAACACTGCGGAGATTCTTGTTGGGCTAAGGGAAGCTGGATATCAAAGCATTGAAACAAATAAGTGGCATAAGAATCAATTTTGTTCCAAGTGGAGGTATTTGGCGCATTTGCTGCTCCAGTGTATAAGCAACAAGTGTGGTGGATGGGACCAATTTTCTCTACAATTGGGTTGTGGTATTGTCTGTCTCTCTAAGGGTATAACTTATAATTTTTCAAAGTTTATTTTTGAAAATATGCTAGAAAATATTGATAAACAGCAGCATAAGTTCTTAATGTACCCTAGGTTTTTACAAATTATATTAGACATAACCACTGAAGATAGGACCCATGTGCCTATTAAGAGTCTAGGTTCTAAGTTGTTTGCCTCAATGAAAACAAATTATAATGGGGAACATCGCCCTCTGTTAGATGCTATGTTGCCACATGGCAATGATAATGTAGTTGAGGGTGATGATGCTGGCAATGTGCCTACTCAAAATGCTGCTGATGATGGAAATCCATCATCTTCTGGTGTTGCTGCTGATGCTAATCCTTCAGTGGTAATTGAGGAAGAGCCAGCTACAACTGCTGAACCATTACCTGTTTCTTCTGACCTACCACCACCTTCCCCTGCCCATATGTCACCTAGTCCTGTTAATTCACCATCTCAGGTTGCTCCAGTTGAGCAAACTCATGAGATTGAAGATACATTTCAGTCTCTTGAGCCTGAGATCACTAGATTACCTACACCTAGTCCTATGAGAGAGCCATTTGATGAAGGCTATCCTAATGTTGTACATGAGTCTGTTTCTCCTGTTGGGTTCAATGAAGCTCCAATTACCACTAAGCAATCGGCTGGTGGAGCATAGGACCCTGTTACTCTCACTTCTGTATATGATTTACTTTGTAGGTATATGAGAAAGACTGATGATCTCCAAAAGGAGCTTGCTGATACCAAGTCTACTCTTGGTAGAGAAATTGAAAGGCTGAAAAGTAAAGTTAAGGATTTGGAGGCACAGTTAACTCAGCAGAAGCAAAGTAAGGGTAGAATGGATACTACTGAAGTGCCTCAGGAGGAAATTTTGGATTCTCTTGAAATTCTAGCTGAAGTTGCTAGACCGTCACATGTTGCTCCTCCTAAATCTGCTGAAGTATCTCAATCTAAGCCAACAATTCAATTCAGCAGAAGAAGTATAAGACAATATTTGGCAAATAAAGCTGCTAAATCTTCTAAGGTTTCAAGTGGTGATGATATTCTAATGGCAGAAGCTACTGATACTCTTCAGGAGAAAAAATCATCCAGTGCTATTGCTGCTAATAAATCTGTTGATGGGGCTCATGCATCAGTAGATACATTCTTTGTAGCAGGAAAAGAGTATAAGGATTCTCCTGTTCACAATTCATCTGGGATTAAGCAAGTTTCTCCTGATGACATCACTGAAACCCTCAAGCCTTAAGGATTTGCTGATGATATACTTAATTCAGGTATTCAAGAGTTAAATGATGATCCTACGGAAGATTTGGATGTTCCTCATGATGATTTTGCTGAAGGATTGAAGTGGGTGAGGATGAGATTATTACAGCTGAAGAAAGAGTTGCACAAGAAAAACTCTTTAAATAATGGGAAGATTATAAGAAGAGTTCAGATATGGCTGAGACAGAGCAAGCCAAGTTTGATTCAGAATATCAGTCTGCTACACAGAGATACATTTCTACCTTGCCTATTGAAAGACAGAAAGAATTGGATGTTGCTGTTCAAGATTTTGATGAGTCAGATTGGCAGCATATTGGAGAACAAGTGATTGCTAATCCTGATTTAGCTGCAGAAATTCTTGGTGATAAGGTAGAGAAAAAGGACTGGGTTTCTGAAATTGTGAAAGAGATGAAGTTGAGGAAGAAAGCAGTAGATGAGCAACAAGCCAAAGCAAAAAGAGATAAACCCATGACTCAAGCACAGCAAAGGGACTACATGAGAACATATGTGAAAAGTCAAAGCAGTGCTTTATATAACAATGCTTGGACTAGGAAACAAGTATGGGAACTTTCAGATGAACAATTGGTTCAGATGTATAACAAAATCAAGGTTAGGTGTGACAAAGATGGAATAGGTGCTTCTAAGAATGTTCCTGCTACTCTTGCTGCTGCTGATTCATCTGTTAATATAGATATTCCTGTTGTTGCTAAAAAGGTATCTTTACCTGCCACTTCTGTTGATGTACCACCTGTTGTTGCTTCATCTTGTATTGATAAAGGTAAAGCTCACGTGATAGCAGAAGATCTTCCATCTAGAAAGAGAACCAGGAAGCAAATGGAGGAGGAAAGGTTAGGTAAAGAGGCTGCTAAAAGGTTAGATTATGAACAGCAAGCTGAAATGGCAAGATTTCATGAGATTAAGGAAAGAGAGGTGGAGCTTCAAGCTGCTAGAACCAAACAGATGAGGAAGGCTATGGATGAACAATATGCATCTGCTGCACTTGAATCTTCTCAGGATTCACCTGATGAACAATTGGATAATCCATCAGTGGAAACTGATACTGCAGAGGGTGTATCTACTGAAGCTGAAGTTCCTGATGAATCTTCTTTACCTCATGATGCCATTTATGTTCCTGGAAGAAGAGCTAAGAGAATGGCAAAAGTCAGAACTTCACATTCCACACAAAGACTAATAGATGTGAATGCTTCTGATGCTTCATTTATCAAAGAAGGATCCCCTGATGATTGGCCTGAGGCAACTAGAGATGTTTTGGTTCACTGGGAGTTGACTAAAAATGGACAGATTAATACCATTTATAGACTAGATAAAACTTCTATATCCTTTACATTTCTACAAGAAATACTACATCTTGTGGATCATCAGGATTTACTCACTCTTCATGATTTGGTTCACAAATTTTATGCAAATCATACTCCTACAGGGTCTGGATTGTATTTATTGGGTGATCTCAGAGTGTTGTTTGATTCTTCTACTCCCACTGGTGCTGGTTATGACATATGGAAAAACAATCAGAGATGGAATGTTTAGAGTTAGAAGTTTTATCCTATGCCATATGTTCATGTGTTGGAAACTACATCTAGACTAAGGCTTATTATGGATCTTGGCAAAACATATCCTCTGACAGTGTCACTGATGGAGAAAATGCTTCAACACAAGTTGGAGATTCCTCCTGATCCAGTTGGGAATGCTAGGTTGTTTGCTGAATCTCTGGTGAAAGTGTTTAAACTCAGGATTAGGACTTCCAGAGCAGCTTCAAATTGATAGTATATTGTTGTATTTTTATTTTAGTATTAACAAAAAAAAAAAAAAAAAAAAAAAAAAAAAAAAAAAAAAAAACTAACATTTTTGTATAGTATTGTGTATATTGTATGCAGGTTTGGTGTTACTCACACTATCTTTGGTTATCAACTTACCTGATGTTGACTATTCCATCAAAAAGTTGGCTAGTCCAAAGGGTACAGCTTTGGTAAAGACACATCAAATCTGTTGATAGCTGTAATGGTTTGCTCAAAACCATAGGGTAATCAACTCACCCATGCTTCATTGCTGAGAGTTGAAATGGTTGTCAATTGACCATGGATTTTTCCTTTATGGATTCCAAATAATTGGCTAGCCCACATGTATATGGCTTGTGGTAAAGGCAGTGGAAAACCATATTTGGTATTCAGTTAACCAAGATGATTTTTCATCAAAATAATTGGCTAGTCCTGAGCAAACGGCTATAGGTAAAGACATCTCAAATCCATTTATAGCTGATGATTTGCTAAAAATCATGTGGTTATCAGTGTACCTTAAAACATTTGACTACTCCAGTAGTAATGGCTATTGGTAAAGAGACATCAAATCCATTATTTTCAATGATTCACCTCTCACGGGAGTTAACACACCTGGAAGTGATGAGAATAGTATGAAACTAATTTGTTTTGATGTACATTTAGTCATTTGTTGCTGCAAAGAATGGAGTTTTCACGTATGTGCTAATCATAGAGATCCTGCTGATGATGATTCTTTGCTGATGATGTTCGATTTCAATCCTCTTGGTATGTAACTTCAAAGCTGTATTAAGAATCTTGAACTTAACCACGTCAAATTCAAGATTAGGGGAGGATTGTTGGGAATTCTGCTAAGAGAGAATTCTGCTGAAGAATCTGCTGATGGTTTCTACTGAAGACACAGATTCTGCTTATAGTTTAGTTTCTGCTGAAGTTTAGTTTCTGCTGAAGTTGTTTCTGCGGATATAGTTTTTCCGTGTTTTATGTAATATAGTTAGGATATGCATGAGTTTATTTAGGAAGAGATAATGCATATCTTTTAGAAGTTTTAGAATATACGTTTCTTGGGAAACGGTTTAGGGTTTCTTGTGTATAAAAGGAACACACGATTATGTATTGAGTTATGTTTTTAGAAAAACACTTTGATATTTATTAAAGATCCATAGAGGATCAATTGTTCTTAGTATTAAAACTTATGTTTGTTTCCGCTTTAAAATACAAGTTATAGAGATTGTCTATTAGTGTGTTGGTGATTACATTAACATAACTAACGATTCTAGAGTGCTCAGAAGATCTATCAAGGTCTTAGTTTCAACACCTATGTGAATGTTGAGACTTGTCGCTTTCAGGAGGGACGAATTATTGATCCCTCCTTAGCCTATCATAGAGACATTAATACCACCTTTCGTGCCACAGGATTCGATTCTCTGCTTCATATCAATGAGAAAATTTGTCCTCGCTTTATTTTAGAATTCTTTCGATAAGTTGAACTCGTACGTAACGAGGATCAATCTTTCTCTCTTTGGTTTTGGATTATGAACTTCAAGTTTGTCCTTACTCTTGAGCAATTTGCTCAAATCCTTCGTATTCCCAATCATGGGCAATGTGCCTATACTGAAGATTGGTGTCTCGAGTCGCTTTCCAACTATAGATAAGAAAACAGTCCCTACTGCTTCTACATACCTCGTCCTTGTGAAATTACTAAACTTCTTCGTACTCATAGGTACTTTCCCTACCTTGATCAAACAAAAATTCAAATGATAGAGGTTCGTGATGAACTAATTCCTTGGGCTGTCATCCTGAAAGAGAACACTCTTGGTCTCAAAGGGATTCGTGAGCAACTCCCGGCATGTTGTGCTCACATGATGTATTGTCTATACACTCAACAACCATACAATATTGCCTATTGTCACACCCCCAAGATCGGGTCCAGCGGAAGCATACGTGTAGCTGGGGTGTAACTCAATTGATATCACAACATAAGTACAAAAATGGTTTTCAATTTAATCATTTAGAATAAAATCATTTAACCAAAAATAGTGAATTTACATCGTTAAAAGTAGTGCGGAAATAGGCCCTTAAAATAGTTTAGAACGGTCCCCATATAAATAATCAGAGTCTTCTATGACCATGCCATGCCCTGCCAAAACCTCCAGTAGCGTGCCATAAGATTAAAACCTGAAAATACATGCTAAAGTGTCAACACGAGGTTGGTGAGTTCATAGAGTTTGTTTAACAAATAAAGTATATAGAAAATGATCACACAGCAAAGGCATCGTAAATCCACTCAGTTAAAAGTCCCGCCATAAGAGACTTGTAACCTGTGTGTTCACAACCCACTGCTAATAATTATAGTTTCTCAGGATTATATTCACCCATGGTCACGTCTGTTTTGGACCCATAGGCGGGGAACCACCATCCCAAATAGTACATGTCACCCAACGTCGCATCTGTTTTGGACTTGGGTGGGGGTGTTTCCCCATAATAGTACTATCAATACCTCTCCTTTGACAGATTACTGGGTGCCATTTCCCAAAGTATGAAAGATTACTGGGTGCCGTTTCCCAAAGCATAAAAGTTTAAACGTTTCAAGTATCAAGTAAGTATAACACAGTTAAGTATAACACAATCACGTATAAGTATAATCAAGTATAAGACAATCAAGTATAAATGTTTCAAGTATCAAGAAAGTATGTTTTGAGTATTTATACTAGTAAGCAAGTAGTTGAGCATGTATCTCCCCCAAAGAGTTAAAACAAGTATAAAGAGTAAAAGTGGGGCTATGACTCACCTGGAGTGAAGATACAAAGATGCGAAATGATAAGGACAACAAGGAGCGAACACTATCCGCAACCTAATATGAATGATAGTGATCTAATTAAGATCAAGCCGTAATGAAATGAATGCACATGCACATGATACCCATACCACTCGTAATTTGGAAATACTAGTTATCGTCATAGTAAAATAGTTTCCATACTTAGGAAAAATAAGTCCATATATAGGAGTATATAACTTGTCGTATTATCTCGTATGAAAATGGTAGCGTTAAATTCCTTGTATCTAAAACCTTGAAATAACGTTGTTAAGTCGTATAAATATTCCCTTGGGTCATACGTATTCATTTGTTAAGAATATAGTCCTTAGTAACATTTCTAGAAAATATACCATTTAGTGCGTAAGTTATTATTTTTATTTGTGTCCATATATATATATATATATATATATATATATATATATATATATATATATATATATATATATATATATATATATATATATATATATATATATATATATATAGTTTGACGATGTTAAAACGGGTATAACTTGGTCGTTTTAAGCTCATTTTACTCGTTCTTTATATCCACGGATTCGTTTTAGTATATACTAATATATTTTCGATAGCTCGGCTCCACTAGGTTACGTCTAACGTCTCTATTTGCCCGTCGAAAACTGTCAAACAGCATGCAGTTTTCAGAAAAATAGTTTTCGTCGTTAAATTTACAAAAATCATATCTCCTTCGTTATAAACTCGTTTTAATCCGTTCTTTCGCCAAAAGCTTCGTTTTTGAAAGTATTTTCTAAAAATATTGTCAAAGTGGACTGAGTAAATACGGATTTTTCTGGGTTTACCAAAATGGGACAGAAGGTATTTCTATTTGTTCAAAAACCATTTTCAAGGCTCTAAACTAGTTCCAACTTCAATCAAACCACTTTCAATCACCACAAAGCTAGTCTAATCCTACCATACACCTTCTTAGGGTGTCATGGGTCCTTAAACATCATCAATCCACTAGGTCTAACAAGGGTTTCTCATGTTTTCATTTCTAGGGCTCAAAGTTAAATATGTACAAAATAGAGTGGTATAAATCATTATATGCATGAGTTCTTGTAAGAAAAGTATATAACCATAGTAATAACTTGTAAAAATTATAAAAATGAGTTTGTTAACTTACTTGAAGGTTTAGGGAGTTTAGATGATGAAAAACCTACTAATCCTTGAGTTTCTATTTCAAAACTCCAACAAGGATGACTAAGTGAACAAGCTTACACCTAGATCTTGGAAAATTTGTTGTTCTTGCTTCTTGATCACCCTAGGTCGATTCTACAAAGAGAGAAAATGAGAGAAAAAGTTTTCTTGAGCTAGAAAAATTATTTGTGATAAAATGGGATGAAAAAGGTTTAATATATACTTAGAGACAAATGTTAGTTGGGCATTTAATTTGGTTGGTGAGGTTAAGAACATGAGATGGCTTAGGAGGGGGGGGGGGGCCGGTTCACAAAGGAGGGAAAAGGGGGGAAATTTTGGGTGATTTATTTTTGAGAATTAGTGTAAGATTGTGTAGTATTATTTAGTTTTAGGTGTAATCGGGTACCGGGTTTGCTAGAAATAAATTTTATTGAAGTTATTCGAGACATAATAAAGTCGTAAAAATTGTAAAAATATGTCGGGTACAAGTACGGAGAGTTCGGGTGATTATTGTTTAATTATTTATTTTTTTTGTGAAAACCGTCGTTATTAAATTAGACGTACGATACGTAATAAATAAATTTCCAAAATACCGGGTAAATTAATATTATAATTTTTATATTATTAAAATGAATATAAAAATATATTGGGATAATAGTCGGGAGTGTCGGACATGTTAGTCACATTTATAGTTCGCGTATTAGTGTTTATTTAAAGTAAACATACGTACATCGTTAATTATACCAAAAGTATTAATTTAGTTATCTTACGAGTGGAATAGTATGCAAGTGCCATAATGATGATATGTGGACTATTTCTAGTCCGTATGGGATGTCCCTGATAATAATGCATGAATTCGCTCCTGAACCAATATGGTTACGCGGAATTGAATACTCGTAACTAAATTTATGATGAAATGAGTAATGCACGTGAATAGTGGTTTTCTTCCGGGAATGAATAGTGTCAAGTGAATAGTAAAATTTCTAAATGTTTCTCGGAATGTCAAATTGACCTAAAAAATGATGAATAGTAAGATGATGAATAGTGATCGGTGAATAGTGATTTATGAATAGTGAATTAGCGAAGTTTGGAAAATGACCGAAAATTACGAGTTGTGACAGTCTTCCCCTCTAACAGGAACTTCGTCCCGAAGTTCAGTTTGTGTTGGTCTCTGGAGTGGTATTGGTGAAAAGGTGTTAATATTTATCGTGTAAGCTACTGGGCTCTAATGGGAGGAGCTCAAGTCTGTAGGCCACTAGGCCCATATTGTCTGAAATATTGAAGGGTTCAATGTATCTCGGGTTTATCTCTCCACGTTTGTGAATTATGTCTCAATGGTGTTGTCTTTGGAATCTTGTGATAGATATTGTTGTCCAGGAATCCGATGTATAGCAAATGGTTAGCCCAACCATTTCCAGAATCAATCACACCCGAATTGGGTATATCTCCCTATGTTTGAATCATTCTCTAATCCTAACCATTGGTCTGAAGATAATAGGTGGTGTGGTTCCAAAGGAAATCTTAATGAAATCTGCCAGAAGTTTGAGGTGAATCAAATTCCTCCATTAGGAATAGTTGGAATAGGTATCATGAATCTTGTGGAAAAGCTTACAAGGTTAAGTCCGTCAAAGGGTGTTGTTGAAAATAATAGGTAAGGATAAGGTTGTGATCCTCCGCAGGAATGTCATGAATTGAGTCTTTCTCCACCTACAGTGCTTAGTCTCCATTACTAAAATTTTCCCAAGCTCTATGTCGTCAATTCACAAACTCCTAAATGTATAAGTGATGTAATATAGTGATTGGTTTTCAAAGTTTGTTTTTGAGATTGTGTGTGTTGTTCATAAACCTTCCCTGAATAAATGAATTTACAACTTTAAGCAAACGACTTTCCAAGTAACTTTATTTATTTATTATTATTATTTTTTTTTTAACAAGATATATGTTTTGTATAACCGTAGTTTAGAGAAAAATCCATTTAAAGTGAAAGTATTAAGGGGATAAAATAGTCGGGTAGGTATGTCTGCACAATTACCTAGGTGCCTAACATATTTGAATAAGGTCTATTGGTGAGGACATGTTCAATTGCAGGTTCTATAGTCTTGGTTAAGTGGTTGGGTTTTTATCTCTATGGTGTTGCTCAGTGAGCATTCGTATCGGAGCTAATCTTGTAATTCAGTCAAGCCAATACTTTCTAGATGGTAGAACCTTGGTGATCAGGCTAGTGATAGTGGTTCGAATGGTTTTGTGATATCTTGAGGTTTCTGTTGAGTTTTAAATGGTCATAATGTACCTAAGGATCCTCCTTATATATGGTATGGAAAGTCTTTCCTAGGGAGGTCATTGATAATATCCACTTATCAATATTGGGAGTAATGAGTGATGAGTGACATAGGAATCTATAGAGGGTTAGCTAATTCTTATATATATAGGGATGGGAAAGGGAATGATAGTGATAGTGAGAAGGGAAAAGACTGTGATAGCTGCGACATAATGAGATTGTGATGAAAGAGAATACTGTGATGTAAAATGAAACATTTGGAAATTGGGTAGATAATTTAATCCAGACACAATTTTATTATAACCATTCTCAGTGTTGCAAAATTCATCTCTAAGTCAGACATAGGTGGTTATCCTATATCTCACTATCCCGGGTTGAATGTAGGTGGCCAGTCTACATTCCACCGAGGTTCCATGAATTTTGAAATACTCAGCTCAGTTATACTAATACTATGTCCTTCACAATTACCAAGACGTTCTGAAAGACTAAGGCAGGTGACCAAACTCGAGGTTAAATGATGAACTATGCAAAGAAAACATAATGCGATGACATATATGATACGTGAACATGCTTATATGAAAGACAATTATAGTAATCAACTAGAATAAATGAATATAATATACCAGATAATGAGACACAAATCTCATCATCTAAGTCAGCAACAAACCACAAGTGAGGCTTCAGCTTGGTAGGCAGGCACGTGACGGTCATAGGGTTAAGTTTTTCGTAAAAGTAGCTATAGTCTAGGTTTTAAAAACACTTAGTTCGCTATAGCCAAAGCTCTGATGCCAATCTGTCACACCCCCAAGATCGGGTCCAGCGGAAGCATACGTGTAGCTGGGGTGTAACTCAATTGATATCACAACATAAGTACAAAAATGGTTTTCAATTTAATCATTTAGAATAAAATCATTTAACCAAAAATAGTGAATTTACATCGTTAAAAGTAGTGCGGAAATAGGCCTTTAAAATAGTTTAGAACGGTCCCCATATAAATAATCAGAGTCTTCTATGACCATGCCATGCCCTGCCAAAACCTCCAGTAGCGTGCCATAAGATTAAAACCTGAAAATACATGCTAAAGTGTCAACACGAGGTTGGTGAGTTCATAGAGTTTGTTTAACAAATAAAGTATATAGAAAATGATCACACAGCAAAGGCATCGTAAATCCACTCAGTTACAAGTCCCGCCATAAGAGACTTGTAACCTGTGTGTTCACAACCCACTGCTAATAATTATAGTTTCTCAGGATTATATTCACCCATGGTCACGTCTGTTTTGGACCCATAGGCGGGGAACCACCATCCCAAATAGTACATGTCACCCAACATCGCATCTGTTTTGGACTTGGGTGGGGGTGTTTCCCCATAATAGTACTATCAATACCTCTCCTTTGACAGATTACTGGGTGCCATTTCCCAAAGTATGAAAGATTACTGGGTGCCGTTTCCCAAAGCATAAAAGTTTAAACGTTTCAAGTATCAATTAAGTATAACACAGTTAAGTATAACACAATCACGTATGTATAAAATCAAGTATAAGTATAATCAAGTATAAGACAATCAAGTATAAATGTTTCAAGTATCAAGAAAGTATGTTTTGAGTATTTATACTAGTAAGCAAGTAGTTGAGCATGTATCTCCCCAAAAGAGTTAAAACAAGTATAAAGAGTAAAAGTGGGGCTATGACTCACCTGGAGTGAAGATACAAAGATGCGAAATGATAAGGACAACAAGGAGCGAACACTATCCGCAACCTAATATGAATGATAGTGATCTAATTAAGATCAAGCCGTAATGAAATGAATGCACATGCACATGATACCCATACCACTCGTAATTTGGAAATACTAGTTATCGTCATAGTAAAATAGTTTCCATACTTAGGAAAAATAAGTCCATATATAGGAGTATATAACTTGTCGTATTATCTCGTATGAAAATGTTAGCGTTAAATTCCTTGTATCGAAAACCTTGAAATAACGTTGTTAAGTCATATAAATATTCCCTTGGGTCATACGTATTCATTTGTTAAGAATATAGTCCTTAGTAACATTTCTAGAAAATATACCATTTAGTGCGTAAGTTATTATTTTTATTTGTGTCCATATATATATATATATATATATATATATATATATATATATATATATATATATATATATATATATATATATATATATATAGTTTGACGATGTTAAAACGGGTATAACTTGGTCGTTTTAAGCTCATTTTACTCGTTCTTTATATCCACGGATTCGTTTTAGTATATACTAATATATTTTCGATAGCTCGGCTCCACTAGGTTACGTCTAACGTCTCTATTTGCCCGTCGAAAACTGTCAAACAGCATGCAGTTTTCAGAAAAATAGTTTTCGTCGTTAAATTTACAAAAATCATATCTCCTTCGTTATAAACTCGTTTTAATCCGTTCTTTCACCAAAAGCTTCGTTTTTGAAAGTATTTTCTAAAAATATTGTCAAAGTGGACTGAGTAAATACGGATTTTTCTGGGTTTACCAAAATGGGACAGAAGGTATTTCTATTTGTTCAAAAACCATTTTCAAGGCTCTAAACTAGTTCCAACTTCAATCAAACCACTTTCAATCACCACAAAGCTAGTCTAATCCTACCATACACCTTCTTAGGGTGTCATGGGTCCTTAAACATCATCAATCCACTAGGTCTAACAAGGGTTTCTCATGTTTTCATTTCTAGGGCTCAAAGTTAAATATGTACAAAATAGAGTGGTATAAATCATTATATGCATGAGTTCTTGTAAGAAAAGTATATAACCATAGTAATAACTTGTAAAAATTATAAAAATGAGTTTGTTAACTTACTTGAAGGTTTAGGGAGTTTAGATGATGAAAAACCTACTAATCCTTGAGTTTCTATTTCAAAACTCCAACAAGGATGACTAAGTGAACAAGCTTACACCTAGATCTTGGAAAATTTGTTGTTCTTGCTTCTTGATCACCCTAGGTCGATTCTACAAAGAGAGAAAATGAGAGAAAAAGTTTTCTTGAGCTAGAAAAATTATTTGTGATAAAATGGGATGAAAAATGTTTAATATATACTTAGAGACAAATGTTAGTTGGGCATTTAATTTGGTTGGTGAGGTTAAGAACATGAGATGGCTTAGGAGGGGGGGGGGGCGGTTCACAAAGGAGGGAAAAGGGGGAAAATGTTGGGTGATTTATTTTTGAGAATTAGTGTAAGATTGTGTAGTATTATTTAGTTTTAGGTGTAATCGGGTACCGGGTTTGCTAGAAATAAATTTTATTGAAGTTATTCAAGACATAATAAAGTCGTAAAAATTGTAAAAATATGTCGGGTACAAGTACGGAGAGTTCGGGTGATTATTGTTTAATTATTATTATTTTTTTTTTTTTGTGAAAACCGTCGTTATTAAATTAGACGTACAATACGTAATAAATAAATTTCCAAAATACCGGGTAAATTAATATTATAATTTTTATATTATTAAAATGAATATAAAAATATATTGGGATAATAGTCGGGAGTGTCGGACATGTTAGTCACATTTATAGTTCGCGTATTAGTGTTTATTTAAAGTAAACATACGTAAATCGTTAATTATACCAAAAGTATTAATTTAGTTATCTTACGAGTGGAATAGTATGCAAGTGCCATAATGATGATATGTGGACTATTTCTAGTCCGTATGGGATGTCCCTGATAATAATGCATGAATTCGCTCCTGAACCAATATGGTTACGCGGAATTGAATACTCGTAACTAAATTTATGATGAAATGAGTAATGCACGTGAATAGTGGTTTTCTTCCGGGAATGAATAGTGTCAAGTGAATAGTAAAATTTCTGAATGTTTCTCGGAATGTCAAATTGACCTAAAAAATGATGAATAGTGATCGGTGAATAGTGATTTATGAATAGTGAATTAGCGAAGTTTGGAAAATGACCGAAAATTACGAGTTGTGACACCTATCAATTTGCTAAGCGAATTGTACGTCTCAAGGGTAAACAAACCAAATTGATACCCTACAGAATGTTCCTAACTCGTCTCTATCTCTACATCATGAACTTTCATCCTTATGTTCGTGGTCCTCAATACTCTCTCTTTGACCCTTTCATGGAACCCATTAATGAGCTCCATATCTCCTCCATTTTTATCTCCTCATCATCTGTCTACTATGACATCTATGATGATCCCACACTCGAGAATGAGGAACATGCTAGAGTTAAGAACGTCATGCAACAAGAACAAGTCACAAACACCATTGACAAGGCAACACCATGAAAGATTATCTTGCAGATTGTATTATTATGTTTCTCTTGTATCTGTACTATTTGGATTTGTTAACTCTTGAATGTTATTATCTGCGAATGCTTGCTTAAACTTGCTTCTAACTTACATGATTGTTTAAGCACTATCCTCTTGTGTTTTAGTCTTGTTATAATTCAGAAAATGTTTAGATCCCTGCAGATTGCAAAAATGAAAAAGTGGGTAAAAATCTGGGAACCCACTGTCGATGGTCCCTTAGCGTCCTGGCGGTCCTCCAATGATAACGGACCGTCCAGCATTTAAAGGACCGTCCCTCTGGGATCACGGATTTCTGCATTGTTTTCTTTTTTCCTGCAATCCTAAACCTATTGCATGTTTATCACCACCTTACCATGTTTAGATAAACAACTTGAAGTGCTTAATATTTCCTAATGCATGCTTTGCCCAAATCATAACCATGCTTGATTATTTAATCACCTTTCCTCTTCTTCAACCTCATCACAATTATCTTTCATCTCTTATCCATCTCTTACAATGGCCTCATCCTCCACATCCTTACCACCCAAAAAGAAAGAACTCATAACCTCACTCAATTCACAACCACCAAACAAAAGGCCTAAGATAAAAATCATTCCACCACAAACCAACTTCATTGATCTCACTCTTTGTGACACATCTCCCTCTCCAAAGTCACCACCAACCTCACCTCAAGCACCACTTAAAACACCATCCACAAATGGAATATCTGTCACACCCCCAAAATCAGGTCCAGCGGAAGCATACATGCAGCTGGGGTGTAACTCAATTGATATCACAACACAAGTACAAAAAATGGTTTTCACTTCAATTATATAGAATAAAATAGTTAAGTCATAAATGTTGAATTTACATTTTTAAAAGTAGTGCGGAAGTAGGCCCTTAAAAATGGTTTAAAACGGTCCCCATATAAATAATCAGAGTCTTCTATGACCATGCCATGGCCTGCCAAAACCTCCTGTAGCGTGCCATTGCTTAATACCTGAAAATACATGCTAAAGTGTCAACACGAGGTTGGTGAGTTCATAGAGTTTGTTTAACAAATAAATGCCTATAGAGAAATGATCGCCCAGCAAAGGCATTGTAAATCCACTCAGTTCCAAGTCCCGCCATAAGAGACTTGTAACCTGTGTGTTCACAACCCACTGCCAAATATGTTATAGTCTACGGAAACAAAAGTAATATGTGGACCAATAATCAAAGATAAGTGTAGTTTGACCAATACATTTGATTACGTGACCATTTCATTTGGTTATGTTACCCGTACATTCGGATATGTGACCCGTTCATTCGGTTAAGTGACCCGTACATTCGGATATGTGACCCGTTCATTCGGTTAAGTGACCCGTACATTCGGATATGTATGTACATAGTGGTGAAGCTGGTTCATTTGGTTAAGTGTGCATCGTAATGGAAAAGACTTGGGTCCGAAGATAAAAGATTAAGTGTGATGCAAATGAATATACACTACATTCGAATGAGTAAGAAATTCATAAATGGAGCAAGTAAATGTTTGACTAAGCATGTAGCAAAAACCAATTAAATCAAGTATACATTTAGATGGAAACAAGCATGTATTCTTCCCCAAAACCGTTATAAAACAAGTTAAAATAGTAGGGGCTATGACTCACCTGGGGCGATAGCTACGATGACAAAAGTGGATACACAGAAATGAGGTTCGATCTCTAACCGCAACCTAAAATGAATGATAGTGATCTAATTTAGATCATGACGTGATGAAGAGAATATGCATGCACATGGTACCCATACCACTCGTAACTTGGAAATAATTGTTATTGTCAAAATAAAGTATTTTCCATACTTAGGAAAAATAAGTCTAACTAGACTTATAAAAACTAGTCGTAATATATCGTATATAAAATGTTAGTGTTTTATTCATCGTTTTGAAAACCTTAAAATAACGTCAATTAGTCGTATAAATAAGCTTTGGGTCATACGTACTTCATTCGTTAAGAATATAGCTCTTTTAACAATATTTCTAGAAATATATTATTTAGTACGTAGTTTATTATTTCCAAATGTAGCTGCCAAAATAATATAGTTTTGTCGATCTTTAAACGTGTATATCTTTGTCGTTATAAGTTCATTTTCCTCGTTCTTTGACTAAATCCTTGTAAAAATAACTTGATTTTGTAAAAGTTAGAAATTTGGCCAGCGCTTCCGCGCCTATTTTTAAATTACCATTTTCCTATACTAAACCTCTTTAAAATCAACTTCAAATCTATCCCACTCTTCCGCCAATTTCTTCAACATCAATATATTTCAAAGATACTCATAAAAACATAAAAAAAATGTAATCTTGAAGAAAAATGACTAATAATAAATATAAACTTCTATTAGAACCCATGGAACCATAGTTTTTGTAAATCAACCGAAGATGATTCAAGGCTTGTTTAAATTCATTTTTCTCATCTAATAAACTTGTCAAACATATTCTTACTTGTTTTTAACATGAAAAACCACAAACATGATCCTAGGTTATATATATAGTTTTAATGAGTTTAAAAGAATAATTAAATTAAATAAACACATAAACATTTAAAATAAATGTGTAAATACATTATGGAAAGTAAGAAAAATATATATATTTTTTTTACTTACTTGAAAGTATGAGATTAAATAGATGATCAAGAACAAATAAACCCCCAAGGACCACTCCAAATTAATATGTAGTTAATATATAACCCGTAATTGATCGAAAAGTACTTGAAACTATCGAAATCGAACTTCTTTTTCTCTTTTTCTTGCTTGGTCGAAAGTTTTGGAAATAGAGAGTATCAATGAATTTTTTTTAGAAGTGTAATGAAAAAGTGTATGTGTAGTTTAGTTTGTATATACAAAATATCTTATGTTTTTATATTATATAAATAAGTAATAAATCGCATTTATGGAACTTTAGTCAAAACAAGGAAAAGGGAATGGGGTTTTGCTTGGTCTGCCGAAATTAGGGGGAGAGGGGAGAATGTGATTGGTGATGTTGTGTAAGATTTTGTCTCCCAAATATTGATAATATATATTTATTAGTTAGATATTTATTAATTTGGTATTGAGTTAGCTAGAAATAAATTTTAACGAAGTTAACCGAGACATAATAAAGTCATAAAAATTGTAAAAATATGTTGGGTACAAGTATTGGGTGTTTGGATAATTATCGTTTAGTTTTTAAGAAAACCGTCGTAATTATATTAGACGTACGATATAAATTAAAATAAATTTTCAAAATACCGGGTAAATTAATAATATAATTTTTATATTATTAAATTGAATATAAAAATATATTAGAATCATAGTCGGGAGCGTCGTACGTGTTAGTCACATTATTGGTTGCGTGTCAACGTTTATTTAAAAATAAATATACGTAAAAGTCAATTATACCAAAAATAGTAATTGGAATATCCTACGAGTGGAATAGTATGCAAATGCTATTGTAATGATATGTAATCCATTTCTAGTCCATATGAAGTGTCCCTACTGATGATGCATGAATTCGCAGCTTAACATGACCGGTTACGCGAATTTAAATATCCGTAAACTAAATTTATGATGAAATGAATAAAGTACAAGAATAGCGTTTTCTCTCCGGAAATGAATAGTGTCAAGTGAATAGTAAAATTTCTGAACGCTTCTCAGAATATCAAATTGACCTAAAAAATGATGAATAGTAAAATGATGAATAGTAATCGGTGAATAGTAACTGATGAATAGTAATTGGTTCTTTGTTATTAATTGTAATGGATGAATGATTTCGATGTTAGGCTTAAGAAAACTGGCAGACTTCCAATTGGTAACATGTTTGAACGTCTTAAGAAACATGAATCGGATGTGTACTATGATTAATTGGTTATATTTAATGCATGAGTAACTACTAAGGAGGCCATGTTAGGAGCAAGTAGTCGGCTCGACATAGGAAGAGGTAGAAGCTTATATAGTTAGGGAAGACCGTACACGGCCCTACGAATGGTATTAAGGAATATAACCCGTCATCCACGCAATTGTAACAAACTAATCAACTAGTAAAAGATAGCTAGGGAGTAGTGAAATCTAAGTAAACACATTTCTCTTACTATTGTTTTTCTCCACATTTACTTTCTTGTTATTTTATTTTCATTGCATTAGTAGATATTTAGGTTAGTTGACTAGCAACTAATTCCGCCCACTCTTCCAAAACCCAAGATTTTTACTTGCTTTCTAAAAAACTACAAAAATACAACAAGAATCATCCCTCACCTCTAGACCTAGTTTAATTAAGTTTTGATCCTAACGACACTATTCCCCGAGAGAAAGATCAATCCCCCGGTACTTGCCACTACTTTATACTACATCGATTAGGTACAATGCCTGGTGGGGATTGCAAGCCTCTTGAGATCCCTTGAGAGGTAAAACCTTTTGCGAGGGCGCAATCCCACGCATCAAGTTTTTGGTGCCGCTGCCGGGGAATAGTTATTGTTTAGGTTAAAATTTCTTTTTATTAGGTCTACTTGCTAGATTCCTTTCCAGAAAGATTTTTTTTTATTGGTTTTCTTTAGTTTATCTTATTTCTTCATTCCTTTGTTCGTAACCATTACCATCCGCTATCATGGAAGGTGGTAATATCTTTGAACCTATCAACCCACTACAACAAAACCCACCAAAACCAAACCAACCTCCTAGACCCCGCACTTTAGGAGAGTACTCCCGTCCTAGCCATCAAGGCTATCGAAACACCATTGAGCTCACACAAGGAGCCGATGTGTCTCCCTTGCGATCCGACACCATCCGGTTGGTGCAAAGTAGATGTGCATTCCACGGACTTCGTTCCGAAGATCCTAATCAACATCTCAAGGATTTACTCAAAATCGTAGATTCTATAGATCTTGATGTTGAAACTCGAGAGACGACCCAATTGCGTCTTTTCCAATTCTCTCTACGTGACCAAGCTAGTCAATGGCTTGAGCATTTACCCGCGGTATCCATCACCTCTTGGGATGATCTCACCACTCGTTTCCTTGCTCAATTTTTCTCACCGGGGAGAACCACAAAGCTAAGAAATGACATCTTGATGTTCCAATAACGTCAAGGTGAAACTCGCTATGAAGCATGGACTCGTTTCAAGGACTTACTCCAAAAAGTCCCTCAGTATGGCATAGATCTTTGGCTCCAAATCCAAATCTTTTACGACCATGTCGACTTCCATACTAAACGCACCATTGATCGAGCCGTCGGAGGTAGATTGCGTGACAAGGACAACGAGGAGTCATGGGAAATCATTGATGAGCTTGAATTCGACGATAATGAATTATGGGAAGTTGCCCATGTTATAGATTCGGTTGTCAATGCAATTTCGTCACCAGGGGGGACCACTCAACTTTCCAAAGAAAGACTCTGCGAACTTGAGAAAAAGGTTGACTATCTCATGGAAAAACGAAAGAAACCTTTAAGTCCCAGATGAGCATCGATCAACTCTATCTCAAACGTAAACCCAACACCGTTGTCCGAATCACCTCTTAGAGAAAATGCCGAAACCTTCCAAAAATATGCTCGACCCTATTCACCTCCTCAAGACCTCAGTCCGGAATTCGAAAGTCAAATGAGAGAATATATGTCAACCCATTTTGAGCGATTAGCAAAATTCGAGGAAGCAGTCTATACATAGAAGGAGGAGATGCAAGAGAAAATGGCAGAGATGATGAGCCTATTGGAAGAATACTCGAACATAAAAACTCTGAAAAAGGTGTTGTTAAGGAAGGAAAGCATCACCCCCACTACCAAGTTTGTTAACTCTATATCCATTGTCAACAAAAGCAATGAAGAGGAGGAAACCCCTATTGCACGGACCATTGAGGAACCACCAAAATCTCAACCATTAGGGTACTATCAAAAACATGATATAAATGAGAAAACCATAACCAACTGGATAAGGGGTGACATAAGTAACCAATCGTCCAAAATGGTCTCTGAAGGAGAAGAAGAAGGAGAAGATGAGTATGATACGTTACCTGGGGGACCAGTATACGAGAAGCTACTTAAGCAAAAAGTGGCTACGAAGCAGATGGCTTATGGGAACTTCAAAATACCAGCTAGCATTGGGAAATTGCAATATTTGGATGCTTTCGCCATCAAGGATCAGAAGTGAACCTAATGCCTTTATCCATTTATACCCAGCTCACTAAAGAGATACCGGCCACTACCCGCGTTAAGCTTTCCTTTGCTAGTCACTCTTACGTGTATCCTTTGGGAATTGCAGAGGATGTGCTAGTCAATGTAGCAGGTTTCATGCATCCCGTTGATTTCATGATCATTGATGATATAGAAAATGAGTGTATGCCAATAATCCTTGGAGCACCATTCCTTACCACAGCAAGACCTGTCATTAAGTATGAAAAACGGGAAATTGAGCTTAAGTCAGGAAAGAGGAAGATTCACTTTTCTATGACCCCATGATATGTAAGAGAAAGCATGATGGAAAAGAGGCTCAAAAACAACGCCGGAACACCGTATAATCATGTTCAAGAAAAAATCCTCGCATGGGAAACAAGAATTATAAGCTATAAGGAAGCTAATTTTGAGAGACGTAGAAATAGGGATAAAATTCATGTTGAGTTTGAATGCAATCAACCGGTAATGAATCATGCCCCGTTATTAGAAGGAGACTTGGTACTCTTAAAACATTTAGGGATAAAAGAGCCTCCCGATAAATCACCCCCACTACCAAGTTTGTTAACTCTATATCCATTGTCTACAAAAGCAATGAAGAGGAGGAAACCCCTATTGCACGAACCATTGAGGAACCACCAAAATCTCAACCATTAGGGTACTATCAAAAACATGATATAAATGAGAAAACCATAACCAACTGGATAAGGGGTGACATAAGTAACCAATCGTCCAAAATGGTCTCTGAAGGAGAAGAAGAAGGAGAAGATGAGTATGATACGTTACCTGGGGGACCAGTATACGAGAAGCTACTTAAGCAAAAAGTGGCTACGAAGCAGATGGCTTATGGGAACTTCAAAATACCAGCTAGCATTGGGAAATTGCAATATTTGGATGCTTTCGCCATCAAGGATCAGAAGTGAACCTAATGCCCTTAACCATTTATACCCAGCTCACTAAAGAGATACCGGCCACTACCCGCGTTAAGCTTTCCTTTGCTAGTCACTCTTACGTGTATCCTTTGGGAATTGCAGAGGATGTGCTAGTCAATGTAGCAGGTTTCATGCATCCCGTTGATTTCATGATCATTGATGATATAGAAAACGAGTGTATGCCAATAATCCTTGGAGCACCATTCCTTACCACAGCAAGACCTGTCATTAAGTATGAAAAACGGGAAATAGAGCTTAAGTCAGGAAAGAGGAAGATTCACTTTTCTATGACCCCATGATATGTAAGAGAAAGCATGATGGAAAAGAGGCTCAAAAACAACGCCGGAACACCGTATAATCATGTTCAAGAAAAAATCCTCGCATAGGAAACAAGAATTATAAGCTATAAGGAAGCTAATTTTGAGAGACGTAGAAATAGGGATAAAATTCATGTTGAGTTTGAATGCAATCAACCGGTAATGAATCATGCCCCGTTATTAGAAGGAGACTTGGTACTCTTAAAACATTTAGGGATAAAAGAGCCTCCCGATAAATCAAATTCATGGTGGTATGGACCATTCAAAATCAAAAACTTAGGTCACAATGGGGTAGCACTCTCGAACAGCGAAAGGGGTGGAGAGATGACTGTGAATGTCGAACGACTGAAACATTACCACCCGAATAGCAAGGACTCCAATGACAAGGGATACGTCATATTGCGGGACGAGGTCACGTAATAGCCCATGACTTTGAGTCTAGCTACAAGACTCGTAAATAAATAAAAGCGCTTCTTGGGAGGCAACTCAAGCTTTATTTGTTTGTTTGTTTATTTGATTTTATTTGTTTTCGTATGCATGCTTTATTTTTATTGTTTGTGGCTCATGTTTCAAAATAAATTGTGAAAATGCTTTATTTTGTTGTTTAACATCGTCTTAACTTCATATAAATGTATTTTGCAAAAGATAAGTGTAAGGGAAATCAAAATTTGTTTTTCTAAGAACGGATTTGGACATGAACCACAAAAATTTTAAATTATGTGCATATTAGTATTTGTTTGAGTCAAATTCTTGTATCGAGACATAATGATGTTTTGCAGGATTTCCAGGAATTAAGACGTGAGTTTTTTCAGAAATTTTCCGGAAACTCAACATAAGATTTCTGTCAGAGCACTCTGACGGCGTCAGGATTATAACCTGGCGGCGTCAGGTGTAAAATTCTGAAAATTTTTGGGAGTTTTGTTTTTCTATCGGAGTCTTAAAGTTTTTGTTAATTCTTTAGTTTTATAAACTTCCGGAAATCTGCAAACATTCATTCCATAAGAATTATATCTTAATTTGCTTTCTAGGATTTTAGTATATATAGAATTTGCCACCAATTTTACGCGAGGTTTGCCTTGATTGTTTTCTCAGGTTTAACAGGATATATTGGACAAGAAGATGATTCATATTTCTGGAGGGAAGCTTTCAACGTTCATTTTCTTGGAGGAGGATCTAACCTTGTTACCACATTATTCACACCGAATGAATCAGGGGAGTATTTGTTTCATTCTTTTACCTTCATTACTTTTACATCCTTTTTATTTAACATTGGGTACAATGTTCAGCCTAAGTGTAAGGGGAAGGTAAATGATGATACCTTAGAGAATGCAATTGCACTTGAGTTTGTTCGTTCAAAAGTAGGTGTGTAATAAAACTAAGAGAAATACTTGTTAGGGTAATATTAACGCCAAATTTAAATTTTTTTACAACATTTAGGAGTGAAGCTTTAGTCTTAATGAGCGTCTCATGGATAGGAGTTGTATGACTAGCACAAAAAACCGTACCACTCAAAATTTTCCACCCCAAATATGAGAGGTTCGCCTTTAGATCTTTAGGGAAAAGCATTCATTGTTGGTACTTATGAGTGTACCGATAGTACTTAGATTCTAGAACTTGTGTTAGTGATGCATCCTGAGACCACTAGTGAGACTACATTCGTGTAGTTAGGATTTACTACATGATAAGAGGCATTAGGATCACCCTTGTGTTTAAACCCGTATTATAATTACTTGACCAATGAAGTCATAATTACTTGACTAGTAAAGTCAATTAATTTTTCCCACACCTTTGCGTTGTACTCATTTTTAGTACACGATACCCCTAGTACACCCCTCCGAGCCTATCTTTTTCATTTCTAACTTTAAGCATTTTACTTAAAGGAAGAATTTGTTTACAATCCACCCCAAATGTGCAACCAAATCACCTTAGCCTTCCTTGTATGCACTCATCTTTAGTGCATTATTGTTATATGTTTAAACCCTTAGTTGATTGTCTAATTGATTACATGGTTGCTAAGTCAAGTCATATCTTGTACATATTGTTTTGAGACGATTGGGACTCATGGGTAAATTACTAGTGTTATGGAGTACTGAGAAGAACATCATTTATTACCCCCATATGTACGTTAATATTTAAAAAGTACTTCAAGTGTTTTGATTATCTTAATTCGAGTCATTAGAATAGTTGATTGTAAATTATGTAAAAGTTCAAGTGTAAGGGGAATGCAAATTCTCTACGATGTATTATTTTGGATGGTAGGGCAAGAGTGTATGAAAAAAAATCGAAAAATCAAGAAAAAGAAAAAGAGAAAAAAAACATATGGACTACCATCCCATTTCCTTTTATGTTTATTTTATGTTTTTAATTAGTTTTTGATTAGCTTAAGTCGACTCGAGTCTTGGCTTAACAACGCCACATTGTACATGTAATTGACCAAGATGCTTAACTCGCCACCAGTAAAGATTGCCTTTATCCAACAAAACCGTGTTTATCATATCCCTACACCTCACGTTATAACCCTTTAAAAGACCTTTTTGTTAGTTTATCCTAGGTGCTTACGCCAAGTGGTGGAGGTTTGATCCTTTCCCCAAGCCTATGCTAATCTACGTGCTATGACAGGTAGTGAGAGATATTTTCCATTTTCATATTGTGATATATACTTTTATTACACCCAAGAGATGTGAGTATCTAAACACTATTTATGAGGTGCTAGTGTATAATTTCTGTTCTTGCTTTGGTTGAAATGGAATGATTATTTTTTGTAATAACTTTTATATTTGTGTTAAATGACTCCTAGTTTGTATTTTGATTTGAATAAAATCCCATTTGCTTGAGGACAAGCAAATCTCAAGTGGAAGGGTATTTGATGAGATGAAAAGTGTACCGATTTTAGTGGGTCATTTAAGCCCTAAGTCGAGATTATTTGATCAAATATTGCCCTAAATCGTTCCTTTTGTCATTTTAGGTACTTTCAAGAAGAAATCTGGAAAAGGAAGCATTTTGGACGTTTTTTGAGCGAAAAGTGAGGAAACAGCAAAGTCTCCAAATCAAGCTGAAAATATTACTTGACGGCGTTACGTATTGCATGTGACGGCGTCACATTATGGCAAAGAGGTGGATAAAAAGTATAACGAGACGTGCCATAATGTTTTTGGGATTTTACACATGACGACGTCACCAAGGCCGTCAAGAGTAAATTAGATGTGACGACCATGAGAAGATTAACACATGATGGCGTCAAATCTGGATCAAGGCAATACGAGGATTTCTTTGGTGGCGAGTTGATGGCGTCAGAATCAACACGTGACGCCGTCAGACCCTAAAATCTATATATAGTTTTCTAATTTTCTTGTATTAAGAGGAGAATTTTAGAGAGACTTTTTGGAGAACTTGTGGAGAAACCCTAGGTCGAATTTTGTAGGGTTTTTCACCCTTTTATCATCCATGTTCTAATAAAGATAAGTCTTCCAATAATCATTCAATATGTCTATGTGTTGTTTGATTCTATCTTATGCTTGTCTTTACTTTAACATGCTAGGCTAGGTTTTCTTTGTGTTTGCTTAGATGTAATGAAACTTAGCTATTGATTATTGGTTGGTTGTTTGTTATTAATTGTAATGGATGAATGATTTCGATGTTAGGCTTAAGAAAACTGACAGACTTCCAATTGATAACATGCTTGAACGTCTTAAGAAACATGAATCGGATGTGTACTATGATTAATTGGTTATATTTAATGCATGAGTAACTACTAAGGAGGCCATGTTAGGAGCTAGTAGTCGGCTCGACATAGGAAGAGGTAGAAGCTTATAAAGTTAGGGAAGATCGTACACGGCCCTACGAATGGTATTAAGGAATATCACCCGTCATCCACGCAGTTGTAACAAACTAATCAACTAGTAAAAGATAGCTAGGGAGTAGTGAAATCTAAGTAACACGTTTCTCTTACTATTATTTTTCTCCACATTCACTTTCTTGTTATTTTATTTTCATTGCATTATTAGATATTTGGGTTAGTTGACTAGCAACTAATTCCGCCCACTCTCCCAAAACCCTAGATTTTTATTTGCTTTCTAAAAAACAATAAAAATACAAAAAGAATCATCCCTCACCTCTAGACCTGGTTTAATTAAGTTTTGATCCTAACGACACTATTCCCCGAGAGAACGATCAATCCCCCGGTACTTGCCACTACAGTATACTACATCGATCAGGTACACTGCCTGATGGGGATTTCAAGCCTCTTAAGATCCCTTGAGAGGTAAAACCTTTTTGCGAGGGTGCAATCCCACGCATCACAACACAAAGGTTGAGTGCAATCCATAGGTATAAATAATAAAGTTGAGCACAAGGTTTTAATCATATGATAAAACAAATGCAAATACCGAGTAATCAAGGTAATAACCAATATATAGAGGCATCCCAGTGCATATATATTGTTGATGATGCTAAGCTCTTGACACGCAAAATGTTAATCAACCAATCATAAGTCAACAATAATCGCGGAATTTCATAATATAATAGTGCCCCCAAGGCCGGGTACTTGCCATATACCCAACAAAATCGAATATAGTACGCCACAATTTGCTTATCTGGCAAAAGTAGTGGGACAGTCAATTCCTATAGGCCTATATCCCTATATTCACGCTCACTCGCAAGTGATTAATGGTTCATGATCTGAGGGTCTTGCATTGGCAAGGTAAGCTACTTAGCACATCATCAGGAAAGCATACCAATCAGGAAAAGCATACCAAAAATACTTGTGCTCAGAAAACATTTAAAAGCATGTATCTCACCCCATGGGTTTATAAACAATTTAAAAGATAAAAGCGGGGCTATGAATCACACCTTAATAGCAGCAGGAAACGAGATATAGCAACCAATCAATTAATGCGTCACAGCAAATGAACCTCAGCACAACCTAATCAATATAAACGGCATAACTTAGAAACTATACTCGAATATCTCAATAAACAATGCTTGAAAAATAGATTTTGTAACAATGGCGTTTGAAAGAAAAATAGATTTTTAAAAGTCTCGTGTGGGTGACGAGAAAGATAGAAAGAAACATGTCGGCGAAAGCGAACGATAATTCAAGAAAGACGAGAGTAGACGAAAGAATAGCTCGAAGAGATATTGAATAGAAATGAATACAAACTCAAATAACCAATAACACGCTAATAACTAGTTTCGGCTATTTCCCCATTTTCCTAAAATATAACGTTGAAAATAATATAATTTGAAAAGGTTTTAATATATAATACAAATCTTAAACGTTAAAATTTTATAAAAGATTTTATAAAATTTCGGCATGACATGCCCATTTATACAACATTTTCTCGAGTGATCGACTCTTTAACTTTATTATTTAACTAACGCCAACACTTCACAAGTTATATAATACTATTGGATATATCATTCGCGTATCAATTAGTCGTTTAGGTTTATTGACCATTTCGTATTTGTTCGGGTCCAGATATGTTAAATTAGTCAAAGTCTAACATATCCTTCCGTCTCGTGTACCAAAGGGTCCATAATGTCCAAATAACCAACAACGTAAATCCAATACGTCCAATTCATATCCACAATATATATTGCCACAATATCATAATACGGATCCAAGTCCGATATTACTAACCACTTAACTATATCCTACTTGTTTTATGGTTTCATAGTTATTAGTCCATTTTATATATTTAAACTTAAGGTGAAACAAGTCCCAAATTATATAACAATAGCAAATAATCACGAGAACCAAGAAATAATCCAAAAATCACCGAGTCACGCCGGGTCGACCAGGCGTTGACCGGTCAATTGTCAAACCAAGAGGGGGGGAGCACACGAGTCATAAAATAAATAAAACATTATTTACATTAATATATACCTTTATATTGAATAATAAATAAATAAAACAAAATAAACATATACATATATATTCGGTTTATATATAAAAATAAATAAAACATAAAAAAATTTATATAAATATTTTTGGATAAGACTTTATAAATATGTTTATTTTTAATAAAACTTTCGATATAATAATAAATAAATAGAAATTTAATAAATGAATTTTTATAAAATAATTTTTGGTAAATAATAAAAATATATGAAAATATATTTAAAAATCGGATTTAATAAACTATTTTCGGAAAACATTATTTTTAACACTTTTAATTCGAAAAACATTATTTTTAATATTTTTAAGGTAAATAAATAAATACGAAATAAATAAAATAAAAATAATAAAGGTGTGTTTGGGGGTTTACCGAGCAAAAAGAAAGAAAAAAAATATGGGGAAGATGATGGTGGTTCGTGGTGGTGTTGATGGTGTTTGGGGGTGCGGCGGTGATAGTGGATGAGGGTGTTCGGGGTGGTTTTGATTAAATCGGCTTGTACAACTGTAAAGAAAACGTCCTGATCTAATAGCAAAAGATGAACTTTTCGGTGGTCGAAATATTTTCCTGTGACCGGAAAAGTACACCGGAAGTTGGCTGGATAGGGTGGCCGGCGGTGGTGTCTAGAGAGAGAGAGAGAGAGAGAAATGTGTTTGTGTGTGTGGTTAAATGAAAAGAAATGAAAAAAAATATTATTATATGTATATATATAAAAGGGGTTAGGTTAAGGTCGTAAGAAATGAAAGTGTGTGGTGTAAAAGGTAAATAACACAAGGGACTATTCTTGTCAACGTAGTTATACATCTCACGAAAACACTTCCGGGCTCAAACGACATAGCAAACGGACTCGAAAAATTACGAAACTTGCGCCATTGTTCATGAAATAATTTTTCCCATCAAATCAAGCATAAACTTCAAAGTTTTTCTCAAACTCAATATAATTCAAATAATTTGGCAAATGCAATACGATTCGAGTTTTCTAGGTTGTGCTGAGTCAATCAAGGAATAAAGTTCTCGTTCCCAAATATATCTCACGTTTCGCAAGCCCAAACAACATGCAATAAAAGTTTTAATGTATTTCAGGTATGAAAATAGATATTTCGCTAGAAATAGATTTTAGGAAAAGTACCAAGTGTTACATAACATACATCTTATTTAGAAATCCGTCCCAGATTTAGTTTAAGTTACCAGTCCCAGCTTTGAAAAGATTTGGGTGCTTGCGTTTAAATTCATCCTCGTGTTCCCAAGTGTACTCCGGTCCTCTCTTGGAATTCCAATGAACTTTCACAAGAGGAATACGACTCTTCTTCAATCGATTAACCCCACGATCCATTATTTCAATCAATTTCAATCTCCTCAAGCGGAATCACGGCGGTCTCATCAGTCAAACACTTCTTCAAATTCGACACGTGGAAAGTAGGGAGAACCCTACTGAGCTCGGGTGGCAATTCTAGCTTATAATCCACGGGACCAATCCTTTCCAAAATCTTGAATGGTCCAATATATCGAGGATTCAACTTTCCTCTCTTACCAAACCTAATCACACCTTTCCAATGCGATACCTTCAACATAACCCTATTTCCAACCTGAAACTCCAGAGGTTTACGTCTCACATACGCGTAACTCTTCTGACGGTCATGAGCAACTTTCAACCGGTCTTTAATCTGAGCAATCTTCTCAGTCGTCTCACGGACCAAATCCGGACCAATAAGCTGAGCTTCTCCCACTTCATCTCAACATATAGGGGAACGACACGTTCGAACATAGAGTGCTTCAAATGGTGCGGCCTTAATACTCGCGTGGTAACTGTTGTTGTTGGAAAACTCAATCAAAGGCAAATGGAGATCCCATCCATTCTCAAAATCAATCGCACATGCACGTAGCATATCTTCCAAAGTCTGAATGGTTCTCTCGCTTTAACCATTGGTCAGTGGATGGTAAGTGCTACTCATGTCGAGATTCGTGCCAAACGAATCTTGAAGATGCCCTATTCGTTGTATTCTAAACTTTCCATCAATACTTTGAAACCTACAAAGATGAGTATTCGATTAGCTAACCATACATACCAAATATCCTGTTGGGGTTGCTGAAAACATGCTTGTCCAAGTTGGTAAATTTGTTTTTCCCGTGGATTTTGTAACCTTAGAAATGGAGGAAGATAGACAAGTACCTTTAATTTAAGGAAGACCTTTCCTAAACACCGCTGATGCCATAATCAAAGTTAAAGGTAAAGAACTCAATTTAGGAGTTGGAGAAGATAGAATTACCTTTCTAATCGACAAAGCAATGAAATATCCATATACCAGTGATGACACTTGCTTCAACATCGATGTAATTGATGAAGTCACTAAGGAACAATTGGATGCATTACTTGATGATTCCGATCCTTTCACAACCACTTCTGAGAAAATAAATGAAACGAATCTTGATAAAGAGTTCGCTGAATTTATGGAAGTAAAATTTGAAGAAGATGATGAAGAAGTTGAGGAAGGAGAAATAGTTGAAGAGAATTTTGAAGAAATTACAATCAATGATCAAATGAGGATCAAGACATCTCTTCAAGAACCACCCACCGATCTTGAGCTTAAACCACTTCCAAATAATCTTGAATATGCTTACTTGGAGGAGAATTCACTTCTTCCTGTAGTCATATCTTCGTTGCTCAAGGATGATCAGAAAGAAAAACTCATTTCAGTTCTTAAGAAGCATAAACGCGCTTTTGCATGGAAAACTTCTGATATCCCAGCAATTAGCCCTGATTTCTGTAAACACAAAATCAATTTCGAAGAAGGTGTTAAACCTGTCGATGAAAGACAACGTCGACTCAATCCTAACATGAAAGAAGTTGTCAAGAAAGAAATCATTAAACTTCTTGACGCTGGAATCATATTCCCCATTGAAGATAGTCCTTGGGTGAGTCCTGTTCATTGTGTTCCCAAGAAAGGAGGAATGATCGTAGTAACCAACGAACGGAATGAATTAGTTCCTATCAGAACAGTCATTGGATGGCGAGTATGTATTGATTATAGAAAATTGAACAAAGCCACCAGGAAAGATCATTTTCCTCTCCCATTCATGGATCAAATGCTTGAAAGATTAGAAGGCAACAAATACTTTTGTTTCCTCGATGGTTTTTCAGGTTATTTCCAAATTCCCATTGATCCTTCTGATCAAGAAAATACCACATTCACATGTCCTTTTGGAACTTATGCTTATCGGTGTATGCCTTTTGGTCTTTGTAATGCACCTGCCACTTTTCAAAGGTGTATGATTGCTATGTTCCAAGATATGCATGAAACATCTATGGAAGTTTTCATGGATGATTTTTCAGTATTTGGAGATTCTTTTGAAGCTTGTCTTTCAAATCTAGACAAAATGCTCGAAAGATGTGAAGCTGCACATCTTGTTCTTAATTGGGAAAAATGCCATTTCATGGTAACCGAAGGAATTGTGCTAGGACACAAAATATCAAGTTCAGGAATGGAGGTTGAAAAAGAAAAAATTGATGTTATCACCAAATTACCACCTCCAACTAACGTTAAAGCCGTTAGAAGTTTTTTAGGACATGCCAGTTTCTACCGTCATTTGATAAAGGATTTTTCCAAAATATCTCGTCCTATGACAAAACTTCTTGAAAAAGATTATGTCTTTGATTTTAATGCAGATTGAATTAAAGCTTTTGAAACACTAAAGAGTCAATTGACTAGTGCTCCGATTATGGTTTCACCTAATTGGTCACTACCATTCGAACTTATGTGCGACGCAAGCGATTTTGCTGTTGGGGCAGTTTTAGGACAACGTGAAGGAAAACATTTTCATAATATATACTTTGCTAGCAAAACATTTAACAACACCCAACAAAATTATACGGTTACGGAGAAAGAATTGTTAGCCGTAGTTTTTGCGTTTGACAAATTCAGATCTTATCTCGTGCTTTCCAAAACAGTCGTTTTCACCGATCACTCAGCGCTCAAATATCTGTTTGCTAAACAAGATGCAAAACCGCATCTTATCCGCTGGATTTTACTACTCCAAGAATTCGATATCGAAATAAAAGATAAGAAAGGAGCAGAAAATCCTGCTGCCGATCATTTGTCTCGTCTTGAAAACCCAAATTTGGAAGAATTAAAGGAAGACAAGATTGATGATTATTTCCCCGATGAAACTCTTATGAACATCGATAAAGTTAAAGAGGAAATACCGTGGTTTGCAGATTTTGCAAATTATTTTGGTGGAAATATTCTCAATAAAGGATTAACTCATGCTCAAAGAAGTAAATTCTTTTCGGATTTAAAACACTATTATTGGGAAGAACGTTTTCTTTTCAAAATGTGTCCTGATGGAATGATCCGAAGATGTGTTTCTGGAGCAGAAACAAGAAAAATTCTTGATGAATGCCATCATGTCCCAACAGGGGGACATTACGGTCCTACCACCACAGCTAAAAAAGTTTTTGATGTTGGATTCTATTGGCCAACAATTTTCAAAGAAGCTCATACTCTTGTTCAAAACTGCGATGCGTGCCAAAAATCCGGTAGTCTTTCTCGTAGAGATGAAATGCCTCAAAAGAGCATTCAAGTCTGCGAAATATTCGATATTTGGGGAATCGATTTTATGGGACCATTTCCTAAATCTCACAAATACGAATATATTCTCATTGCAATCGATTACGTTTCCAAATGGGCTGAAGCTTAAGCTTTACCCACTAACAATGCACGAGTTGTTGTCAATTTTCTCAAAAAGCTTTTTGCTCGCTATGGAATCCATAAAGCTTTAATAAGTGATAGAGGAACCCATTTCTATAATAAACAAATGGAGAAAATCATGAAACGATATGGAGTTCATCATCGTTTTGCTACAGCATATCATCCACAAACCAGTGCACAAGTCGAAAATACTAATAGAGCATTAAAAAGAATACTCGAAAAAATGGTTAAGGAAAATCCTTCCGTTTGGTCGAGGAAACTTGATGACGCTCTATGGGCCTTTCGTACGGCTTATAAAACTCCAATTAGAACAACACCATACAGACTTTTGTATGGAAAAACATGTCATTTGCCGTTCGAAATCGAACATCGTGCTTACTGGGCATTACGAAATTGTAACCCCGATCTGAAAGTAGCTGGAGAGAAAAGATTTTTGCAATTGCATGAACTCAATGAATTGAGGCTACAAGCCTACGAAAACTCCAAGCTATACAAAGCCATAACCAAAGCTTATCATGACCGAAAGCTTAGAATCAGAAAAGAATTCAAAGCTGGGGATAAAGTTCTGCTTTTCAATATGAAATACAAGTTCAAAGCTCCTAAGCTCAAACCCAAATGGATGGGACCTTATATAGTGAAACATGGATTTCCATCCGGATATGTCGAACTATACGACAAGCATGGTGGAAGTTTCATTGTTAATGGTCACCGCATTAAGTTGTATTATGATAAGGAGCAAATGAGCAAAATTTCTATTGAATATCCACCCGAATCTGAATACGAAGCTATCACATTCATGGCACCTCATATGGAAAATATACCATGGGCACATAAAAAGGTTTTATCTATGATGCTCTTCCTAGAGCATGGGAAAAAGTCGTATTGGAAGATATAGATGAACCTGGAGAAGGAATTGTGATAGAAAACGTATTGTTCATACCAAAGTATCCTAAGAGGAAATCCCAAACCGCATCAACGTAGTTCTTGCAAAATTTGAGTCAGGCTGAGGACTCGTAAATAAAACAAGCGCTTCTCGGGAGGCAACCTGTGTGTTTGCTATTTTATTTCTTAGTTTATTCCGTGATTATACCCCAAAGTTTAAACCACTTGGTTGAACTTAAGTGTAGGGGTATTTCACTAATTTTAATAAAACATATAGTCTTGTGTTTGTTTGTTTTAAGATTGATACAGGAAATGATGAAGAAAGCTTGGACACTTGGAACAAAGAATCAAAAAGGAAAATACGGTTCATTTTCTTATTTCCCTATTTTCTTACTTTGAAGTTTATTTATCACATTGAGGACAATGCTTAACGTAAGTGTGGGGGGTGAATAGGTAAATAAGAATAATCCGTAAATTTTTAACTTGATTTTTAAATTTTGTTGCCCTTGTGATTTAGTTGTTTTCACGCTTTTAGGATAATATATTAGAATAACTGGATCAATCCACTTGTAAAAACGGTAATTTTTGAAATTTGAGATGTGTCCTGATTAATATTACAATCCATTCTGGGATCGATAGCATTAGCTAGCACATATTGTAACCCTTTCCACTAAATTGTGAGGATTTGAGCCTAATTCTTATATAGCATACATCTTTTATGCTTGAATCTTTTGTTATGAGTGTGCCGGTGATTTTATTTATTCTAGAACTTGTGCTTGTAAATCATTTCGAGACCGTTGTGAGATCACATTTCTTGTGTGATATAAGTATGCATATGTGATAAGAGGCAACTTTAGGATCTAAACCAAATAGCCTTCCATTTTAATTTTTAGCCAGTTTCATTTACTAGTTATCTACCAACATAACCCTTTTTGTTAGCATTCATTTTTAATGCTAGATACCCCAAGTTACACCTTCTGAGCCTATCTTTTCTTTTGATTAAATCCAGAAAAATACAAAAAGATATTACACTTTTTAGCCTAGCCTTACCCTTAGTCAAGTCTTAGTTGGTTGCTAGCTATATGACAAGTTGGATGTTATGTGGGAAATCATGAAGTATAAAGAAAGTAGTAATTCCGGAAGTAGCGATCAAAGCAAGGTTGAGAATAAGTCATCAAAGTAGAATGGTGACAAGTGATTTCATGTTCATGTTATGTTAAAAAAAAGGGGTATATATCAAATAAAATAGCCAATGAGCTATAGTGTTAAGTATTGTTCGCTCAAGAATGGAGTTCTAAAGAGTACATGATAGCGGTTAAAGAATAGCTAGCAACTTTCGGTTAGTAGACTTTGACTATTTTGTATATTCTTTATCATTTACACTCTCTAAATTTATCCCATGTCTTATTCCTACCCTTGAATCAAGTAAAATTATCAAGTGTATGACATATAGTGACCATCCAATTTCTTGAGGAAATAACAACGCGCCAGCGATCTAAGGATATCCTTAGTGACCATCTGTTGTTTTGATACAAGAATTCGCGCCAGCGATCTATTTTGTTTTACATAAGATGGTTGAACGAGAGTCCTTATTATCCTTTTTTTAGCCTTAAACCCAAATAAAATCCCTCTTTGATGTGAATACTTGGTGCTTACGCCTTAACGGTGTAGTTATGTTTCTTGTACAAGCCTATGGTAATATTTAAATCATGACTGAGCAATGAGTGTGATTTCTCTTATACTTCACCCAAAAATGAGTGTTTAGAGTGAATTATATCTTATTCCTTTTTCGTGAGGTGATTAGTAATGTTTATCTAGCAAGAAAATCATTTGGGTATTGTCAAACATCTCAATGTTTCAACCACCTAAGCTCAAAAATGATGAATCTAACTTGTACTTGTACTTGGAAGATTTGCATCACATTTTTGCAAAACATCTTTGAAGTACCATGTGGATGATATTTTATTTCTAGATTTGCTTGAGGACAAGCAAAGTTCAAGTGTAGGGGATTTGATAACGCTCTAATTGTGCATGTTTTTAGTGGCGTTATTCGTATGTTTTTCGGTTATTTTTATATGCTTTTGTCACATAATCGTATCAAAGTGTGTTTGCAAGCATTTGTAGCCAAAAACAGGAAAAACGAGAAAAAGTGAAGTAAATGAAGGATTTGTCATTCCCATCTCGAGATTTATTTCATTCAAGCATTTCACAAAGAAGAATCCAAGTTTTCATCATTCCAAAGTTTGTTGACAAGAAAAAAATCAAGTTTGGACAAAGAACGAAGAGTCAAGATAATAATCAAGTTTTTTGCTTTTAGAACGAAAGCAACCGATCGGTATTCATCCAACCGATCGGTCAAAAGAATTTGTCACATCTAACTGATCGGTTATGAATCCAACCGACCGGTTAGTCGTAGAGGTCACAACCAACCGATCGGTCAGAGCCCGATACCGATCGGTTGGTCAGCTCATTAATATTTTGCAAGAAGTTTTCTATCTCATTCTACCCGATTCTAGGCCTTTCTCTCTGCTATTCTAGGTCTTTCTATTCACCTTGGAGGCCAAGTTGTTGCATTGATGAGCCTAGGCTTGAGGAGTAGTATAAATAGAGGCTTTTTAACACACAATTCAACACAACTCAATATCTCTCATTACACCAACAACAAAGCAATCATTTACTAGTCTCAAAGTTCTCAAATTCGTCCATAAAAGTTCAGGAAGCATTGGAAGTCCAAAAAGTCAACATCCGGAGGTCAAACTTTCAAGAAGTCAACATCAATACTTAGGAAATCATTTCCTACTCATTTGTAATCATATTCCAAACATTTGTAAGACTTTAATTATGATTTCTAATGTTCAATATTCTGAATTTATGTTCATGTTTGCTATGAGTGGCTAGTAACCTTTTGCATTTGCTTAGACGATGTTGATTACTTAATGATTAGTCTATGATTGTGATAATATGTTTTAATTCAATTTCAAGTCAATTCTAAAACCCAATTAGACTAAAGTTTCATAGTGACATTTGTTGATTCAAGTTTAACTAGTTGCTTATAATATCATTGGCCGAAAGGGTTTTTATCATTCAACTAGTTATAATCTTTTGTCTATGAAAGATTGTTTTTCACCATAATTATTCTTGGCTAAACAAAGGAACTAAGGTGTAATTGTAATAAGAATACTTTTTGTTAATCAAATTGGATTGGTTGTAAACGCCTAATTGGTCGAAAGTTTTAGTAGTTTATAACCAATTGTAACCTTGTTGTCTATGATTAGGTTACCTTTTATATTGACCATTTCTTAAGAGTATTTGATTAAACAAGAAACTATTTTTGTGTTTAAGGTTGTTAACTCAACTTTATGAACCTTGAATTGATTGGTCCAAACCTAATGCTTGTTTGTATAAACTAAAATCTTGACGAAGGTTTAACTTGTAGAAACAATAGATTAGAACACCAACTAATTCTTATTACCAACATGTTAAGGAAGTTATCACAATCATGCTTTTCCTATGAGTAGTTAACTAGTCTAAGCAAGTGTAGTTTTTAATCATTTGAATTATCTTATAATCATTATCGCTTGTGTTAGAGATTTACTTTTAAAACTTATGCTTAGATTCACTCACAAATCCCTACGAACGATCCTGACTTACCAACCAAATCTTGCTATAACGGACGAGTTCACTTGCTCGTATGTGTTATTTCTAGATCCGGTAATCGTGTTTATAAATTTAAAACTTGTACACACCGTGAGCACATCAAGGGGTTTGTTACGCATTCTTTCAATACTAATCAAAGAGTCGATTAGGGTTACTTACTTGTGCATTGATCATTCTTTATTTTTACATTCACACTTGTTGATTGGTGTGTTGATATTCTTCAAGAAGTCGATCGGGTTCCGCTTCTAGTTCTTGGATTGTTGGTTGCGACTGAATACCAACATAAACAACCATGACTCTTTTGTATATCAGTTTCATGTAATCTGGAAGATCATCCATGGAGGTCATTGACCACCTGTAAGCCAATTAAAATTTGAGCCATTAATTTATTTATAAGAGCAAGATTGTGGTTTACGTAGATATGTCATGTATTTATCCATACTTTTGGATTGCTTGGGTGAAAATTTCAAGTTCTTTATGAGTACCATAAGCATCATGAGTGTCATCTAAAATTGTTGAAACTGCCATCACTTTAGTCATGAAAATTCTAGCACGAGAATACTGAAGCTCATGGTAAACACCTAGAATTCAAAAGTAGTTCTCAACCAATCTATCTCTCATAAACTGTAGATTTGATGAGTCTCGTATTATACATATTTATACCCTCGATATTATGTAAATTTTATAGAACCTTATTATTAGGACTTTTGGTACTAAATATATGAATAAATATGCAGGATTAAAGAATGGAGGAAAGACATGAGAAGTACATGAAACAAAGGACTAAAGATAATTATTCATAGTTTGGACTAAAGCACGCCGATTACAGGCACCTTTGGTCAACAATACAACCACGAGTCAATCAGAAAGTACGCCGGTTATGATATATATGTGCCGGTCTTCAGTACAAATAATGACACTTTGGCGCCAAGTTTGGAGGAGAAGCCCGCCGGTTTTACACCAGTTGTGCGGCGTACTTCTAATGACAGTTATGCTTCTACATTAATGAGCTAAATCAATGATGAGGCCAATCACTTGCCTATCATTACTCACCAAGGAAGTATTAGGGTTGAAATGCAACTATAAATAGAGGCTCAATTCATGGTATTATACACACCTCAATCAAGAATCATATCTTGATTACTAAGAAGAAGTAGTAGTGGTTTTGCACCAAAAACTACTAGCTAAGGAGTGAAGGCAGAACCATACCTGGAGAATCACTTTGGAACGTGAGCAACACCTGTAACTTTGGTATAAACTCGTTGCTCATCATGAAATTACTTGTTTACTTTGTTTACTTTATTATGGATATGGAGTAGTAACTTTATGTTTATTTGAGGCACTTCTGCCATGAGTAATATAAGTTTTATATCATGAATATTGAATCAATCATTTATGAATTTGATATGTCATTGTTTAGACTATTATCATTTGTCTTGATTGATCATTGTAATTGCTTAAAGGTCGAAAGATGCAATTATGTTGGTTATATTAAGAATTGTCTGTCTATAACAAGTCATTGTTATGCTTGTGAGAATTGCGTAGTAACACAAATGATGACCTTGACTATGACACGTTTAAGGACTAGTCTCATGTCTAATGGCTTGACTACAGGAAATGCATACTTAATACTTTATACTTGGACCACACTTTATGCACTCTTTGTATCTAGAATCAAAGGCCGAAAGGAGATTCTCTTACATAGAGTAGATATACTAGTTTACGTGATCAACCATCATGCTTTACTTCTATGCTTTGTCCATGTACCTTCTGTGATACTTATGCTTATTATTCTCATGTGCTCAACCTTGGATAAACATACCTTTAAATCAATTTGGCAAAACAATACAAAAATCTTAAATCCAACAAAAACGGTTTTAGAGATAAATGACAATCATTGGAATCTAATTTTGTTAACAATAGCTAACATAAGAAATCAGCTAACATAAGAAATCATTACCTCTCTTGGGACGACCTGGTCTTGCCTAAAAACCTTTACTATTAACGGGGGTTATACTTTTACCCATGTGTTTTGTGTATTAAGGAATTGGTGAAACTAGTCTTATAAATTTAAAACTTTCGAAACACATCAAGATTCTTTGGAACATCAAAACCTTTCCACCACCTACAATAAAGTGAAACACAAAAATAAAAAAGTGTACACAAATTGTGATATTACATGAATGAAACCAGAAATAAGGATAGGTTAGATGTGTATACTTGGAAAGTTGGCTACGCTCCTTCTTGTAACACCCCCAAAATTTGGTACAGCGGAAGACTTAAACAAGCTTTCAGAGTGCTACGGGATTGGTACACAACACAAGCATAAGAAAACAGAATGTACATTATCGTTTGTATATACATTTCATCCTAATAATTAAAGTTTACATTTACGTAAAAGTGTTAAAGTAAGCCCACCAGTCAAATATAAAGTAGGTCCCTAATTTAATTATCAGAGTAAGAATTGATCCATGAGCCGTGCCACTTGCCAAACCTCCACGCTAAGCGTTCATCATTAAATGCGAGTGTTACCTGAGAAAACATGCTAAAGGTCAGCTTACGCTGGTGAGTTTATAGGTTTAATCATAAGATTTAGTAGTAGACCTGATAGAGTTATTTGCTATGTGGGACTAGGGTAGATATATGTCAAACATTCCAACAACCTTCTAATAATAATCAATCCAATATCGAAGAGAGAATGAGATCTCAGTAGGGCCCTAGGCGACTCTAGCTAGACATCGACGATATAGTGAGGTATAGTACGTTGCTACCCTGGTCTAGGCCGGAAGTAGATATCTATTTTTAGCTAGGCACCAACGCTATAGCAAAGGATTGCTACCCTAGCCTAAGTCAACATCTACCGCATATCTAACCTTAGCTAGTCAACACATAATAGCAAATCAAAAGTAGTGGCATGTCCAAGAAAAATAGTTTGCATGTTTTCTCATCCCACGTTTAAATAAAGCATAGTTACGAGTAAAAGTTGGGCTATATATGAAACTCACCTTGATTTCAGCTAAGCACAATTACAAATATATCGGAAAGCAAAGAGATACAAAAATTGATACGTGGGAATCGCACCAGGCTTTACCTCTCAAGGGATCTTGAGAAGCTTACAACCCCCACCAGGCAGTGTACCTGATCGTTGTAGTATAGTATAGTGACAAGTACCGGGGGATTGATCGTTCAGCTAGGAATAGTGTCGCTAGGATTAGAAAACCTAAATACTAGTTCTAAAGGTGAGAGATGATTCTTTTTGTATTTTTATATTTTTTAGAAAGCAAGTAAAAATCTCGTGTTTGAAGGATTTGGGCGGAATTAGTTGCTAGTCAACTAACCCAATACTAAAGATACAATCAAAATAAAATACTGAAAATGAAAATAAACTAAATTATACTAAAGTTGTGAGCAATAAGTGGAGAAAATGTGTTTACTTAGATTTCATTACTCCCTAGACATCTTTTACACGTTAATTACTTGTTTTAGTTGCATGGATGACGGATTGTATTCCTTAATATCATTCATGGGGTGACGCACTTAACTCCCCAATTCTATGAGCTCTTATCTCCTCCTATGCCATGCCCAGCACAACCATAGGGATTATAAACTGTGGCTTATGCATTAAATACAACCAATAAAGACCTAGTGCATATCGGTTCATGTTTCCTAAGACGTTCAAGCATGTTACCATTTGGAGATCTGCCAGTTTTCTTAAGCCTAACATTAAAATTCATTCATCCAAAAACAACTATAAACAAGTAATCAACACATAATTAACATCTAGGTTTCATTAGATCCAAGCAAACACAAGATAGATCTAGCCTAACATGATGGAATTAAGACAAGAACAAGATATAGACAACTAACACATAGACATATTGATTGAATTAAAAGAATACTTATCTCAATTACACATGAAAGGTATCAAGGGCTTAGAACCCTTGAAAAACCTGTAAAATTCGCACTAAGTTCGTACTTAAAATAATATGATGTTCTTCCCCATTACTCCATAAAATAAGTACTTTACCCATGAGTCCCAATCGTCCCAAAACAATATGTACAAGGATATGACTCGACTTAGCAACCATGTAATCAATTAGAAAGTTAACTTAGGGTTTAACAAATAACAATAATGCACTAAAAATGAGCACATACACGGAAGGCTAAGGCGATTTGGTTGTACATTTAAGTGGGGTGTAACAAATTCTTCCTTTAAGTAAGATGCTTAAAGTTAGAAACGAAAAGATAGGCTCGGAGGGGTGTACTAGGGGTTTCGTGTACTAAAAATGAGTACAACGCTAAGGGTGTGGGAAAAATCAGTTGACTTAACTAGCCAAGTAATATGACTTAAATGGTCAAGTAATTATGGTATGGGTTTAACACAAGGGTGATCCTAATGCCTCTTATCATGTAGTAAATCCTACCACACGAATGTAGTCTCACTAGCGGTCTCGGGATGCATCACTAACGCAAGTTCTAGAATCTAAATGCTACCGGTACACTCATAAGCACTAATAGTAAATGCTTTTCCTATCAAATCTAAAGGCGAACCTCACATATTTGGGTGGGAAATTTTTCTGAATATACGGTTATGTGCTAGTCGTACAATCTCCTATCCATGAGACGCTTGCTATGGCTAAAGTTTCACTCCTAAATGTTGTAAAAAAATTTAAATTTGGCGCTAAAATTGCACTAACAAGTATTTCTCATAGTTTTATTACACATCTACTATCAAACAAAACAAACTCAAGCGAAAGTGCATATGTAAGGTATCATCTTTTTACCCTCCCCTTACACTTAAGATGAACATTGTCCCCAATGTTCAAGTAAAGAATGTAAAAGTTAAAAAGTAAAAAGAATGAAATCAAATACTCCCCTGATTCACTCGGTATGGATAATAAGGTGATCAGGTTAAATCTTCCTCCAAGAAAATGAACAATCAAAGCTTCCCTTCCAGAATATAAATCATCTTCTTGTCATACATAACCTATAAAACCTGAGAAAACAAACAAGACAACCTCGCGTAAAATTGGCAGCATCCTATACAAGTTACTAAATCCTAGAAAACAAAATAAGATATAATGCTTGTGGAATGAAGTTTGCAGATTTCCTGGAGATTATAAAACTTAATAATTCACAAAAACCATAAGACTCCGTTAGAAAAACAAAACCGGTAAAATTTCCAGATTTTTACACTTGACGCCGTCAGAAGTGACCTGCAGAAATTCTTATGTTAAGTTTCTGGAAAATTTCTGGAAAAACTTGGTCCTACTTCCTGGAAAATCCTGCAAAACTTCATTATGACTCAATACAAGCATTTGACTCTAACAAATAAGAATATACATGTTCATTTAATATTGTGGAGAATCATGATCGGTTTGTTTCTTAAAAACATATTTGGGGTTTCCCCTTACACTTATCTTTTGCAAAAATACTTTTAGGTGGAGTTAAGACTAGGCCAAAACAACAAAGTAAAGTATTTCCACTATTTAATTTAGAAACATGATCAACCAACAATAAAAATAAAGCATGCATACGGAAGCAAATAACAAACAAACAAAAATAAAATCACACAAAACATGGGTTGCCTCCCAAAAAGCGCTTTTCTTTATTTATGAGTCTTGTAGCTAGACTCAAGGTCATGGGTTACTACGTGACACGGGTGAGTTCCTCATTGAGGACATCTTTGGGATCAAACTTAGGTTTCAACTTCCTATCTGTTTCCTTAGTATGGTATGACCTTTCAAACTTTTCTCCATCTGGATCATACAAAGTCATCCTCATGTGCCATGATCCGTCACCTTCTTTAGGTGGCTTGTCCCATCTCCATTTACACTTGTCTCCCTCTCTTTTCCACTTATTCATCTCTATATTGATAGGCATTACGCTCAAGAACTCAATCATCTTCCTAAAGACTAAGGGGTCCTCAAAGGGATCTAGCTCTTCATCTCTAGCTATGAGTTGTTCTACCGAATGTGTCTTTTGAACGAAATCTTTCTCTAGATAAAATGGGCATTGAGGTCCTATGAAGTTCCTTTCTATCCAAGGTCCATATCTAGATGGTCTCCTATTCATCTCTACCCAATGCGGTGTCGGTTCATCATCACAATCATAACTATGCTTCTTTACATCGTACACCGACCAAGTATCGCCTTCACCTACCGCTATCTTGGACTCCTTGCAATCTATCATGGCGCTAGCGGTTGCTAAAAATCCTCTTCCTACCAATAATGGGCATGTAGTATCACTAACCATGTCTAGGACGTGAAAATCCGCTAATATAGTTAACTTTCCTACGTGAACAACTACATCCTTAATCATTCCAACCGGGTGGGCAATACTCCCATCCGCTAGCCCTATCAATACCTCCGTTTCCTCTAACTTCCATAGCTTAAGAGTGGTGAATAAGGATAAGGGAATCAAGTTGAGGCTTGACCCTAAATCGGCTAGTGTATCGAAAGCTTCGGATCTTCCTATCTTACAAGGCAAAACAAATATACCCGGATCATCAAGCTTTTTAGGTAACTTGTTTTGAACAAAGGCGGTCCTATTTTTACCTAGTTTAAACTTCTCATATTTTTCTAGGAGGGCACTATAGTAAGGAGCACGCGCTAAGACATCAATGACGGGGCGTTCAAGGTGAAGTTCTTTGAATTCATCGTCAAGGTCTTGCGTAGGAGGTGTTTCAACTATACTTTTGACCGGTTCTATATCGGGTGTTTTATTTGATTGGTCCTTTTGAAGAATTTGGTTTTGTTTGAAACACGTGCTCGTTGATTTAACCGAGTAGTATTGTGGACACGAAGTGGGTGACGAAACTGAAGATATGGAATTAACGTTTAGTTTCGGATTCTTGACCGTGTCGCTTGGGAGTGCTCCCATTTCTCGGTCATTGAGAACTTTCAACAATGCGTCAATTTTGGTGGTCATCTCGCTTTGCTTTTGTTTGAAATCGGCTTCAAACTTAGATATGCGAGCTTCTTGAGATGCCATGAATTTTGACATCAATCCTTCAAGATTTTTGGTACTACCATAGTTGTTAGAAGGATTGTTGTTGAAAGTACGGTTGGATGGTGGGCCGTTTGGTTGGTAACGATTAGGCGGATTGGAAGAATTGGGATGATTTTGTTTCCACCTAAGGTTTGGGTGATTTTTCCAAGAGGGATTGTATGAATCACCGTAAGTGTTTGGCTCGGGCTTGAAAGTGTACCACTTATCTCCCGCTTCGTCGGTACGCGTGGATGCGTAGTCCGCAAAAGCTGTTCCGGGGAGTTCCACACAATCACGAGTGTTGTGGGGACCGCTACATAATTCGCATAAAGAAGTGATTTTGTTCACTTGGCTTGAAGGTTTAGGAGCTTCGTAAGATTTCATGAGAAACTTGACTTGGTCCTCAAGTTTCATGATCCTACGGTCGGGAGTGCTAGAGTTGTTCGAAGGCAAAGATATTGCCCTGACCGTTTTGTTCAAATCACGGGGATCATTCCAACTTTCGTTGTCATAGAGAGCAAGATCTTCTATAAGTTCCCATGATTGTTCCGCACTTAGATCACGTAGCTTACCACCGGCCAAAGATCTATGCCATGATGAGGGGCTCGCCTCGTGGAGAGATCGATATGGTCATAAAAAATTTGGACTTGGGGCCAAAGATCTATGCCATGATGAGGGACTTTTTGGAGTAAGTCCTTGAAACGAGTCCATGCTTCATAAAGAGATTCATTTTGACGTTGTTGGAACATCAAGATGTCATTTCTAAGCTTAGTAGTTCTCCCCGGTGGGAAAAATTGAGCAAGGAAACGAGTGGTGAGATCATCCCATGTGGTGATGGATCCCGCGGGTAAACGCTCAAGCCATTGACTAGCTTGATCCCGTAGAGAGAATTGGAATAGGCGTAATCGGGTTGTCTCTCTAGTTGCAACATCTAGGTCTATGGAATCTACGATTTTGAGGAAGTCCTTAAGATGTTGGTTTGGATATTCGGAACGAAGTCCATGGAATGCACATCCGCTTTGCACCAACCGGATGGTGTCGGATCGCAAGGGGGTCACATTGGCTCCGGTGAGCTCAATGGTGTTTCGGTAGCCTTTGTGGCTAGGTCGGGAATACTCTCCTAAGGTTCGGGGCCTAAGGGGTTCTAATGGTGGGTTTTGTTGTGGTGGGATGACGGGTTCAAGGATGTTCCCGTTGTCCATGATGTCGGGTGGTGAAAAGAGTTACGAACAAACACACAAAGAAATGAGATAGACTAAAGAAGACCTAAAAATAAAAATAAAATCTTACTAGAAAGGAATTTAGCAAGTAGACCTAATAAAAAGAAATTCTAACCTAGACAATAACTATTCCCCGGCAGCGGCGCCAAAAACTTGATACGTGGGAATCGCACCAGGCTTTACCTCTCAAGGGATCTTGAGAAGCTTACAACCCCCACCAGGCAGTGTACCTGATCATTGTAGTATAGTATAGTGACAAGTACCGGGGGATTGATCGTTCAGCTAGGAATAGTGTCGCTAGGATTAGAAAACCTAAATACTAGTTCTAAAGGTGAGAGATGATTCTTTTTGTATTTTTATATTTTTTAGAAAGCAAGTAAAAATCTCGTGTTTGAAGGATTTGGGCGGAATTAGTTGCTAGTCAACTAACCCAATACTAAAGATACAATCAAAATAAAATACTGAAAATGAAAATAAACTAAATTATACTAAAGTTGTGAGCAATAAGTGGAGAAAATGTGTTTACTTAGATTTCATTACTCCCTAGACATCTTTTACACGTTAATTACTTGTTTTAGTTGCATGGATGACGGATTGTATTCCTTAATATCATTCATGGGGTGACGCACTTAACTCCCCAATTCTATGAGCTCTTATCTCCTCCTATGCCATGCCCAGCACAACCATAGGGATTATAAATAGTGGCTCATGCATTAAATACAACCAATAAAGACCTAGTACATATCGGTTCATGTTTCCTAAGACGTTCAAGCATGTTACCATTTGGAGATCTGCCAGTTTTCTTAAGCCTAACATTAAAATTCATTCATCCAAAAACAACTATAAACAAGTAATCAACACATAATTAACATCTAGGTTTCATTAGATCCAAGCAAACACAAGATAGATCTAGCCTAACATGATGGAATTAAGACAAGAACAAGATATAGACAACCAACACATAGACATATTGATTGAATTAAAAGAATACTTATCTCAATTACACATGAAAGGTATCAAGGGCTTAGTACCCTTGAAAAACCTGTAAAATTCGCACCAAGTTCGTACTTAGGGTTTCTCCAAAACTTCTCCCTTTTTTAATGTGAAAATTAGAAAACTATATATAGGAAATAGGGTCTGACGGCGTCAAGACAAAGCTTGTGACGCCGTCACCTCGCCGCCAAAACTCTTCTCGGACTGCCTTGATCTACTTTTGACGCCGTCATGTGTTATGCATTTCCAGGCCGTCATGACTTTAACTCTTGACGCCCTACTTCGTGACGTCGTCAAATCTGTACTGGATCGTCATGGAAATTGCTCTTGACGCCGTCAGGAATTCCTTCTTGACGCCGTCACCTACTGTTCCCAGCAAGGAAAATTAAGACTTTGGCGTTTTCTTCACTTTAATGCTCCAAAAATGTCCAAATTGCTTCCTTTTCCAGATTTCTCTCCCAAAGTACCTAAAATCACAAAAGGAATGATTTAGGGCAATATTTGATCAAATAAATTCAATTTCGGGCTTAAATGACCCCCTAAAAGTGGTTCATTTTTCGCCTCATCAAAAATCAAGAAATAAAACAACACAACAGCTACTAAGTGAGCACGGCACGACGGACTCGGCACAACCTATTAATATAACACTTATCTTAATGTATACTTTCAAATATACAAAAGTTTCCAAAAGTTAACTATCCCCAACATTTTCCATTTAAAATTTCAAAATATCCTTATTAATTTCGTTTATTAGCGTTTGGTATCATCGTGTGTGTAGTGGCAACCCAACATTGACTCAAGTGAACACACTCCAACACAAGTGACGACGGAAATAACTCACAAATATCACACCTAATAAGTATAGCAAGTAGTTGAAAGGATTGGTAGTCGTTGGCATTATCCCATAGCTCCATTATGCTTCGTAAAAATATACTTGTTTTATATATTTAATAGAAATTTGCCGTGTCTCGTTCACTAATGGAACGTTCCAAACCAAATACTAACTTTATTTGTTTTCCAAACACGTTTTAGTTATCGAGGGTTTATAAATATTATTGTTTGTTAGACATCATTTTCATATTGTTCATCAGTTACGGCTTAAACACATTAAATTCATGTTGAGTCTAATGTATTGTAGTCGTTTCGTGTCCCAATAGTCCGAAGATGTCCAAAATACAATAATATCTCAAGTTAAAATGTATATCGAGTCCGGTGTTGCGAATATCCCATATTATACCGACTACCTACCAATCACTCAAACAATTAATCCAACAAGAACTCTAATGATAATAAACTGATGTTTCTCGAAATTCGTGTCCTCGAAACATTTAATAACCCTTATTCATTTAAACATTTCTTTTATTTTCAATTAGTTTTTCCATTAAAAATTAAATAACAAAAGATATTTCGTTAATTAATATTTACCGTATAAACTTTTATTATTCATTTTCATGTCTAGTATATATATTTATATTTTCCAAATAATTATTTTCGAGAGTTATTATTTGTTTCGAGTCACGTGTCCGAGTGATGAAATCTCGGGCTCAATAATCAATTTTAATGTCAATATGTCCGAAATAAAGTCTAAAGTTCTCGGTATTGGCTTGTCGAGGTCAAGCTGTGACTAAAAAGTCGCGGTGACACCGACGTGGCTCAAACATCACAAGTATATCATAAGTTCATAATATCGATAATCACTATCGGTCAAAACTAATCCTACGGCTCGATAACCACTTGACCAAATCCAAAACCAAGTCTATCCTTGATCCAACATCAACTCTCAATAATGACAACTTCGACAATTTAAATATGCTGAAACCTTAGGGTCTCGGCTTCAACACCAACAATAACATCAACAATCTCAACAATGACAACAACAATCCCACACCTATTAACATTATGCCGAGACCATTAGGGTCTCGGCTTCGCCTTCTCAATGCAACCACAACCAAATGGACCCTTGTCCACTTTTTTGCCCAAAAATCCCACAACAAACACAACTACAAATAAACCCACAAAGTAACCAAATCCTAACCTACCCGGCTGCAAAATTCCACAACAATCTCAATAAAAATCACTTCACTACCGTTCTAATCCAAATAGTCCTAGTCTCGGTCAAAGTTGACAACAATAAACCATAACCGAATCCAATCAACAAGAATATATGGTTCGAATATTACTAAAATCAAACAACAACAAACACAACCGTGAGCTTATGCTCACAGTTCGAATCACTCGACACACACAAACATGACCTAGATACCAAACTTGTTTTGATTTACGTTTTTATTTATAAAATGTTTTTTCTAATTGATTGAACCTTAAACCCAAACTAAAAACAAAAATATACAACGCGTTATTCACGAGTGGTGGTACACCGAGTCGCCAAAAGTGACGAGATGGTGTTTCCTACCTTTGAAGTACTCAGCTCTGGCGTCTAGGTGTGATAAGGGTGGCGGTGAAGGCGCGTGGTGATGGTGAGGTGGCTGTTTAGGGCACGTATGGTGGTGTTCAAGATAAGGGGTTCACGAGGGGTGTTTTGGTGGTAGTGGTGTGGTGTGGTATGTGGCGGTGATGGTTACCGACGGTGGAGGAGAGGTGGGTGGCGGCTGTGTATTGGCAGAGAAAAGGAATACCATAAAATGAGAAAATGATAACTATCACTCCTTTTATAACTATTTTGGGCCACTCTTGCCAAACCTAGAATCCTGGAGGGCCTAATGTCTAATTTCAAGTAACAGACCTGAGTTGTTACTGAATTAAACTTTCCGTTAAAATTCCCGGGCCTCATTTGACTCATCAAATATACTCGTTAAATTTTCTAAGTTGTGCTATCATTTTTAAAAGTGTTTTTCCGTTAAGTTTAATTATAAATACGTCAATGTTCGTTCAACGCGTAGAAATTTAGTATTTATTGTATTATTAGGTTTTTGTTGTGTCGACTCACGTTATACTCAACCTTAAGTCCTATGGGCCATATTACATGTCAAATAAAGAAATATTTCCGAATTATACCTCACATAAACCAAACCGAGTTTTAGTTTTTAATTATACATGATTGTTCATGACATAATATATATATTAATTTCAAATTGTTGAGTTGTCACAGCCTCCCAGCCTTAGAAGAAACACGTCCCGGGTTTCAATTCAAGTTACTCGTTAAGATTGAAAAGAGATAAGATTAGATTCGCTTGATTTCATCCTCACATTTCCACGTGAGTGCAAGATTATTTCAGGATTTTCGGCTTGTCTATATGACAGGGGTTATCATTGGTCTATGTACTCCTCTACATGTGGAACTGGGAATTCCAAATGCAAATATCAACATTTATAGTCATGTGCAACTTAAGGTATGTCTTTCTTTTATGACTTTCATTTGTGCCTCTTTCTTGGTATCTTGCATTAGACAAACTTATGCTTATGTGGTTGACTTCACTTTACAAGTCCTTTTACCAATCTACCTCAATGTAAAATGAAAAAAACATAATACATGTGGAACAGGGAATTCCAAATACAAATATCAGCATTTTTGGTCTTCTGCACCTTAAGGCTTGTCTTTATTTTTTGACGTTTGTTCGTCTCTATTCGTATCTTGTGCTGGAATACATGACCGTCGGTTGGGTTAGGATCAATTCAAGTATCTTTTTGTGCAGTACAGTTTGGGTCAGGTTGCGCTAAAACACCGTTCCTTCTATATTTTTGACACTATATATTCTAAATAGTTAGCACTCAGATATGATTACAATATATAATACAAATTATAATTTCAACATGAATACATTTTTTTAATAATATAACAGTGTTCGAGGTTTTATGTTGCTGTTGCTTATTCCTTTTGACATATTGAACCTGTTTTCTTTTAGCTTTTTAAGATTACCCTTTATAAGTTAATGGCCCATAGTTACCACCTCTGCCTTTTTCATGGGATCTGATTGATTGTTACTTCTTTATTTGACTCCAACTCGTCAACACCATACCCCAAATCCATGAGGTATCTTAGCTGGCCATTTATATTACTTCTTGACATTCCTGCATCCTTCAGCTCGAGGAAAAATTATGTTGCAGATGCCAATGTGATTGCATCCCTTTTGAGCGGTTGTTGCTTTTCACTCAAATATGAATTTGTATTTCCATTATTTATCTCCACTATATAGTTGGAACGGGCTGGTTGGGTAAATGGTTAAGATGGATAAAAAATGACAAGGTTTGGTTGACGCAGCATCATATTTGTCAAAGTGCTTAGGTTTCTTATTATTTCCTTTTGTTATTGAGAGTCTACATTTACATATATTCTTAAGTATTAGTATCATGTTAGTATAGTAATTAGCCAATGTAAGATGTTTACAATTTTAGCCTATTATTTTTAGTTTACAAATATATATTTGGTACAAAAGTCGCATGGAAAAGTACTTCACATGAAAATAGATTCAGCAATTATTACCATGTTGTATAGGCTTAACACAATTTGCATTTGAGTTGAGGTCATGCCCAAGTTCCATAGTAAACACCTGGTTGAGGAGCTAATGATTGTAGCTTTCAAAGAACATAGCTTCATTTTTTATTGTAGAAAGCTAATTTGTCTGTTGCGAAACTAAGTTACCTTCATTATTTCTTATGGTATAAAGAATACTAATTGGTATATTGTGGAACTAAATTTCCTTGAATTACTATTATGATTATCATTTTGACCAACACTATGTCTACGTGCCGTTGCAGGTTAACAACGTCCAATGCACATATTTGTAAACGGTATGCCACTTGGAATGTAAGGATTTGAAAATTCAAGTGTGGTACGTAGAGGATTACAAATGTAGGGCTGAGCAATGGGTCAAACCCAACCCGAACCGACCAAACACGACCCGATCCAAAAACTGAATAAGGGTAAAACGTGAACCGAGAACCGAACTGAGAACAGAACCGAGTAAAAGCTATCGAAACCGAAACTGAACCGAATAAGTATGTTTTGACCAGAACCGAACCGAGTAAAACCGAAATAATTATACTAAACCGAAAACTGAACCGAATAAGGTCGGTTCGGGCCGGTTTTGTTTGGTTTGTCGGTTTGGTTCAGTTTGGGTAGGTTTTCGGGTGATTTTGCTTAGCCTTATATAGATGTGATAATATCATATATGAGGATGATTTTTGCTATTGATTATTTGAATATTAATATGATGATTGGTATGCTTTTAACGCATAAATTGTTCCCAACTTTATGATTTATTTATTTTTATTTATTTATTTATTTTTTGTAAAACCCATTCATGTTCAATTTCTAAGTTATTGTGGTCAAATGATAGAGTTAGATTCATTACAAATGATGATGGTAGAGTCTGATATGCAAGTTTTTTCCTTATATTGTTTGTTTAGTAAGAAAAGGGAATTTTTCTCTACTCCTTTGTCACCCTTTACCATTCAAATTGGGTTATGTAGTATGCATTTTAGTAACTATCATCAAATGTCATAGTTAATTCTATTCACTAGTGTTTTGTTTTTACAGTATTTACTTGCAGTGAAAAATGTCGAAAACTAATCATAATGGACGTCTCTTTACAAGCATCAATTCTAGCACATACTTACTTAGTAGTAAATCAAACCTTTTTTTTATATACTCCAACTCTTATTACGCATGATTTCATATACATGTAACCGAAAGATCATGTTATTCTTTTATGACTCCTTTAATATTACCCGCCGCGAAGTATATGCATTGTGCTACAATTTTGTGTATATTAAATCTTAAACAGTTTAGAAATTTTAGTCAGCTATTAAGAAAACCGTCCATCGGACGGGTAGAGACCTAGTTGTTCTTCAAAAGTCAAAATACAACTAGTAGACCAATTAAATATAGAGAATAGTAATAAAAAGGCTTGGAGAGAATATAGACATCAATGTAGATGTAGATCAAAGTAGAAAGAATTACGGAAGAAGTAGTTGGAAAATGTTTGTGGCGAAAAATGTGTTTTAACTTTTATGTTTGGGAAAGAAGTAGTTGGGAATGTTTGTGGGGAAAAATGTGTTTTAATATAGTCTCGTGTCCCAAGCAAATAGAAAAGACTGGCTTTTTGGAAGCATTATAAATTCCCCACTTGTCATACAAAACACAAACTTTATGGCATTTTAATTTGGGAAAATGGCAAAAAAAAAAAAAAAAAAAAAAAAAAAAATATCATACTTGCCACTTTTTGAATTGTATGTAACATCCTTTTTTTTTTTTTTTTTTTTTTTGGAACTAACCTTTCTAAATCGTGTCATTGTATGGTCTGTGTGACTGGTTGTAAGCATAGCCGGTTATATCTGTATTTTTAATACCTTTTTTTTTTCTTTTATAACTTTTTACAATATCCATGTGTGATATTAAAATGTCACGTTTGATAATGGATTAAATAAATACAAAATCTGTTTTGTCCACACATAAATTATTTACTTTATCCTAAAAAAACACACAGTCCCACCACGCACTTGTTTATTCGAATGGTCCCCAAACCCTAATTATTAAACTACAAATTGACAGTCGATCTCTAGTGATTTTATGAAATTGATGTGGGCAAAAGGTACATCTGACTTTATTATGTTTGTATTTTTATGGAATTGTATTTTATTTATGTCTCCCATAATATGCATGGTGATTTAGGATTTATACTGATTACTATTTTTTATTTTTTATTTTTTTATAGTATGTCTCCTTCTGGTTTAGATGCCTTGTTATTTGATGTACACTTTGATGGTGTCTTCTATTTCGAACCACTAAGGTATGAAAATGGTATTGTTTACCATTTTAGGGTTTCTAATTAGGATAAGAAGTATGATTATGAGGGTTTGTATAAGCATCTGAAAGAGTAGTTAGAGACCACCTTCTATGCCATGTTTTTTAAGTTACCAGGATGTGAGTTAGATGTTGGGCTAAAAATAAGTCTAATCCAAATTTGGAGTCAATATATTCATTTTGTGATTCTTTTGGAAAGTTAGACATGTTTTTAGCCCACATTCCCCAAAATTTGTATAATTATTATCATACAAATTTAGTCTTTGATGAATCTGTTAATGAGGAAAGTTCAAAACATAGCATACAAGGGATTAGGAGGAAGGATGCTGGGAACATATCCTATAATGAATTAGTATCATGGGTTGAGGATGAAGCGTAAAAGCTAAAAACACCACCTAAGCCCAGAACTGTTAGCAGAAAACATTAGGATAGTGTATCACCACCTAAGATCAGATATGTTAATCTAGAGAATGAGGTTGTTGCATCATCTGATGTTGTATATGATTACATTGCTTCACCATCAGAACATGTTGATGATGACACTGGTCCATCAGAACATGCTGATGATGACACTGGTCCATCAGAACATGTTCATGATGACATTGGTCCATCAGAACATGTTGATGATGATTTACCTAGGAAGTTTGTGGATAGGGGTAAGGCTCCGATGATTTATGAAGATAGACCAGTTCATGCTAGAAAGCCAATGGTTAGGAATAAGGGTATTGTTATTGAAAATGTGAATCCAAGTGTTACGGCTAATTCTTCTAGTGAGAGTGAGACTGAAATTCCTGACTACTCAATGTTGTATGGTGATAGTGAAAGTCAAATGTCTGACAGATCTGTAGACTACCTATCAGAGGGTGAGGATGAGTTTATTGAACTTAGGAGAAGAAAATTTAAGGCAAAAAGGGCACCCAAGTTAAAAAAAAAAAAAAAAAAAAAAAAAAAAAAAAAAAAAAAGCTACTGAACCACAAGGTGGAGAGGGGAGTTCAAGAAAAAAGAAATGGGATGGTATAGGTGAAAATGATATTGTCTTAGAACATGAGGAATTCCTGGATGATCTAATGAGGAAGCTCAAAGGTTGTGATGATGATGTTATACTTACAGATCCATTCAAAATGGTGGAGACTAATGTGGAGAGGTATCCTGTTTATGATGCAGATACACACTGGAAAATGCAGAAACCGAAGGTAATTATTTAGTACATACTAAATACTTTTCATAGTATAAAGGTTATAGTTAGTCCTTTCAATAACATCTTTATGTTATTTTTCAGGTTGGAGAAAAGTTTGTTGATGTTGGTCAACTAAAACAATGTCTCACTTACTATGGATTAGCAAATGGATTTTCTTTATGGTTTGAGAGAAGCGGAACAAAGAAAGTAGTAGCTCGTTGTGGTTTACGTCCTGAGAAGATCAAAGATACAAAGAAGGGGAAACAAAGTAAGTACATCAGGTATCCAACTAGCAGGGATGAAGGGTCTAAATGCCCATGGAGGTGTTACGGGAAGCAGATGCTTATTGAAAAGTCTTTTAAGGTAATATCACTTAATGATGAGCATACATGTGTGAGAGATTTTAAGTTTGGAACTTTGATTAATTACAAGTGGATTGCTAAGCACTTTGGTCCTAAGATTAGAATGAATCCAGACATTAAGTTGCATCAAATTGCTGATTTAGTCATGAAAAAATACAAGTGTATTGTTAGTCCTAGTATATGTAAGAGGGCCAAAAATTGGGCAATATATGAAGGGGACAACACAATGGCAGATCATTATGGTTAGATTAGGTCTTATACTAAAGCTATTTTAGATTCAAATAATGGTTGAACTGTTAGAGTGAGGGTTACAGTCAATCCAGATGATGGTACATACTTTGATAGATTCTATGTATGATTTAATGGATTGAAAGAGGGGTTGAAGAAAGGGTGTAGAAGGGTTATAGCTTTGGATGGTTGTTTCCTGAAAAAGCCAAATGTGGGTGAAATTCTTATGGCTATTGGGAGGGATAGTAACAACCACATCTTTCCGGTAGCATGGGCTGTGGTGAATGTGGAGAACAAAGATAACTGGTCATGGTTTCTGGAATTGCTTGGACAGGATCTTGAGTTACCAACTGGAAATGGTTTAACACTTATGTCAGAACAACACAAGGTACATTTCATTTTTATTTGATTCAGTGGTCTTGGTTTTGTAACTTTCTTTGATGTAAATGTATTTTAATGTTAACTTAGGGATTGCTAGAAGCTGTCAAGGATATAATGCCACATGCCGAACATAGACAATGTGCAAGACATATCTATGAGGGTTTTAGGAAAATATATAGTGGATTGGAGTTTTGGCTTTTTTTTGGGTTGCTTCAAAGGCCAGTTATCCAGGTAGGTTTAACAAGGTTATGGAGAAGATCAAAATTGCTAACCCAAATGCATATGATTATCTGATTAAAAAAGATCCAAAGACCTGGTCCAACGCTTATTTCATATTGGTAACAATTGTGAAGTTGTGGAGAATGGATTCAGTGAGTGTTTCAATGCTGTTCTTTTAAGTGTTAGAGATAAGAGGGTAATTGTTATGGAAACAATGAACATAACGAGGAAATGTTGGATAAATGGACAGAGGACATTTGTCCTAACATTCAGAAAAGGTTGGAACTCTTGAAAGATCAACACAGGTATTACTTACTATACTTATGTCATGAATATAATTAACAATAACACTTAACTGTATACTAAAAAGAGCAAGGTTGGATCAAGTGGTTAACACTCTTACCTCTGGAGACAAAGGTCAAGGGTTCGATCCTCACCCCTTGCAAGGCCGGAGGTCCTTTTCTACCGTTGGTAGAACCGGAAGCAGCCTCTCTACCTTAGGTAGGGGTATGGTTATCTACGTCGCAACCTCCCCCATACACCGTGGAAGACGGTATTGGGACCCATAACCCGTGGAAGACGGTATTGGGAGTTACTTTACTTTACCTTTTACTTAACTGTATACTAATTAGATTTTTTTTTTTTTTTTTTTTTTTTTTTTTTTTTTTTTTTTTTGTAAGTTTTTGGCATGTGATACCAGTTGGAGGAGATATCTTTGAAGTGAGAAATGGTTCAGAGGCTTTTGGCGTTGATGAACATCATAGGACTTGTAGCTGTAGGATGTGACAACTATTAGGTTTGCCATGTACCCATGTCATAGCTGTCATTTTTAAGATAAACAGAAGGGTAGAATCATATGTGCCAAATTGTTTTAGAAAACAAATGTTTAATGATGCCTATCATCAATACCTAACACCTATTTTGGTAGAATGACTTTCTGGCATGATAATAGTGAAATGGGTAAAGTGTTGCATCCTAAGCCACATAAAATGCCTGGTAGGCCAAAGAAAAAAAAGGATTAGAGCTAGTCATGAAAATAAGAATCCTAACAAAGTGCCTAGGACTGGGATTGAAATGACTTGTTCAAATTGTGGTTAAGAAGGTCATAATAAGAAGGGTTACAATAATGAGACTGTTGTGAAACCACCAAAACCACCTGTTAAGAAGGATAGACCTAGGAAAACCACATCCACAGATTTAATTGATGAAGATGAACCGTTAGGGCACATTTGGTAGAGAGAATTTTAGAGAATAGAAATGAAGTAGAGAATAGAAATGGAGGGAAATTAAAATGATAGAGATTTTGTGATTAACTCCGCTGTTTGGTAATATTGAGAAATTGACTCTAGAAATAAAAGAAAGATGACTGTTTTGGTAAAATCAAAACTTTGTTGCGTTAAACCAGTACAAGGAAGCCAATTAAGATCCATAATAAACATCTATGGTAACAGTTGCAAATCAGGTATGTCAGTGATTGAGAATTTCATATTGTTCATATAATCAAAACAAATATTGAAAATGAAAAAATAGTGAGATAAATTTGCTACCTGTATGACTAATTATCTTTTTCTTTTTCTTTTTTTTTCTTCCCGAAATCAAAAGCCTCGATTAGTAGCCATGAACTCAAAATTTGAAGTCCCAGATGCCGTACATCTCTGAACAGATCTTTACATTGATTTTAAAGGTTTGGTTGGTCCTAATCATATAAACAACGGATAAGGATCCTCTCATGTTAATGTTTATCCTATAAACAACTCATTCATTCATTCAACATAATATATAATATTGCAATATCCTTCTAATAATCAAACCAAAACCAATTATCCATATACAGATTTGATACTTTTTGATGAAATCAATAACGTGGCAGTCCATATGAGAAATTCATAATATCAATGACATCCATGGCGACCGACAAAGATGAAAATATGAAACAATTTGTAGATCTCATAAAAAAAAAAAAAAAAAAAAAAAAAAAAAAAAAAAAAAAAAAACCCTAATTTTAGTGAAATGAAAATATGAAACAATTTACAGATCTCATAAAATAAAAAAAACCCATGAATCGGAAATCAATAAAGAAGGATATGATAAAATTATAGATCCCACAAAAACAACAAGCTGGATGATATATTGATGTTGGAGTATGAACAAATGAAAGCAACAATGATGGAGTGGGTTGAAAATTTGGGAAACATAAACGAATAACAGGGATAGAGTTTGAACTTTGAAATCTATTCTTGAGCAAATGTGCAACTCACGTGACTTTGTTTATACTCCTGATTTTATATAAGAAAAAAGCGAAGAATTTGTATTTCCATTCAAAAAGGTTAGGAATTGGGAGAAATAAAATTACAAGTGGTTGGTTTTCTCGAGAATTTTTATTTCTCCGTTTTTTCTTTTCTCTATGCTACCAAACGATATAAATGAGTCAATTTCCATTTCTGGTCTCAACTCCCTATACCAAACATGCAGTTAGTTCAACCATTTAGAGCAACACCAGATGAAACCCCTAGGTCTAGTGAATTTGATGGGGATATTGATAGGCCACCTGTGAATGCTACAAACATAACAAAAAAAAAACAAAAAAACAAAAAAACAAAAAACAAAAAAACAAAAAAAAAAAAAACAAAAAAACAAAAAAAAAAAAAAACAAAAAACAAAAAAACAAAAAATACAAAAAGGAAAATAGTTGGTCCATAAGAAGGACCTTCTATGCCAATGCCTTCTTTTCATCCAAATGTTGAAAATATCACCTTAGGTTCAACTAAAGAGGGTGGTTCTAGTACAACCGAACCTAGGCAAACCAAGAAAAGGGTAAGGTTTACTGATATGGGTGGTTCTAGGGTATTCAATCTCAGGGGAAGAGGTAGAAGTAGAGGTAGAGAGAGTACAGGTCTGGGTAGAGTAGGAAGGTTGGGAAGATGGTTTGGGATTGATGGAAATGAAAGTTTGTCTACTCAAGAAGATGACCATGCTGAAGAAATTCCAATTGAAAACCAAAATGCCCCTCATGACTCAGAAAATCAGATGTCACATAATGCACCTACTCAGAATTTACAAACTCCACCAATTCCGTTTGTAAACCAAGTTGTACCAATGAATGAAGCACAAGCAAGAGTTAGGAGAAATTTTGTTCAGCTAAGGTAAAGAGGAAGGAGTGAAAGAATCTTGAAAAAAAATTGGCAAAGCAACACCAAGGAATTGGGAGTTCAAGTACTAATGCTCTCAGTTTGGAATGAAAACAATTCTTTCTTGTTTAACTTAACTTTTTATGTCAACTAACTCTTATGTTGTGTAACCTTAACTTAATTTCTGTGCACTTCTTTTGTTCATATATGTTGTACACTTAGAAACATATTGTATTAGGTTCTTATGTCATGTAACTTTAAACTATTATGTGATGCTCAGTTTTGTTCCTGAATGGGCATTCACAAGTAATGACATGAACCTTTGTGTATGTTAAATATGTATGTGTACTATCAGTATTTGCTAGAATACCAAAATAACCAAAACAAAGCATTGCATTAAAGAGAAACCAACCCAAAACATTGTCATATTACATTAGTCCTAACAAGTTCACTAGGCAAATACATTACTTGCATAAACAAAAAGCACCAAAATGACAAACAAACTAAACAAAACAACAAGTTTATCATGAGAATTGACTTTTGAGTTAATCAAACTCAATTCTGCCTTCAACTCAGCCTTCAATTCAACCATTTGCAAACATATTGCTTCATCAAATGTGGAACTTTTGCCTTCATCAGATTTTGAGCCACCATTGTCCATGTGCAACTCAGATTTTCCCTTCATCAACTCATCCATTCTCCACCTCAACATTTTCAGTTCTTCATGCTCTTTGAAGAACAACATTTTGTAGTAGTCACTAGGTAGCTCATCATCCATAAACCCATAGAACTTACATTGATTTTCCCTACCCTACCATAGCAACAAATACAAATGAAAAGCCACTTCAATATTCTTATATCAAAAAGTTAACTTACATACGAATAATTATTTTACAAATTTTGGAAAACCCTTGAATCTTCTACCCCGGGGTTTGTGATGGTCCATGCCACTTGAGCTTTGACAAGCAAATGACAATCACACTCAGTGCGTGCAATTACTTCCTCTTTTGTGTAAAAACGTCTGATTGACGTGGATTTGGATCTTGAGGTTGATGAGGAGGAAGATCTCATGGCTAGGGTTTTGTGTGGTGAGGATAAAAAGTTATTGGTAGGGATAAAGGGGAAAGTTAGTTAGGATGTGTTAATATATAAAGAAAATTAAATAAGTGTTTCAAAAAATAAAGGAATGTATAAAATAAATGAAAAAGGAAGAAAAGAGTGAAAAAAAAAGAAATATTCAGCATTTACCAATGGATCATCATCATCATCAATGGCGTCAACCACCACCACCAAACTCCGCAACAACCTGCCCATTCTGTTCAACCCCCCACTTCCCTTTTTGCATCCCCCCTCCTCCTCATCCTTACATCCAAAACCCTAGCTTTCATTACCCCCAACAACCACCTCAACCACCTTTAAATTATAATTACGATTATAATAATTATAACAATACTAGACCACCACCACCACCTGCTTATGATAATAGTCCGTACAATTTTAGTTATGATAATGGGGGGATTAAGCGGATGCGAGTTGATGCTAACAATTTAGGTCCTAGAGGATCCCCCGATATGTCGAGGTATCCGCAATTGGGTAATGACAGGGTTTTGAAAATGATTCATGATCATGGTACTAGTCAAAATTCGTTTTCGGGGTCGAATAGTGAGATGGGATTGAAACGGAGACGTGAGACGGCTGAGTTTTTAAGTCCGAATATGTATAGGAACATTAATACTAATAATAATGTGCATTATGATGATCAAAGAGAGTCTTTAGATTATAGTAGTAATCATATGAATCAACCAGTTATGCGTTTCACTAGTTTAGAAAACAAACCTAATAATTATTCGCTACCGGGTGCTAATAGTTTTGTACCTTCACGTCTACCTGCGGATATGAATAGGCCAGTAGATGATCAAAGAGAGTCTTTAGATTATAGTAGTTGGTCTGAACCGAAAGCTCAATATGTAGCTGATGCTTTTGGAACACATTTTAGTCAACGACCTCCTCTTCCAGTGTCGCCTCCGCCACCGCTACCCATAGACCCACCACGGAACCATTTCTTTGAGGCGCATGTTACACCCCCACCGCCACCGTTACCGTTAGTAAAGCCGTCTATGTTTCATGCTGGCAGTTCTTCTGCAGAGTCGTTATCGTCAGGCTCTGCAGTGCCCCAGAACCATTCGCCTTCGCCTGGACATGGTTACTATAGTAATAATTACCATGCTTCGGGTCGTTCCTCTGCTGAGGTATAATTTAGGAAGTTTCTGTATTCTTTTGTGTTTTTCATACTATATGTGTTTTTGCAGACTGAAAACTTTATGCCGCAACACGTTGATTGTATGAGCAGTAATCAATTAGTACAATTGTAGCATGTAGAAGTATGAGCATGCTAGGTTCCTAGTTTTTTAAATATAGCTGATAAATATTTCAATGTTATACTTATAATGTTGAATGATGTACTTGTAAACTTATGCTAAGCTGGTAGATGAAGTGTGATAACCACAACGATCATCAGCATGTCTAAATCTTAGCCGTAACAAAGTTTATTTGTATGCGTATCTTCCTTTCACTAATAACCAACATTGTGCTTATTAGGAGTTTCACACGCGACAATCTTCATCTGAACCACATGTCAGAGATATTCAACCATTTCCATTGCGGCATTTACCTCCTGAAAAGCCAAATATGATTGATGGGTCACACATATTTAAGCATCCTCATCGAGCATCTCGTCCTGATCATATGGTAATAATCTTGCGAGGGCTTCCAGGTATATTTATTAACAATCTCTACTTGAGTACTATTCTTTGGAGGGAAATTCTTAAATGATGCTAATTTCTTCCCCACATTATGAAATGGAGATGGTCTTAAACTGATGTGAACAAAATATAAAAAGTTTATTTTCCTGTATGCGTTTTAGTATGGAGTAAGCATAAGGACAATAGGGAGTGCAGATATCACACTTATTTTAAGTTGCCATAATTGTATTTTGTGTTAGTTAGTGCATGTATGGTGACATGTCAGCATGATGCAGTTAAGATTCACAGCATACATTCATATTTACAGGTAGTGGAAAGAGCTATCTGGCAAAGGTGTTGCGTGATATTGAGGTTGAAAATGGCGGGGAAGCACCACGTATACATTCCATGGATGAGTACTTCATGACTGAAGTTGAAAAGGTCAGTGGTTGGTTTCTTAAACTCATTATAATCCTGGAATGTGTTACTTCGATAACTTACGTAACTAGATATACTTATTTTAAGTATTGTGTCTATATTATAGGCTGAAGATAGTGAGTTGTCAAAGTCTAGAGGCAAGAGACAAGTGATGAAGAAGGTCATGGAGTATTGCTATGAACCTGAAATGGAGGAGGTATTTAAGGACTCATTCATACATAAAAAACGAACAATTATATTAAACAAGGAGTTTTGTCCCCCGCGCGTTGCGGCGGAGCTTTAAACATACATTTTAAGTTACGAAATATATTTGGTTTAGTACTGATCTCACTTTTGTGAATCAATGATTTCGATATAGCATCTTATAGTTGATACTTGATGTTATTTAGGTTTATAGCTTAATGAACTTATATGCATTTTTGTCTCTTAATAGACTCAAAACGCAATGTTTAATTGTTTTTCAGATTTAGGGGCAATTTAGTAAATTAAGTTAAATGGTAAAGATGACCATAAAAGATAAAAGTTTAGAGCATGGGATTCGAACCGAACCATGCCAACTGGTGTTAAGAGAAGCCTACCATTGTGCCATCCATTCAAAAGACAGGTGTATTACTGTTCCTTGAACAGTAACACATTTGTAAAATGTATATATTACAAATGTGGGTTTTCCGTGTCAGTGTTTTCGCTTAAGTTATCGTTTTTAAGGTTTATTCTTTCATTTTTTAGCTGTCATGAGGGCCATTAAGATGGAGTTATTTAATGTTGCTAAAACATCATTCTTCTTTTGATATTTTTGGTTTTTGCACTTTTTCATTTTGATACCTTTGTTCTATAAAATGTATATATGGTATTGTTTTAACATTTTCCATGTGTATTTTTGCATAGGCTTATCGAGCAAGCATGTTGAAGGCATTCAAAAAGACCCTTGATGAGGGCGTTTACTCCTTTATAATTGGTATGGTCTAGGGATACGAATGCCAGAATTTTAGTATTTAAGGGTTTATATTCTGCCTATATTTTATACCTTTGTGTTTCAAAATTTGTTATGTCTAAATAGTAGCGTACCTCATTCTTTTTTTGAATTACTAGCTTTCTAGAGTTTAGGGTTTCACCGTGGAAATATAGTGTGTGTATATGCACACGTCCATGCCTTGTTTCACTTATGGCGTGGTGAAGCTTAAGACTAATTTCTATATGATTTAAAAATCGAAAAGAACGGTAGCTTTTCATGCCAAATATGTAGAGTAAGTGGCGCTAACGAACGATGCAGTTTTATTGGGCCAAATGACTTATTTCTTGCTGGTATTTGTGCATCGTCTTAGTGGATGACCGCAATCTGCGGGTAGCTGATTTTGCTCAATTTTGGGCAACTGCTAAGGTATACCCTTAACTCTCTCATTTGGTGGGCCTTACTTTATTGCTAGCAGCTTTTTTGATACCTTGTATTTTTTTGGTTGTGTTTCTATCTATGCTGCGTTTATATTGGGTTCATGTTATGTGTTTCATTTTGTCAAAGCACTGACATTCTGTTTTTTGATGTAACACTGTAAAACTATGATATAGTAGAAAAAGAAAATACACATATTCTGCTTTTGTGTGTTTTAGTGAAATAGTTGCTTTATACTTGATGATTTGGACCTCACCCGTTTATTTATGTACTAATATTTTGTAATTTGTATACTTCTATTAATGAAATAATCTTATCAATTCTTACCATATGGGTACTTCGTTTTATACAGTTCCGAACTTGCAAATTGTAAGTGAATTTGCTTTGAATAGGCCATGAGATACTAACTCAAGCTAGGTTTAATTCCTGATTTTAGTGATAGCATATCGTATTGGAATAACTATGTCTGTAATAACATACAGGAAGTATGTTTTAGAGATGCAAAGTTGTAAATCAATTGAGAAAGTGCTCTAATATGTGAACCATTGAGGAGTAATTACCGAAGGAGCAAATTTATCACTTTTGCTGTTTATTCATTTTGTCCTTATTGGCATGCTTCAATTGTGTGTGAAATTTAGAGACAAATTGCTACCTATAAGGGATACAATGGTAATGAAAGGAACTATATAGCCGTAAAGTAGGAAACTCAGTAACATATTGTCCTCAATGGAATTATTGTATTCTGTAGTTTCCTATTTTAATCACACTTCATAGGCTTTATATCCATGAAGTGCAGGCAATATAGAAGTCTTAAAATGTTTAATCTGTAAACTTTAATTTCTATATATAATGATTACTTTACTTAGTTTTTATTTTACTTTACCACATTTATAGAAAGGTTATTCTAATGTGTCAATGAAATGTTGGTGCTTTCATCTATCCTGATTGTTATTTGTCTCTTCACAAAACCAAGCAGTTAGCTTTGATTTGAACAACAATCTGAGAATTCTAGTATTCTGTTTTGGTTTATATAATTGGGTCAGTTGTTTTAAATCTCTGGTAGTAGAAGGCCCTCTGGTAGGTTATAGAGGCTTTGCTGCAGGCTGTCCTTTTCCTTGATTTTATCTAACATAAACTTCTTTCTCATGCCTGTTTTTTTCACTACTAGATGAACTAACATTTTGATGACACAATATTCATTATAATCTACAAAACATTGTTTTCAAATTCCGTATGGAATGTATTGATTTTGTTACTTCCCCATCCGTTTTTCGTTCTCTATGATTAATAGACCAATCTTATGTTTAGCCGTGCGGAAGTTGACTGTTATGTTGGTTGCATTTACTTCCAGTAAAATACAGATGCAGATTGTCGGTTATGAGGCTGTGTTAGGCAATCATACATATTGCTACATTTTGTATGAGAGTTGACTCTTATACGAAATTAGAGGATCTGGGCAACCTTGGACACTGATCACTATATTTTATATTTTTGATGTCATTGTGATTTTAAAAAGTTATTTATCTTAACCACAAGGGGTGACCCAGCGGTAAGAATACCAACCTTCCAAAGAGGAGGTCAAGGGTTCGAATCCAATGGGGAGAAAATTAATCCCCTTCTGGCCACGGAGGTTCACCTGTGCCGACTCCGGGCTATCCAAAAAGGGTAGTCACCATGGGATTATTCGGCTCGCAATGTCGAGTCGGAAACTCATGTTTACCCCAAAAAAAGTTATTTATCTTGTTCGTTGTATTTATGCTGACTCGGAATCTTTTTCTAATATTCATGACAATGGGTCAATGCTTAATAAAGAATCATTGCCATTTGTTTTGGGTATATTATGTGCCACTCTGGATATATCTAATTTTTATGGATGTTACTCCACCGGAACTTGTTTAATGAGTGAATTAGATATTTACACAAATGTACTTGTGAAATTGAAAAATAAGACCACTGAAGCAATTTCTTTTGCTTCAATAAAAAGTAAGCAGAATACAGTGGTTCTTTTGCTTCGAAGTGGTATGAAATTGCAAAGCTCAGTGTTCTTTTTTCATTTTCTGATACACAATGTTGTTCTCCAGTGGTTAAAACTACTCTAATTCACTCATTGTTAGATTATGTGTTAACTGAATCACTACTTCATCCACTCCGATTACATTTGTTACTCTCTCATAGTGTAATGGTTTTGGTTGGAGGTTTGGATGATTCAAAGAACCTAAATATGCTGCTTGACATGAAATACAACCCTTAATCTTATAATTGTCATGATAAGAGTATACTGTGTTGTTGATATGTTGTACGGAATATTATTTCATAATAGAATTTCGACCTCATTAGAAGTTTAGAATGCTGATTGGCATTTAATATATTGTCTGCTGTTCATTTGTTTATTCCTTCTCTTTTGTAGAGATCGGGTTATGAAGTATACATAGTGGAGGCTTCATACAAGGATCCAGCGGTGAGTTTAACTACCACACTAGAAGCAAGTAGTTATATTTGAAGTTTGACAGTTGTGAAAAGGAGTTTTTCTGACCATCTCTTTGTTATATGTGTAGGGTTGTGCAGCTAGGAATTTACACAATTTTACCTTGGATGATATACAAAAGATGGCTGGACAATGGGAAGAAGCTCCATCTTTGTACATGAAGATGGATATCAAGGTTTGTTGTTTAATTAGTAAAATATGCAACTGTGGGATCTCCATGATTAATATATGTGATGACATTATATCTGTATGAAACGTCTCTTTGAATTTATTATGCTTTTGATTTTGGACTATCACATGGTAATTTTATTTTTTTCATTGCTAATGATCAGTTTTCTGCTTAGTTCTAGTTGAGCAACTAAAATCCTGCACATTAATTTGTTTCAGCATTTTCATGACTTTTGTTTTTTCAATCTTGATAGTCCCAGTTATTTGTTCCTGCATTTAGGAGGGGTGACATACTGACATGACACGTTCTCACTTAAAACATATAACAAAAGATGTTCATACATCATACATCATCTATCATTATTTCTGAACCCTTCGTTTACGGAATTGATTGGCGGACACATTTTGCTGGTTTAATAAGTAGGTTTTCTTGCAAAATTACGTAAGCATAAAAGGGCGACTACATGATTTGGAAATATTTTTTATTAGATATTATACAAGGTCATAGGGGCATATTTTTGGTTGACAAAAAAACATCAAAAAGAACACATTACTCATGTCACTGTATCAGGACAATGTAAAAAATTCATGCCTGTTTTGATTAATTTGTTTTCATATAACCTCTATGACCTTGGATTGTATTATATAACTGGAATAATTTTGGAAAAAGATATTCTTGTAGTGGTTACTTATCACTTGAAAAGGAAAAAATTAAAGAGGTTCCTATCAAACACTGCAAGAAAAAGAGTGCCATTGTAGCAAATTACGAGATGTTTCTAGTGATCAAGCTAGTAAACAGAAGAGTTCAAGTGAAAAGGATACTCGGTATTTTTAACCTGTAAACATGTCATGTTATCCTTTTAAAACGCACAAAACAAACACTTTAGATGGTCAAGGACTAGAAAACAAAAATCATGGACTTGTCAAAAACGCAATTGTGTTCAATGTTCTCGTTAAACAGCTAACTTTAAGAAGAAAACTAATTATTACTCATGGATAGTATACACCCTACCACAATCGTTCCTACAATTGATCCCGAAACTAATCATTATTGCTGGATTCTTGATTAATATCTTATTTTGTTATGTTTTTACTTGATTTTGTAGTCTTTACTTCATGGAGATGGTTCTGATGAAAGTGGCATTCAAGAGGTAAGCTTAGCATGTCCTGATTTACGGACTATTGTCTCTAGTGGCTAAGCTCAATAAAAATTCTAATTGTAAAAGGTCAATCGGGTTAATAGTTGTCCAAAGTGTATATTTAATGCATAAAAAGTTTACACTACCATCTTTACTATTTCTCTCTTATCTTTTACACCATCTTTTTCAACAAAAATCGACAATCGTCAGTTGAAACTTCAACGACCATCTAAAAATTCCAATAAATAAACTAATGGTTTTTCACTTTTTGCGCAAATACCATTTGGTTTATGGGTGAAAACGAGCCAAGCCGCTCGTGAAAAGGCGAGAATTAAAACCTACAAAATAGTTTTATTCAGCAAGTTAGATTATTTGAAATAATATAACTTTTGTAGTTGACTAATCTATTCTGACACACTTAATAGTCATACATTTAATAATTCTAGATAAAAAAAAAGTTTTACGGGTCAGCCCCAACCACCCCGTACCAAAATTTATTGGTTTTGTTTTGCATTTACTGGTCTTGATTCATATGAATAACGAACCTTGAAATTTACAGGTTGACATGGATATGGGTGATGAGGATGCCATCGATGCTTCTCATGGATCTGACATTAAAAGTCCACAGGAAAGTATCAAATATCAGGTGGATGAATTTACATCTAATGGTATGTTTCTAAGCCATGTGCTGATGTGCATATGTAATATGTTATTACCATAACATATGTTATTACTATAACATATGCGCTACATGTTATATTAAAATATATATTTAGGAGGGTTTATGCATTAAAAATGTACTTACCTAATCTTTCGATCAATCAACCTGTTTCCCTTTATTTTTTAAACTTTAGCCGTTTGACTCGCAAGAGTTGAAACATAACACAAATCAACACATATACAAGTAAATGTTTGGAATTGCCAAAGAAGCATTAGATGTCTTTTATACAATGCAAATAGCTTAAGTTTTATGAGCAAATGGTTCTCTGATAGCATTCCATGATTAGATGCAAGTCCTTCAAAGGATGTGAAGCGTTCTGTCACAGACACTCAAACAGAAGAAGTCAACCATTTGAGTAAAAGTAAATGGTCGAATGATTTGGATGGAAAGGAGACTATTGAAGCAGGTGAAAAGAAAAAAACTAGTGCGCTTTCAGGTTTAATTCAAGCATATAGCAAGGAAGGTAAATCAGTAACATGGGGCGACCAGGTATGTGGTTTACGAAATTTTTTAACAAGTTTCTATGATACTGTTTTTTAAGAGGTGGCAAAATAGGCGGGTTGGGTGAGCTGGAAAATGGGTCAAAACAGGTCCTTCAACAAAGGTTTTTTTGTAAAGGTTGAATAACCAATCTGTCCAAAATATACTATTTATTATGAATAGTTCGTTTGCTAAATTGAGTGTAAGATAATATAGTGGCAGTTGTAATCTAATATATGGAATTAAATGATTCAAAAGGTTACATGAGATAAAAGTACTCCTCGGATGACTTTTGACTTGTTTGACATGGTCAATTCAAACGAACTGCCTTTTTTTATACCCGCTTGATACATCACAGATAAATAAGTTTGATGCATCACAAGATTAGATTATTATTTAAATACGTTTGTAACATTAACTGTTAATAAAAACTTTGGACATAAATTGTTTTGAGTCAGCCCAACCAATCCTGTTTTGGCCGTACCAAACACCGACTCGTGTTGACCAGTCCCATCTTTTTACTCTCCTTGCTTAAATATGACCCATCTCCCTGACATGGCATGTGAGTTATTCTTTCTTGCAGGGTGGAAATGTAGGCTTCTCAATAAGTGCAACAAGAAAAACAAACACACGGTCCTTAGTTATTGGGCCTGGTTCAGGCTACAACTTCGTAAGTGGGCAAAAACTGAACATTGTGAATATAATTATGTTCCCAAAAGTATGATGACGTTTTCTTGTTACTATAATCACACCATGCGATTGCCCTATTATTCACCTTTTGTACCCAGTAAAATTACAACAGCTCAAATTTGAAAAATAAACTAACCTATTACTGATTGTTACAGAAATCAAACCCCTTGTCAGAAGAAGAGTACTTAAAGCCCGTGCGCAATGCTGTTGAGCCAAAGAGTCGAAGTGTATTTCAAGAACAGATTCGTGCAGAACGGGAATCATTCAAAGCTGTTTTTGATAAGAGGAAACAGCGGATTGGTGTTTTCAATTTGGATGAGGAATAAGTAGCTGTTTCTGGGATTGTCATTGTCTTGCTGTATCATTTTTGTTGTAGGTTATATGTGTATGAAAACCCTTGGGAGTTCTAATCGAGAAGTATGGAAGTTTTGCAGACGTATTTGAAATTAGAAAGTGATTCATTTTCATTTTGTTGTAGCTGGTATCTGGTAACTCCTGTCCTTTATCCATTGGAGTGTATTTTTTTCTTGCTTGATTCTGAAAATTAAGATAAAAAATCTATAAGTAAAATGTGTTGTAATTGAAATTTTGTCGATCAAGATTAATTTTACCAAATAATTGGTTAGTGGTGACTGGTGACACTCCTTTGAATCTATTGCAATTTTACATAATTAGTTTCATTACTATCTTTTTGAAAGATCGTTACTCTTTTTAGTACTGTATCAGTAGTTTTCTGTAATTTTAAAATCTGGCCATAATCAAATCATATTATTTTTAAACTAGTATAGCGCTTAAGCAAGTCTGTGATAGTTTGAGTAGCTGAAGAGATTGAGTAGCCTGTGATAACATTGAGTAGCCAAAGAGAGATGACGTGATGGCTCAATGCGACATCCTTGGAGCATTTCAATGCATGTACACTACGCCATAAGTAAGTTACCGTGTCAAGCATCACGCGACATCCTAGGAGCATTTCTAACGGGAAACCAGGCCGCAATTTGCTAAATCACGCGTTTACATACATACAAAACACACAATACATACATACTTATATCAGATTGTCAAAGTCAAAATTGAACTTTACAAATAAAAAGTCCCAACATATTGCACATTATAAAACCATATCTTTTCAATCATTCCTAAGCCTTGTAGGAACAAAAACACAATCTCTATAAAAGAAAACAAAAAAACAATCCTAACCCCATAACCTCCTTCCACACACTCTCTCTGCGAAAAATGGCAGCCACAACCAAAATCCATTGTATTGCACATTTTATAGAACCAGACATAAACAAGTCCAACATCTTAGGTACAACAAGACATAATGTCTACACAAACACACAAGTAAGCATGTCTATAATGTTTTTGTGTTTTGTACTTTTGTACCATTTATATATATGTCATGTATATGCTTAAGTTGTGTAGTTATGTGCAACAGAGATATAACCATTTTTGTTCACTATCAATGAATGGTTGTCAAGCTCGGGATCCTAGAACTCCTGTTGGGATGACGGAAACTCGGACTTTTCAAGCTGTTTCGAGTCCTGCTATGGCAATGGAGCGGTTAAATTCCGCGGTTAGTGAGTTGGGGTTCGACCCGCCTATGTTTGGGTCTGGAATTATACGGTTGGAGGTAATTAAGTAATTAACTAACTTGGCTTAGCTATGTGCAAGTTGGGTTTTGGTTGGTTTTTTAGATATGGTTAATTATCTGTTGAAATTCTAGCAAACGGAAATGTGCCACGTGGTTGGATACATGAATTCCTTTGTTTGGGTGTGATGAGCAAATGATTGGCGCGCAGATAAAGGGTTCAACTCTAAATATTATTTTATTGATGCCAATTTTTGCTATTTTACATGAAAAATGCTAACCGTCGTTTAAAATATTCTGATATTCATAAAAAAAAAAATAGAATCACAAATATCTATCTCACATGTCCAAAGCAGGACTTGAACCCACAACCACTTTGGTTGAAGAGCTTCTCATATAATAAAAGGTACAATTAAAACACAAACTCTTTGGTTATGATATTCATAACTTTCAACAAACGCTCACCTTAAATTTAACTACTTACAACCAACTAAATGTACAACCTTTTATCAACCGCTTTTATTTACTCGTATTAAATTTAGCTCTTTTAATCTTTTATATACAAATAACAAAATCAATTTTATATTAGTATTTTTCTTTTTGAAAAACTTTAGAAACTAAGATTGTGGTATAAAATCTTCATTTTATTTCAAAAATGAAATATCGATTATAAGAATTCCTTTAAGTCAGATACTAGAATCAGGGTGATTATTTAGGTCGGGCTTAGATTAACGGGTTGACATGCTAGATAACTCAGCAAAGTAGGGGTGACAATTAGTATTAGGTTTGGGTTCACGAGTTGACGGGTCAGTAAACTTCAACCCGAACATGTTGTTTAAGTAATCAGGTCAGATTTGTTTACAATAAACCCTAACATGTTTACACATAACCTAAAAACATTTAACCCTTTTATCTAAATGAGTTGACAAGATAAACGTGTTACACAAGTTAAACATGTCAAATGGGTTGACATGTTGACCCGTTTGACTCATTTAACCCGTATAACTCATATAATCAATTATGTTCATTTTTAGGTCGAGTAGTTAACACACACTCAATCCGAAGAGGATCCAAAACCTATTTATACTCAAGCTAACCAGTTTATTTTCGTGTCGGTCCTGAGTTTATTTTGTATCATCTCAAGAATCGCCACTCCTACAACCAAAAATGATTAATTAGTAATCTAGTCAATCATGTTATCATTTTGGATGGTAAAACAATTTAATAAAGGTTAAGCGGGTAGGTGAGTAATTAGCCATGCCAATTCATTTAATGACGCGAAATACGACCTGCAATTGATACAGAACTAAAGGGGTTAATATTAGGCTTAACAATGTTTTAGGTTGTGTTCTTGTCAACCTACTTAACTAGTTTACTAAACATGTTGTGATCGGGTTGAGAATTGTTTAAACTTTTGACCTACCAACCTATTGTAAATTTCTATAACAAGTTATAAATTATCTATAAATTTAGTTATATCGTTAAATGGCTTAATGATTTTTAGTTAATAAGGATGATATTTAATTGGTGAAAATTATAGTTAGTGAAATTCTTAAAATATTTTGCAATATGAAAGTGAACATTTATTTTGGGACGGAGAAAATATTTTCTAGAAACGCGGGACGGAGAAAGTATAATGTTCCTTGACCCCGCATCCTAAACCCGAACACGATCTGTTAATAATTATAGTTTTGTATTTTTATACCTCAAGCGGGAACCCTCATCCTTGGTTCGTTTGTATTTTGTTAAGGTTCCCATAGAAGAGGAAGTAGAAGCAATAGACTGGCTACGCGCTCAGCAACAGCAACAACATAATATTCCTCGTTGTTTTTTCTCTGGAAGACGACAAGCTAGAATCAACAATGGCTATTCGTCTTTAATTGATTATGGAAGTGGCAATGACGGTTCATCATTGGTTAGCATTGCCGGTTTGGGCTCTGCTGTCTTTTTTCACCATTTCAGTCCATTCTCACTTCATGATTGGCGTTCTATCAAAAGGTTGGTTGCTATCACATTTTCTTGTCTTAATTACTACTGTAGTATGTCTTAACATACACTAAATAGTCTGTTACAAATAGAGCAACTTAAGCTTTAGTGAATTTCAACTTTTAATTTAATATCAAATAAACAATACGAAATAAGCAGCTTATGAAAATCTGCATGAAGTGTTTGGATGGATAAACTGAAAAGCAAATAAGCAGAAAATTATCAAGTGGCATTGCTGACAAGGATATATGATGTATCTGATCATTAACCCATCCTTACAAGCATTTTTTAACAATGGAACGTAACAGTTACATTTTGTTGGTATTGGGGAGGTGTGTTTGGAATTGCTTATATTAAAACTGCTTATTGCATTTTGATCCTAGGTGATCAGTTTAAGATTGCATATCCAGACTGCTAGTCTGACTCTTTGTTTAAGCTTTTCCAAAACTAATTAGTTCAAGATAATGAACATAATGTCAAGTTCATTCTTTTGGGACAGGCGCAAGCAATATATCACACTTTTGAACCTTTGGTGTATACCTAGATTACATGCTCTTACAATTTTTGTTTGCTTTATTTTTATATTTTGAACCCGTCTGAGGTATATATGCTTAAATTGAAGGTTCCTCTCTAAGAAATGCCCATTGATTCGTGCTTATGGAGCTATCCGTTTTGATGCATTGTCCAATATATCATCTGAATGGGAAGCTTTTGGGTCATTCTATTTCATGATTCCGCAGGTAAACAACGTCCCCCATTATCACTCCTAGGGTAGCATGTATAGGTGACTTAAGATGGGTAGATATGAAAGTGCAGGTTGAGTTTAACGAGTTTGAAGGAAGTTCAATGCTAGTAACTACTATTGCATGGGATGAATCCCTTTCATGGACTTTTGGAAAGGCAGTACATGCACTTCAGGGGACCATGAGACAGGTTCATTCACATCCAAAATTTTATTTTAGTGGGCTGAAAGGTTTTAGTGTATTAACAGTTCTGAATGAAACATGCATGTGGTTTGATGCAGGTTTCATCTAATATAGTTAAGTTACGAAAGGAGGTTCCTAATACATCTATTCTCAGCAGCAATAATGTTCCCAGTAAGAAACTGTGGGATTTTGGCGTTAATAGAGCATTGCAAATGATAAACAAAAATAGCTCACCCCTTACTAAGGTATTATATCAGTTACTGCTTAAATGCTAAAACCTTACTTTCTTAACGGGTAATTATTACCTGTAATTAACGCGTGGAAACATATCTATATATGTAGTATGGTCTACTGATCCCTTCACGCATTTGTGTTTTTTCAGGTTGTGCTTGCACGCAGTAGTATAATTAGGACCTCACAAGATATTGATCCTCTTACATGGTTGGCAACGTTGCAGGTAATCTTTCATTTGTTATTTCTAATATCAGTACTTTGTGCATCATGGGTATAGCTCATTGCATCAGTGAAATGTATTACTTCATTGACTGTAGGTTGAGGGAGAAAATGCTTACCAGTTCTGTCTGCAGCCTCCTGATGCACCGTCATTTATCGGGAACACTGTAAGAGCAGCTAAATATCAAAATTTTCTTTATAAAACATAATAACAATCTGAGTAACTACTTCATGAACCTGATTATAGCTTGAGGTGATGTTTCTGTGCTCCGTTAATCACTTACTTGAACCTTGTTGAATAGCCAGAACAATTATTTCATCGGAACAAATTTGACATATATAGCGAGGCAATGGCTGGAACCCGAGCTAGAGGTGACTCAAAGGCCTTGGATCTGCAGATAGCTCTAGATTTACTTTCAAGGTTATACTTTGTACCGAGATTGTTTTCACGCATTGAAAAGGGACAGTATCAATAAATCAAGTTACTTATTATGCATTAACATTTTAACCACAACGTTTATTAATCAAGTCATAGATCATTTTAATCCTTATACTTTCTTTTTCCTACCCTTTTGCAGCACTAAAGATGACAAGGAATTCACTATTGTGCGGGAGTGCATAAAAAGAAAACTAGAGGTATATATTTGTATTACTCTGTGTTTGAATCAAGAATGCTAATATGATGTGTGCACTGATACCTTCGAAATATTTGTATACGACTATGTAGGCTGTATGTACGACAATATTGGTAGAACCGGAGAAAACAATTAGAAAGCTCACAAGAGTACAACATCTTTATGCTCGATTAAGAGGAAGACTAAGAAGTGAAGATGATGAGGTATGATTTCTATTGTCGCCAAGACTGCACAATTTGTTAAGAAAAAAAGGTATTAACTATATATTGTATCGTGATAATAGGTTTCAATAGTAAGTTAATGTTTGAAATAAGTGATTTGAAAGGTTGTAGGCATTAACATAAGATTTGGCTGTATTTTCAACCTTTGACCTATTTTCTACCATTTCTTTAAGCTTAATAGTTTGATTTAACCCGTTTAATATAAGACATGTCCCAGATTGACCCATTCATAAAAAAATGGGTTGAATTTGCCATCTCTTGTTTTAACAAAGACAAGAGATTGTTGTTTTACATAAACACGAAAGGTAACAAGAATGTTAAGATCTTTGCATGGGATCTCGATGAATTAAGTTATCCAAAAATATACAAAATAGCCAAAAACCACAAGGTGAAGCTAAATTGTTCGTTCTGCTTCTGCTCATTCGTATTACGATTATTGAAGTTTTATATGCAAAGATAACGAAAATGCTCATCAATTTTGTGTGCTAAATATTTAAACGAGTTTTTACTTTCTACAGTTTGATATATTGTCTTCACTTCATCCAACTCCAGCTGTCTGTGGATTCCCTACTGAAGAGGCACGGGTTCTGATAGCAGAAACTGGTACATGTATATTCCTTCATCTTCTTCTCTATTGAAACATAAATGGGTTTCTGATTTAAAAAAAAAAAAAAAAAAAAAAAAAAAAAATGTACATGGTTTTTCTCTATGTTAATATTTGCTCAGTTCTTATTTTACTCTTGATGAGCACTCTAGATGTTTGAGACTAAAAAACATCCTATATCTGTTGATTCAAGAACTAGTGCAAATGCATAACTTACTCGTTTTAGTGTTAGTAACCACTAACCAGGTATACTAGATGGCAGATAATAGTTTTTGACTTCTTTCTTTCAAGCCAATACCTTTTTTGTAACCAAAACTGATTGCAAAAGTATATCCAAGATATTTTCCACTGCTGTAGGTGATCTGATTTCTACCCTTTTAATATATACTTAATGAGAAATTGTGCTACACAGAAATGTTTGATCGAGGAATGTATGCGGGTCCAGTTGGTTGGTTTGGTGGTGGCGAGAGTGAATTTGCTGTTGGTATAAGGTCAGCCTTGGTTGAAAAGGTGTGTCCTATTTATTTTGCTTTTACTCGATTAGATGACATCAATATGTTTAACAACCAAACTAGCCTGAACTTGGTATATAATAACTATGGGAATTAATCTCATCAAGAGGTAAATTTATGTCTATATTCTGTTACAGATACCCTTGTTCTTTCAAACAATGATAATTCGTGTAGAAAGATTAGTTTATGTGTCAATTACAGCCATTGCTTATATGCTTAGTCACAATCTATTAATTTATGTGTCGATTGCAGCCATTGCTTATGTAGTTTCATGATTAATTTATATCAGGGGCTTGGGGCATTGATCTATGCTGGGACTGGGATAGTAGAAGGAAGTAGTTCGTCACAGGAATGGGATGAATTAGAACTAAAGACATCTCAGGTTTGAGTTTTCCTTTTTACGCATCTTAGTTTTCATTTTTGTTGGCAAAATACCATTCCCACTTTTTAAAGTTCTTGAAGGCCTCAAATGAGTAGCTGCCATCAACTTTTTAATGATGGGTAGAAACGGGTTAAGTCATAATATGTTTTTCTACGGGCCATGATGTGTCTGACCGGCTTGTGTTGAGAACGTCAAACACTTTTTCACCCTATTGCATGAACTTTATAGATAGTTAATGAATTAAAGTAGCTTGCAAAAGCTATACTGCAATAGCACATCTTATTTTTTGAATAAAGCTGTTAGAGAGGTCGTAAAGCATTTAAATACACTTTGAGCCACTTTTGATCTGTTCAGCTCATTCTACCTGTTCCAGTTGTATTAAGTTATGCAAGTTTTCCCATTTTGACCCATTCGAGGTAAAATATAACGCAAATCAATTCGTTCATTAGTAAATGAAATGGAATGAAACGAGCACATCTACTTCTGAAGTCTTATATATCGTGTATAGGCGTCATAATTTATCTAACTCATATCTTTCAACTCGAAAAAGAGAATTGGAGATGACAAATTTGTTAGTCGCCTTTGAAGGCATGGGGTGTAATGATTTTTGCTTTATGTGTATTTTAGTTCACCAAGCTGATGAGACTGGAGGTGCTCTCTCATGATATAAAGAAGGCAATGTTATCCGAAAAGTAAAAAGTGAAAACTGTAAAGGTTTGTGATTCCTACTCAGCTACTCTAAACCTTCTAGAGATCATGTCAGTTAGAGGTTTTAGTGAAAGTTTGGCTTGAATCAGTTTATTAAAGTGAAGAGAAACCCAAATTCTTTTCCCAAAATATTTAATAAATAAATTCGAGAGGTATAAATAGGCCTAACAAGGGGATGTTTGGAATTGCGTTTTAAAACTGTCCAAATTTAATCAGTTTTTAGTGTTTATATAAATTGCTTCTGAATCAGTTTTATTCTTGGTGCGACAAACTTTATTATCTAAGGATACAACTAAAAAAAACCAATTTACCCCCAAGTGATTTAGTATTTCGGGTATGTCAGCTTATATATCAAAGTTATATTTTAGCCATAATTGGTGTTTGGTGCAAATTTCCAGGACAAGATATATTATACGACCAGTCAGTCATCTCCTGATGCCTGTCTTCATATTTCGCTTAAGAAGGCAGATGCAGATGTCATGAACTAAATGTCAAATTTCATCCCCACAAATGAAGATTGTTTTGACAAAGCATGTTCCATGAAGGTACACCATGTTAATGTTTCCATGCTTATGAAATCGATTTATGGTAGATAGCCTTAGATTTTACTTTCTTTATATTGAACAGCCAAATATTAATGGTATTTGGCTGGTTGTAATTCTATTGATTATTATTTGGGTTTCTAAAACCTGCTTCATTGATCACTTGTATTACTTGTATATTTAGCTATATTTTGGAGAACAAAGCCTGTGTGTACAAAATTATAGTATTACTCTCACTGTTAGCTAGTTTTCCGATTAAATGAAGTCATCAAATGTTGCAAAATGCACGGTTGGGGCCGGCTGTGAGCTAAGGTCAAAACGTGTAGTTTTGTAGTGCAAATCTAAATAGGTCGAGTTTTGGGATGACACGTCAAAAATTTTATGTTCCATTTTCTGAAAATATTACAGTAGTTAATGTATTAAATAAGATTATAGGTTTCAAAACACTTTGGGTGACTTTCGACCCATTTCATTTGACCCGTCGGAGATAATATACAAACCAAAACGGTCCACTTTTGAAATTGTCAAATCCAATAGGCATGTGTGTAACCTTCTTAAATATCTACATCGGGGTAAAACACAAGAAAGTCTTAACAGTCTGCAATAATTAAGAGATGCAAAACACAAGGCCTGCCGAAATAGACCGTATAAAACGCCTTCACAGTCAGCAATAATTAAGAGATTCATAATACAAGGCCTAACGAAATAGACTGTAAAAATCATAGATTCACTATTGGATTGAATTACCTATACGGCCTTCATCAGGCACAAACATTGATGAAACTAACGAACAAACTATGGGTAAAAAGAAGTTCTAATGCAACAAATTAAATATTGGAAATCAATATCATTAAATAATTGGAGTGTATGCATCAAGTTAACATGGGGTGTTTTCCACACAGTTAAGAGCACCAGAAAAGTGAGTGAGAGCGATCACATATGATCCAGGCTTTGGTTTAACTTTTGTAATGTCAAATTCGTGTCCAGGTTCTCCTGATGGTACAAAGAAGGCTCCGTTTGTCAAAAGATCTCCTTCTGACTTCCATATCCAATTTTTCCATTCGCTTTCACTCGTCTCCCTCTTTGTCACCTGAACCATTAATTTTTTTATACCTGAGTTAGACCTGGGAGAGACGGGACGGGCTGGGTAATGGATCAAACATGTACGGGTCAAAAGGTAGTTTCTGGTTGGGTTTTAAACATCTTTGGTCAGGTTGACTACAAACAAGTTTTGTTTCTATATAAATAATTAGTTACTAACATATGATTACAAAATTTAGGTTGCTTCTTTGACCTATATAACCAGTTTTTTTAACCTCTTTGATCTATATAACCAGTTTCTTTTAAGCTATTTTATTTTTTTTACTCGTTTAACCCGTTAAAGAGAGTACCTAACCTGAAGACCCTATTTTATGAAACTGGCTTAGACTCAGTTAGACATACTCAAGTAATACATATAAAGGGTTTACCTCTTTAGCATTTCGGTCAGCAGGGGCAATAAAGCGATTGCCTTGGGATAGGATAGTAGAATCGCTGCTGCCACTGATAGCATGCATGAGCCAATGTTTGTAGTCATTGTTCACAATATGAACAAGCCCAGATTGGCATCTTGGCATTCTTTGCACTAAACCTTTCCCAAAATGTGTAAACGCTAAAGTCACTTGCATTATCTTATCCACTGGATGGCTATCAGTACCTCCAAGCAACATTACCTGCATAACCAATTTCATACTTGAATTCTCTTACATTCTGGAATTAATTTAGCAAGTTTCGAATTGGTTAGGTGGAGGTGGCAAAATGGAGGGTCAAAACGGGTAAACCTTTATATAGGTCAATTCAGGTTGGACGCAAGACACATTTAATAAAAAATTTCAATACCCACTTGACCTATTTGACCCGTTTCCCTTTGGCTAATTTTTTTTATTTCACCCATTAGTAATCTTTTTTAGCGTGTTTATTTCAGTCTCATTAGGTTATTTTAGGAAATATTAATATTGGGAGAATTAGTATATTACATCTTTGTGTTGAGTAAAATGGCAGTTGGAGATGGTGACTGCAGTACTACCCTGAGATATGTCTACAAGTCCATCTTGACAATTCCACATAGAAATATGATCGATATTTACAGCCCCAAACAATGATATCCCGTCACCATCACTTCCCGTACGTAGACCATAATGAGTCATAGAATCTCTAATCATCCCACCACTTGCTGCCTTTATATCATGAATCTTGAGGCTATGAATGATCACATTTTGCACAAACTGTAGAGTAAGCCCTGCTCCATATGCTATGTGCACTTGCGCTCCACGACCATCAATTGTCTTGTTGCTTGTTATGATTAGCTCTTTTGATAAACTAATCACCATATCACGCTCAAACATTATCCAAAGGGGTTCTGTTTGGATCACAGCATGTCGTAGGGTTCCTGGCTTAGGGTTAATGAGGTCAATATCGGATGGATCTGTGACGATATAGATCTTCCCACCTTTTCCGCCTGTGGCTTTCTGTCCGAACCCGTGACCGCAATCAGCTAGCTTTTGTCTGATCTTAGCCCAGTCACAATTACACCTCCAACAACGGTCGATTGGGTTAGTAGCCATGCATGGGCCATGATACTTATGTTGTGAATTCCTTCTTGTTTTGTTCTTCCCTGTTACGGCCCTTCACAAAACAAAACATTCAATTCAGTTGTCATGTTGCATTGCTGCTGCTTCATTTTATTTCTGGGCAACAAATTGGGTCCATTTCCTATGAATGGGTCGAAATAGATCATTGGTCAAATGTGTAAAACCCAAAACATTTAATATAATGAAACGAAACTAGTAAGTCAAATGTGTTTGTGGTTGGCACAAACTGAAACAACCCATGATACCAGCTATTGGCCCGTCATCCAACCTGTCAACCATTCATGTTGACAGCAACCCATAACCCATTTGTATGCCAACTGGCCTTCCTTTGAAATGTGAAACTCTAGTGCAGATATAAATAGAGGGAATGGATTGAAGGATGCTAACTTATATTACTACCATTCAACTAGTTCATTAAAATATAGACATTTTTGTATGCTAATGCATTGCATGAACATTTTAATTTCGATAAAGGTTAGACTGGATCAATAAGAACAAAAGAAAACCTTACAAATGGACTTGATGGTTAAATTGGTCAATAACCTCCTCAGGGTTTGAAAAGTACTCGAGAGCGGCTTTCTTTGCTTCCTCGGCTCGTTGTTGCCAAACTTCATCAAAATGAGCAATATTCGCCTCCATCATTGAAACCATTTCACCTAAAACAATAACAAACAACAAACAAAATCTAATTCCTTCCATTTTTTATAAACTATTTCTAAGTTATTATTATTATTATTATTATTATTATTATTATTATTATTATTATTATTATTATTTTTAATCTTGAATCTTTTCCTAACAAAAACCTAACTTTACAAGGGTCAGGTTAGCCTAAAAACTATCTTCCTTAACAAAAATGGCTACATGTTATTTAAAAACGTTTGGTTAAATTAGAAAAAGTAAAAAAAAAAAATACAATGAATGAGAAGAAAGAAAAATTAGTTGAGAGGAAAACACGGAGAGCCATTGTTCACTTCAAACTTTAGTCAAATTGTGTCTAACTTTTTACAAGTAATGCTTTGACCTCCTAACATTAAGGTTATCAAAGCTTTTGTTTGGAAAAATGGATTAGAAGGATAAACTAGAAGGAGATATCATTTTCACATTTCTTTTTAATAAAATTCAATTTGTGGATGAGTTTTTATGAACTTTTATATTGTGAAAGTATGAAATTGCATTACATGCATGTAAATACGTCATAGGAGATGAATGTGCAATATTACCATTACCATGATCTTACAAATATATACATTCATCATAGATATGACACTATGAATACTGACACATCAAAAAATAAAATAAAATAAAATAAAAAATAAAAGAAAAAAAAAAAAAAAAAAAAAAAAAAACACTATAAACATTTATAAAAAAACACCTTACGTTATAAAACATTTACAAAAAAACCTCCTAGTGTTATAAACATTTACATAAAACCCCATTACGCTATAAAATTTTAAATAAATTGGAGTTGTTAGTTTAAGAAGCTCGGAATCTGAATCTGATTCGCACATCTGAAACTGCTGCTGAAATGTCTGAATCTGATTCCATCTTAATGTGAATAAGAGGTTGAGAAATCTGAATCTGACTAATATTAATAGTGTTTGTGTTTGTAAGAAAATAAATAAAATTGAACTTGTTATTAGATTATCAATAAAAAATTTCACACATCACAAAACACGACTTGACTTTAACACAATAATAAACGGATTATGATTGTCGTTACATGGGTGGTTGACATGACTAACTCGTTCAATAAGGGGGTTATGTTTGGATTGACAATTTCAACCCGTCAAAATGTGGTTAAGTTATGATATAACATTTCATTGTGAAACCCATAACTATAATCATCTTGTACAATTTTTGTTTAACCAAAAATACGCAGTGATTTTCTATAAAAGTGCCGAATATAAAAGTCGAAAAATAATACGAAATGAAATAAATAAATAAATAAAATAAGGCATTAAGAGGTGTTAAGACCCCCCTCAACGTCTTGTTCAATAAGGGGGCGTTTGGTTCGCTGGAATTCGGTGTAATTCGTTGTAATTGTAATCTGAATTACATTACAATCCTGTTTGGTTGGCAGGATGGATGTAATTGTAATTCAGATTACATTATATTGCTTGTTTGGTTTGCAAGGTAATGTAACTGGATTACAACCAATTATGTCCAGTGATGTAATACAGATTACATAGCAAACTTGATGGAATGTTTTGAATTACGTTGTAATTCAGATTTTTAAAAGTTAAATACCATTATTTATCTTTCGTTGTTATTATTTTAAAAAATAAAAAATAATTATAATAATAATAATTTATTATTATTATTATTATTATTATTATTATCATTGTTATTATTATTATTATTATTATTATTATTAGTTATTAATTATTAATTATTATTATTATTACTATATTAAAAATATCAATTACTTATTATTATTATTATTATTATTATTATTATTATTATTATTATTATTATTATTATTATTATTATTATTATTATTATATTATTATTATTATAATATTATAATTAATTTATTATTATTATTATTATTATTATTATTATTATTATCAATGTTGCAAAAAAGGTCTACAAGGCCGATTAATCACTGCCTAGGCGCTACAAAGCCACCAACCTTGCCGATTTATGTAACTCGGTCAAACAAATAGGTCAACCATGGTCAACGGTGATTAACGGTGGTCAATGGTGGTCAAACTTGCCGGAAACCTGCAAATCTTGTCGGAAGTACCCAAAACTTACCGTAAACTTATTTTGATCACTTATAGTAACTGCTTAAATCTATTACATGTTATTTTTAGGAAAAATCTTGACGAAAATACCTAAAACTCGCTGAAAATACACAAAACTTGCAAGAAATACACAAAATTTTCCGAAAATACCTAAAATTTGCCAGAAATGTCAATCCGATTAATCACCAATTAATCCCGCCTAGACCGATTACAAGCTACATGGTGGTCGACCGCCTCACTACCGATTCACGATTTTTGCAACCTTGATAATGATTTTTCATTGAAACTATGGAAATTACATGAAATTGGAGGGGAGTCTAGACACAATCTGTGCTCCCTCTCCTTTTTGAATACAGAAACTAACACGATGAAAAATAAAAGCACCGCTCTTAACATTGTTAGAGTGGCTGCTGGAAATAGCCCCAACACGCGAAAGTGTATTCAAAGCTTCCACCTCCAGTTCCCCAAACGTGGAAAAGGCGAAAGGGACGAACTTGTATCCATTGTCTTCACACTTGGACGTATACTTCTTCCTTTTCTTCTCCACATCATTACTCAAGGCAACCCCAGGAGCCAATGACGTCGCCCCAATCCCAGCAAATGGAGAGACCCCAGTCACATCCAGACATGCGTCCTTACCTTGGAACCAGTTGATCAAAAGCACATCTGCAGGACGTAATTCTCTCCCTACCTCTGAAAGAAATCCCAACGGAGCCTCTTTGCGCACTATAATCCCGGCTTTGGAACATATATCAACAAGGATATCACACACCAAATTATTATTATTATTATTATTATTATTATTATTATTATTATTATTATTATTATTATTATTATTATTATTATTATTATTATTATTATTATTATTATTATCATTTTTTTTTTTTTTTTTTTTTTAATCATCACTTTATTGAAAAACAAATAGGATCTTACAAGAAATTGGTGGGGAGCCGAGATACCAACTGAGCCCCCACACCTCTAGCTACTGCAAAACCAATCCTACTAAAAATATGTGGAGCAGCACGTGCTCCAATATCTTGGGTCATAGAGAATCGTCTAATGCGCTTTAATAAGGTAACTGCATCCTTTTCAAGTTCTCCAAAAGAAGAGAAAGAAAAGGGGAGGAACCCATATCCGATATCAGCGCATTTAGCTGCGTACTTGACACGTTTACGTTGTGCGGCTTCAATAACCGCCCGACCGGGCATAAAATCAGCCATACATGAGCGCGTCAAAGGCGACGATCCTGTAAGATCAACACAAACATCAAGACCCCCATCCCAAGAGTAAAGTAACATATCGGCCGGACGTAAGGTTTTGTCCCTCTCTCCACGAAGCCCAATATCCACCTCCTTGCGAACTGAAACTCCAGATTGAGAACATATATCAACAAGAACATCCCGCACAATATTGTGCCGATGTTTAATACCAACTAAGCCTGCGCACGATACAGCATGATCTCCAAAAATATCTCCAAGAAAAACCTTAGAACAAGCTGAACATGGCATCTGGACAGTAAAAAGAGGAACACCCAACCGATAACACAACACACATCGGTAAGTCCTGGCATTCATAGTTTGTCCCAATCCGGATATTGGTGCCACCCTAAGCCAATCTGACGTGTAATCCTCTTTTAATGAGTTCCATAGAGCAATCTGTCTAGAGGATAAATGGAAAGTGGATTCAACCTTTTGGGCAACACGTGCGAAATGTATATCTGCCAATTTCTTCATAAGTTTTGGGGCAGCGATCTCACTAGGGTTACTCATAAGGTCAATATCCATATTCACATTAAAGGTAAACAATGCATCATCAAAAGAGGGACCAGTAGACACAATACCAGAACTATGAAGAAGCTTAGTCTGTAGGCTGGCAGATTGAAGTCTAGAAGCAAGGAAGGCATAGTTCAAGACATCACCTGCAGAATACACACCAAGCCCCCCGAGAGCAAAAGGTAAGGTGGCAAGTCTCCATTGCCAATCACCAAACCCAGGTCCAGAAGCAGTGACAATACGTTCCAAAGAAGAGCGAAGTGCAGCATCAAAAGAAACCTGAGCACTCTCAAAGACCCGAGGTGGACATGTGCGCATAGAAAAATACAACTTGGAAATACCGGCACATGCACGCAGTAGCAACAACTCACACTGGGGATCATTAAGCTTAGCAACAGCATTCATAAGCTCAATAGTTTTAACAACCCTTTTCATAACAAGCTTACTACTAAACTCAAAATCCACACTGGCAGGGCCCCCTAATAATTTAACACCATGCGAAGGTCGAGAAATGTTAGGAGGAAAAACACCAACATACCTGCTCCTGGGGTCTTCCTTCGGCCAAAAAACCTCAGTTTTATCAACATTGAGGTGTAAACCACAACTAGGCCCATCCATCATAATCAACTCCAAAACCTTCCCCACAACCAAAGTATCCCCAATAATAGTACCATCATCAAGATACCAAGCTTGAAGAGAAAGAGTGAAGGAGTCTCGAATCTTACATGCCAAGGGATGTAACACTAAAGCAAAAAGAAGAGGCCCAAGCGGATCACCCTGTTGCACCCCTTGGTGCGACCATAAAGTATGCTCACCATAATATAATCTAGCCGGACTGGAGTAACAGAATTCCACCCAACGTGAAATAGCCGGAACACGAAGGCGAACTTCTCGTAACATAACCGCACGATCCACCATATTGAAAGCATTTTTAAAGTCAACCAACAACATAGATAAACCCACATCACCCCCACGGTCTTCAATCAACCGATTCACCGCATGAAGGATTGCCTCCCCACCTCCCGAAACACCCACACCAAATTGCAAACCATCAAAATAACCATCCAAAGAATGGCCAATCATAGAAGCACAAACCTTGGAGACCAAACGCCTCCAAACAGTACCAACAGCGATAGGACGGATCCCCCCTCCTGGTTTCATCAATTACAATTCCAACACATTACAATTACAACACATTCCAATTTTTTGAATTACAATTCATTAAAATTACAATTCCTTCTAAAGATTACAATTCCTTCAAAAACATTCTGTGAACCAAACTCACTGTTTTTAGCCTTTTACTGGCTCTTAATGAGCAAATTGCCTCTTACCGCCTTTTACATTATGTTCTCAAGAAAAAAAAATAAAGAGAAAGTAGAAGTAAAGTACAAAAAAATAAATAAATAAAAAATAATAAAAAAAAGTGAAGAAATGAAGAGAAAGTAAAGTTGACTTTCACTCCAAAAATAGGGTGAAATTTTTCTATGCAAAATCTTCCCACTTTAACTCCTTTACTTTCACTTTACTTTCTAACAAAAACTTGAAAACATAACAAAAACCACTTTCATTTTCTTTCCCCATTTACTCAGCGTTAGAACACAATGTAATGATAGTGATAAAACAAAAACATTTTTTGATCCAAGTCTCTGACCACATTTGACTCGGTTAGAGTAAGAGGCTACTAAGAGTTTAAAACCTATAATAATTTTAAAAATCCTTTATGATGAGAATCTAAACACACGCCTTGCGTTAGATAGATACTTTGAGTATATACTTTGTAGCACGCGGAATTTACCACAAAGTACTTAGAAGATTTGTTTGAGTGATGTGTATAATTTGTTTATGAATAGAACAGTAAGAACACAGTGTTTAACAAAACTTGTAGCTTCAATATTATTGATAATAATACGAGTGATCTTGGTTATCACTAGGGTTACACCTTGAAGCTTTTGCTATTGATACGTATATCAAACCTAACCCTAGGACCTCCTTTAATAGGACACAAGGAGTCCTTTACAAGATAAGTATAAGCATAACTAAATAGAATATACATGAGATCTTTTCTATATTTATCTAATGCACAGTTACATAACATTTATCTAATAAGCAGCGGTAACAATATGTACTAGCAGTGGTAATGGTGTTTCCACTGCTAGTGCATTCTTCAACAGTGTCTTTTGCCAAGCTTATCAGTGGTAACTGTTAGCATTATTCCTAACAATCCTCCCCTAAACTTATGATTTCTGTGCAAATCAATAATTTTCTCTGATGATGGGGGGATTCTTCCAAACACATTATCTTCTATTCTGGCTGTAGATTCTTTGAACCAGATCATTCACCACTTCAGTTCTTTCTGCACATCTGAGCCTTGTAGTAATCAACACATTCAAAACTCCAGCTCTAAGTGGATATTCTCTTTCTGCTAACATGAAGACTGTGGAGTTTGTTAGACTCCGTGGATCGTTCTGAGCACTAGGGTTAAACAATAACAATGATTAATAACATGATACGCAGCGGAATAAACAAACATCATTATTATTGAAACAAGGTTTCTTCGTTATCATCTCTAACAACTACCAACTTACAAACCCTAGGCGTCCATTGTAGAAACTTGACGCCTAGACACACACACACTTTTCTTAGACGTCTACATCTTTTTCTGTGCACACAAATAATCAATCCTTGTATCTCTTTATAGACTCCTTGGATCGTTTTGAGCACTAGGGTTAAACAATAACAATGATTAATAACATGATACGCAGCGGAATAAACAAACATCATTATTATTGAAACAAGGTTTCTTCGTCATCATCTCTAACAACTACCAACTTACAAACCCTAGGCGTCCATTGTAGGAACTTGACGCCTAGACACACACACACACACACTTTTCTTAGAAGTCTACATCTTTTTCTGTGCACACAAATAATCAATCCCTGTATCTCTTTATATACTAGAGATACTAGGGTTACAAAGAATATTTCTAAATAATAAAAAGATCCGTAGTAATCTTTTTCTTGCATATAAAGTTCCTTTGTCTTCTTTAGTCCTTCATCTTTCATGTATTTTGTCATATCAACTCAAATATAAATCCCAACAATCTTCCCCTAGTTGATATTGACAAAACTAATAAGCGTGAACTTCCCCTGAAGTTAATATGTCATGAAACATGTGACTTCCCCTTACACCATGCTATATCACCAAGGCTCTAAAAGTTGCAATCTTCTATTTAAATATTCTTCCCCTTTCTGTCATCATCAATTAGGGGACAAAAGTAAGCAACCTTGATCTTCATAACCACGAACCAATACCATACTTCAAATCTAGTCTTCCAATGTATTGAATTGCCCTCCATGAACGTACACCAAAATGCTTTCTTTTATAAATGAACTCAAGACAGAAAAATCCCAAATCTTCAGTAAAAATACCAACGAGTAGTTATAAAAACCTTCACCTCAATGTAGCATATAAATGGTTAACCATTTTAACAATAAGCTTCCCCTGAAACCTATATGTTAACCATTTGTTGAATCTGCAATTCTGTAAGCTTTATGTAATGATGAAGAAAACTAACCATTACCACTTTGATGCTGAAGTAGAATAAACCAACCTCGTGTCTTATCTCTTGTAATAAAACTGACTTCAAACGTATAGGGAGATCGCAATCCCTTGACAATAATCACTGAGCACAATAATGTAACTCCTTCAAGTGATTGTCAATTCGTAGTCACCTGAACGAACGGACAAGTTACCTCCTGCTAAAAGGTATGATAAAACACAGCCTTGAAAAATTCCAATTCATCGTCAAATAAGCAACAAATAATTCTCTGCACCAATAAGAATAAATAAATGCGAACCATTAAACCTTTAAGAACAAAATAACCAAACTTCTTCCCGTGTGTGTGAACCAATATAACCAATGTGTGTGTAAACTAATCTCCATAAACCAATTAATCAACCAAGTCAAACTGAACTTGAAGCTTCTTCCCCTTAACAAATAAATCTTTGATAAATCAAAGCTTTCAAGTAACCTTTAATGTCAACACAAAACTACTCTTCAACGATAGTAGAAACTTGATTTCAATGATCAGATGCGCAGCAACAGAATAATACAACGAGCAGTAGAAACAATCAAAGCTAGCAGTTGAAAAATTCTAGCGTAGCAGTAGAATAAAAATTTGTAGCAGCATCACAATCTTACACTGGCAACAACAATTCTCAATGAACTAGTACCAAATCCAGCAGTATAAACATATTACCTTTAAGCACATCAGTAGTAAAAATCAATAACATCACCACTTCCTTTATTGAATGCTGACCCACAATCAAATCAGTGCAAAGTCATTAAATCAATTAATTACCACTCATCCACTTGAGTTTGTAGTACGAGGTAAAAGTTAATGAATCCACCAATGATATGATAGTCCCATAAACGCAAGACAACAGATTATCAAATTTCACCGACCCATTAATACTTGAAGAATAAAATTTGACCAATGCAATCATCACCAATCCAAGGTCGAACCATGATAAAATAAACACCTCGACCAATTTAATACATTGACATCTCAGTACGAGGTTTAAAGAATCAATAAACAATAGACCCATTAATAACTTGAATAAATTATCATGATCACTTAACTTCCAGTATTGAGCCCACGTCATGTACAATAAGTTCCAATTCATCCCATAATTAATATTATACCAACCCATGTGGATAATTAGATACGAGGTAATTTTTCTTGTACACCATTATACGCTAGACGACAATCCCAGTTCCCAGAAACAAAGCGAATGAACTCCAACCAACTTATAATCTTAATCAGAACAATGATTGAAGCAATTAATTTCCCAAGACAATAAACGACAAGAGATAATATTAATTGTACGAGGTACCTTAAGATTATTTATTAAACAACAACCACAAAGTAACTTGAAAATTCAATCGTACCTTCTTCAAACATCGTATCTCTTCAACCGTAAACCTTGTTTAATCCCTAGGTAACGAGCTAACCTGTCTCTGATGCCAATTGTGGAGTTCGTTAGACTCCGTGGATCGTTTTGAGCACTAGGGTTAAACAATAACAATGATTAATAACATGATACGCAGCAGGATAAACAAACATCATTATTATTGAAACAAGGTTTCTTCGTCATCATCTCTAACAACTACCTAGACACACACACACTTTTCTTAGACGTCTACATCTTTTTCTGTGCACACAAATAATCAATCTCTGTATCTCTTTATATACTAGAGATAATAGGGTTACAAAGAATATTTCTAAATAATAAAAAGATCCGTAGTAATCTTTTTCTTGTATATGAAGTTTTATCCTTTGTCTTCTTTAGTCCTTCATCTTTCATGTATTTTGTCATATCAACTCAAATATAAATCCCAACAAAGACATCAACTCCTTCTTGTATTAAAATATGATGAATGTTACAGGAATCATAAAATTCCAAAGTGTTCTGATCATAAGCTTGAAACTCCCAAAATCTATCACTTGGATCAGGTTCATATAGTCTCTGAAAGTGAACCCAAAGCTCTTTCTCCTTGTCATCTTGAAGCTTTCTAGCATTGTGTCTGTCACTCACCATTCTCCATAATATATCAAGATCATCTCTATCACATGATCTGATAAGATCTTCAAACTGCATGAAGGAGAATGTTTCACCACTTAGTCTTGTAATCTTCCATGTTGATGCAAAGTCATCTGTGTAGATTTCCCAATCAACAATTTGATGTTTGACTTGTAGTGGATCAGGATAAAAGTCTTCTTCTTCTAGTATTACCATGGCATCCAGCTATTCTTCAGTAAACTTCTCAGCTTGAAGTTCTTCAACCTTTAACTTCTTTGCTCTACTGGATTCCATATGAGTTCCATGCCTTTTAAGGAATTCAGTCTCCTTCTGTGAATCCATAGGGATGAAATTTTTATCACTTCTGAAAATCCTGTAGTAAAGACCTTCAATTTCTTCATGTGACTTTCCTTTGAGCTGAGACATCTTCAATCCACCTACATTTCATATATACTTCTTCATACCAACAATCACTTGAACTTTGGATGGTTGTCTTGACTTCTTCTGATTCTTCTTGATTGAACCTATCATCTCCCTAAGTGCTTTATTATTCTTCATTTGAATAAAGTCAGCTAGTTAAGCTGATCTTTCTTCAGATGTTAAGCTTTGATCTGCAACAAGCTCAACAGCTTTCTTCTTCACCTCGGGATCAGTGTTGATCAAATGTTCAATCTCTTCTTCACTAGGCACATAAGAAAATTTTGAGAGATCTTCTATTGGATCTGATGCGTGGAATTGCACCCTCGCAAAAGGTTTTACCTCTCAAGGGATCTTGAGAAGCTTGCAATCCCCACCAGGCAGTGTATCTGTTCGTTGTAGTATAGTATAGTGACAAGTACCGGGGGATTGATTGTTCAACTTAGGAATAGTGTTCGCTAGGATTAAAAAGTCTACTAAACTAGGTCTAAAGGTGAGGGATGATTCTTTTTGTATTTTTATATTTTTTATAAAAGCAAATAAAATCTCGGGTTTTGAAGGAGTGGGCGAAATTAGTTGCTAGTCAACTAACCCAATTAACTAAAGATGCAATCAAAGTAAAATAAAATAAACTAAAACTAATTTGTGGTGTAAACAATAATAAGAGAAAATGTGTTTACTTAGATTTCATTACTCCCTAGATATCTTTTACCGGTTGATTAGCTTGTTACAATTGCATGGATGACGGGTTATATTTCTTAATACCAGTCGTAGGGCCGTGTACGAAATTCCCTAACTCTATAAGCTCCTACTTCACTCCTATGTCGAGCCGACTAAAAGCTCCTAACATGGGATCACTAGAATTCGCTTATGCATTAAATACAACCATATAATCGTAGTATACCTCCAATCATGTTTCTTAAGACATTCAAGCAAGTTACCAAATGGAACTCTGCCAGTTTTCTTAAGCCTAATATCGAATACAATCATCCACAACAACTATAAACAAACCATCAACCAATAATCAACATCTAGGTTTCATTACATCTAAGCAAACACAAGAAAAACCTAGCCTAGCATGTTAAAAAGAAGACAAGCATAAGATAGAATCAAATAACACATAGACATATTGAATGATTATTGGAAAACTTATCTTAAATTGAACATGGATGGAACAAGGGTTGAAACCCTTATTATTACAGAAAATTCGTCTAGGGTTTGCACAAAGAAGTTCTCCAAAAGTTCCACACTTAATGAATGAAAATTAGAAAACTGTATATAGATTTTACACCTTGATGGCGTCACGTTATAGCTTGTGACGCCGTCAACTCGCCACCAAGATAAAATTCATATTGCCTAGATCTACTTCTGATGCCATCATGTGTAATTTTACTCTGGGCCGTCACATGTATTTTGACCTGACGGCTTTGGTGACGCCGTCAGGCCAAAATGCCTTGAAATTGTTCTGGGCCGTCATGTGTATTTTCCATATCCACCTCTTTTGCCAAGCTTGACGCCGTCACTTCTATGGTCTTGACGCCGTCAAGTACTGTTCCCAGCAAGGATTTTGAGACTTTGTCGTTTTCTTCACTTTTTCGCTCCAAAAACGTCCAAAATGATTCCTTTTGTAAATTTCCTCTCAAAAGTACCTAAAATGACAAAAGTAACGATTTAGGGTAATAATTGATCAAATAATCACGAATTCAGGCTTAAGTGACCCCCCAAAAGCGGTACACTTTTCGCCTTATCAGGATTAGATACCAACTTTATCTCTGCATTATGCAATCTCTGAGCTTCCATAAAATCTGCCACTTCTAATTCATCTTGTGCAACTTTCTTGGCCAATTCATCCTCATGAAGTTTCTAAGCTACTTCTGCATCATAAGCAATCTGAGCAGCTGTTCTAGCCTTGATCTTCTTTGGTGGAGAAACCTATGCAGTAGTTAATAGAGCTTTCCCCTTTCTCTTCTTTCTCTTTCAAGTTCTTCCTCAGCAATGGCTGCAATGTGATTAGCAGTGGAAACTGCTTGTGGTTGACTAGATGTAGTATCTTCAGCCACTTACTCTGTTTCAAATTGTTGCTGAGGAACTTCTTCTGTACCCCGATCTTCTTCCACTGATTCATCATTACCCAAATTTTCAAAACCTTCAAAATCTTCAAAATTTTGATCTCTTTCAAAGTCTAGTTTACTCCCCTTAGTCCAAGCATCTGTTTTCCTCCCCTGTTTGGGAGAATCACCCAAGTCATCATGGGAATCTTCTGAGTCAAGATCATGAGGTAAGGATGGAGATGAGAGCACAATGTTAGCAGATCTGTGCCTCTTAAGTTGTTGCATTTCTTCCTTAAGAGTTGTGATCTCAGCAGAAAAACCTTGAATATCTCTGGCATGTTGCTCCTTAGTTTGTGCCAATTCTTTCTCCAATAGAGCAACTTGTTTTGATAATTTGGTACAAGTATCCATCAATTCCTTAAGTTTCCCACTGCCCTCATCACTTCCAGCTGTGTGACTTGCTGAGAGAGGTGAATCAAGGGGCAATGGTCCAGTTTCCTCCCTAGTTGGACTAGGAAGTACTCTTAAACCTCCACAGCTTGCACCTTCACAAAAAGGTTCAGACACATTCAGTGTTGTGATGGGAGGAGTTGGCTGTCTTTACCTCCTCTCATATGTGTGAGTAACTTAGGGGGGGTATAGGATATAGATGGAAGAGTGATTGTAGGTGTGTGTTGGGGTGCAACTAGGATTGCTACACCTTCACCCTGTACCTGAGCAATAACAACAAGCATTTGTGGAATAAGAGCATGTACTACCCCATTATATCCTTCTGTTGCCTTTGTCATGTTTTGAAAAACTTTTTGTTTAAGGCAAGGAGTTTTGTAAATTCTTTTATGAGGTAGCAGCTGATATACATTTAACAATTTTTGAATAAATCTTGGGTAAATAAAAAATTTGTAATTACTCTTTACATTGCCAACCATGTTGTTGAATAAAAACTTTGAAAAGTTAAAAGTCCTATTTGTTGCCAAACACACCAAAGGATAAGCCATGGTAGTGCTAAACTGTTCATAAGAGGTTTTCTTAGGACTTAAGCAATGTAAAAGAGTATGTATGAAAAATCTCCATTGTGGGGAGAAACATCCTTTTCTGAAAGTAAGTTTGTTATTGGATGTTTTGGAGAATTTCTGGATTGGGTAATGTAATGATACCTCCTTGATCATCCAATTGAAGAAGTCTTCTCAAGTATGATTCAGTAACATTAATGGTTACCTCATCCACTGTCTCACTTAAAGCATCAACAATTTCATGTGTGTCTCCATCTTCAATAGTTGTGACAGTTACAGTCTGCCAAAACTTTTTGATGTGAGAGACATAGATTGTGGGGTTTAAAGTTAAAGCATACCTTATATGTGTAGCATTGAGAAAATCCACAATCTCATGAAAAACAGGTCCATCTTTGACCTCTGTTTTCTCCAAGAATGCAACCTGGTTGTGTTCATCAACAAACTTTAAAGAAGCCATGGATTATTATGACTAAAATATGATCGTGTGAGTTTGAATTAAAAGTGCAACAAGCCAATTGAGATGTTAATATTATACTGCTAGGGTTTGAGATGTATACGCAAGTGAGAATTTATCTTATGTAAAGATTTATCTTTGAAAAAGAATAAGTTAAATAAATAAAAGATAATTCCCATTAATATATCCCTAGAAATACGGTAAAAAGATTTTACTCAACGGCTAGTTGAAAAATTTGTTACTGACACAACAGTTGCAATGGCTAGTTCAACAGTGGAAAAATTTACACTAACAGTGGAAACTGTGAATCACCAGTGGAAACGTTTCACAAAAATTTCTAAGAGCAGTGGAAATACAAAATAGGTTTAATGTTAACTGCTCTTATCATAGTGATGTGTGGTTTTGCAACCTTGCAAAAGGTTTTACCTCTCGAGGGATCTCGAGAAGCTTGCAATCCCCACCAGGCAGTGTACCTGACTGATGTAGTATAGTGTAGTGGCAAGTATCGGGGGATTGATCGTTCTACTTGGGGAATAGTGTTCGTTAGGATTGAAACTTAATATAACTAGGTCTAGAGGTGAGGGATGATTCTTTTTGTATTTTTATGGTTTATGGAAAGCAAGTAAAAAATCTCGGGTATTAGAAGAGTGGGCGGAATTAGTTGCTAGTCAACTAACCCAAATAACTACAAATGCAATAAAAATAAAATAACAAGAAAATAAATGTGAGAAAAACCTTATATGGAGAGAAACGTGTTTACTTAGATTTCACTACTCCCTAGCTATCTTTCATTAATTAATTAGTTTGTTACAATTACATAGATGACGGGTTATATTCCTTAATACCATTCATGGGGCCGTGTACGATCTTCCCCAACTCTATAAGCTTCTACCTCTTCCTATGTCGAGCCGACAACTAGCTCCTAACATGGCCTCCTTAGTAGTCACTTATGCATTACATATAACCATTAAAATCGTAGTACACATCCTATTCATGTTTCTTAAGACATTCAAGCATGTTACCAATTGGAGTTTAGCCTGTTTTCTTGAGCCTAACATCGAAATCATTCATCCACAACAATTAATAACAAACAATCAATCAATAATCAATAGCTAGGTTTCATTACATCTAAGCAAACACAAATAAACCTAGCCTAACATGTTAATGTAAAGACAAGCATAAGATAGAATCAAACAACACATAGACATGTTGAATGATTATTGGAAGACTTATCTTTAATTAATCATGGATGAAAGAAGGGTCTGAAACCCTTACAAAAAAGCTAAAATTTGTCCTAGGGTTTATAGTGAAGTTCCTCCAAAAGTTCTCTCTCTAATAAATAAAATTTAGAAAACTATATATAGAGAATACAATCTGACGGCGTCACGTTATACATGTGACGCCGTCAACTAGCCGCCAATGCTTCTCTCAGTTTGCCTAGATCCAGATCTGACGCCGTCACCTTTTAATTTTCACTGGCCGTCACCTTATAGATTGTACATAATGGCCTAGGCGTCACAAAGGGTGACGCTGTCACTCTTTAAATCCAAAAAACATTCTGGCGCGTCTCGTGTAAACTTCATATCCACCTCTTTGCCAACACGTGACGCCGTCATCTATAGAATGTGACGCCATCAGGTACTGTTTCCAGCTTGATTTTGGAGACTTTGTCGTTTTCTTCACTTTACGCTCCAAAAATGTCCAAAATGCTTCTTTTTCCAGATTTCTTCTTCAAAGTACCTAAAATGACAAAAGGAACGATTTGAGGCAATATTTGATCAAATAATCACGACTTAGGGCTTAAATGACCCCCTAAAAGCGTAACATTTTTCGCCTCATCACATAGTTTTTAGCAAACTACTAGCTATCAACGGATTTAATATGTCTTTACCATGAGCCGTTTGCTATGGACTAGCCAACTCTTAATCATAAAGAATATGGTGAGTTGATAACCATATAGTTTTTGGTAAACTATCAACCATAAACGGATTTTATGAGTCTTTACTAGTAGCCGTTTGCTCTGGACTAGTTGATTCTTATGTAGATTAGACATGGTGAATCAATTACCATTTGTTGTGTGTCTCACAAGATCAACTCCCACCAAAATTTGCTTATTCACCTGCAATGGTTAGTCCAAAACCCAGAATATTCAAGCCAAAGTTAAAAGTCAATTAATTAGAAACCAAAGTTACTATTTCTAAAAATATATTGGTATGGTCAATATGATATACTAAAATATCTTACAAACTTAACTCCACCCACTAACTAAGGAGTTAATAGCAATTACTCTTTTGGGTAGAAACCTAGGGTTGAATTTGGCCTGTAAATAGAACTCGAATCATAAATCCCACACATCAAACAACTTTCAAACCCTCAACATATCTTCAAATAACCTCCATCAGCAGCAACACAATGAGCTCCAAACCTGATATAATAGATATCTCATTTGATTCATCATCTGATGAGTCAGCATCCTCAGGATGGGCCAACTATTTTCCACCATGTGCCTCAACTTCTTCAACCAAGAAACAGAGGAAGAAAGTTGAACAACCAATTGCTTCTGATAATTACCATACTTATCCTCCTGCAAACACCTCAGAATTACCTAGTTATGCTCCAAGCTTTCATTCTGATGATGAAGAACCACTTGCCCTAGCAATGAGTCTACCAAGAGAACTTGAGAGATCTTTTGAGAAGGTTGTGACTTCAATGAGAAAGATCCCTGTGCCTGAGAGTATTTTGCCATGCCAAAAGCCAGCCAAACAAGTGCTAGGTCTCCCTTGTCTAAAGATGTGGGATGCAATGCAGAACCAAGCCAGAGGTGTTCACAAGACCATGCCTGGCTATAAGGGAAAAGGCAAAGAGGCTATGGAGTAGTAGGTTTAGGGGTTTGTTTAGTTGTCTTTTGTTGTCTTGATGCAATGTAACACTCCATTGTAATGAAATCTTTCTTTTGATGAATGAAGTTTTAAGTTTCACTATTCATTGATTTGTCACTGCTTGTGAGTGTTTGACTTTAATCTCTGCAAAAGTATTAGTGGACAAAAAATATACAATATACAGCAATATGCAAACATATACAACAAGTAGCAGTACAAAAATCCTTCCCTCAACACCAAGAAGCTTTTTGACATCAAAATTTAAGGGTTAAGCATTCTAATACCTGTTACCAAGTACTGAAACCTTCCCATATCAAGACCTTTTGTTAATAAATCAGCATAGTTGTCATTAGTATGTATTTTGACAACTTGTATTAACTTTTTCTCATAGCAATCTCTTATAAAGTGATGTCTAATTTTAATATATTTAGTCTTAGTGTGTTGCACAGGATTTTTGATTATGCAAATGGTACTGCTATTTTCAATATAGATAATGGTGTTCATGAAATTGTACCCATAGTCCAGTAACTGGTTTTGAAGCCATAAGACTTGAGCACAAAAACTTGTAGTAGCCACATATTCTGCTTCAGTTGATGAAGCTGCCACCATTGTCTGTTTCTTGCACTGTCATGACACCAACCTACAACCTAGAAATTGGCATCCTCCTGTGGTTGATTTTCTATCCAAGCTTGCACCAGCATAGTTACTATCTGAGTAGGTGACCAATTCCATAGGAGATTCTCTTGGATATCATAATCCTAAATTAGGAGATGCTTTAAGATATCTGAAAATCTTCTTCACAGCAGTCAAATGTGATGTCTTTGGAGTGACCTGAAACCTTGCACAAGCACATACTACAAACATGATGTCTGGTCTTGATGAAGTGAGATACATCAAGGAACCAATCATTGATCTATAAGTATGTACATCAACTTCTTCTCCACTATTATCCTTCAAAAGTATATGAGTATCCTTGTCAGCAGGGGTGCTTGAAGGCTTTGCATCAGTAAAATGGAACTTCCTTAGTATTGCAGTCACATATTTGTCTTGACTGATAAAAATACCATCTGTTCTTTGTTGTACTTGAAGTCCCAAAAAGAAATTAAGTTCACCCATAGAACTCATTTGAAACTCATCTTTCATTAGCTTCTCAAATTCTTTGCACATCTCTTGCTTTGTAGAACCAAAGATAATATCATCAATATATACTTGAACCAGTAAGATATCATATATTTTTTCTTGATGAACAAAGTCTGATCAATTTTCCCTCTATGAAACCCATTATTCAAAAGATAAGCAGCTAGGGTTTCATACCACTTCCTTGGAGCTTGATGTAAACTATAAAGAGCCTTGACCACCTTATAAACTTTATTGGGATGTTCAGGATCTTCAAAACCTGGAGGTTGTGAAACATATACCTCCTCATCAATTTGCCCATAAAGAAAGGCACTCTTGACATAATAGTAAATCCCATAAAAGATGCATAGGCTAGAAAAAGTCTGATAGCCTCAATCCTTGCAACTGGGGCAAAAACCTCTTCATAACAAATACCCTCCTCCTAAGTGTATCCCTGAGCAACTAGCCTAGCCTTGTTCCAGATGACAATTCCTCTTTCATCTTTCTTGTTTCTGAAAACCCACTTTGTACCAATAACCTTCATCCCATTAGGCAAATCACAAAGCACCCAAACCTTCTGAATCTTGAACTGAAGCAATTCCTCTTGCATTGCCTCAACCCAACTTGAGTCTTTTAATGCCTTATACACATTCTTAGGTTCCATTTGTGACAGGAAACAGAAAAACATACATTCATTCTTGTCTTCATGGTTCTTGGATTCATAAACTTCACTGATAAAACCATGAATATCAACCATCTTTGTCTGTTTTTTGGTCTTCACACCAGATTGTATATCTCCAATCACATTATCAAGTCGATGCATCTTGTGAATTGTTGCTTGAGGAGTATGTGAAATATCATATGCACTAGGCATATTTATGATTTCTACATCATTAGCATGTGATTCCTGAGTAGCAGAAGTAGGAATTTCCACATTTGGTTCAGCAGTGGAAACTTCTGGTATAGCAGTGGGAACTTCATTAGCACTGCTTTCAGGAATTTCTTTGTTCTGAGCATCTAGATTCACAACATGTGCATCACCTTCTTTTTCAGCATCCTTGGAAGGTTGTGGATCTTCATTCATTGAAGCAGGGTCATCTTCTACAAAGTCCCAAAGTGGCATAACAATGTGATCTTGATCATCCTCAGGATCTTTGCTTGGTTCATCTTCATCAACAAACTCTTCTGAACCTGCAAAATCATTAGTGCCTGTACCTGTAACAATAGGTACATAATTCATAGTATGGGTTAGATTCTCAAGATCAAACAGCCATTCTGGACCTGCACCTGCAATATTAGGTTTATGTTCAAGAAACTCCACATGCAGATTCTCTTCAATCTTCTTGGTTCTCAGATTATATACCCTAAAGGCTTTCCTAACCATAGAGTATCCAACAAAGAAACCCTCATCTGATTTTCCATCAAATTTACCCAGATGATCTATGGTATTGAGAATTGTGACATGACATCCAAATGGTCTCATGAAATCTCAGGTAGAAGGTCTACCTCTAAATAACTCATAAGGTGTCTTATTCTTTGCTTTCACCACTAAAACCCTATTTTGAACATAGCAAGCAGTGTTATTGGTAACTTGGAATCAGCTAACATGGTTCTAGCAACCTCTATCAGTGCTCTGTTTCTTCTTTCAGCCACTCCATTCTGTTGAGGAGTTCTAGCTACACTGAATTCTCTTTTAATACCCTTCTCTCTGCAAAAATCATCCATAACTCTATTTTTTAACTCTGTCCCATTGTCACACATGATAATCTTGCTTTTTTTTATCAACTAGGTTTTCTACTTCTGTGATAAAGGTCTTAAGGATGCTTGTTGTTTCATCCTTGGTCCTAAGAAAGAAAACCCATGTAAACCTGCTAAAATCATCAGTTACAACAAGACAATATTTCTTCAAATTTATGCTGCTCACAGATGTAGGACCAAACAAGTCCATATGCAACATATAAAGAGGTTGGGCAATAGAGTTATAGGCCTTGGTCTTACAAGAAGCTCTATGTTGTTTGCCTTTAAGACAGGCAGCACAAGTTTGGTCATTCTCAAATCTCTTCTCTGGCAACCCTCTGACTAAACCATCTTTCACAATCTTGTTAATGGTTTTAAAATTTATGTGACCAAGCCATCTATGCCACAACATGGACTCATCCAATGTGGCCTTTGAAAGCAAGCAAGTAAGATCATCTTTAGCAACAATGTTCTTCATATCAATACTGTATAAATTGCCTTTTCTAGGGATTTTAAGTAAAACCTCACTTTCATCAGGTAACTTATAATCCTTAGATAGGACAAAAAATTCATTATCAGTAAAAAGAACTCTGTTTTTCTTGTCACACATCTGTGACACACTAAAGAGATTATAGTTAAGCTCTTTCACATAGTACACATTTTCAAAATCCAAGTTTCCAGCTTTAATAGTGCCTTTGCCAGAAACTTTACCACCAACTCCACCTCCAAAGCTGACAAATTGTCCATCATAAGGTTTGAAATCTGTGAGATAGGACTTATTGCCAGTCATGTGCCTTGAACATCCACTATCTGAATAGCCTTGATCATCTTTAATCTTTGGATATTCCTGCACATAAAACAAATGAATTAGTTCCTTTTGGAGACCCTAGCCACAATTGACTTGGATCTGCCTCGTGTATCAATATAATTGTATCTATCAAAGGTCATTGATACACCATTGGGATTGTTAGAGGTGTTTATTCCTTTAGGTTTCCATTCCCAACGTGCTGAGGCCTTCACAGCATTTCCCAAGTTTACCCTGTTCTTGTTTACATGACCAGCACTGTAACTTTTGGCCTAACAGTGGGAACTGATGGCTTAGAAATTTTAGATTTTGGTTCCCACTTCTGATCGTAAACAATCTTTTTCTCATAAAAGGTCATTTTACCTGTTTGTGCTGATTTAACAAAAGTGTTATTGGGTTGTGCACTTGTAACAGGTGATTTTGGGTAAGCAATGTTAACTTTTCCAGCAGTTGTAAAAGATTTAATGCCAGATTTTAATTGAACTGCTCTAGGAATCATATTACTGTGTGAATGAGGGTGAGTATATTTTTGAATTTTTTTTTCATTCACCCTTTTGTTCCCAAAAACTTCCCTTCTTCCGTTATGGTAGTTACAATTAGCATGTAAGTGATCAAAACTACCACAGATATGACATGCTTTGTTATTCATCACAAAATCACTACCAAATTGTTGAGACTTAAGATTATTCCAGTTCCTCTGGTTTCCCCTAGGAGCTGGTGACTTGTTCCTATACATGTCAGCATATTTTATAGTTGGCCTAGTTTGATGAACTTGTTTCCTAGGCACTTCCTTATCAGCTTTAACAACTTTGGGAACACTGGTTTCTTCCTTATTCTTAACACTTTCTAACACTAGAGATGAATCACTAGCACTCTCAAAAGCATCAGTCTCAACCTTAACCTTTTCATCAATAGCATTTTTCACAAATTTAGGACCACAAGACATGTTTTGTTCTTGAAATTCTTTAATCCCTGTATGTGCTAGGTCTATACCTGGAGGTGATGGAACACCTCTCAATGGGGGAGGGACAGACTTGTATCCTACACCTTATTTAGCCTTATTTACCACTTGAGCTTCCCAAATTTTATCTATACTCTTAGATTGATAAGCTAATGTGTCACAAGTTATCTTAACATTTTCATTAGCCTTTTTGAGCTTTTCTAACTCTTCTCTAAGAGCCTCATTAACTGCAATCTTATAGCCTAAGTCCCTTTTTAACACAGCAATGTCATCATTAAACTTAGACTCATTTGCTCTAAAGTGCTCTATTTGTGTTTCTAAGACTGACAAACCTCTTTTATAATTAGACAAAGTATAGTTAGAGTCCATTAATTCAGTGGTTTGTTTTTCCAAAAGTTCCCTAAGTCTATCACACTCTTTTAAAGCTTTGCATGATTTAGAGCAACTATCATTAGAATGTACCTCAGAATCAGATAAAGCCATGAGAGCTAGTTCAGTTGCCACCATTGCAGATTCTGAAGGTTCTTCTTCCTCTTCAGCCATGTAACTCCAGTCATAGCTGACACCATCAATGGCTAACATAGCTTTTGGTTCTTCCACAGTTGGCTCCTTCTTCTTCTCTTGCTTGTACCAGGTGGATCTGTTGTCTGGCTTTCTTGGTTTTATGCATTCCTGATGAGTGTCTAAATACTCATCATTTTATACCAATCTGAACTGCCAAAACATACAAAAACACTCAAATATGTATCAAAATACTTAAAATATCTTTAAAGTGTGTTTTATATGTTTCAAATACAAAATATGCAAAAACAAATGAAAAACGTACAAAGTTTGCATAATTGGCAGTTTCAGTCCCTCAAGTTTTAGAAATTGGCAAAACTAGTCCCTGGTTATTCTAAAAACATGAAAAAGTCATCAAAGGTCCTTTTTAATCATAAAGTTACATATTTAGTCCTTTGGTGCAAAGTTTCACAAAATTACAAGTTTAGTCCCTGTACTTTGGAAATTGACATAAATGGTCCCTGGGATGTAAAAACTTTGAGAAAATCAATTTTGGTCCTTGTACTAATAATCTTTTGCAGGAATGGTCCTTGGAATGAAGTTTGGTGAATTTACATGATTGGTCCCTGAAGTTTCACAGTTTGGCAAAACAGGTCCCTCAAAGTTTCAAACTTGACAGTTTTAGTCCCCGGGTGTTAAAAATGGGAAAATTATCATTAAGGGTCCTAGGGAATTCATAATTATCACTATTAGTCCCTGGGTGAAAGTTTTGAATAAATTACACATTTAGTCCCTCAAGTTTCCAAAATGACAAATTTAGTCCCTGGGTATTTTTAATTAGTGAATTATCATTTATTACCCTTGTACTATTCACACTTGGCAATATAGGCCCTTTTGTTAACTTTGGTAAATTTACAAAACCCCACCCTTAACTTTCACCAAACTACAAAATTAGTCCTTGTTAGTTAATATACAAACGGACCCTTATAATTATTAAACCAAACAAACAAACCCAACAACTATTACCAAGCCCACCACTCCCTTTATTTTTGTCCAGCCCATTTCCCAGCCCAAACCACCCTTATTATTAAAACCGGGTCAACCCCGGTCAAACCCACTCCCCTTCTCCTTTTTTTCCCACCAAAACCACTCACCACCACACAGACCACCCAAACCACCATACCAGCCCACGGTTTCTTCACCACCTCACACCCCAGCTGTCCTACCCACTCTCCTCCACCTCCACAAGCTTCCAAACCATTGAAAAGCTCTCCAAGTAATCTACAGTGGCCCAAGACTTTTGGCGCCAAGTTGCTTATTTAAACGGCCAAGATGAGTTAGACCATATCAATGGCTGTGGATTGGTGGGAAATGCCCCAGTGGGTCCCACAATCTCAGAACATCTCTACAAAAGGGAAATGATGCAGCAGAGATGAAGTATTAGTTTAGGTTTAGTTTAATTAGGTCGTATGTAGTGTAGTTTACAAATTCAGTTGTAATTTCCATTTAAACAACTTGCTATCAGTTGATTTCATGTATTTCAATCTTTAATCTAAGTTAATTTCAAGTTTCATCTCATTTATCAGTTTATGCCATTTTCAAGAATTCTCAAAAATCTCACTAGATTTGTATGTTGTTATTTGTTGTTGTATTTGATTCATAAGCTCATATAAAGCTCTGACAAAGCTTTAATAAGTCTTAGAAATCCTTAATTATCAGTCTCACTTTATAAATAGAAAAATACCAAAAATTCAAATAAATAAAGAAAAAAATAAAAAATTAGTGCTTGAGGAATTATAGAAGCTGAGCATGATGGAAAATGGATGGTACCTGGTTTAGAACCTTTTGGGAGGTGATAGGTTGGTGACTTGTTCATGGTTCTGTGTTTCTCAGATTGTCTTCATTTGTAAGCAAAAATCTATTTCTTGGCATAATTTATTTATGTTGTTCCTTGTGTGTAATTTAGGTTCAAATAGTTTAATTAATATTTGCTTAATGTGTTTAAGGCTTAATATCAGTAATCATAGTTTAAAAATTATAAGTTGTAGTGTAAAAATAGTTTTAAAAGGGTGTTTGGTTCAAGATAGTAAGCTGTGTTCTTGTTGGTTTTTGCATGCAATATTGACTGAGACTTGCTTCATTATGCATTACTAGATCACTTAGGTCATATAATCCAGTAGTCAGTAGGCTAAAGTCAAAATCATAGAAAATTACCCTCACAGTTAACTGTGAGGGATTTAGGTTCTAAAATCAATCACAATAGCTTATAAGTAACTCATCTAGCTTATTTTATCCTCACATTAGCTTATTATAACAAATTCAGCTTATTAGAAGTGTTAGAAATCCACATAAGTCAAACTAGCTAAGTATTATAAAAAGTCAAAATTTTCAATCTCAGATTTTCTCAATTATTGGGTGAATTTTGTAGATTTGTGTATTAGGTTTGAGGTTCTGAAAATCATTGGGATCATACTCTACCAGCTCATCTTTTGATTCCCATACAGCTTACATTTTTGTGATTTTTGTAGTGGGTCCCACAGACCTCCAAACACAACTGCAGGGATTACTCATCCCCTGCACCAGCAGATTCAGGCCACACCACCACCTTTGGTGGTGGTTTGTGACCACCACAGTGGGCCCCAGACCTCAATTTTTGTTCCATCCAACCCCCCTCCTAGTAGACTCTTAGGTTTGACCATTTGTTTGACCTGAAACCCTGTGGACCCCACTTAATTAAGCTCCAAAAGTCTGTCCCTATTCTGTGTTGTTTTTAAGTTTTGGATTAGCTTAATTTGGCTTATCAGCTTATCTACTGAGCTTATTTGGCCATTTTGAGCTTAGACAAGTCCAACTAACTTATTTAGACCAGATTAATCCATAGTGGGTCCCACACAAATCAGTTTGAGCTTATTAGCTTGTTTGGTCAACTGTGGTCAACTGTGGTAGCAATAAGCTTCCACAGAGCTTATTATTAGCTTATTAAATATTTGTTTTTGCAAAAGTTAGTTATTTTTAGGTATAAAATAGATTTGTAAAAGAAAAATCCAGAAAATACAACATAAAAATAAGTGATAGTTTCTATTTAATTTAATTTAATTTTAATTTTCATTTTTAGATTTTTATTAAGTAAGTTATATTTTTATATTTTTATTAATTTCCTTATAGGTTAAAGTATTTTTAATAATTTTCTCAGATTTTTGTTTTATCATTTAGTATTTATTATAATTAATATTAGTTTATTTAGTAATTAATTAATAAGTAAGTTATAAATAGCATAATTAATTTTTATAAGACAACACCTAGTTTTTATATTTTTTATAGCTTTTATAAGTTATAATTTAGTTTTATAAATATTTTTCATAATTTTCTAAGTTAGTTTAATATTATTTGTAATTTAAAATAGTTTATTTAGTATAATTAATATAAATAGTTTTTAATTAATAGAAAATACATAAAAAGACAAAAACATTTATTTTTATTTTTTATACTTTCTTCAAGTTCATTTTTAAGTTTAGAAATTATTTTTATAAGTTTTTAGTTTAATTTGTAGTATTTATAATTTTTAGTTTTTATTTAAGTTAGTTTTAATTAAAAAGTTAAATAGTTTTTAATTAAATAATTAATAATAAATAATATAATAATCTAAAAAATAGTTTTATTTTTAGTTTAATTTTATTTTAAGTTTAAGTTTATAGAATTGTCATTTTTAACCCCTGTAGTTTAATTTTCTTAAAACTCACATTTTTCTCAGTACGCAGTCGCGTCTGATTTTAAATTGGTGTACGTTTAAACGTTTTAGATACCTAGCTTTTACGTAATTGTTCAAATAGTTTATTTAAGTTATTTAAAGTTATAAAACCCTAGTTTAATCACACACACACACTTATTCATATCCCTGTTCACATTCACTAATCACAGATTCGTTTTAAATACCATCACAACCTCGTTGGGACATTACGACCCGAGAAAACACTGTATTTCACGGAAGCATTTGTCTTGATTAGTTTGACTTTACTATTTACCATTCAAAAGTGGTTGAGAAATAAAAGATAACTAGTTTAAGGCGAATCAATTCCCTAGAAAAGTGTCCCAACTTGTGACAGTTGAAACTTCCACCCTTTTCTTAACAAAACCTGTAGTTTCATTACCATTAATGATAATTTTCATTCCTATCGCCAAAATTTCTTTGCCTTCATACTTAGCAGTGCAACCTACCACTTGATATCCATCTCTTCCAAATCATCACCATCCACTTGCTCTAGATCTTCATGAGTTAGAAGTGAACCATTGACTTGGCTTGAGAGAAAAGCATAGAAGGTAGGGTCTCCAAGTTCAGCAACATTCTTTTTGGAGCTAGCAATGGTAACACTTGTACTACCAGTGGAAACAGCAATATGAGCAGCATCTTCATCTTTATCACTTTCATCATCAGAACTGTCATCTACAGATGATGATATAAGAGCTAAGTTCCCAGAACTTGTACTTAGCTTTCCTGCCTTCTTCAATCTTTGTTCAATAACTTTAAAATTATTGTAAAGATCATTGAGTTTCATTGTTTCAAGTTTTGGTTTGTCTTCCCAGACAATGACACTAGTGTGAAACTCAGAAGGTAAACTCCTTAAAAACTTCAAGTTGAGGTCTTCCCTTTCTACCTCAATGCCAAACACATTTAACTGTGTTACAATCTTCTAGAGTCTTGTGAAGATACTATCAATAGACTCATTATTTGTTGAAGAGAAGTTTTCATAATTTTGCTTCAACAATGTTTTCTGAGTCTTTTTTGTAGCATCATTGCCACAAAAAACTGAGCAAATCTCTTCAAACAAGGTCTTAGCAGTTTTGTATTTGCTGAAGGCTATGATTTGATCCTTAGGAAGGGTCATTAGCAGTAAGCTTCTTGCCTTCAGGTCATTCTTCTTCTGAAGCCTCTCTTCATTACTGACTGGTCCAGTATTAAGTGTCTGAACAGTTTTGCCATCAATTGTTTCTATAGAAGTACCAGGCTTGAATGAATCACCATACATGATGGTTTCCCATAGAGCATAATCTTGTACAAGAAAGAACTGCTCTATCATTATCCTCCACATCTCATACTCATTGAGTTTGAGCTTTGGAAGCCTTGTTGCAATATTTGACTGATTATTCTCCATCTCCATTGGACTTGCAAAAGTGAGTTGAAATCTTTGGATCTTCTAATTCAAAGTATCAAAACCTGTCTCTGATACCACTTGATGAGAATCTAAACACACACCTTGTGTTAGATAGATACTTTGTAGCACGCGGAATTTACCACAAAGTACTTAGAAGATTTGTTTGAGTGATGTGTATAAGTTGTTTATGAATAGAACAGTAAGAACACAGGGTTTAACAAAACTTGTAGCTTCAATATTAATGATAATAATACGAGTGATCTTAGTTATCATTAGGGTTACACCTTGAAGCTTTTGCTATTGATACGTATATCAAACCTAACCCTAGGACCTCCTTTTATATGACACAAAGAGTCTTTTACAAGATAAGTATAAGCATAACTAAATAGAATATACATGAGATCTTTTCTATACTTATCTAATACACGGTTACATAACATTTATCTAATAAGCAGTGGTAACAATATGTAGTGGTAATGGTGTTTTCATTGCTAGTGCATTCTTCAGCAGTGTCTTTTGCCAAACTTATAAGTGGTAACTGTTAGCATTATTTTCAACACTTTACGCTATGAAATATTTACAAAAAACACCTTATGCTATAAAACAATTACAAAAAAAACTCTATAGAGTTTTATGTTAAAAAAACGCGTTGTTGCTGATGTAGGGATTCAACAATATGTTAGGACAAAAAACTCTTATGTTATGAGATTCAACAGTAAAAGCAAATTAAACACAAGCAATTTATAACCAAAAAAAAAAAAAAAAAAAAAAAAAAAAAAAAAAAAAAAAATGAACGCAAAACCCCCATCGCAATTGAAAGACACAAAATTGACTAAAAAATAAAAAGAGAATTTAGTCCTTGCTGATTCGAACACGAGACCTACTGTTTATAGGATATCAACCTTAGCGGGCAAGCAACTTATACTCTTCAAGTTTCATTCTCAGATACAAGTTATTTATTGTTCATGATGTTGTATCCGTACCTCATCTCAAGAGGCGTCAAATGCATTGACAATTTTACCAAAAAATAACAACAACACTATTTTGAATTGAAGTAGCAATTTTTCTTTTTTTCTTTTCTTAAGATGTCTAATTTATTTTGAATTGAAGTAGCATTTACTTGTTTTTGAGAATTTATAAAATGTTTTACTGTTGATCAAATATTTTTCATGATACCTTGAACTCCAGAAATATTGCATGATAGCACTCGACCGAGAGCCTTTAATTTCACCTATGACAAACCAAAAAATCAACCAAGGTTGTGCGATGTAACCATATATCTCGGTTCTACAATCTGTCTTTCAGTTGTGTAAAGGAGAGCTAACAACAAGAGCATCACTGTCGATTAGCTTGAGAAGCTGGATGAGGCTTCAAGTTTCATTGACAACTCTGATGCATGTGTTCACTAAAAAAAAAGGGAGTTTCCATAAATCAAAATTTGAGGAAGAAGACTTGATGATACGTTGTCGCGATTGTTTGTACTATAAGGAACCAAAAAACCAGTGTTTTGAAGCCTTGGTCGACCCGGCTAGGTTAACCGGTTCCGGCTAAAACAACGGGTAAAAAAACCCGGGTTTCTAAAACCGGGTTAACCGGTTAGACCCGCCGAGTTTTGAGTGACCCGGGTCAACCCGGTTCTCAAAACCCGGCCGGGTTTTCTTTTCAAATTTTTTAAATAAAAACCCGGGTTGACCCGGTTGAAAATAAATAAATAAATAAATAGAAAACCAGGTTGACTTAGTGCACCTGGTGCCCGATGATTCTTTTCAAATTTTTTAAATAAAAACCCGGGTTGACCCGGTTGAAAATAAATAAATAAATAAATAGAAAACCAGGTTGACTTAGTGGTCGAACCGGTTAACCTGGTGCCCGATGATTCGACTGGATCGATTTCGAACCCGGTTTTCAAAACATTGCAAAAAGCCATTCAGGTATAATGTTAGTCCAATTAGTCGACACTCGACAAGGTTGTGTAATGCTCTCATTCCATGGTTGTTCCATCGGTTTTCTTTATGGAGGGATCTATTATTATTCAAGATATTCTTTATCTAGTCTAGACAAACTTCAAGTTAAATATAGTACGCTGCGATTCAATAACCATGATTTCTGTAAAAAAAAGTTCATTCTCCATTAAATTTTGTTAAAATTAAGTCTAAACTTTCTAAACACGAAGTATTGCAACTACACATTATTTCCGTAAACTATCTAGCATATCTTGATTTAAAACGTCATTGTAGATTTGTAGGCCATGATCTATTTATTGGTAGTGCAACATTTGTGGAACATTGTCATTTCCATGGCCACAAATTAAATAGTTGACTTTATATCCATCTTAAAAGTAGTCAACAATTTTGGATATAAAAAGGTTGATGAGAAACATACAAAGATATTTCCTTAGTTCCGTTTTAGCTTTAGGTAGGTTGAAATCTTAGCCTTAATAATATTAAGGGTCTTCCCATAATTGGAGTTTCATACGTCTCGTCTTTTCCGAATATGAAAACTGTGAAAATGCGTACATAAAAACTGTTGTAAAGGAAAAAGGAATGAGAGCGAAAGCAAAATGTCACGACAGTCAAAGAAGAAGTGCACGAAAAGAAAGAGAAACGTAGCAGTCACGAAGATGGGAGCGGATAAAAAAGCAAGAAAAAGATTGAAGATAAGCCGAAAAAGAACTGCAACAAGAATGGTGGTGAGGGTTGAAAGGCGAAGAAAAATAAAACAGATTCGACAAAGCTAAAAGCTAAAAGCCAAACCGATCAAACTATCTTGTTATTCAACGAAGCATTTCATAAACCAATCAAACTATCTTGTCGTTTTCCTATCAAAATTTCCTGTCATAGTCTGTTTTATTAGTTAATACTATCTTATTGTCAAACCGCTATCGTTATTGTCAAAATGACAACATGCAGACAGCATACTTGTCTAATACTTGGCCTAAAAATATGTCCATATAGCTGAAATTACATACAGCAACAAAGAAATACTGGAATAGTGACCATAGCAATTTGATTCATATTTTCAGATGGTTCAAACAAAATTTAGACAAAATATAGGCAAACCAATGTGAGACATTTAAAATATTCAGCGAATTTACACATTTTAATTCGTATATTCAGAAAAAAGATCCAAACATAAAGAAGATAACCTATAAGCAAACAGATGTAAAGCTTAAAGTCATATACTTGCAAACTTGACTGGAAGTAGTAGATCAACTGGCAGCGTTACCCTGAAGAAGCCCATCACGGATCTGAGTTGCTACATCACGAACAGCACCAGGTCCATGTGGGATAAACACAGCTGAGGATTTAGAGGATGCACCGATCTCCTTCATGGTGTCAAAATACTGAGTGACTAGAACCATGTCCATCACATCTTTGGCAGTGGTTCCAGGAACATTGACTGAGAACCCCAACACACTGTCCCTCAAACCGTCTACAATTGCTTGGCGCTGGCGGGCAATACCCAAACCAGACAGGTACTTGGCCTCGGCTTCTCCTTCTGCTCTCTTGATTTGGAGAATTTTCTCAGCTTCAGCTTTCTCAGTAGCAGCCATCCTTAACCTAGCAGCTGCAGATCAAATGCAAGTTTGGTTAACAACTACTGAAATAGGCTCTACAGGTAGCTAAATGGGCTGGTTATGTCAGATGGTAACAGGTCAATATAGGAAAGTTTGAAAATATGAATGGGTCAGGTTAGGTTCCTTTGATGTTAACTCTCTTGAACACAAATAACCAATAATAAAAAGCAATAGGCACAAAAGGTGCCTAAATGGGCTGGTTGGGTTTGGTTGATCCTTTGACAAGTTTTGTGTATCAGAATAAGCATTTCCAAATACAAAAACCTATACCATGATTTTATGAACATAATTCAAGCTTAATAGAGTATAGCTGCAGATAAAATTTTCTTTTATATTTATAGTGAAAATATAACTTTTCTTATTTGTGTCGAATCAGCAATATTATAATTATCCTTATCCAAGTGCCCAATTGACCAATAACTTACCACCCAGTTGGTCCCCGTTGAATTTTATGCATTGCTTTAAGTGGCATCCATTTCAACACCTAAAGCACTTTCTTATCACCCAACTCGACCAATTAATGGCAGAAAATGGGTTATTGGGAATTGGGATATTTTTTGAGTGTAATGTTTTCAGTATTGTAAGGTCTAGCAATTTCCACTTGTTTTGGTCATATATATGATGCAAAGCAAATAATGCCATGATCATGAGTGCCATTTGAGAAGAAATAAATAATCAAATAATCAATGCATTCAAACAGAAAGAGGCTAAACCAAAACAAAAGATCGAGGAACATATATCATGGTTAGCTCATGCAGTAAAGGGTAAAAGTAGACCATTTGATAGTAGAATGGGTCAGATGATATCAAATTAATATTTATTAAAAAAATAAAAATCAAATTTCTCGCCTTTAATAACAAAAGTAAGGAGCAATATTTCTTTAAGTTGTATCAACTCGAACTACAACTTTAGCCATGTGCATACCCTTATCCAAAACCCCAGTTGACCCGTAACTTCAATTGGACCCATTTAATTTAATTTAATGCATTGCTTAAGTTAAGTGGTTTCCATTTCGACACCTAAAGCCTTTTCTTATTACACAACTTGACGAAGTAGGTACACAAAATGAGTTATTTACGAATTACGATTCAATTTATTGTGTATGGGTTGGTGTCGTCAGGCTCCATTTGGTTTGGTCATTTATATGATGCAAAAGAGGCTAAACCATTTGAGACGAAATTAACCTCAGTCAATGCATTCTAAACAAAAAAGAGGCTAAACCGTAACAAAAGAACGAGCAACATCTATTATGCGTTAAAAGTTTACCAGCATTGATCTCATTCATTGCTCTCTTCACATGCTCATCTGGTTCAATATCAACAATCAAAGTCTGAACTATCTCAAATCCATATGTAGACATAGCCTACAATCAGTATTAAACAAAACATGTCACAACTACATTTAAATCATGAATCCCTCTTCATCAACATGAATTTATATTATTAAATTACCTTTGAAAGTTCTTCTTCAACAGCCTTAGCAATTTCATTCTTTTGCTCAAAAGTGTCATCAAGATTGTGCTTCGGAACAAAAGCTCTTATCACTACAAATCAATAACATGCCACATGTTAACACTGTCTACGACAACAAGATAATTATATAAACACTAATAAGAAGTAACTATCATAAATTGGTTGTACCATCAAAGACGTAAGCCTGGATTTGAGACCTAGTGTTGCTGAGCTTATAGAATGCATCACTTGCTTTATCAGACAAAGCACGGTATTGAATAGAAGCCACAACATTCACAAAGACATTGTCCTGAAAAAAACAGCATATGTTTATTTCAGTTCCCATAAATCAATTATGTCTTGATGATCTGTCCTATACAAGCCTAAGTAGACATTGTCCTGAGTAGAATCCCCTAAATAAGGCTGAACGAAGGGACACGTGTATACAACTAATTTAAAACTAATTCACACCCGTGAATTACAACAAAATTTGATAAACGCCTTTTCATGCTTCTTACCATATTTAGTCTTTTTTTTTTAACTCATTTATAAAGAGCAGGGAGTTAAAGTATAATTTGTTAAACTACATATAAACTATACGAAGATCAGAATTTTAAATCGTTTAATAAACGGAGAACTGCACAGAATGAAAGATAGGAACAATACCTTAGTTTTAGTTTCGCACTTGACATCCAACTGCTGAACACGAAGCGTCATCTGACCAGCAAGATTTTTGCCCAAAAACCATGGAACACAATGACACCCAGGCTCCAAAACTTCATCAAATTTTCCCCACGATTCCTTAATAGCAACTGTAGACTGGTCTACTTGATACAAACAGAACACTTGTCCCATGATCAGATTTCAACAACAAACAACACTGCACAAACATTTCAACAAACACATTAGTTCCAATATAAAACTAATCACAAACCTAGCAAATCATTAAGGGCGAGTTTAGTTGTGCAACTTGATTATTTTAAAAGCGTTATCCAAAATACTGTTTTAAAAATTTTCTATAAAACCTTCTCCAAAAACGAATCGCACACCCAAACAACTATCCCTTAAATAATGTAGAAAACGTGTTTAGATACCCACTTGAAAACATATTAGACACCAAACAAACAGAATAATAATTAACGTGCATATACTTGTAGAAAACCTAGAAAACGTGTTTAGGTACTACTCTATTCTTCATTTGTAAAACTGAAATGTGTGTAGAACTAAATTTTTTCTACAAAAAATTTCTTGGAAATAGAAAAGCCAGTTCTGAAATTTATAGGGTGTGTTTAGTTGAAAAAAAAAAAAAAAAAAAAAAAAAAAAAAAAAAAAAAAAACCCTTTTATTTCTACAAAATTTAGTACAGTACAAAACAAGAAAAAAAGAGAATGCGTTCAAATCAAAATTTTCTCAAAAAATTCTCTACAAAACACGCATTTCCCAACGGAAAATAGAAAACACATTTTCTTTTCTTCAAAACTGAAAATAGAAAATTGAGAATTTTTTTTTTCTCTAACAAAAGGCACTCATAACATTTCCAATATTCTTTTTAAACATATTTTTCCGCGACTTAAATAACTCTTGAAACCCAAAAAAAAACATGGTTTTGATATCTAAATTCTATCATAAAATGACCACCCCATTAAAACAAAACATGTCTGAATCATAAACATAAAGTACGAAGAAACCCTAAATAAATAAATAAATAAAACAATGATATGATAATTAAGGGTTTGTTACCAGCGATGATGTGAAGAAAGAAAGAAAGACGAGTGGGAATGAAAGAACTGATGAGTGGATTTTATATAAACAGAATTTGGATTTATATGAATTGCCAAGAAATTGTCAAACGAGACAGTGAGATGATGCCTTATTGCCTTGTTTTTTTATATATCTGTATTTACAGAATACATCCTTTCGCTTTTATAAACTTCATTTTCTCATTCAACTGTTTTTCCGACAAAACCGTCACCCAATCAACAACCGCCGCTAAGGGTGAGGGGAGTGCTCCACTCACCCATTTCATTTCACTCACTCACAACCAATCCCATTCCGCCACATCATCTCCCACTTTTTCTTTCACTCACTCTTCACTCACCCTTCACTCACTTTTTTTTTTTTTTCTTTTTTTTTTTCTTTAAAACTTAAACATCTATCCTAGCTCTCTCTATATATCATCGATCACCCAAAAAACATTTATAAAAAATACCTACAAAGAACTATGCCTTCAACTATTCAAATCCAAAGAATCCACCCTACAACCACTACAAACACCCCCACAACACAACCCATTAACCACCATAAACAGCCTTCATCAACCACTATATGGAGACCTTCATCTTCCATTAACATCCCTGAAGATCTTATCCATAACCACACCCATGCAGTGGGCCCCCACCATTGTTCCTCCAACGTCTCTTTTCTATTGTTTTCGAATTGTAGCAAGAGGGAAAGAAGTATTGTTTTTTTTTTTGGTGCTATTTACGTTTGGGTCTGCTGGTATATAAACAAAACAAAAAAAAAGAGCCGTTTGGGTCTGCTGCTATACACCTCCAACGTCTCTTTTTGCAACGTCTCTTTTCCCCGCATACGTGGTATTTCCACTCAAAACCTCTCCCCGTGCGGGGTTCCCCGCGAGGCGGCGGTGTTCCCGTGCGAGGGTTCACCTTCCCCGCTTCCTCCCCGCACCCACTCCCTCTCCTCTAAGCATTCTAACTGTAAATTAAATTAGTTAAAAGGGTCATGGCTAAATGAGCACGAGCTAAACAGGCATAGGGTAAATGGGCCCATGTTATACGAATCGATTTAAAAAAAACTTAAAACAACAATAAAAAAAATTCATCAAAAATAACACCTCATTTATATTTAATTAACTAAATATATATTATATCCCTAACTTTTTCATTAAAAACAATTTAATGTTCTTTAATTGAGAGAAAAATATGTACACATTATCCATTTAACTTTTAAATAGGCAATATATGCCTATTTCAAAAAAAATATGAAGCCTAAATGTACCCAACTCTTTTAAAAATTTGCTCATTTAACCTGTTTTTTTAATTTTTTACAAATTGCCACATTTAATATATATATATTTTTAATTTTTTTTGTTGGCTTATAAAATTAGATTTCTTATCGTTAGTCTTGCGCTAGTTTTCACATTTTGTCTGCACGAACAGATAACTCCAATTTCGGGACTTTAGTAAATACTAGAAAGGTACCCGCGCAATGCGGCGGCGAGTACCTGTGACTATATTTTACGTTATTCGATTATTCGGTTACATATTTAATTGTTTTTATGCTTTATAAGTAGAGATAGTGTAGATGGTTAAGCCAAATAATTTTAGTTTGAACAACCAACCTGCTTCCTAACAAATTTTATAACGAATTTGCTTCCTAACCAACTTCTTAACCAACATGCTTTCTAACCAATTAATTTTGAAATCCTTCCATAATAAGCAAGCAAAATTCTGAATTTTAAGTTTTTCTGATTATAGAATAGTCTCAAATGTATTATGTAATAATAATATATTTAAACCCGAATTTTCTTTTCCAAATTATCTATCTAAACTATAGCAAATAGACCCCTAATAAACCCAACCCGAGTTGACCCGAAACCGACTAACCCGAGTTCAAATATGATCTGGTTCGAATATTTCTTTTATCCTTGACCCGAATGCGACCTGATTAACACCTCTAAATTGTCACAGGGTTCTTTTACAAAAGTTAATTTAATATCATACCAACAATGTTATTGTTTCATTTAAAAAGTTAAAGTCCAAATTTCTATTTATCTCTTTTTAATTAGCTTGTATTTCAGCCTGATATTTATATCTCGTACGTATATAGAGTTTTAATTATTATGATCAATTTAACAAAACATGTTTTGTGCTCGATATTGCTTCCTAACTTTCATTTTTTTTTTTAATTATATATAGAGTTTTAATTATTATGATCAATTTAACAAAACATGTTTTGTGCTCGATATTGCTTCCCAACTTTTTTTTTTTAATTATTCAAAATAGCTATTTACATTAAACTATCAGGAGTAAACTGCAAAACCGTCATTGTAGTATGTCTAAATCGTTGGCACAGTCTTTACTTTTCGAAAGTGTAAAACCGTCTTTGTGAGAAACCTTGGCACGGCTATCGTCCCTATCTCAAAGTGAAATGACTAAAATGCCCTTCCCTTTAGTGAGACTTTCTCCATTCACTTTGGGCATTAATATATATATTAATTGTCGTTTGATACGACGTCGTGTATCATGCTGGGCTCCCACCGTTTTTTTGGGCTAACTGGCCTACCACTAATACATCGCCTCCCGATCCATTGTCCGGCCTATTGCTTGATCTGTGATTTTCTTTATATGGGATAAACACTCCAGACCCTTCCATATCATTCCACACCTCACAAGTTTGACGGCAGCAGTGACCATCGCTAATGGTTTGAGATTGTGGTGGTGAGAATTTATGTTCTTTAAGTCATCTGTGGCGTGCGACGATGGTGTTGGATGCTATCCCTATTGAGTTGATTCCATTTTTTCGTTGTTGGATATTTGGTAACGGAGTGTTTGGCGTCGGCGTTTGGTATCCTAAATCTGCAAACTCACTTCCAATAAAAGGTAAGTAAGGAATTTTGATTTGTAGGTTTTGGTTCTGGGTTTTTTTTCGCATGATTTGTGGAATGAGTTTATGATATTTTGGTGTTTTTTTGTTATCATACTATTAAATATTTGTGATTCTCATTTTTTTTAATGTTTTTATTGCTTATTTCTTATATTTCTGTTGTGTTATAATTTTGTTGTTAGTAATTTTTGTTAAAAAAAATGGTGAATTAAGATTTTGGTGTCAATATTGGTGAGTTCTCAGTTTATACTAATAATATGACCTTCAGTTATGTTTGGGATTGCTTATTAGTTATGCTTCAGCTTATTGCGTTTTGAAATAGTGGATGAGTAGTCTTAAGGATGTTTAGGATTGCTTATCAGTACTGCATAATAAGCAGTTGCTCTAAGGTAGATAGATGTATACGTAGTTTTTTGGCATTGGTTATTAATTATGCTTATGCTTATTGCGTTATACACATGTATCATTCTGCAAATATCTAGGATGACTTATCAAACTGCTTATACAATCATTTCTATTTAGAATAAGCAGTTGTTTAAAGGTGGGTAGATAGATAAGCATTTTCAATAATGAAGCCCAAACACCCTGGTTATAGTTTCAACCATTGGAAGTTGATTAAATTGGATGTTGGGCCAAGCCCTTTGATTCCTTCTTATTGTTGTTCATTAAGGTCATAATGAGGAATAAATTTCCTTTTCATGATCAGGAACGTGGAGTATTTTAGATAATTAGATATATTCAGGATTGAAGACTTTTATGATTATGCACCAAAGAGCATTGGATGGTCTAGAATGCTAATGACAAATAAGCTTGCAAGATATCATTTGTTCAAATTACTGATAGAGTCGTGTGTTTGTTAAAACTTAAAACTGTATCTCAAAAATCTCTAAAGCTGGTTTGGTTTGTTTTTAGGTTCTGCTGTCGGTTTCAGCTTGGATAGCCTCCTCAAAGTCAAACGGGTAAAAAGATAGTAAAACTGGCATAATGCCAAACACCAATTTAAAGTCATGTATAATATTATTAAGATTTGCAAATATGTTTTGTATATATATATATATATATATATATATATATATATATATATATATATATATATATATATATATATATATATTTCACATAAAATGACTCAAAATGATCCTAGGTTGTTAAGCGTTTAATTAATAAGGTTGCTCGGGCTGTGTAGAAACACTTTGGCATAGCTCAGTCATTAAACATTGGCCTGCAGCCCTGCAATATGTTTAGTAGTCTACTAACATGAACATTTCACAAATATTTCACGTTTCTTCATGGTTTTGCTTATATTGAACTACTAACTTCATAATATCTAAAGCTACGATGCTTTACTTGACACATAGATGTATAAATTGTTTGAATATTAGTCACTGCCTTACATGCCCTCTACACTTTTATAATAACAAAATAAAGAATATTCAGAACTAAATTAGATAACATCTCAGTTATGGTTTCTGAAACTGCATATGTTTTCTTTCAGGTCTTTCAGCGGATAAAGCTTTTTACCAGCTACTGAGAAAGTGAGAATCCGAGAACAGTATAGCAAAGTCATATATTGGAACCTAGCAAGAGTATTAGAAATTGATGTGTTTAGAAAGCTTTAAATTTATAAGACTAATTTTACTATTTCCTTAATTCATAAAACACATGGGTAAAGTATAACCCCCGTTTATAGTAAAGATTTGAGGTAAGACCAGGTCGTCCCAAGAGAGGTGATTGTTCTTATAATTAGTTAAAGATAACAAAATTAGATTCCAATGATTGTCACTTATCACTAAAACCGTTTTTGTTGGATTTAAGATTTTTGAAATGTTTTCCCAATTGATATTAAAAATATGTTTGTTAAAGGTAGAGCACATAAGATGAATGAGCATATGTATCACAGACAATACTTGGACAAAGCATAAAAGCAAAACATGACTGGTGATCATGTAAACTAATATATCTCCTTAATGTAAAAGAATCTCCTTTCGGCCTATAATCCGAGATACATAAAGTGAATAAAGTATGGTCCAAGCATGAAGTATCAAGTATGCATTTCTCCTAACCAAGTCGCTAGACGTGAGGCCAGGTCTTAAACATGTTATGGTTGAGATTATCATATGCTTTACTATCCGATTCTCACAAGTATAGCAATGACTCGTTATAGACAGACGATTCATAATGTAATCAATATAATTGCATCTTTCGACTTGTAAACAATTATAATGACCAATCAAGACACATGATAGGAGTCTAAACCATAATATATCAAATACATAAAAGATAGATTCAATAGTCATAATACATAAACGGTTCAAATCATGGCAAAGATGCCTCTAACAAACATAAGAGCACTACTCCATATTCATGTAAAAGTAAACTAAGTAAACAAGTGATGTTGTCATTATACCAAATTTTCCAAGTGTGTTCACGTTCCAACTGCTTGCTCCAAGTGTTTCTCCGACTTTAGCTAGTGGTTTTGGTGTAAACCACTACTAAACTTCTTCTTATGATTAAGTGTGATACTTAGTTGAGGTGTGTCTTAGAGTCACCAATTGTGCCTCTATTTATAGTGTAAATGGAACCCTAGCACGACCCTGATTAATTAATACAAGCAAATGATTGGTCTCATCATTGAAGTAGCTTATTAATGTAGAAGATATAACTGTCATGTGAAGTACGCTGAGCATTTGGTGTAAAACCGACGAGCTTTGTTTTGTGTAACCGGCACTTTTATAATATATAATCGGCGCTCTTCATGTTTGACTCGTGTATATATAGTTGACCAAGAACACCTATAAGTGACGCTCTTTATCCTTATAAGCGGCGTGCTTTAGTCCAAACTATGTCTTTTTCCTTATATGTCCATAAAGTCATCATTTTCGTGCGTTTCTTGTACTTTTCTCCAATCTATCGTCCTGCACATATATTTTCATATTAAGTACCAAAAGTCCTAATAACATGGTTATTTATCATATATTTCACATAATATCGGGGGTAAAAATATGTATAATACGAGACTCATCAAATCCCCCCATACTTAAACCAATGCTTGCCCTCAAGCATATAAAAATTGTCTTCTAAAAATCAAGTCTCGTATAAGTTTCAAATATATTTATGTATATCCAAGACAACCAAGAATAACATGACATGTTTCTCACGAAAGTGTATACTGTATAAATATCTTTAATTCACTCAAGCGCTCAAAGAAATAGTTTTTGGTGTGTGATTCACTCTTATAGCTAAGTCATAACTTATAGATTTACCATATGCTTGTAAAAAGAAACAAAACTGCACCGACATGGCGTAAGCACCAAGTATAAATATCAAAGACGACTTTTATTCGGTTTAAGGGTTATATGGTATGGATTAGACATGGGAGATTCAGTGTAAAACTTAAGCCGGGAAATCATAATACTCTTTATTTTTTATTTTTTTTATTATTTTTTTATCAAATACATAACATAAAGCGTGCACTCTTCATACTCATCGTAATTGGTATCTTATTTCTCATATTCCCGACTAAGCAACATATTTTTGTTTATTTTTCTTGGTGTATAAATAGAAACGAAAAGTTTAAGGCTCAGAAGGTGTATCTAATGGATAATAGCACTAAAAGTGAGTGCTAAACGGTTAAATTTTGATTAGAAAACGGATGGCTTATTTTTGGTGTATTTCCTAATTTTTGCCTCTTATCATATAAAAATACTTATATCACACGAATGTGATCTTACTGCGGTCTCATAATGATTTCTAATACAAGTTCTAGAATCACATAAATTATCGGCACACTCATAAACAAAGAAATCAAGCATAGAAGGTATATGCTGATATAAGCCCGAATTCCTCACATTTATAGTGGTAATGGTCATGAAATGTGTAAATAATGTCATTAATCCCGATTCAGACTTCTTACGATTGTCTCGGATTCGTTTTCTTTAAAATCTTTTAGTTATTTTCAATTTTATTATACCCCCGTAATCGGCGTACATTACTAGAATGTGCGTCGGTCTTTTATTATAACCACGACGTTCTTTTGCCAAAAGCAACGCTTTTTATGCAACATTGTTGTAACAGTTTAAAATTTTTCATGTTTTACTGTTTTAGCATAAGTTTTAATTTATTTTTCAAGTTATCTTCCCCCCATACTTAAGTTAAGCATTGTCCCTGATGCTTTAGAATTAAAAATAAAGCATAACGAGAAGAATAAATAAAGGATAACGGTACTTCCCGGGTATGTTTTGTTTTTGGCCCGAGGAATCTCCAAGTTTTGTCCACCTTTTGGATCTTTCACATCCTGTATTCATACATCATTCAACAGACAAATTTCCAAAAAATATGTAATGTGACAAAACACATTACGTTAGTTATTAATAATAGATAATAAGTTGTTAGATCAAATTGTTTAAGTTTTGGCAACCATTGTGCCCATCGTGGTGGTGGTGATGGTGCAAGTGTTCCAGATTGTTTAGTGCATGGGTACCAACATAGGTACCCACATAAAGACCATAAATTTGTTTAGAACATGTTTCAGAATTGTTTTCAAATAAAGACCAACAGGCTGGTCATCAACACACAAAACCACGCCGTGTTATCCAGCAACCCCGACGGGTTTTTACTCCTGCTCCTCATTCTTTCATCATACACAAGGGCTCTACTTCCATAGCTTTAGGAAGTCCCTTGATCAGTCCAGTCTCATCATCCCTCAAATATCCAAACCTCTTCATTTCCACAGACTTGCACAGGATTGACTTGCCAAACAGCTCAATCTCTTCCTTTTTGAACAAACCCAAATTTCTTGCAATCCTAGAAACCAAGTGTCCACAACAAATCCTTGAACCTCCAGCAGTCACAACTTGGTAACACAAATGCAGGGCAATCAACCATGTGAAATTCAGCCCACTCAAGTCCTTGTCCCTCACATACACATACATAATATAAAGCTCAGGGTCTAGCACATATTGCTCAAAATACTCTATGTGGAAAACAGATTTCACAAGAATTTTGTGTAGAATCTGCAATACAAGGTCCTTGATTTTCCACACCCTTTTCCTTCCATACACTCTCACATCCTCTCCACTTATTTCGGTCCAGAACTTATTTCCATCAAACACTCCTGTCCTTCCTCCTTCAACTACCAATCTTTCCAACTTGTCATTTTGCAGCTCCTTTTCAGTGTACAATCCTAACAACTTCTCAAACTCAAACAAAGTTATTCTTCTTTAAACTCCTCCAAGTCAGAATTTCATGAAGGTCCCAGTCAAAGCTTCCTCATCAGAAATATCCTGCTTAACTCTCAAAGAGCTAAAGAATTCCAAGCACCATTCAATGTATATTGGTTCCCTGATTTCAACAGGTTTTCTCCACATCTGGGATGTCACAAACTCATCCCCTATCACCTTCTTCACCATTAACACATCATTCATAATCTCATCACAACCAAGAGTCTTCAGAGTTGTCTAGTTCAATGCCCTAGGTACATCAATACTTCTGAAGTATAACCTGTTCAGGATAGTGTTGGAATTCTTCTTTTGTAGTTTAGTAGCACCTCTCCATAACAAATTTGGATGGTCTTCTGGTTCTCTCTTGGGGTTTTTAAGTGCTCCCCTAGTTCTAGATGCTACTATAGAGCTTTCCCCTGGTATATTCTACTCAAACATTCACAAACAAGCAACATTAGTTGTTAGAAAACACAGATATCTAATGTGCAATCAATTAAGCAAGTTTCAAGTAAACTGTGTTCAATCATTTACAGAAAAACGGCAGTTTTAAGAATAAAACCGGCGAATACGTGACAAAATTTTCAAACTTATGAAAATGTTATGTGGTTTTTAATAAAAGATCCGCGGTCTTGGCCTACAAGACCGGCAATTTTTATGCTCTACACGTAAATCCTCTGTTCTATATTCAAGAACCATCTCATTATATTAAGGCATAACAATTCTATCCTTATATTGTCTCTATCATCTCAAAAGTAGTCTCAAGTATCAATTTATTCATGTAAGAATAACATTAAAGCATCTTAGACTCAGAAATTATGCATTCATGATCAAAACAACTCTTCTTAAATGTTCATATCGCTTCCTTAATCATGTATTCTCACCTTAAGCTCATAAGAAAAGGCTTAAATCAATCTCATTATCCTCCTATCATGGCAATTGTTCACATTAGGGCACAAAAAATACCTAAATATGAAAATGTTCATAATTCTAAATCTAACCAAGGGGCAAACTTAAAAATCATGTAAAGCAACCTATAATTAAGCATAAAACATCTAAAATTCAAAAACATCAAACCCTAAGTTTATAGAAACCCTAATAAAATTTTACGAAAGATCAAGACAAGTATAAACTTACCCTCATTGTCTTGATATTGGTTTTTGATTTTGAAAATTTTCTTAGATTGTTCCGGAAGATCGTCGGTTTTGTTTTGTGTGTGAGGGTTTTGATGTTTTCTTTTTTTAGCGCGTAAGGTCAAAATGTTTAGTTTTTGAGTTATAAAGACTTCCCTCGTTAAAAATTCGGCGATCTTAATTAAAAGAGCGGTGATTTTTTTTTGCACATGCTTTGATCTTCCAGAGATAGATAAATAATAAACTAACAAACAAAAGCAAATAGATATACACAAAGGTTATTCATTCATCTCTTTATAGTGTAAATGGAACCCTGGCACGACCCTGATCAGTTAATACAAGCAAATGATCGGTCTCATCATTGAAGTTGTTTATTAATGTAGAAGATATAACTGTCATGTGAAGTACACCGAGCATTTGGTGTAAAACCAGCGAGCTTTGTTTCGCGTAACCGGCACTTTTATAATATATAATCGGCGCTCTTCATGTTTGACTCGTGTATATATAGTTGACCAAGAACACCCATAAGCAGCGCTCTTTATCCTTATAAGCGGCGTGCTTTAGTCCAGACTATGTCTTTTTCCTTATGTGTCCATAAAGTCATCATTTTCATGCGTTTCTTGTACTTTTCTCCAATCTATCGTCCTGCACATATATTTTCATATTAAGTACCAAAAGTCTTAATAACATGGTTATTTATCATATATTTCACATAATATCGGGGGTAAAAATATGTATAATACGAGACTCGTCAGGAATCCTTCAGAGGAAGGTGGAAACTGTGGTGTTCAGGGTACATATTTTTTTCAAGTTATGTTATATTTTTTGTATGTGACGTTATGTATTCTCATTGTGTTATGTCGCGTCCTTGCAGTTCAAAAAAGAGAACCCATCTAGACAACCCAAACACGTATCTACTTACAAAAAAAATTCCAAGATTGATGAGGGGAAAATTGCAGACATGAAACCTGAATTACTGGTGACAGGTAACCAACATACTTTCATGCTACCTTTAAACCGGATCACTTTTAGTTCGGTTAATGTTCAGATGGTGGAGACATGCCAAGGTTAGAACTGATCAGTACGCCTGCTCAAGGCGACCATCATTGTCTGCGTATTTTCTTATGTTTACCTGCATTTTTGTTCCATAGGACTTTCAACTCTTTTTTGTTGTGTCAACGAATCTGGGTTGCATAATATTTTGCAGCCCTGCATTGTGTTACAAGCTGGGAGGGAATAAAAGCCGATCTAAAAACGATGTGATGCATGATCGATGTTGGGTTGCAAAATGAACTGCCAATACATGTACGTACATATTCAGTTATTTTTTAATTTTTTGCTGTCCAATGCCTCAAGATGCTACTAATACATCCAGGTACCATCCTGTACCTACATCGGATATCCAACCTGATTCTATGGCAACAATGACCCCACCACTGCTGGAAATTACTCGGGTCAGAAATCATGCATGTACAAGTGCATGACACCAGTTTCGAGTATTGGTTTTCTTCTTGCAGAGGGTAGCAGTCAAGCAAGAGGTAAGAAATAATTTTTAGCAACTCATTATGATAGATTATGATGTAATGTGACCCAACTTTAGCAATCTCATAACTTTTTCCATTTGATCCATTATGGAATAAACATAACCCAAATAAGCCAAATCAGTTCTTTTGTCACTATATGGTTTAAAATTGCCACCTCTGTGATTTTTAACAATTTAAGTGGCTGATATTTTATATTCACTATTCACATGAAAGACCAGGCAACCACATGTTTCAGTATAATTTTTCCATGTATATAATCTGATTCCTGGTTTTCTGGTCATTGATAGGTTTCTATTGTCATTGATGAAAGGCTTAGAGCAAAGAAAACTGCACAAAAGGTGACACACTTCTTAAATTTTAGTAGAGCAAAGATACTGACAAACAATGAAAATTGGCTTAAAACAAGCAATAATCTGCTAAACTAATTTGACAAATCTTTTTCGATATATTTGGTTTTAACATGTCACTGAATTTTCTGTCAGTATTACCTCTTAAAAAAGACCTTTGCATCACAAGAAAACTAACATGTGTAATTTACTAGGATGCTCTTTCGTCCCTGAAGTCATGCTTGAAGAGCGATGAAGCGTTCCAGTTTGCTGAAAATGTAGGTTTAACAATCATTGTTTGATTATATTCATTACATGTTAACTTCATTTCCAATTGAAGTATGAAATTTTGATTAAAATGATTTTTCTCTATTATCAAGTTCTACGATGGCTACAGATTCCTGCAGACAAGCGTACATATATTACAAGGGAAAAACAGGTTTTACACTTACCTACAATTTTACAACTAATGTATACATGAAAACAATTTCTGCTACAGTTCTAGAAAGTTAATGTTAGGATCGATGATCACACTCATTACTTGGATTATGCCATTATCATGTATCTCATGAATTTCTAGTAGAAAGAAGGGAGCTCCTATTATATGAAACCAGTTAAAAACTTAGCATAAAAGGATGTTTTGTGTATTAGAGCCTTAAAACACTTATGATCTATACTGTGTATGTCCTTTCCTTGTAGGAACATTTTCAAAAGTTAAGGATTGAGAGTGCTATGGATTCCTCTAAGGCTACCTCTAAGCAGGTAAGTTAGTGGTGTGTGCTTATTCACACACCTTTTTTTTTTGTTGCCAAATTAAGAACAAAACAGACACAAACTAACCATAATTGCCAAAGATATTGTGTTTTTGTGTTTGTGATCGTGTAGGAACGGATATTTCAGAAATTGGCATAAATCAGGCCAAAAAGGACAAAAACGAGCACGAGTTTGGAAAACGTGTCAAAAGCCAAAGCCGGGGAAGCAAATTACTATTTTTGAGCTCAGATTGTCAAAACACACATTGTGGAATCACAGAATGCCAGAAATAGTCCTTGGAGCAAAAGTTTGCAAAATAGGCAGAAGTGGTCCCTCAAGTTTAGAAATTGACAAAAATGGCCCCTGAGCATTGGATTTGGATGAAAAGTCAACATAGGTCCTTGGGAATTCACAAGTTGTCATTATTGGTCCCTTGGTTAAAAGTTTCAAGAAATTACAAGTTTGGTCCCTGAACTTTCAAGTTTGCCAGAAATAGTTCCTTGACATTCAAATATGGGAAATTGCAAAAATGGTCCTTGGATAATTAAAAATGGCAAGTCATACCCTTGTAATAAGTTTGGGAATGTCACAAGTCCACCCCCTCTGTTTTCAGAATTTACAAAATTGGTCCTTGTGCTTTTCACTAATAAAAACCAAACGGACCCCTTTATTATTTCAAATCCAACACAAACACGAACCCAACAATAAACCCACTCCCAATCCCTGATCCACTCCAAGCCCACATCCTAAGCCCAGTCTACCCTTACAACCATTTTAAATAATCACCCAGGGTCAACAAACGTCAAACGCCTCCATCTTCCTCCCACTTGGCCTGCAACTGTCACCTCCACCTCCCCCACCTTCACCATCACATCCCACCATTCCCCCTCCAATTGCACTAAAAACCACCCACAATTAATACGACCACCCCCAATTGCATTTAATCAGACAATTGGTCAAACATATTTTCCCGCCAAAAAATACTTGGATGGCTAGGATCAATTGCACACATCCAATGGCCCAAATTTGAAGTGGGATTTGTGCAGAGGGTTCAGGAAACCCTAATGGGTCTCTATAAAAGGAAGGAGCAACAGAGATGGAAGATATATTGTTTAATTTAGTTTTATATATGTCGACTAGTGTATTTTTCCAAGTTCTAGTGTAATTTCCAGTTTAAAAGTAATGTAATTAGTGTTTTCAATGCATCTTAAACCTTTTTCAATCCTTAATTTCAGTTTATCACTCATTTTCAATTTATGCTTAATTTTACCTCAAAATCTCAATATTGCTTGAATGTTGTTTATAGTGTTGTTTATGGACTCATAAGCTCATATAAGCTCCTATTATAACTTCTGTAAGCTATTAGAACTATTTAAAATCAGTTGTACTCAATCATAAAAAATAAAATATATATATATAAAAAAATAATTGAAAAATAAAAAAACAGGTATGAAGGAAGAAGAAAGCAAGGTGCATGGTGTATTCTAGATTGCCATGGTTTAGTGTCTTAGGGGAGACTATAGAATTGGTCCTTGGTCCCTGGTTCTTGGTTATTAGCAGGAGTGCACACTGTAATCCAAAATCTCAAATCTTGCATCTTGCTATATTTGTGCTTATAAATGCTTATTCTTGGGACTCTTTGCTTATTTAGTGTAATCTAGTCATAATATTGCTTAATAAGTAGTATTAGTTCATTAGTTTTTATTGTATTCATAATTTTTAGTTTAATTGTCATTTTAGTATTTTATAGAATCCTAGGTGTTTGTTGTTTAAAATGTTGTTTCTGTGCTAAATATAGCTTATTAGATCATAATAACTCCTTAGAAATTAGTTTCATAATCTCAATCAATCATTTGTGTAAGAAACCAAAAATCAGTTTTTTAAAAGGCATGTTTGGATTTGCTGGTCTTTATGTGATCCAGGGTGTTTCAGTTGTTGTTTGTTGCTTCCATAAGTCACATTAGGTTCGTTAGTTGTAGAAAAGGCATAAAATTAGTAGTCATATAGTAAGAAAGTCAAATTTGACCTTTGATACGTGGGGATTGCACCAGGCTTTACCTCTCGAGGGATCTCGAGAAGCTTACAACCCCCACCAGGCAGCGTACCTGATCGATATAGTATAGTATAATGACAAGTACCGGGGGATTGATCGTTCAGCTAGGAATAGTATCGCTAGGATTAGAAAACCTAAAGACTAGGTATAGAGATGAGGGATGATTCTTTTTGTATTTTTATATTTTTATGAAAGCAAGTAAAAATCTCGGTTTTGAAGGAGTTGGGTGGAATTAGTTGCTAGTCAACTAACCCAATACTAAAGATGCAATCAAAATAAAATACTAAAAAATGAAAATAAACTAAATTATACTAAAGTTGTGAGCAATATGTGGGAGAATTGTGTTTACTTAGATTTCACTACTCCCTAGATATCTTTTACACGTTAATTACTTGTTATAGTTGCGAAGATGACGGATTGTATTCCTTAATACCATTCATGGGGTGGCGTACTTACTTCCCCAATCCTATGAGCGCCTACTTCACTCCTATGTCAAGCCGGCTAAGAAGCTCCTAACATGGGATCACTAGAATTTACTCATGCATTAAATACAACCAATAGAACCTAGTACACATCAGTTCATGTTTCCTAAGACGTTCAAGCATGTTACACAATGGAGATATGCCAGTTTTCTTAAGCCTAACATTGAAATCATTCATCCAATACAACCATAAACAAGTAATCAACACATAATTAACATCTAGGTTTCATTAGATCTAAGCAAACACAAGATAGATCTAGCCTAGCATGTTGAAATCAAGACAAGTACAAGATATATTCAAACAACACATAGACATATTGATTGAATTAAGAGAAGACTTATCTCAATAGAACATGAAAGGATTCAAGGGGTGAAAACCCTTGAAAACACTGTAAAATATGACCTAGGGTTTACAAAGTTCGACCCTAGTTTTCTCCACACAAGTTCCTATTTAATGAATGAAAAATAGAAAACTATATATAGATTTTGATAGGTGACGGCGTCAAGAACAAATGTCTGACGCCGTCATCTCGCCGCCAAATAGTTTCTCGGACTGCCTAGATCTGGGTCTGACGCCGTCATGTATTCACCTTATGCAGGCCGTCACCAAAATTAGTCTTGACGCCCTTGTTGTGATGCCGTCAGGATTTCACTGGGTCGTCATGGTTTTAACTCTTGGCGCCGTTAGGATCTTCCTCTTGACGCCGTCAGGTACTGTTCTCAGCATGGAAAATTAAGTCTTTGCCGTTTTCTTTACTTTTATGCTCCAAAAACGTCCGAATTGCTTCCTTTTCCAGAATTCACTCCCAAAGTACCTAAAATCACAAAAGGAACGATTTAGGGCAATATTTGATCAAATAAATTCAATTCCGGGCTTAAATGACCCCCAAAAAGTGGTTCATTTTTCGCCTTATCATATACCCTTACACTTGAGATTTGCTTGTCCTCAAGCAAATGCGCTTTTATTCTAATCAAAATACAAGTTAGGGGTCATTTAACACTAATATAAAAGTAATTACAACAAATAATCGTTCCACTAAAGACCAAATACAAGCACGGAGGTCATACACTAGCACCTCACAAATAGTGTTTAGATACTCACATCTCTCGGGTGTAATAAAGTAATATCACAGTATGGAAACGGAAAATATCTCTCACTACCTGTCATAGAAAAATAGATTACCATAGGCTTGGGAAAGGATCAGACATCCACCACTTGACGTAAGCACCTAGGATAAACTATCAAAGAGGTCTTTTTAAAGGGTTGTAACGTTAGGTGTAGGGATATGGAATACACGGTTTTGTTGGATATAGGCAGTCTTTACTGGTGGCAAGTTAACAATCTTAGTTAATTACATGTACAATATGGCGTTGCTAAGCCAAGACTAGACTCGACTTAGGCTAATAAATCAAAAATAATAAAAACATAAAATGAACATAGAATAAAAAGGGATGGTAGTCCGTATGTTTTTTTATCTTTTTATTATTTTTTTTTTTTTTTGCATACACTCTTACCCTACCATCCAAAATAATACATCATAGGGAATGTAAATTCCCCTTATACTTGAACTTTTACATACTTTACAATAAACTAATCTAATGACTCGAATTAAGATAATCAAAACACTTGGAGTACTTTTATGATTAACGTACATATGGGGGTAATAATATGATGTTCTTCCCCATTACTCCATAAAATAAGTACTTTACCCATGAGTCCCAATCGTCCCAAAACAATATGTACAAGGATATGACTCGACTTAGCAACCATGTAATCAATTAGATAGTTAACTTAGGGTTTAACAAATAACAATAATGCACTAAAAATGAGTGCATACACGGAAGGCTAAGGCGATTTGGGTGTACATTTAAGTGGGGTGTAACAAATTCTTCCTTTAAGTAAAATGCTTAAAGTTAGAAACGAAAAGATAGGCTCGGAGGGGTGTACTAGGGGTTTCGTGTACTAAAAATGAGTACAACGCTAATGGTGTGGGAAAAATTAATTGACTTAACTAGCCAAGTAATGTGACTTAAATGGTCAAGTAATTATGGTACGGGTTTAACACAAGGGTGATCCTAATGCCTCTTATCATGTAGTAAATCCTACTACACGAATGCAGTCTCACTAGCGGTCTCGGGATGCTTCACTAACGCAAGTTCTAGAATCTAAATGCTACCGGTACACTCATAAGCACTAATAGTAAATGCTTTTCCTATCAAATCTAAAGGCGAACCTCACATATTTAGGTGGAAAATTTTTCTGAATAGTACGGTTTTGTACTAGTCATACAATCTATTATCCATGAGACGCTTTCTATGGCTAGAGTTTCACTCCTAAATGTTGTAAAAAATTTCAAATTTGGCGCTAAAATTACACTAACAAGTATTTCTCATAGTTTTATGATACATCTACTATCAAATAAACAAGCTCAAGCGAAAGTGTATCTGTAAGGTATCATCATTTTACCCTCCCCTTACACTTAGGATGAACATTGTCCCTAATGTTCAAGTAAAGAATGTAAAAGTGAAAAAAGTAAAACAAATGAAATCAAATACTCCCCTGATTCGCTCGGTATGGATAATAAGGTGGCCAGGTTAGATCTTCCTCCAAGAAAATGAACAATCACAGCTTCCCTTCAAGAATATTAATCATCTTCTTGTCATACATAACCTGTAAAACCTGAGAAAACAGACAAGGCAACCTCGCATAAAATCGGCGGCAATCTACAGATGCTAATAAATCCTAGAAAACAAAATAAGATATAATGCTTGTGGAATGATGTTTGCAGATTTCATGGAGATTATAAAACTAATAATTCAACAAAAACTTTAAAACTCCGTTAGAAAAACAAAACTGGTAAAATTTCCAGATTTTTACACGTGACGCCGTTAAGAGTAAACTCGTGACGCCGTCAGAAGTGACCTGCAGAAATTCTTATGTTAAGTTTCCGGAAAATTTCTGAAAAAACTTCGTCCTACTTCCTGGAAAATCCTGCAAAACTTCATTATGACTCGATACAAGCATTTGACTCTAACAAGTACGAATATACATGTTCACTTAATATTGTGGAGAATCATGATCGGTTTTGTTTCTTAAAAACATATTTGGGGTTTCCCCTTACACTTATCTTTTGCAAAAATACCCTTGGATGAAGTTAAGACTAGGCCAAACAACAAAGTAAAGTACTTTCACCATTTTAGTTTTGAAACATGATCTACCAACAATAAAAATAAAGCATGCATATGGAAGCAAATAACAAACAAACAAAATAAAAATCACATAAAACATGGGTTGCCTCCCAAGAAGCGCTTTTCTTTATTTACGAGTCTTGTAGCTAGACTCAAGGTCTTGGGTTACCGTGTGTCGCTTATGCTCACATAACCAAGTGTGATCCATCTAATAGTCGCCTCATCTTTCTTATAATCATCTCCTAACTCTAAACATCCGCGATAGTATCTTTTATTCTTTTCATGAGTATATTTAAGCCCTTTTCTCTTATCATTCTCACTTAGCATTTCTATGGGCGGATACCTACTACACTTCTCCATGGAAAAATCCTTGAACCTAGGGTGTGCACGGGGCATTTGGTAGACAAAATCTTCATCCCCATTCGAGAATGTAATTAACCCTTTCATAAGTTTTTCATCAAGGTTAGTCAACCTTTTGAAAGGTTTTCCAAACACAACTTGGGTTAACTTACTATCAATAAATTCTCCTAGATTCTCCATAACCATGAAATCAACAAGATAAGCAAAGCTTCCTACAAACACATGCAATGATATTGCCCTAGCAATAATATTCTCTCCTTTGTATTCTAACTCCTCTACCATGATTTTATTATATTCATTACGCGAGATTATGTTCATTGGGAGAGATGAGTTAAGGTAGGAATTAAAGCTCCTAAATCCAATCTTACAAGGAAATTGCATATTGAATGAGCTACCACTCTCAATCCTTGTTCTAGGGTCGACATACCTAAGAGGGTTCACCTCCTCTTCCATTCTATCTTCATTAATCACATCACCATCACCTAGATCCTCATCGGAGTCTGAATAGTAAAAGGACTAGCCCTATGGTCATCATCATGGTCAGACTCCTCCAACTCAGAATTATTGTCAAAGTGGTGGTTAGGCGAGAGGTTAGGTGGGTTCTCATTTTCCACTAAAGGAATTGGGGCGGGCATTTGGAAAACCCTACGACGAAAAACACAAATAACAAGAATCAAACGATCAATGTTATTGTTATCCATCGAAATAGTTTACGAACAAAGGAAAGAAAGAAATAAGATAGACTAAAGAGAACCTAGAAATAAAAATAAAATCTTACTAGAAAGGAATCTAGCAAGTAGACCTAATAAAAAGAGATTCTAACCTAGACAATGACTATTCCCCAGGCTGCGGCACCAAAAACTTGATACGTGGGGATTGCACCAGGCTTTACCTCTCGAGGGATCTCGAGAATCTTACAACCTCCACCAGGCAGTGTACCTGATCGATGTAGTATAGTATAATGACAAGTACCGGGGGATTGATCGTTCAGCTTGGAATAGTGTCGCTAGGATTAGAAAACCTAAAGACTAGGTCTAGAGATGAGGGATGATTCTTTTTGTATTTTTATATTTTTATGAAAGCAAGTAAAAATCTCGGTTTTGAAGGAGTTGGACGGAATTAGTTGCTAGTCAACTAACCCAATACTAAAGATGCAATCAAAATAAAATACTAAAAAATGAAAATAAACTAATTTATACTAAAGTTGTGAGCAATATGTGGGAGAATTGTGTTTACTTAGATTTCACTACTCCCTAGATATCTTTTGCACGTTAATTACTTGTTATAGTTGCGTGGATGATGGATTGTATTCCTTAATACCATTCATGGGGTGGCGTACTTACTTCCCCAATCCTATGAGCGCCTACTTCACTCCTATGTCGAGCCGGCTAAGAAGCTCCTAACATGGGATCACTAGAATTTACTCATGCATTAAATACAACCAATAAAACCTAGTACACATCGGTTCATGTTTCCTAAGACGTTCAAGCATGTTACACAATGGAGATCTGCCAGTTTTCTTAAGCCTAACATTGAAATCATTCATCTAATACAACCATAAACAAGTAATCAACACATAATTAACATCTAGGTTTCATTAGATCTAAGCAAACACAAGATAGATCTAGCCTGGCATGTTGAAATCAAGACAAGTACAAGATATATTCAAACAACACATAGACATATTGATTGAATTAAGAGAAGACTTATCTCAATAGAACATGAAAGGATTCAAGGGGTGAAAACCCTTGAAAACATTGTAAAATATGACCTAGGGTTTACAAAGTTCGACCCTAGTTTTCTCCACACAAGTTCCTCTTTAATGAATGAAAAATAGAAAACTATATATAGATTTTGATAGGTGACGGCGTCAAGAATAAAAGTCTGATGCCGTCATCTCGCCGCCAAATAGTTTCTCGGACTGCCTAGATCTGGGTCTGACGCCGTCATGTATTCACCTTATGCAGGCCGTCACCAAAATTAGTCTTGACGTCCTTGTTGTGACGCCGTCAGGATTTCACTGGATCGTCATGGTTATAACTCTTGACGCCGTCATGATCTTCCTCTTGACGCCGTCAGATACTGTTCTTAGCATGGAAAATTAAGTCTTTGCCGTTTTCTTCACTTTTATGCTCCAAAAAAGTCCGAATTGCTTCCTTTTCCAGAATTTACTCCCAAAGTACCTAAAATCATAAAAGAAACGATTTAGGGTAATATTTGATCAAATAAATTCAATTCCGGGCTTAAATGACCCCCTAAAAGTGGTTCATTTTTCGCTTCACCAACTTTTAATCTTCATCACAGTTCACTACATAGTTTTAGTATCCATAATCACTTAGAAAGTTTCATTAGTTGATAACATTGCTTATTTAAGTCTCATTTTAACTTAGAACTTCATAATCTTTCAGTGAATCAAGATCAAATCTCACAAAAGTCAACAAAAGTTAAAAATTAAGAAGTCAATATTTGCTTAGCTTGTTAGATTTGCAAATATGGCAAGATTTTTCATGGATTCATTTTTCAGAGTTAGTCTTTGAGCTTGTTGGTTCTTAAACTTTGGGAGATCATCTTTTTAATCCATATTTTTAATCATTTTTAGAAAATTTTCTAGCAACTTATTTTAAAGCTTATTTAGACCTGCACGGCAAGCATATGCCCTGCACCAGGGTACTTGTCCTATAAGCTATTTTACACAAGCTCCTCCTGAGCTTATTTGTGAGCCTCAGTCTTTGACCCATGGCCTTTTGAGTAGCTCAATAAGCCACCTTATTGTACCAGTGCTTATTTTTAGACCCTAGGTTTCTTGCCCATAGCTTATTTTGCCTCCTAAGTTTCCCTGACCATTCCTGCTGATTCATCAGTAGGAATCTAAGCCATTTTTACAAGCCCCTCCTTGGCTTATTAGTGGAACCCTGACCTCACCTGTGGACCCCACATAGGCCTGCAGTTGGCTTGTTTAGCCGGTTTTGTTCTCAGTTTGGTTTGGATTTGCTTATTATGATTTTCAGCTTATTCCATGTGCTTTTCTTATTGATTTAGTTTATTCTGAGTACCCTTTTACTTGTTTTAGCTTAATCTAACCTTAGTTACAACTGTATAGCTTGTTTAAGTAGCTTATTTAACTCAAAAAATCCACTTTTTCCTCAATAAGCCATCTGTTTAGCTCATAAGCTTGCACACAACTTATTTTTAAGCTTCAAAAATTTTGTCTTTGAAAAAGTCACTTATGTTCAGTATTAAAATAGGTTGGTAAAAAGAAAAACAAGAAAAACCAATAATAAAAAAAGTGATAGCTTCTATTTAAGCCATTTGGCTTATTGTTCTGCTTTTTCAAAAAGCATTTTCCAATTTTATCTTTTTCATAATTTCCTGTCATATTAAAATAGCTGTGTAAAAATTTTTATAATTTTCTGATTAGATTTAGTATTTTTAATAATTAATTTTAGTTTATTTAGTTATAATAAAAAAATCAAAAATAAAAATCATTACTGCTTATTTTTAATCAATAGTACTTTTTTATATTTTTCCTAGCTTTGATAATTCATAAAGTATTTTTAGCAAAAATTTCATAATTTTTACTGTTCATTTGCTATTTTTTATAATTAAATTAGTTTAAATAGGTTTTAATTAATAAATAAGTAAATAATTATTAAAATGGCTTATTTATAATTCTTATAAACTTTTTATAATTTTATAGAATTCTTGTAATGGTTAATTAGTTTTAGAAAAATTTTCATAATTTTCCAAGTCAATTTAGTATTTTTCTTAATTTAAATTAGTTTACATTAATTATTAAATAGTTTTTAATTAATATTAAATAATTAAATAATCAAAAAAATAATTTTCTTTTTTATAAAATTTTATTTTAATATTAAGTTTGTAAAAAAGTCATTTTCACCCCCTTAAGTTTATTTTTGCTTAATTTCCACTTTTTCTGTACGCAATTACGTTTTGTTTTAAATTTGGTTTACGTTTTAAGTTTAATTACGTATCTATTTCCTGTAATTGTTAATATTGTTAATCTAGCTTAATCTTAATCATTTCCATTAGCATAATAAAATCCTAATCATCGTCTGGTTACTTTCCCAATCACTGAATCCCTTGAACGTTTTGGTAAATACAATTTTAACCTCGTCGGGACGTAACAACCCAGGAACACACTGTGCTTACACCGGATCATAAATTGATCACTTTCTCCCACTAAGGTTAGACCTGTTGACCAACACACTTGGTTGATTTGTGACTGACTGTTTGGGAGGAATCAAATTTTGGCGCCGCTGCCGGGGAGGTTGTTGCGTGTTTTCAAAAACGTTTAGTAGTTTAGTAATTTTTAAAAACCCTCCTTGTACAAATTTCACCACTTTGTAAACTTTTGTAAAAATCAAAATCATATCAAAAAGTCATTAACACTTTTCCAAAAGTGTTAACACCACCAAAAAAAATTCAAAAAACAACAAAACAAATCGTGAAGTTAAATTACTTCGTATTCTTTAAGATTACAACCTATACAGGTGGTAAAGGCAAGTTCATACATTAAATCGCGAACTGAAAAGAGATCTATTCTTCTCTTCTGCCACCCTGATAACGCTCAAAGTTAACATGTTTTTATAAGCGTTATTAGTGTTTTTGTGTATGTTATTTGGTTGTTTTTATATGCTTTTGCCACTAAATCGTATCAAAGTATGTTTTTGTAGCATATGTAGGAAAAATGGAGAAAAAGTGAAGAAAATGAAGTATATGTGATTACACGAAGATTCCCAAGTTCAAAAGTCCAATCTGTGAAGCATTTCATAAGGAGAACCTAAGTTTTGTCATCTCAAAGTTCCAAGTTCAGAGTTAATCAAGTTTGGATAGTGCATAAAGAACGACACAAGGAAAAGTCAAAGTTCAAAGCAACCAGAATTTACCATCCGATCGGTTGGAGTATAACCGATCGGATAGCCACAATTACCATATCCATCCGATCGGTATCAACCCGCAACCGATCGGGTGGTCATTACTGCCTGTTTATACCAACTTTTTATGCACGAATCTTGGTCTTTTGTCCCATTGTTCTAGGCCCTTCTTAATGTCTTATTGTCCAAGCTCCAGCATTTAAGTCCCTATTCATTACTAGGAGTATTTGACAAGCCTAAAAGGACCCCAAGAGTACACAATTGAAGACACAATTCAAGAGATCATTTACTCTCATTACTACTCTTAATTATTATCATCATCTAGCTCTCAAAGAAGGAAAATTCGTGCAAAAAGAACCAGGAACTTTGGAGGACCAAGGAAGCAACATTTGGAAGCCAAAATCTCAAGGAATCATCACCAACACTTAGGTTATCAATACCTTGTCATTTGTTATCAATTCCAAAGCATTGTAAGACTTAAAACCATGAATTCTAATTTTAAATATTCTGAGTTTTTTGCATGTTTGCTATGAGTGGCTAGTAGTCTTTTTACACTTGTTTTGATGATGTTTTATACTTAGTGATAGTTATGATTGTGATAACATGTTTTAATTCAATTTCAAGTCTACCCTAAGAACCAATTGTACCTTAAGTTTCATCGTGACATTTGTTGAGCCAAGGTTAACTAATTGATAATAGTTTCAAGGGTCGAAAGATTTGTTATTATTCAACTAGTTATAATCATTTGTCTATGAATGATTGTTTTTCACCATAATTATTCTTGACTAAACAAAGAAACAAGAAGTATGATTGTAATGAGAATGCTTTTATAACATCAAATCGGATTGTTTGTAAACCTTTAGTTGGACGAAAGTTTAGATGTTTATAAACAATTGTAACCTTTTTGTCTATGAATGGGTTACCTTTTGTAATGACCATTTCCTAAGAGTATTTGATTTGCAATAAGAGTTTGTTCTTGTGTTTAAGATATTCACCATACCTTATGAACCTTGGATGGATCTTGAATTGATTGGCTTACAACTAAAGCTTGTTTTTATGAACTAAAATCTTGACGAAGGTTTAACTTGTAGAAACAATAGATTAGACCACCATCTAGTTATCACAACCAACATGTTATCAAAAGTTATCACAATCATGTGTGTCATTAAGTAGAAAACTAGTCTAAACAAGTGTAGTTTTTTAAATTATTGAATTTGCTTATTATCTTATTTGCGTACATTAGAGATTTACTTTTAGACTTATATTTTGATTCACTCACAAATCCCTGCGAACGATCCCGACTTACCAGCATATCTTGCTATAATGGACGAGTACACTTGCTCGTATATGTTGTTTCTAGATTTGGTAATTCACCCTTATAAATTTAAAACTTGCATAATAAAACGCACATCAAGTTTTTGGCGCCGTTGCCGGGGATCTTGATTGTGTTTCTTTTAAGTTTTAAAAGTCCATTTCTTTTCGTGTTCATTTTCTAAAAAAAAAAAAAAAAAAAAAAAAAAAAAAAAAAAAAAAAAAATTCAGAAGCATCCAACCGATCGGATAGACATCCAACCGATCGGTTTCCCAGTTTCTCCAATTTTTTAAATTTTACTGAAGCATCCATCCGATCGGTTTGTCATCCAACCGATTCGGATAGAATTTTCTGTTTTCGAAAATTTTATTTTCTTGTTCTTTTGTTTAGGTAATTGATTCGATTCTCTTGGTAGTTGAATGAGCACTCGTTCTACTACTGAAAAGCTTAGTACACCTTTATCCAGTCCTGAAAGTTTGTTTCGTAAGAAGAGATCTTCATCTATTCTTAATTGGTTTGATAATCTTTCCGAGGAACATCTGATTTTCGATCTTTTTAAACCAATACCGATGGCTGACGATCAACCCATGTGGGCCGCCAATCGAACCATAGCACCTACTCCTGGAGCTGCTATTGTTGTCGCCGACCTTGGTGAAAACTTTACCGTTAAAGGTCACCATCTTTCTATGATCAAAGACCGTCAATTTGATGGCCGTTCGAGGGCCGAACCGCATAAACACATTGCCGAATTCATTGAAATTTGTGGCATGTTTCGTTATGGAAATACCAATGTTGATGCTATTAAGCTCAAACTTTTTCCATCATCACTCGCCGGAGATGCCAAAGTATGGTATAACGAATTAACCCCAGGAACTATCAATACTTGGGAGGAGATGAGGCAAGCTTTTGTAAGCCAATTCTTTCCACCTGCCATGTATGATAGACTAATGGGAGAAATCCGTGCTTTTTCACAAAATCCTAATGAATCTCTTGTTGAAGCTTGGCTTCGCATGAAAGATTTGCTTCGAAGTTATCATGGTCATAATTTAGGACGAGGAACAATAATCCAAATCTTTTATCATGGTCTTGATGAAGCATCCCAAGCAATCCTTGATGCAGGAGGAATTTTTCTTTACAAAACACCTAACGAGGCATATCGAGTACTCCTTAAACTCGATTGGTCAAAAGATTCCAAAACCAAACCCCTACGGAAAACCGTTGCTTTTGCCGAAAGTTCAGATAATTCGAAACTCATGGACAAAATAGAAGCCTTGTCTTCTAAAATCGACTCGCAATACAATGATATAAAAGGAGAAATGAAAGAAATGCGAGATGGCTGTAATAATTGTGGAGGAAATCACACATCATCCGAGTATGATGACCAACCTATGAATAGACCCAACGAAGGGGAAGCCAATTATGTCCAAGGAGGATATCGTGGAGGAGGTTTTCGTGGTAATTATTACGGAAGAAGTTCTGGAAATTGGCAAGACCGCCAACAAAGGGATAACAACCGTGATTTTCAACCCCGAACAGACAACCCAAACCCACCAAATTCTGATAAAAAAGAAGAATCTGATTTCGAAAAAATGATGCGAGATTTCGTAACTGCTCAAAGAACTACAAATGAGTTTGTAAAAACTCAATTTTTCAATCTCAAAACCAAAGTTGAGCAAGGTCAGAGAAATCATCAAGCTTCTATCCAGGATCTTGAACAAAAATTTGGTAAACTTTCTGATCAATTTTCTTCTCGAATTCCTGGTACATTACCAATTAACACCCAATCCAATCCAAAACCATCTGGATCAAACGATAAGAATTATCGTCCACCTCAAAACAGAAATGAGCATATCAATGCTGTATTCACTCGAAGTGGTCTCTCATATGATCCACCACCCATTCCAACCGATAATACTATCATTCAAGATGAGGAGGGGGAAGAAGCTGAAGAAGAAGCAGCTGAAGAAGAACCAACCCAAACACCAACCAAAGAAAATACCGTTCCACCAATAAAACCTTATACACCGAAAATACCATATCCACAAGCCTTAAGAAAAGAGAAAAGAGAGGATCGAAATAAGAAGTTTATAGAGATGATCAAAAAAGTTAGAATTAACGTACCCCTCATTGATGTTCTAGCTGGAATGCACAATTATGGGAAATTTTTGAAAGAACTACTTAATAATCGAAATAAGTTGGAACAAATTTCCGCTACCGTTCTCAATGAAGAATGCTCTGCTATCATTCAAAACAAAATTCCACCAAAACTTGGAGATCCCGGAAGTTTTCTTATACCATGTACATTAGGAAACAACATCACATGCGATGCTTTAGCCGATCTAGGTGCAAGTATCAATTTGATGCCCTATTCGTTGTATTCTAAACTTTCCATCAATACATTGAAACCTACTAAGATGAGTATAAGATTAGCCAACCATACACACCAATATCCTGTTGGGGTTGCTGAAAATATGCTTGTTCAAGTTGGTAAATTTGTTCTTCCTGTGGATTTTGTCATCTTAGAAATGGAGGAAGATAGTCGAGTACCCTTAATCTTAGGAGGACCTTTCTTAAACACAGCTGACGCCATGATCAAAGTCAAAGGCAAAGAACTCAATCTTGGAGTAGGAGAAGATCGAATCACATTCTTAATCGATAAAGCAATGAAATATCCAAATTCCAGTGATGACACATGCTATAACATCGATGTAATTGATGAAGTCACTGAAGAAGAAATGGATGCATTACTTGACGATTCGAAACCATTCATGCCTACTTTAGAAAAGATCAGTGAAACAGATTCTGATAAAGAATTTGAGGAATTTATGGAAGTAAAATTAGAAGAAGAGGAAGAAGAGAAATTCGAAGATATCACTAGAAAAGATCAAATAAAAATCAAATCATCTCTAGAAGAACCACCCACTGATTTGGAACTCAAACCCCTTCCCATTAATCTCGAATACGCCTACTTAGAAGAAAATGCACTTCTTCCAGTAGTCATATCGTCATTGCTCGAAACAAATCAAAAAGAAAGACTCGTTTATGTTCTTAAGAAGCATAAACGCGCTTTCGCGTGGAAAACTTATGATATTCCAGGAATTAGTCCAGATTTTTGCAAAAACAAAATCAATTGTGAAGAAGGTACTAAACCTATTGTAGAAAGACAACGTTGACTCAACCCCAATATGAAAGAAGTTGTTAAGAAGGAAATCATCAAACTTCTTGACGCATGAATTATTTATCCTATCGAGGATAGCCCATGGGTGAGTCCAGTTCATTGTGTTCCGAAGAAAGGATTAATGACTGTAGTGACCAACGAAAGGAATGAATTAGTTCCTACTAGAACTGTCACTGGATGGCGAGTATGTATTGATTACAGGAAACTTAACAAAGCCACCAGGAAAGATCATTTTCCTCTGCCGTTCATGGATCAGATGCTCAAAAGATTAGCAGGAAAAAAATACTTTTGCTTCCTTGATGGTTTTTCGGGATATTTTCAAATTCCTATTGATCCAGCCGATCAAGAGAAAACCACATTTACATGTCCTTTTGGAACATACGCTTACCGGCGTATGCCCTTTGGTCTATGTAATGCACCTGCAACTTTTCAAAGGTGTATGATCGCAATATTCCAAGACATGCTTGAGACATCTATGGAAGTTTTCATGGATGACTTTTCAGTTTTTGGAGATTCTTTTGAAACTTGTCTTTCCAATCTCAATAAAATGCTTGAGAGATGTGAAGCTGCACATCTAGTTCTCAATTGGGAAAAATGTCATTTCATGGTAACTGAAGGAATTGTGTTAGGACACAAAATATCAAGTTCAGGAATGGAAGTAGACAAAGCTAAAATAGATGTTATCACCAAATTACCACCACCAACTAACGTTAAAGCCGTTAGAAATTTTCTAGGACATGCCGGTTTTTACCGCCGATTTATCAAAGATTTTTCAAAAATATCACGTCCTATGACTAAACTTTTAGAAAAGGATTCTGTATTTGATTTCAATGCTGACTGCATTAAATCTTTCGAAACGTTGATAAGTCAACTGACTAGTGCCCCAATTATGGTTGCACCTAATTGGTCACTACCATTTGAACTCATGTGTGATGCAAGCGATTTCACTGTTGGAGCTGTTTTAGGACAACGTGAAGGAAAACATTTTTGTCCTATATACTTTGCTAGTAAAACACTCAACAATGCTCAACAAAACTATACGGTTACGGAAAAGGAATTATTAGTCGTAGTTTTTGCATTCGACAAATTCATATCTTATCTCGTGCTTTCAAAAACGATAGTTTTTACAGATCATTCCGCACTCAAATATCTGTTTACCAAACAAGATGCAAAACCGCGTCTTATCAGATGGATTTTACTACTGCAAGAATTCGATATCAAAATAAAAGACAAGAAAGGAGCAGAAAATCTTGCAGCTGATCATTTGTCACGTCTCGAGAATCCGAATTTGGAAGAATTAAAAGAAAATGAAATTAACGATTATTTTCCAGATGAAACTCTCATGACGATAGATAAATATGATGATGAGGAAGTACCATGGTTTGCAGATTACGCAAATTATCTTGCAGGAGATATTCTTAAAAAAGGGATGAGTCACTACCAACGTAGTAAGTTCTTCTCAGAACTAAAACACTATTATTGGGAGAAACCTTACCTTTTTAAAATGTGCAAGGATGGAATGATACGAAGATGTGTTTCGGGTGCCGAAACAAGAAAAATTCTTGAGGAATATCATCATGGCCCAACTGGGGGACATTATGGTCCTTCCACTATAGCTAGAAAAGTTTTTGATGCTGGATTCTATTGGCCTACAATTTTCAAAGAAGCATATACTCTCGTTCAAAACTGTGATGCGTGCCAAAAATCCGGTAACCTTTCTCGAAGAGACGAAATGCCTCAAAAGAGCATTCAAGTCTGCGAAATATTCGACATTTGGGGAATTGATTTTATGGGACCCTTCCCTAAATCACACAAATACGAATATATCCTCGTTGCAATCAATTATGTTTCCAAATGGGTTGAAGCTGAAGCTCTTCCTACTTACGATGCATGAGTTGTTGTCAACTTTCTCAAAAAGCTTTTTGCTCGCTATGGAATTCCTAAAGCTTTAATAAGTGATAGAGGATCCCATTTCTGTAATAAACAAATGGAGAAAGTAATGAAACGATATGGAGTTCATCATCGTTTTGCTACAGCTTATCATCCACAAACTAGTAGTCAAGTCGAAAATACCAATAGAGCTATAAAAAGAATACTTGAAAAAACGGTTAAGGACAATCCTTCCGTTTGGTCAAGGAAATTAGACGACGCTTTATGGGCATTTCGTACGGCATATAAGACACCAATTGGTACAACACCATACAGACTCTTGTATGGGAAAACATGTCATCTACCATTCGAACTTGAGCACCATGCTTACTGGGTGCTAAGAAGCTGTAATCCTGATCTAAAAATAGCTGGAGAAAAGAGATTTTTGCAATTGCATGAACTCGATGAGTTAAGACTTCAAGCTTATGAGAACTCCAAGCTATACAAAGCAAGAACGAAAGCTTACCACGATAGAAAGCTGAGAATTCGAAAACAATTCAAAGCTGGAGATAAAGTTCTGCTCTTCAATATGAAATTCAAGTTTAAAGCTCTAAAACTCAAGCCAAAATGGTTTGGACCATATGTAGTGAAACATGGATTTCCATAAGGTTATGTTGAACTTTGTGACAAACATGGTGGAAGTTTCATTGTAAATGGACACCGAATTAAACTCTATTATGATAAAGAGCAGTTAAACGTAATTTCTAATGAAGAAATTTCATCCGAATTTGAATATGAAGATATCACATTCATGGCTCCACCCAAGGAAATGGTCCCTTGGGCACACAATAATGGTTTTATCTATGATGCTCTTCCTAGAGCATGGGAAAAAGTTACATTGGAAAACATAGATGAAACAGGGGAGGGAATCGTGATAGGAAATGTGTTGTATATCCCTAAAAGGAAATGTAACACTACAACTACATAATCTATTCGAAGTTTGAGTCTGGCTGAGGACTCATTAATAAAACAAGCGCTTCTCGGGAGGCAACCCATGTGTTTATTTTTTATTTATTTTATTTTTCAATGTCTACACCCCAAAGTTTTACCACTTGGTCAAACTTAAGTGTGGGGGTGTGCCACTAATTTGAATAAAACTGCAATACTTTTTGTTTGTTTGTTTTTGTTTCTAATAATGCAGGTGTTGATTGCAAGAAACAGAAGATTGGATAGGAAGATAAAACCGGATATCATGGTTTATTTTCTCATTTTCCCTACTTTCATACTTTTAAGTTCGTTTATCACATTGAGGACAATTCTTAACTTAAGTGTGGGGGGGGGGGGGGGGGGGGGGGGGTGAGTAGGTAAATGAGAAATTAAGTCTAATATTGATTTATATTTTTTTTTTAATTTTGTTTGTCCTTATAATCTAGTTGTTTTCACACTTTTAGGAGTAATTTATTAGAATAACTGGATCTATCCACTGGAAAAATCAGTAATTTTGAAAGAATTGAGATGTGTCCTGATTAATATTGCAATCTACTTTTGGATCGATAACATTTGCTAGCACACATTATAACCTTTCCATTAAATTGTGAGGATTTTAGCCTGTTCATATCTAGCATACATCTTATATGCTCGAATCTTTTGTTATGAGTGTGCCGGTGATTTTATTTATTCTAGAACTTGTACTTGTAAATCATTACGAGACCGTTTTGAGATTACATTTTTTGTAATATAAGTATACATACGTGATAAGAGGCAACCTTAGGATTTTAACCAAATAGCCTTCATTATTGATTTTTAGCTAGTCACATTGATTAGTTAATTTTCAATTTTTAACCCTTTTGTTAGCGTTCATCTTTAAACGCTAGATACTCCTAGTTACACCCTTCGAGCCATCCTTTCATTTTGTTACATCCAGAAAAATACAAAAAAATTTTACACTTTAAACCTTAGCCTAACCCTTGTCAAAGTCTAAATGGTGGGTTGCTAGTTGCTTGGTATGTTGGATTGTTTTTGATGATTATTAGTTAGCCACACTTCACCAATCATGTGTGTGCCATTCCGACAAAGACGGAGACTGCAGCTTCTTATTTGTATTTTTGTGGTGATGCTTATGCGAAGTGTGGGGGAGATGTGATAAGTAAACAAAAATGAGAATAAGTCATCGCAACTATAAGGTGACAATTATAGAAAATGTGCTATATGTGAAGATGAAGTTATGTGATATGTTGTTAGTCAATGTGCTAAGTATGAAGAATATTGTTATGGCAAATCAATGTATCGATATGTGAAATTTTGAAGAGGAGGAAGTTAACTATAATCATTTTTGGGTTCGTGGTTTGTTCGGTGACTAGCAACAATGAGACTTAGACTTGACTTTATTTTTCTTTTAAAACCAATTTCATAAATATTTCCATGTCTTATCCCTACCCTTACCAAATTACTCTATCTATCCGGATATAGTAATGGCTTTGTGAGAATATCAAGTGCAAGAATAATGTAGTGACCATCCGGTTTTTGAGTAATCAAGAATTCGCGCCAGCAATCTATTATGTTTTTGTATGAGATGTTTGAACATAAGCCTGGTACAACCCGAAGCCTAAACATTACAACCCGAATAAAAGACCTCTTTGATATGTAGACTTGGTGCTTACGCCATTGCGGTGTAGTTTTGTTTCTTGTACAAGCCTATGGTAATAAACAAATCATGACTGAGCAATGAGTGTGATTTATCATATACGCTACCCATATATGAGTCTTATGAGTGAATTATATCTTATTCTTCTTTAGTGAGGTGTTTTAGAAATGTTAATCAAGCAAGAAAATCATTGGGTATTGTCAAACATCTCGGTTTTTCACCACTAAAGCTTAAAAATGATGAATCTTATCTTGTACTTGTACTTGGTGGATTTGCATCACATTTTTTCTAATCATTCTTGATTACCATGTGGATATTTAGTTTTCTTCTAGATTTGCTTGAGGACAAGCAAAGTTTAAGTGTGGGGGATTTGATAACGCTGAATGTTAACATGTTTTTATAAGCGTTATTAGTGTTTTTGTGTATGTTATTTGGTTGTTTTTATATGCTTTTGCCACTAAATCGTATCAAAGTATGTTTTTGTAGCATATGTAGCCAAATGTAGGAAAAATGGAGAAAAAGTGAAGAAAATGAAGTATATGCGACTATACGAAGATTCCCAAGTTCAAAAGTCCAATCTGTGAAGCATTTCATAAGGAGAACCTAAGTTTTGTCATCTCAAATTCCAAGTTCAGAGTTAATGAAGTTTGGATAGTTCATAAAGAACAACACAAGGAAAAGTCAAAGTTCAAAGCAACCAGAATTTACCATCCGATCGGTTGGAGTATAACCGATCGGATAGCCACAATTACCATATCCATCCGATCGGTATCAACCCGCAACCGATCGGATGGTCATTACTGCCTGTTTATACCAACTTTTTATGCACGAATCTTGGTCTTTTGCCCCATTGTTCTAGGCCCTTCTTAATGTCTTATTGTCCAAGCTCCAGCATTTAAGTCCCTATTCATTACTAGGAGTATTTGACAAGCCTAAAAGGACCCCAAGAGTACACAATTGAAGACACAATTCAAGAGATCATTTACTCTCATTGCTACTCTCAATTATTATCATCATCTAGCTATCAAAGAAGGAAAATTCATGCAAAAAGAACAAGGAACTTTGGAGGACCAAGGAAGCAACAGTTGGAAGCAAAAAATCTCAAGAAATCATCACCAACACTTAGGTTATCAATACCTTGTCATTTGTTATCAATTCTAAAGCATTGTAAGACTTAAAACCATGGATTCTAATGTTGAATATTATGAGTTTATTTGCATGTTTGCTATGAGTGGCTAGTAGTCTTTTTACACTTGTTTTGATGATGTTTTATACTTAGTGATAGTTATGATTGTGATAACATGTTTTAATTCAATTTCAAGTCAATCCTAAGAACCAATTGTACCTTAAGTTTCATCGTGACATTTGTTGAGCCAAGGTTAACTAATTGATAATAGTTTCAAGGGTCGAAAGATTTGTTATTATTCAACTAGTTATAATCATTTGTCTATGAATGATTGTTTTTCACCATAATTATTCTTGACTAAACAAAGAAACAAGAAGTATGATTGTAATGAGAATGCTTTTATAACATCAAATCGGATTATTTGTAAACCTTTAGTTGGACAAAAGTTTAGATGTTTATAAACAATTGTAACCTTTTTGTCTATGAATGGGTTACCTTTTGTAATGACCATTTCCTAAGATTATTTGATTTGTAATAAGAGTTTGTTCTTGTGTTTAAGATATTCACCATACCTTATGAACCTTGGATGGATCTTGAATTGATTGGTTTACACCTAAAGCTAGTTTTTATGAACTAAAATCTTGACGAAGGTTTAACTTGTAGAAGATTAGACCACCATCTAATTATCACAACCAACATGTTATCAAAAGTTATCACAATCATGTGTGTCATTAAGTAGAAAGCTAGTCTAAACAAGTGTAGTTTTTTAAATTATTGAATTTGCTTATTATCTTATTTGCGTACATTAGAGATTTACTTTTAGACTTATATTTTGATTCACTCACAAATCCCTGCGAACGATCCCGACTTACCAGCATATCTTGCTATAACGGACGAGTACACTTGCTCGTATGTGTTGTTTCTAGATTTGGTAATTCACCTTTATAAATTTAAAACTTGCATAATAAAACGCACATCACACCCTGCGAGTAATCTTAAAGGAAACGATTTCGGTTAACGAATCGATCCCAAAAATAATTTCTAAAAGTTTTTTCACACACACCCACAAAAACCCAAAAAACATTTTGTTTTCTTGTTAATAATTACATAAAAGACACTATCGAGAAACATTCGACAGAAATACCTACCAACTGGGGGTATGACCATTAATTAGTTCCCAAACTAAAGATTAAAACTTGCCTTTGTATCCTTGTGAATTGGTGTACCTTTTTCAAAGAAGCCATGCATATTGTTATTATTGGTTTAAGTTCTGTGTTGTTTTGCCTCGTCTTGTTTTAATTGGTTTTGTTTTTAGTGCATGCGCACTCGTTCACAATCAAGGCGTAATCGTCAAAAGAACGTAACTGAGTTACGTGCAGTTATTGAAGAACCCATCATTAAAATGGACGACGAGCCCCCCCCCACCCCCACCTAACCCTCCCAAGGATGAAATAGTTCCCGATGCCCAAACCATGGAGGAATTGTGTCATCCTACCATGCACGGGAGAGGTGGACCCATTGCACTACTCACTATTGGAGCCACGGACTTTGGACTCAAGCACCACATGATCCAACAAGTCCAGAATTCATGCCAGATCCATGGTTTACCCGGTGACGATGTAAACAAGCATCTTGATAAATTTCTTACTGTCACCCAGAGTATCAAGCAGAATGGTGTCACCGAAGACGACTTTCACTTATATCTCTTTCCATACTCTCTCACTCATCATGCTACTGCCTGGTTTGATCGTCTCCCGAAGAATTCGATCAATAGTTTTGATGAAATGGTTTCAAAAGTTTTAGCAAAATACTTCCCACCATCCATGGTGACTAAATTGAGAAATGATATTAGCAACTTCAGACAGCGCCCTGACGAGTCCTTATTTGAGGCATGGGAACGCTATAAGCTTGCTATCGATCGTTGTCCAAATCACAATATGCTTCTTGTCACCATCATAGATACCTTCTTTAATGGTTTGACACTTCGACATCGTGACGAGTCCTTATTTGAGGCAAAACAAAGGTCGTATTTGAAACTCCCAAGAATCCCGTTGAAATTCCAAAACCCAACCCTAAGCCCACAATTCCATATCCTTCACGTTTACAAGACCAAAAGCTCCGTGAAAAAGCAAATCATCAGATGGAAAAATTCTTTCGAATTTTTCAAGATATTCATTTTGATATCAGCTTTGCGGATGCTATTCTTCTGATGCCCAAATTTGCATCAACAATTAAGAACTTGTTAAGCAACAAAGAAAAATTGTTTAAGATGGCATAAACTCCATGATGCGTGGGATTGCGCCCTCGCAAAAGGTTTTACCTCTCAAGGGATCTCAAGAGGCTTGCAATCCCCACCGACCGATGTAGTATAGTGTAGTGGCAAATACCGGGGGATTGATTGTTCTCTCGGGGAATAGTGTCATTAGGATCAAAACTTAATTAAACTAGGTCTAGAGGTGAGGGATGATTCTTTTTTGTATTTTTATGGTTTTTTGGAAAGCAGGTAAAAATCTCGGGTTTTGGAAGAGTGGGCGGAATTAGTTGCTAGTCAACTAACCCAAATATCTACTAATTCAATGAAAATAAAATAACAAAATGAGAAAGTAAATGAGGAGAAAAAAAATAATGAGAGAAACGTGTTTAGTTAGATATCACTACTCCCTAGCTATCTTTTACTAGTTGATTAGTTTGTTACAATTGCGTGGATGACGGGTTATATTCCTTAATACCATTCATAGGACCGTGTACGATCTTCCCTAACTCTATAAGCTTCTACCTCTTCATATGTCGAGCCGACTACTAGCTCCTAACATGGCCTCCTTAGTAGTTACTCATGTATTAAATATAACCAATTTATCGTAGTACACAACCGATCATGTTTCCTAAGACGTTCAAGCATGTTACCAATTGGAAGTCTGCCAGTTTTCTTAAGCCTAACATCGAAATCATTAATCCATTACAATTAATAACAAACAACCAACCAATAATCAATAGCTAGGTTTCATTACATCTAAGCAAACACAAAGAAAACCTAGCCTAACATGTTAAAGTAAAGACAATCATAAAATAGAATCAAATAACACATAGACATATTGAATGATTATTGGAAAACTTATCTTTATTAGAACATGGATGATAAGAGGGTGAAAATCCCTGTAAAATTCGACCTAGGATTTCCCCACAAGTTCTCCCAAAAGTCTCTCTAAAATTCTCCTCTGTAAATAAACGAAAATAAGAAAAATATATATAGATTTTGTGGGCTGACGGCGTCACGTGTTGAGTCTGACGTCGTCAACTCGCCGCCAAAGAAATCCTCGTATTGCCTAGATCCAGATCTGACGCCGTCATGTATTAATCTTCTTATGGCCGTCAAGAGCAAATTACACGTGACGGCCTTGGTGACGCAGTCACGTGTTAAATTCCAAAAACATTCTGGCACTTCTCGTTATACTTTTTATCCACCTCTTTGCCATAACGTGACGCCGTCACATGCAATATGTGACGCCGTCAAGTACTATTTCCTGCTTGATTTACAGACTTTGTCATTTTCTTCACTTTTTGCTCCAAAAATGTCCAAAATGCTTCCTTTTCCAGATTTCTCCTCCAAAGTACCTAAAATGACAAAAGGAACGATTTAGGGCAATATTTGATCAAATAATCTCAACTTTGGACTTAAATGACCCCCTAAAAGCGGTACACTTTTCGTCTCATCAATACCCTTGCACTTGAGATTTGCTTGTCCTCAAGCAAATGCGCTTTTATTCTAATCAAAATACAAGTTAGGGTCATTTAACACTAATATAAAAGTAATTACAACAAATAATTGTTCCACTTTAACCACAACAAGCACAGAAATTATACACTAGCACCTCACAAATAGTGTTTAGATACTCATATCTCTCGGGTGTAATAAAAGTATATATCACAATATGAACATGGAAAATATCTCTCACTACCTGTCATAGCACACAGATTACCATAGGCTTGGGAAAGGATCAAACCTCCACCACTTTGTGTAAGCACCTAGGATAAACTATCAAAGAAGTCTTTTAAAAAGGGTTATAACGTGTGGTATAGGGATATGATAAACACAGTTTTGTTAGATAATGGCAATCTTTACTGGTGGCGAGTTAATCATCTTGGTCAATTACATGTACAATGTGGCGTTGCTAAGCCAAGACTCGACTCGACTTAAGCTAATCAAAAACTAACAAAACATAAAATAAACATACAAGAAAACAGGATGGTAGTCCGTATGTTTTTTTTTCTCTTTTTCTTTTTCTATTTTTTTTTTCTTTTTCTTGATTTTTCGATTTTTTTTCATACACTCTTGCCCTACCATCCAAAATAATACATCATAGGGAATTTGCATTCCCCTTACACTTGAAATTTTACATACTTTACAATTAACTATTCTAATGACTCGAATCAAGATAATCAAAACACTTGGAGTACTTTTTAAATATTAACGCACATATAGGGGTAATAATTGATGTTCTTCCCCAATACTCCATAACAATAGTACTTTGCCCATGAGTTCCAATCGTCCCAAAACAATATGTACAAGATATGACTCAACTTAGCAACCATGTAATCAATTAGACAATTAAGTAAGGGTTTAAACATATAACAATAATGCACTAAAGATTAGTGCATACAAGGAAGGCTAAGGCGATTTGGTTGCACATTTGGGGTGGATTGTAAACAAATTCTTCCTTTAAGTAAAATTCTTAAAGTTAGAAACAAAAAAGATAGGCTCAGAGGGGTGTACTAGGGGTATCGTTTACTAAAAATGAGGACATCGCAAAGGTGTGAGAAAAATTAATTGACTTTATTAGTCAAGTAATTATGACTTCATTAGTCAAGTAATTATGATACGGGTTTAAACACAAGGGTGATCCTAATGCCTCTTATCATGTAGTAAATCCTAACTACACGAATGTAGTCTCACTAGCGGTCTCGGCATGTATCACTAACGCAAGTTCTAGAATCTAAGTACTACCGGTACACTCATAAGCATCATTTCCTAACAAATCTAGGGGCAAACCTCACATATTTGGGGTGGAAAATTTTGAGTGGTACGGTTTTTCGTGCTAGTCATACAACTCCTATCCACGAGATGCTCATTAAGGATAAAGATTCACTCCTAAATGTTGTAAATTTTTTTAAATTTGGCACTAAAATTGCCCTAACAAGTATTTCTCTTAGTTTTATTACACACATACTATTGAACAAACAAACTCAAGTGCAATAAAAAGGATGTAAAAGTAATGAAGGTAAAAGAATGAGACAAATACTCCCCTGATTCGTTCAGTGTGGATAATGTGGTGACATGGTTTGATCCTCCTCCAAGAAAATGAACGTTGAAAGCTTCCCTACAGAAATATAAATCATCTTCCTGTTCAATATAACCTGTTAAACCTGAGAAAACAATCAAGGCAAACCTCACGTAAAATCGGCGGCAAACTCTATATATACTAAAATCCTAGAAATCAAATTAAGATATAATGCTTGTGGAATGAATGTTTGCAGATTTCCTGGAGTTTATAAAACTAAAGATTTAACAAAAACTATACGACTCTGACAGAAAAACAAAACTCGCAAAATTTCGAGAATTTTACACTTGACGTTGTCAAGTTATAATCCTGACGCCGTCAAAGTGCTCTGACAGAAATCTTATGGTAAGTTTCCGGAAAATTTCTGGAAAAACTCACGCCTTCATTCCTGGAAATCCTGCAAAACATCATTATGACTCGATACAAGCATTTGACTCAAACAAATACTAATATGCATGTTCATTTAATATTGTCGTGATTCATGTTCTGCGGAAGAGTACACTCAAGATGAAAATGAGTTGATTCCAACTCGATTGGTTACGGGATGGCGTATGTCCATTGACTACAGAAAGTTAAATGACGTCACCCGTAAAGACAACTTTACTCTACCCTTCATGTACCAAATGCTCGAGAGATTAGCGGTAAAAGAGTACTATTGTTTCCTTGACGGTTTCTCGGGTTACTTTCAGATTTCCATTGATCTACAGGATCAAGAAAAGACCACATTCACGTGCCCCTACGGAACTTTTGCCTATAGACGTATGCCTTTTGGCTTATTTAATGCTCCAGGCACGTTCCAAAGGTGTATGATGGCCATATTCCACGACATGATCGGGAAAACAATGGAGGTATTTATGGATGATTTCTCGGTCATTGGGGAATCTTTCCAATCATGTCTCTCCCATTTAGAAAACATGCTTAAACGTTTTGAAGATACAAACTTAAGTCTAAATTGGTAGAAGAGTCATTTTATGGTCAAAGAGGGCATTGTCCTCGGGCATAAGATTCCCAAAAGCGGGATTGAGGTCGATAGAGCTAAAGTTGATGTTATAGCTAAACTACATCATCCACTATTGTCAAAGGTGTCAGAAGTTTTCTCGGGCATGCCGGTTTCTATCGGAGATTCATTCAAGATTTCTCAAAAATAGCCCGGCCTATGACCCATCTTCTTTAGAAAGATGCTCCTTTCATCTTCTCTCCTGAGTGCATCGAAGCTTTTCAAACATTAAAGGAAAAGCTTACTGAAGCACCCATCCTAGTTGCCCCCGATTGGGACTTGCCTTTTGAGCTCAAGTGCGATGCAAGTGATTTTGCTATAGGTGCGATCATAGGGCAGCGAAAAACAAAACACTTTCAGCCTATACATTATGCAAGTAAAACTATGACCGAGGCTCAGACTCATTACACCACAACGGAAAAAGAACTATTAGCCGTGGTGTATGCTTTTGAGAAGTTTTGGCCATACTTGATCTTGACAAAATGCATAGTGTATACGGATCACTCAGCTCTGAAATATCTCTTTGCCAAACAAGATGCAAAGCAGAGATTGCTCCGATGGGTTCTCCTCCTGCAAGAATTTGATATCATCATCCGTGATAAAAAAAAAAGGAGCTGAGAACCTAGCGCCTGATCATCTGTCCTGATTAGAGAACCCTCTCTGTTGTTATAAATAATGCTTAAAAACGTTATTAATATTTCTCAATAACTCTACGTTTTGATAATTACAAAATGTAAACTAAATTAAGTCAAGATTATGACATAAACATGTATTTAGTAACAAATATTTACTTCTACAACTAATATCACTTAAGGTATGCATAAACTAAGCATCTTATGCATTACATGATCAAAGGAAGTATTTTCTTAAAACAAAACATTTTATAAAATGACATTAACATTTTATATATTTTAGTAAATCATTTTGGTATTGTTTTATTAAACCACAAAGATATGATTTCAAATTTCTAACCAAAAAGGGCAAAATCTCTCCAGAAAAACCTTCCCCATAAAAAGACAAACAAACCCAACGTCCCCCTTAATGATTAAGGGGACCGACCCCTAATTAAGGGGACCAGCACGCTCCAGAACAGTATTTTTGAGCTCTTTAAGTACTGGTTTATTTCACAATTTCCTCACCTTTTTGCACTCAAAACCTTCTGATCTCTTATCCATTTCTATTCCAAAAACCTTTGATCATATAATTTATAAGTCTTTGTTTCTAAGTGATCCAAAGCTTCATCCACTCAAGTGCAAAAAGAAGAACACTCCTTCAAAATACATATAATTGTAGTAGTATTGTGATTATCTAGTATCATCTTGTAGTAGTGCTAGATATTTGTAAATTATTGTGTGATTTAGTTGATTGTAGATATTAGGTGTGTTGTAAAGTAGTGTAGAAGTTGTGAATTAGTTGTGCATAGAAGAAGGTGTGGAGTAGACGAGAAGAAGAGGTTGTGGAGCTATAGTGAAGAAGTTGTGAAGTAGTGAAGAATGTATGAATTAGTGAAGAATTCGTGAGATTAGTTCTAGTTACGATTAGAACTCGACATTTAGCTTAGTGTCGTTAATAGATGTAAGCCAAGGTGTGTAAGGTTTTTCCACCATACGGAGTTTGTTGACATAGTGAAGAAAACTCTCGAGTGTGGTACTCGGGGAGTAGAGTAGGGCAAGGAAGGTGTCCTTGTAGCCGAACCACTATAAATTCGCGTGTTGTGGTTTGATCTTTCTATCTCTATCTTTATTACATTTCATTTCAATATTTAAATTATTAGATTAGACTTGCTTACATTTGTTGACACTTGAATTCACGTAAGATCGAATCAAAGTTTTTATAAGCTACAAAAGATTTTGAAAATAAATTTAAAAAGACGTAAAACTATTCAACCCCCCTTTTAGTTTTTCACACTCTCCAAGATGTCCTCGAGAAAAAAGAAATTAATGAAACCTTTCCTCTCGAAACATTCAATGTGATCTCTTCTCGTGGTGACTCTACTACCCCATGGTTTGCAGACTTTGCAAACTACCATGTGGGTAACTTCATTGTCAAAGGGATGTCGTCCCAACAGAAGAAAAAGTTCTTCAGAGATGTTAACCACTACTTCTGGGACAACCCCTATTTATTTAAAATTTGTGCGGATCAAGTCATCCGGCGGTGTGTCCATGGCCAAGAAGCCATGGATATTCTTAAAGCTTTTCATGATGGACCCACGGGGGGAAATCATAGCCCGAACTACACCGCCAAAAATGTGTTTGATTCCGGCTTCTACTTGCCCACAATCTACAAAGATGCTCATGATCTTGTCAAAACTTGTGACGCTTGTCAGCGTCACAGGAATATTTCTAAGAAGGATGAGATGCCTTTAAACGCCATCCAAGTCTGTGAAATATTTGACATCTGGGGCATTGATTTTATAGGTCCGTTCCCGTCTTCACGAGGGAATAAGTATATACTCGTGGCCATTGACTACTTGTCCAAATGGGTTGAGGCAAAAGCTTTACCCATCAACGACGCCCGAGTAGTTGTAAAATTCTTGAAGTCTTTTTGCTAGGTTCGGGACTCCACGTGCCATAATTAGTGATCGTGGTACGCACTTTTGCAATGATCAGTTCTCAAAAGTGATGCTTAAGTATGGTGTCACTCACCGTCTTTCCACCGCGTATCACCCCTAAACAAGTGGGCAGGTGGAGGTTTCCAACCAAGGCATTAAAAGGATTTTAGAGTGGACCATAGGTGAAAACCGTGCCTCTAGGTTGGACGAACTAGATGATCCACTCTGGGCCTTCCGTACAGCTTACAAAACACCCATCGGGTGCACTTCATACAAGCTGGTATACGGGAAAGCGTGTCATCTACCAATCGAGCTTGAGCACAAAGCCTACTGGGCCTTGAAACATGCCAACTTCGACATTCAGACAGCGGGTGATCACCATAATGTTCAACTAAATGAATTAAAGAAAAGACAAAGAAGATTCACGACTCCAAAATCAAGAACCTCATTTTCAACGTTGGTGATCGAGTCCTTCTTTTCAACTCAAGATTGAAGATTTTCTCAAGAAAACTCAAAACCCGTTGGTCTGGACCTTTCACTATCACCAAAGTGTTTCCTTATGGAACCGTTGAGTTATCTCAACCCTACGGTCCCAACTTTAAGGTGAATGGTCATCGGTTGAAACACGACTTTGGAGGGGACCACCCATGGTTGTCCCGGATCTCCAAACTTTCCCCACGAACCAATGAATTCGGGGACCGAGTCAGGCTAGTGACTCGGTGAACAAAAACATTAGCAATCACATAGGTTTTCACCCATGTTTCTGACTTCTCTCTTCTTTCTAATAAAGTGACGAGATTAGGGCAACCTCTTCTGCATCTTTTGTTTGGTTGTTGTTGTGTTTGTACAGGTAATTTTTCCCAAGGCATGAAGGCTCTCGTGCTCGTTTTTTGTCCTTACTCCACTCATACGTCATTGTTCAAGAATTCTGATATCCTTAACTAACGTTATCTTTTGGCATAACTAATAAACGGCCTTAGATACAACTTAGGATGACCCTCGCCTTTGAAACATTAAGGAAAATGTTTAACTTTAGTCTGGGGGTGTATCTTTGATTTGACTTGCACCCTTTCATGTGCCGTTTAATGTAACTCCGTTTTTCTCAAAAAAACCAAAAAATTGAAAAAATTCACCAAAAAAGTACCCAAAAAAATTGAAAAATTTTGAAAATTTTCTGCAAAAATATAATAGGTTTTGACACTTTGTCTGACTTTCCGCTGGGTAGAGTAGGAATAGAAATTTTGACTTGACCGGGCGTGTTGAGCTCTAGCTTGTTCCCTTAGCTTTTTAGGCTAAGCATCCGCGGATCTCATTATTTTAGATTTTAAATTTGCGGAGAACGAGGAATGATAGTATAGTCATTAGTGTGATTAAATGCTAAACGTGGAATATTTTGATTTCTTTAGAGCTCATAACGGTTACTTGTAGTTCCTTGCTCCCCGCAAGATTGAAAACCCAAAAATAAAATAATTAGAATTACGCGTTTTCAAAAGTTGTCTAAATTTTCGATCACTTTACGTGATGGCATAAGTATTAAATGGGCCTTGGATCTTTATTCTGAAAGGCGTTTAGGTGTTGGAACTCCCCGTTTTGTTTTATGCCACACGAGGTTCATAAATAACACCATCAATATGTAATAAATGCCAAAAATAGCTGCGGTTTGACAAGCGGATCTTTGCATCCTTTGTCTTGAAAGGCGCTTAGGTCTGGGAGTTTCACCGTGAAGCTCCGTATGCTTGAGGCAAAAGTAATAAAGTCATAAGTACCAAAAATAACTGCGGTTCGACAAGCGGATCCTTGCATCCTTTGTTCTGAAAGGCGCTTAGCTCTGGGAGATTCACCGTCAAGCTCCGTATGTTTGAGGTACAAGTTATATATGTAAAACCAAGTAAATATATATATATATATATATATATATATATATATATATATATATATATATATATATATATATATATATATATGATAATGAAAAATGAAAATATTATAAATGTGGTGTGAACATATGAGCCTTTTGAGTTAAAATTTAAACGATTTTTAAATCCGCCTAAATCTATCAGACTTTAAAACTATCGGAGCAAAAAATGAGCAATCATTTCTTTAACAAAGTCTAGATACAATAAGAGTTGGTAGTAGGATTTACAATTAGCATTAATGAGTAGTGTTAGTATCTAATGACATTTTTTGCTATGATTTCGTTTTTACGCTTAGCATGGGAACTCGTGAAAAATCAGGGACGATGAATTCTATCCGTATGGACACTTTTCTCTAAGCTGTTTGTCCTACTCTGTGACCCTAAACGTTATTGAAAAATGATGAAAGTCAAACATACCGTCACATAATAAGTGTAAAAAGTACATAAATAGTAGTGTATGAAATAAAGCTGAAAAACGGAGCGTTCTAAGGAATAAATGATTTTAGACTCTCTTTTGAACATTTTGTTACTTCTTGAACATTAGTAAAAAGAGTTATGAAAATTATTTATCTTGTGGGGAGTGAATTGATCTCATTGCGTGAGAACACGACAATACCTTAGTGTGGGGGGATTTGGTGTGTGCTTATTCACACACCTTTTTCTGGCCAAATTAAGACCAAAACAGACACAAACTAACCATAATTGCCAAAGATATTGTGTTTTTGTATTTGTGATCGTGCAAAAACAGATATTTTAGAAATTGGCATAAATTAGGCCAAAAATGACAAAAACGAGCACGAGTTTGGAAATCGTGTTAAAAGCCAGAGCCGGGGAAGCAAATTACTATTTTTGAGCTCAGATTGTCAAACACACCTTGTGGAATCACAGAATGCCAGAAATAGTCATTGGAGCAAAAGTTTGCAAAATTGGCAGAAATAGTCCCTCAAGTTTGAAAATTGACAGAAATGGCCCCTGAGCATTGGATTTGGATGAAAAGTCAACATAGGTCCTTGGGAATTCACAAGTTGTCATTATTGATCCCTTGGTAAAAAGTTTGAAGAAATTACAAGTTTGGTCCCTGAACTTTCAAGTATGGCGGAAATAGTCCCTAGACATTCCAATATGGGAAATTGTAAAAATGGTCGTTGGATAGTTAAATATGGCAAGTCATACCCATGTAATAACTTTCGGAAAGTCACAAGTTCACCACCTCAGTTTTTAGAATTTACAAAATTGGTCCTTGTGCTTTTCACTAGTAAACACCAAACGGACCCCTTTATTATTTCAAATCCAACACTAACACAAAGCCAACAATAAACCCACTCCCAATCCCTGATCTACTCCAAGCCCACATCCTAAGCCCAGTCCACCCTTACAACCGTTTTAAATAATCACCCAGGGTCAACAAAAGTCAAACGCCTCCATCTCCCTCCCACTTGGCCTGCAACTGTTACCTCCACCTCCCCCCACCTTCACCATCACATCCCACCATTCCCCCTCTAATTGCACTAAAAACCACCCACAATTAATGCCACCACCCCCAATTTCATTTAATCAGAAAATTGGTCAAACAGTTTTCTCACTAAAAAATACTTGGATGGCTAGGATCAATTGCTCTCATCCAATGGCCCAAATTTGAAGTGGCATTTGTGCAGAGGGTTCAAGAAACCCTAATAGGACTCTATAAAAGGAAGGAGCAGCTGAGATGGAAGATATATAGTTTAATTTAGTTTTATATATGTCGACTAGTGTATTTTTCCAAGTTCTAGTGTAATTTCCAATTTAAAGTAATGTAATCTGTGTTTTCAGTGTATCTTAAACTTTTTTCAATCCTTAATTTCAGTCTATCACTCATTTTTAGTTTATGCTTAATTTTACCTCAAAATTTCAATATTGCTTGAATTTTGTTAATAGTGTTGTTTATGGACTCATAAGCTCATATAAGCTCCTATTATAGCTTCTGTAAGCTATTAGAACTATTTAAAATCAGTTGTACTCAATAATCAAAAATAAAAAAATATATATAAAAAAATAATTGAAAAATAAAAAAATATGTATAAAGGAAGAAGAAAGCAAGGAGCATGGTATATTCTGGATTGCCATGGTTTAGTGTCTCAGGGGAGTCTATAGGATTGGTCCTTGGTCCCTGGTTCTTGGTTATTAGCAGGAGTGCACATTGTAAGCCAAAATCTCAAATCTTGCATCTTGCTATATTAGTTCTTGTAAACTGCTTATTCTTAGTACTCTATGCTTATTTAGTGTAATCTAGTCATAATATTGCTTAATAAGTAGTATTAGTTCATTACTTTTTATTGTATTCATAATTTTTAGTTTAACTGTCATTTTAGTATTTTATAGAATCATAGGTGTTTGTTGTTTAAAATGTTGTTTCTGTGCTAAATATAGCTTATTAGATCATAATAAGTCCTTAGAAATTAGTTTCCTAATCTCAATCAATCATTTGTGTAAGAAACTAAAAATCAGTTTTTTAAACGGCTTGTTTGTATTTGCTGGTCTTTATGTGATCCAGGGTGTTTCAGTTGTTGTTTGTTGCTTCCACAAGTCACATTAGGTTCATTAGTTGTAGACAAGGTATAAAATCAGTAGTCATATAGTAAAAAAAGTCAAATTTGACTTTTAATCTTCATCACAGTTCACTGGCATAGTTTTAGGATCCATAATCACTCAGAAAGTTTCATTAGTTGATAACATTGCTTATTTAAGTCTCATTTTAACTTAGAATTTTATAATCTTTCAGTGAATCAAGATCAAATCTTACAAAAGTCAACAAAAGTTAAAAATCAAAAAGTCAATATTTGCTTAGCTTGTCAGATTTGCAAATATGGCAAGATTTTTCATGGATTCATTTTTCAGAGTTAGTCTTTGAGCTTGTTGGTTCTTAAACTTTGGGAGCTCATCTTTTCAATCCATATTTTTAATCATTTTTAGAAAATTTTCTAGCAGCTTATTTTAAGGCTTATTTGGACCTGCAGGGCAAGCATATGCCCTGTACAAGGGTACTTGTCCTATAAGCCATTTTACACAAGCCCTCCTGAGCTTATTTGTGAGCCTCAGTCTTTGACCCATGGCTTTTTGAGTAGCTCAATAAGCCACCTTATTGCACAAGTGCTTATTTTGGACCCTAGATTTCTTGCCCATAGCTTATTTTGCCTCCTAAGTTCTCTGACCATTCCTGCTGATTCATTAGCAGGAATCCAAGCCATTTTCACAAGCCCCTCCTTGGCTTATTAGTGGACCCCTGACCTTACCTGTGGACCCCACATAGGCATGCAGTTGGCTTGTTTTGCATGTTTTGTTCTCAGTTTGGTTTGGATTTGCTTATTGTGATTTCAGCTTGTTCCATGTGCTTTTCTTATTGATTTAGTTTATTGTGCTTTTCTTATTGATTTACTTGGTTTAGCTTAATCTAACCTTAGTTACAGCTGTATAGCTTGTTTAAGTAGCTTATTTAACTCAAAAATCCACTTTTTCCTTAATAAGCCATCTGTTTAGCTCATAAGCTTGCACACAGCTTATTTTTAAGCTTCAAAAATTTTGTCTTTGTAAAAGTCACTTATTTTCAGTATTAATATAGGTTGGTAAAAAGAAAAACAAGAAAAACCAAAAATAAAAAAAGTTATAGCTTCTATTTAAGTCATTTGTCTTTTTTTTCTTCTTTTTCAAAAAGCATTTTCCAATTTCATATTTTTCTTAATTTCCTTTCATATTAAAATAGTTTTGTAAAAATTTTCATAATTTTCTGATTAGATTTAGTATTTTTAAAAATTAATTTTATTTTATTTTATTTAGTTTAAAAAAAAAATCAAAAATAAAGATCATTGCTGCTTATTTTTAATCAATAGTACTTTTTTATATGTTTCCTAGCTTTTATAATTCATAAAGTATTTTTAGAAAAATTTTCATAAGTTTTGCTGTTCATTTGCTATTTTTTATAAGCAAATTAGTTTAAATAGGTTTTAATTAATAAATAAGTAAATAATTATTAAAATAGCTTATTTATAATTTTTATAAACTTTTTATAATTTTATAGAATTCCTGTAATAGTTAATTAGTTTTAGAAAAAAATTCATAATTTTCCAAGTCATTTAGTATTTTTCTTAATTTAAATTAGTTTACATTAATTATTAAATAGTTTTACATTAATAATAAATAATTAAATAATCAAAAAAATATTTCTCTTTTTTATAAAATTTTCTTTTATTATTAAGATTGTAAAAAAGTCATTTTCACCCCCTTCAGTTTATTTTTGCTTAATTCCAACTTTTTCTGTACGCAGTTACGTTTTGTTTTAAATTTGGTTTACGTTTTAAGTTTAATTACGTATCTGTTTCCAGTAATTGTTAATACTGTTAATCTAGCTTAATCTTAATCAGTTCCATTAGCATAATCAAATCCTAATCATTATCTTGTTACTTTCGCAATCACTGAATCCCTTGAACGTTTTCGTAAATACAATTTCAACCTCGTCGGGACATAACGACCCGGGAACACACTGTGCTTACACCGGATCATAAATTGATCACTTTCACCCACTCAGGTTTGACCTGTTGACCAACACACTTGGTTGATTTGTGACTGACTGCTTGGGAGGAGTCAGTTAGCAGTTCTTTATGAAATAAGTACAAGCTAAATTGGTCATAGACTAGCTAAAGAAAACAAAATGGTTTAAAATTTTATAGCACACATGTTGGCCTATTGACATAATCTTGATATATAATAGTAGAACATTTATGCAAAAAAGGGAGTTGTAACTTTAGGCAAATTATTACATCATATGATGTAATAATAGTTTTTTTATTTTGACATATGCGGATAACACTAACGGCCTCGAAATACCGTGTAATAATCAACGGTATGAAACAATGCCTCGCTGCAACACAGTGGACCGGCGCCCAACTTGTTATAGTTATTTCATAATGAGACACGGACTATATCCGCGCCAATAGTTTCTAACAAAGACGACGCCTGTACTTTCAAATAATAGAAATTGCGTTTGCCATTTTAACATACCACGGGGACAATTTTTGCAATTTACTCAACTATTAATAATGAATTATGAAAGGGTTTTTCTAACTTGTGCCCTAGGGGCACAAGTTAAGCACATCAAAAGTACACAATGGCCCACGAAAAAGTACACAGAGATTCACATAAAAGTACAGACATGTGTACTTTTATGTGGGTCCATGTGTACTTTTGATGTACTTTTGGTGTTCTTAACTTGTGCCCCTAGGGCACAAGTTAGAAAAACCCATATGAAATTATCTTAAGCAATGTTTTGAAAACCGGGTTCGAAATCGAGCTGGTCAAGTCACCGGGCACCGGTTCAACCACCGGGTCAACCCGGTTTTCAATTTATTATTTTTTTTATTTTTTTGACTGGGTCAACCTGGGTTTTCATTAAAATTTTTTGGAAAAATGAAACCCGGCCGGGTTTCAAGAACCGGGTTGACCCGGGGCACTCAAAACCTGGCGTGTCTAACCGGTTAACCCGGTTTTTGAAACCCGGGTTTTTTTTACCCTTTTTTTGGCCGGAACCGGTCGAATTGGTTAACCCGGCCGGGTCGACCTGGGTTTGAAAACACTGATCTTAAGCCTAGTCGCCTAGACAATATGCAGGTAGCACACCGATACAATAATACAATGGTCTCGTGAAATTTTCATTGCTACATGGATAACACATGTGAATCACACTGACAAGGTATGGAACTAAAGGTAGTACCCTAGAACACACATGCATTAATTTTTGTATTGCATTGATCGATCTTTCGTTACATTACACAAATTAAGTAACATATAATGTATTAATGTACTGCGTACCTGTCGAGGTGTATTGATGATGATAATTTCACATGAGGTAGAATTTTATGTTTTAACGTTTTAGATTGTTCCAATAACTTTTGCTCAACGCTAGCTAGCGAACAACAATGTATTTTAGATCTATGTCACACACTTAAATGTTGGAAACAAAAGAAGAAGGTTCATTTTAGTAGTTCATGTGTACGCAAAGGTGGTTCAAAGATTTACATAAATTGTAGTTGACGTTGACGCAAAGATGCTTCCCAAGAAGATATTTTGTTACATCATGGAAATTTAATCATTTTTAAAGTTGTTTACGTCCTACCTAGTTACAACCGCAAAGCTTACATGATAAATGTGTCATAAGTTTATATTTGGCCAAATTAGAAAGAAAGAGACTTAAGGGGCTAATGTTGTGAAGTGTTGAATGTGTTATAAGGTTAAGTGTGGCCAAAATGAGAGAAAAAGGGATTTAATGGACTAAAGTTGCTAACTTGGAAAACTTGCATTCTAACTAGTATATCTTAGAGAATTCTACACAATTCTTCATAAATGTAGAGGGTGTTTGTGAGCGGTTATAAGAAAAGAGAAAAGAAGAATGGAGCTTGGATGATGAAGTGATGAACGAGATGAGTTCCTGTTAAGGATTAAGCCATAGCAATGATCATCCAAATTAAGTAATCTTCTTATCTTGATGTTAATGAGGGTAAGGTTTATGTATAAAATGGTTTTCATCATATGATCAAACTATGATCATATGATGATATAGAAAGGAAGTTGAGCATGTTAATAGATTATATAAACCCTTAATCATAATGTTGACTAATGTGTTAATAGGTCTTGAACTTTATGGTAAAGGATGATGATGCTAGAAGATGAATGATATTGATGATGAAGATGATGCTTATGCTCTTGGTTAGACTTAGCTTTGGAAGCTAAGGTAAGTAAACCGGTTATAATTTGATATTATAATGATTTCTATACATTATGTGTTATATGATTGTTATGATAAGGTTATTGAAGTGTTTGAATGATTGTGTGGTGAGGAAATAGATGTAGGGCTAGTTTGGCATAACTAGCAAAAGAGATTGAGAGTCTAGTTTGGATTAAGTGAAAGTGTGAAGAAAAGGTTGAGATGTAATAGTGAGGCTTATAGTGGCTAAGGTATGTACAATGTTTAATGTTGCAATGAAATGAATGGATTATGATGCTTAATATGTGAATGAGTTGTCATGTTGTAATCATTTTACTTACTAAGCATTCGTGCTTAGGTTTAATGTTTCAATGTTTTGTAGGCTATGGTGTTTATCTAAAGGCTTGGAATAAGGGTTAATGTTTGGTTATGCGAAAGGCTAAAAGATTTGTAAGAAAGTAAGAGCTTAGGTAGATACCGAGCTTAAGATCGATGTTGCACCCCCGTGAGTCATTTAAAGGTTCGTAATGGGTAAACAAGTGTCAAAATGATGAGACGAAAAGTGTTACGCTTTTAGGGGGTCATTTAAGCCCTAAGTCGTGATATTTGATCAAATATTGCCTGAAATCTTTTCTTTTGTCATTTTAGGTACTTTGGAGAAGAAATCTGAAAAAGGAAGCATTTTGAACGTTTTTTGGAGCGAAAAGTGAAGAAAACGGCAAAGTCCCAAATCAAGCTGGAAATAGTACCTGACGGCGTCAAGGCTTGCATGTGACGGCGTCACATATTGGCAAAGAGGTGGATAAAAAGTTACACGAGACGTGCCAGAATGTTTTTGGGAGTTAAAGAGTGACAGCGTCACCAAGGCCGTCAAGAGCAAAATTACACGTGACGGACAAGAGAGGAATTATACATGACGGCGTCAGATCTGGATCTAGGCAATCAGAGGGAAGCATTGGCAGCAAGTTGACGGCGTCAGGATTATAACGTGATGCCGTCAGACGTGTATTCTCTATATACATTTTTCTAATTTTCATTCATTAGGGGGAAAACTTTTGGAGGAACTTTTACCACAAACCCTAGGTCGAATTTTTATCATATTGTAGGGGTTTCAAACCCTTATTTCATCCAGTTTCAATAAAGATAAGTCTTCCAATAATCATTCAATATGTCTATATGTTGTTTGATTCTATCTTATGCTTGTCTTTACTTTAACATGCTAGGCTAGGTTTGTTTCTGTTTGCTTAGATGTAATGAAACCTAGCTATTGATTGTTGGTTGATTATTTGTTATTAATTGTATTGGATGAATGATATCGATGTTAGGCTTAAGAAAACTGGCAGACTTCCAATTGGTAACATGCTTGAACGTCTTAAGAAACATGAATCGGATGTGTACTATGATTTTAATGGTTGTATTTAATGCATGAGTGACTACTAAAGAGACCATGTTAAGAGCTAGTTGTTGGCTCGACATAGGAAGAGGTAGAAACTTGTAGAGTTGGGGAAGATCGTACACCGCCCCATGAATGGTATTAAGGAATATAATCCGTCATCTACACAATTGTAACAAACTTTCTTGTTATTTTACTTGCTTTCCATAAAATATAAAAAATACAAAAAGAATCATCCCTCACCTCTAGACCTAGTTTAATTAAGTTTTGAATCTAATGACACTATTCTCCGAGAGAACGATCAATCCCCCGGTACTTGCCACTACACTATACTACATCGGTCAGGTACACTGCCTAGTGGGGATTGCAAGCCTCTTGAGATCCTCGAGAGGTAAAACCTTTTGCGAGGGCGCAATCCCACGCATCAAGTTTTTGGCGCCGCTGCCGGGGAATAGTTATTGTTAAGGTTGAAATTTCTTTTTGTTAGGTCTACTTGCTAGATTCCTTTCTAGTAAGATTTTTATTTTATTTTTATAGGTTATCTTTAGTGTATCTTATTTCTTCGTTCCTTTGTTTGTAACCATTACCATCTGCCATCATGGAAGGTGGTAATATCTTTGAACCAATCAACCTACTACAACAAAACCCATCACAACCAAACCAACCTCCTAGACCCCGCACTTTAGGAGAGTATTCCCGTCCTAGCCACCAAGGCCATCGAAACACCATTGAGCTCACTCAAGGAGCCAATGTGTCTCCTTTGCAATTCGACACCATCCGGTTGGTGCAAAGCAGATGTGCATTCCATGGAATTCGTTCCGAAGATCCTAATCAACATGTCAAGGATTTTCTCAAAATCGTAGATTCCATAGATCTTGATGTTGAAACTCGAGAGACGACCCGATTGCATCTCTTCCAATTCTCTCTACGTGACCAAGCTAGTCAATGGCTTGAGCGTTTACCCGCGGTATCCATCACCTCTTGGGATGATATCACCACTCGTTTCCTTGCTCAATTTTTCCCACCGGGGAGAACCACCAAGCTAAGAAATGACATCTTGATGTTCCAACAACGTCAAAGTGAAACTCTCTATGAAGCATGGACTCGTTTCAAGGACTTACTCCAAAAAGTCCCTCATCATGGCATAGATCTTTGGCTCTAAGTCCAAATCTTTTATGACCGTATCAATCTCTCCACAAGACAAACAATTGACCAAGCGGCCGGTGGCAAGCTACGTGATCGAAGTGTGGAAGAATCATGGGAACTCATAGAAGATCTTGCTCTCTATGCCAACGAAAGTTGGCATAATCCATGTGATTTGAACAAAATGGTCAAGGCAATATCTTTGCCTTCGAACAATTCAAGCACTCCCGACCGTAAGATCATGGAACTTGAAGACCAAGTCAATTTTCTCATGAAATCCTACGAAGCTCCTAAACCTTTCTTCATGCGAATTATGTAGCGGCCCTCACGAAACTCATAATTGCATGGACCTTCTAAACGTGCTTTTAAGGAATTCGCATCTTCACGTGCTGAAACAATAAAGGATAGGTGGCCCACCACTAATCGTGGGCCTTGGAATTTCAGCGAGGCCTATGAAGCGTGGAAGGATAAGCCAAATTTCAGAGGGTACCAGACTCGGAGCGTATCCTTCAATGATTCTCCCCCACTCACCTGGTCCGAGCCTTATCCACCTCGAAACACACCTGAGCAAAGCTATGAAGAAACACTGCGAAAGTTTTTTCTCTCTCAAGAAACACGGCTTTCCACGCTCGAAAACTAATTTAGACAATAGCAAGCCGATATGAATAACAAGGTTTGCAACCTGTTGAATGCTATCAATGAGCGCATTGCTAGTAAATTGGCTCAGGTTGAAGAGGTCAAATCCGTCGTCATCATTAATTAGCCACCCTCACAAGGAAAAATAAAGAACCCTAGTAAACTCTTTAATCATATATCACCAAAGGTGAAGGAAACTAGAGACCCTTTTTACTCCTCAGGACCAATCCACTTTGTGAACACCATTACCACAATACCTGCTCCTAAACCCGATAAGAGCCAACAACCAACTAGGAATGGGGACCATGAAGTGGAAAGTAGAGCCCCCAAAAAGGATCACGACATGACTAAGAGCCCTGTAGACCTACCCGAGGACTCCATCACACGAGGGTCGAGCAAGAGGAAGGAGTTGAAAGAAGAATCCGAGGGGCCTAAGGAAAATCTGGGAGTTTTGGATAACTCTATTATGGAGAAGCTCGAGAAAGGCACAGTAGGGTTTTCTATTGGGTGTAGAAATTGGTTAGAGGAAGGCAACTCCAAGGTTTTTAGGATTTCTTGCACCACTAGGAAAAAGCTTATAACTGATGCCTACATAGATCCTGACCTCCCAATAAATGCGATCTTTCTCTCCCTTTACAACGAAGCCTTCCCTGAATAGATTACGTGTAAAGGATTCAATAGCGCTAGGATAGACAAAAGGTTACCAATTATGATTGGAGGATTCGTCTATGACATTGATCTAACCGTGACCGATGACATGGATTCATTCATTAGTCCGAAATTAACTAACCTCGTCCTCGGAAAACCATTTGTAAAAGAAACAGGGGTGACCCTAGATGAGAGCGATGGTAGTGCTCTATTTACCAATGGCGTCAGGAAGGTGATTTTTTGTAAGGGAAATAAGGAAGTGTATGAATACCAACCATAATTGGATTGTAATACAAGTGGATTACAAGGTAGAAGGTCGGGAAAGATAAAGTGACGTGATCCGAATAACCTCAAAATCCCTTTTATGATCGTTCACAAGCATTTTTATAATGTCTACATTGATGTGTGCCTGCCCAAGAATGTTATGTCCTTGTTCTATTACAACAATATTTGTAGATGGGGGTTATTTATAAAGGAGAAAATGTTGTCGGTAAAGATCATGAAGTGCTAATATTTTTGGGAAATATGACATTCATAATAGACTTTACGATCGTGGACAACATTGAAGATTATATTGACCCTAGGTTATCGTAAGTTGTTTTCGGGGCGCCCTTTTCTGAAATCACTAACTTAATGGTTGATGACCGGAACAGAATCATGACTTTCACTGATGGGATTAGGAGAATCTCATACCAAACGCCATATAAGATGAAAGATTTCGAAGAAGTTGATTATGACGGGCTTGATAAGCTAGGTTCCCAACTTGTTTTATGAGATGATGATTGATTGAGCCAAAACAGTCAGATAATATTAACCATGTGAATTTGGTCAACAAAGTCAAACAGTCTAAGGTCAATGCTCCGTGGATAGTATAGTTTTTTGTCCCGACGAGATTGCAATGGTGCTTGAAAACGTTTATGGGAATGAGTGGCACTGAGGACAGTAACCAAAGATGATTTGGAATTGATTATACTACTGATTACTTGGTATTAGAACAACTGAAATAGTATTAACAATTACAGAAACACAAATATGATTACAAGTACACAAATTGGAAATCAGAAATGTTTACAAACAGAAGAAAAAGTGAGTTTTAAACACTTTACAACTACAGGGGGTGCAAATGAAAATTTTACAAACTTAATTATCAATGAAAACTAAATTAAAAAGAAAATTATTTTTTTTGATTATTTTATTATTTAATATTAATTATTTAAATAAAACTATTTAACTATTTAATTAAAACTAATTAACTTAAAAACTTTACAATACAAATTTAAACTAGGAAATTGCAAAATTAATTTCTAAAATTCTAAAATGACTTAAAATTAATTTAAAAACTAAAAATAAATATTTTTGTCTTTTTTGAAGTTTTTAATAATTAAATACTAATTATATTAATTAAACTATTTAAACTAATTTAAATTACTAATAATACTACAAATGACCTAGAAAATTCTGAGAAAATTTATAAAACTAATTAACCATCTCAGGAATCCTAAAAAATTATAAAAAACTTATAAAATTTAATTTTAGACTATTTTACTAATTATTTACTAATTTATTAATTAATATTTAATTTAACTAAATTAATTAAGAAAATTAGATAATGAACATTAGTAATTAAGAAACAATTTTCTAAAAATACTTAATGATTTATAAAACCTAGAAAATTAATAAAAAGGTACTGTTGTTAATTAAAAATTAATAAAACTATTTAATATACTAATATTTCTTAATTATTAATTAAATTAATTTTAATTCTAATAATTACTAAATTAAAAGAGAAAAATCAAGGAAAATTACTGAAAATACTTTCAGATAAAAGAAAATTAAGAAAACTATAAAAATGATGAAGTTCTTAATAATAAGCTAAAAAATAATTAAAAAGATAAATCCTATTAAATAGAAGCTATCACTATTTTTAAAGTTGGTTTCTGTTGGTTTTTCTTTTGGAAAACTATTTTATACCTAAAAACATGAAACTTTTGTTAAAACAAATTTTCCCAAGCTTAAAAATAAGCAAAATGGACACATAAAGGCTTAAAAGTTGACTTTAGTTAACTTAAGCTAGAAATAAGCTTCTGTGGGGTCTACAGATATGGATTATAGTTTAAACTAGTTAAGTGAACTGAATTAATCAAGAAAAAACAAGTTAGGACCTCAGAATAAGCCAATAAGCATGAATAAGCAATTGAAATACTTGTTTCAACACAAAAATTGGGACAGATTTGGAGGGGGAAAAAAGGTAGGGGCAAGAGAGCTTAAGCGCACAATCTTGCTTGGACTAGGTAGAGGGCCAGTTGGGGAGTACAAGGAACCAAAAATCACCCTGCGTGGCTGATTGGCTCCAAACAGTCAACCTAAATTGACCAGGGATGGTTAACAAGGTCAAGCTGCCTAGAGTCAATGCTCCGCGGAATATAGTGGTTTCCCCGGGTCGTTATGTCCCGACGAGGTGTGGATTGTATTCAAACGGGTTTGTGATCGGGTGAATCTGGATGGAAAGGGTTTTGAGATTGATTAAACTAAGGAATATACAAAGAAATAGCTTAAATAAGCTATATAAACAAGACTGGAAGTTTGGAAAAACCAGAAACGTTTAAAACTTAAAACGCGTATGTTTACATTTAAATAAAACGTAAACGTACAAAATAAAACGTAAAAACTGAAATCTGAAAACACCCAGGGGTGAAAATGACTTTTTTACAAACTAAAAGATAAAAGAAAATTTTTAGAAAAAGAAAATAAATTTTTACACTAATTAATTATTTATTATTAATTAAATACTAGTTAATACTAATTATTAATTCTTGAATAACTTAAATACAATATTATATTAATTAAATACTAGAAAAATGAAAATAAAATTTCTAAAATTATAAAATAACTAAAAACAAGTTTTAAAACTAAAAATAAGTTGTTTTGTCTTTTTATGATGTTTATATTAATTAATTACTAATTAATTATTAATTACCTAATTAAACTCTTTTAAATTAAGAAAAATAGAAAATGAACAGTAAAAATTATAAGAAAATTTCTAAAATTATTTTACATTATATAAAAGCTAGGAAAAATATAAAAATTAGGTTTTACTTAATAAAAACTAATTATGCTATTTAAAACTAATTATTAATTAATAATTAATAAAACTAAGATTAATTCTAATAAATACTACATAATAAAATAAAAATCTGAGAAAATTACTATAAATACTTTAATATAATAGGAATTTAAGAAAAATATAAAATAGCTAAGTACTTAATAAAAATTTAAAAATGAAAATTAAAATTAAATTACATTAAATAGAAACTATCACTTAAAAATAAAACTTGATTTTTTTGGAATTTTCCTTTTGGAAACTTGATTTATACCTAAAAGTGGAAACGTTTTGTAAAAACAATCTTGGTGGTACTCAGAAATAAGCACAACAAGTGCTTATTTCTTATACAGTTGACTTTGGTCAACTGTCTAAGCTATAAGCTTGAAATAAGCTCAAAGCTGAGAACCAGGTGTGGATTTAGGTGGACACATGTCCAATGAGTAGAAATAAGCCAGAAACAACTAAACCAAACCACTGAATAAGCAAAATAAGATGATTAAGCTAAATGAGCACTTTGCTCAACTCAGAAAAAGGGACAAAGTTTATGGCCCTAGCAGCCCTAGCAAAAGGAGTTCAAAACTCAAAAATAAGCTTAGGGACTTGAAGATGAGCTTATTGGCTTCTCAAAAATCCAATAAGCTAATTGTGGGGCCCAATGTGTAGACCATGAGAGGCCATGAAAGTTGAGGTTTGAGCCTAGTGGACTGTGCACAGGGGTGAACCTTGCCCTGCAAGTGATTTTGGCAGGGTGTGGGGGCCAAATGAAAAATTGCAAAAATATATGGAGGGTGGAATCTCAAATTTAAGCTGGTAGACAACAATTACAAACAAGTTTCAAGTCTTAATCTAAACACACAAAAATCAAATTAATTATGTGAACTTTTGGAAAAATCTGAAAGGAGCCAATTTGACTTTTGAAGAAAACTTAAAGTTTGACTTATTTGAACTTTAGTTGATCATTAATAACTGTAAACATGTTTATGAGTTACAAAATGATGAAAATGAATTACCTTAACTACTTATGAACTATTGTGCAAGCCTTTGGGATTCAAAATCCTTGACAGTTAACTGTCATGGGATGAAATGTGAGATTTTGACTTTTGCTTTGATAATGACCAAGGTGATGATTAACTTGAAGCTATATGAACCTAAATGACTTAGTGGGATCAACTGTTACACTAATAAACAACAAGGACACAGCAGAAAAGCTAGAACCAAACACTCCTATAAAAATCTGTTTTGAGGTTTTATGAGGGAAACCAACAATTTGATCCAAGAAGCTGAACAATTAACTTACAATAACATTACCCAAACCTAAATTAACTAATTTAAACAACAATTGAAGTCTCTAAATATTGAATGCCAAATAAAATTAAAAGATGCTTACAATGGCAGTTAACTGAGAAACAAGTCACCAGGGCTCAAACACACATCCTAGTACCTCCCATGAGGTATCTAAAACCATATGAACCATACATCCACCCTGCTTCCATTTTGAATTAACTCATTCACCATTTTTTATTTTTTTGCTTTTGATTTTCTTTAATTATTTTTTTTTTCTTTTTCTTTCTTTCTGAGTATTGTTTGCTTTTGTTTTGATTTAACTGACTTAAATAGACTTAAAGTAAGTTTATGAGATCAAGTAAACAACACTTGAACAAAGAAACAACAAACTTGAATTTTTGGTGAAAATACGAATTTGCACAAACTTGAATGAAACTTTAATTGAACTTAAAATTTGGAATTACAAAGGTAAATTAGACTATAAAACAGAAGTTACAAAGGTAAAGAGTGATTACATTAAAATTACACTACTAAACTAATTAATACTACCTTAATACTACACTACTTGCTTCTTCTCCTTTTTTTCTTCCTTTAAATAGACCTTGGAAGGTTTCCTTGACTTTCTCACATGTTCCTGACCATTAGATTAGCTGCAAAAGATCTCAACCCTTCAAATTTTGTTTTGGCGGGATAGCAGGGATTGGCAGTTGTGGTGTTGGTGGGTGCATTTATGAGGAGGGGGGATGTATGGGTGTAGGTGTGGGAATTAATTGAAGTTGGTGAGTTGGTGAAGACTTTGGAGGAGGGGGGAAACACAGCTCCATGGATTAAGGGTGTTAATGGAGGTTAGGGATGGGGGTGTACAGTGTTTGAGGGGGGTGAGGGTTGACTGCCTTTGACCGGGGCTAATATCAAAAAGGGTGGGAGTTGGTTTGGGCTTGGTGGGCTGGTTGGTGATTGGGTTTGGTTTTGTTATTTGGGTTAAATAATTAAAAGGGCCCGTTTGGTTAATTTGCAAGACACCACAAGGACCATTTTTGTAATTTACCCAAAGTTATGGGCTGTAAATGTAATTTTCACAAAGTATTCACAAGGACTCATTTTGACAACATTGGAATATTACAAAGATGAAAATTAATATTTTCCAAAATAAAATACCCGGGGACTAATTTTGCAAATTTCCAAACTTTGGGGACTAAACTTGTAATTTTCTCAAAATTTTCATCCAGGGATTAAAAGTGACACATGTGAATTCCCAAAGACCCAAAGTGATTTTTCATTCAAAAATATCCCACCAGGGACCAAATCTGCCAAAGTTTGAAACTCCAGGGACCAAACTGTAAATTTCCAAAACTTTTCCAATTTTTCACCAAAGGACTAAATATGACAACTTATGATTTCAATAGGACCTTTGGTGATAATTTTTCATATTTTGAATGACCAGGGACTAGTTTTGTAATTTTTATGAAAGTTGGGGGACTGAAACTGCCAATTTTGCAAACTTTGTACGTTTTTCATTTATTTTTGCTCATTTTGCATCTAAAACATATAAAATACAATTTTGAAATATTTTTGGTATTTTGATGCATTTCTGAGTGTTTTTGTATGTTTTGCAGTCCAGATTTGACCAAAAATGACGAGTGTTTGAGCACTCATCAATCCCCCACACTAAACTATTGCTAGTCCCTAGCAATAACTGTTTTGAAAACTTGATGGATTTTAAACTCTTTACCAAAAGCCATCACTTCTGGAGTAGCCAGGTGTGAGAATTGTGGTACACCTGATAACCGTGTGATTTTGAGCAAACCACTAGCTGTCAACAGATTTGATTAGTCTTTACCAAAAGCCGTTTGCTTCTGGACTAGCCAACTCTTAATGGAATAGTCAACATCTTGGTGAGCTGATTACCAATTATGGATTTTCCACTGCCTTTACCACAAGCCATAATCTTGCGGGCTAGCCAACTCATTCGCTTTATGGGATATGGGGAGTTGAGGAACCATACAATTTTGGGCAAATTGCAAGCCATAAACGGATTTGAGATGTCTTTACCAAGAGCCATTTGCTCCTGGACTAGCCAATCCCTTTTGTCGGTTAGACAAGGCGGACTGATTACCACAAAAATTTTGAAGCACTAGTGAAAATTTTTTGAAAATTTTTTGAAATTTTGGCTAAAAACGGGGGTATTATATGGTAAAATGTGATAAAATTCGCTAGAATAGCGAATACCCCCCACACTTAGCATGAATATTGTCCTCAATATTCAAAGTCCCGGCTATTATGCCGACATTTTGAACGTAAAAGGGCAACATTACAAGCTAAGCGTGGAAAACACCATTTTGTATTTTCACTTCATAAGTAACCATAGCATGAGGGACTCCCCCACACTTAGGGTGAAAACCCTATAGGCATGCTACTGTTTTTGTTTACCGAGTCGCTAGCTTGACTCGACCCCGAATTCATTTGTCCTTGGGGAAGTATGATGTGGAATAGACAATCTCAATCGGACTTTCATTCAAGATGTTTGGACAAACATTTGAAGCACGTGAAAGTTCCACCCCGATGAGATAAGTATCTGGCTCAAGATAATGATACATGAAAATGCCGGGATCAAAGATGGTTTCCTCATTCCCGAAGGAGTGAAGAAGAGAAGAAGTCACCTTATAGGTGAAGAAAAGGAAGAAAATCATGATGAAAATCATGAGTTGATCTTCTTCCTCGAGATCAGGCCCATTAGCTTGAGTTTGGATTTTAAGGGCTAAGCTCAAAAACATCCCGGGATGGTGGGTAGGAATTTGCAAATCCTCACGATTGAGTGTATCTCCCCCTGGGCTATCATACTCCGTAGGAGTCATGATAAGGTGATCAATGATGGGCTCAGCAGATATTTCATCAACATCACTAATGTCTCCATAAGATAAAGTCTTTTCATTGGTGGGTGAATCACTAAGCCCGATATTGAGATAAGAATTGAGTGATGGATCATCATCATTTAATAAGCTTTCAAGGAAAAGAATATCCCCCTCAGAATCAAGATAGTTATCATCAACTTCATACGAAGTTGAACTATCTAGGGCAAGGAATGCTTCGACTTCTTCCATATCATCTTTGAAATCAAAGTGATCATCATTACATCCTGATGGAAGTGAGTTGGTGTGAGTGAGTTCATCGATGAACTCCTCGAGAAGAAAGTCAACATTAGAGTGGGGAATAGATGCATCAACATACTCAATGCCTCCATAAGATAAACAATCATCACTAGAATCAGAGACAGTCTCAATTTGATCATTTGGATTATAAGGGTGAGAAGGAATATCACACACTTGATCAAAAGTCCCCTGTGACTCTCTCAGGATTGGGACAAGGATCTCAACACTAGACTTTATTAATTCGTCCGATTCCTTATTAGGAACAGTGCTAAGATGCTCATCCCCCATGTTTAGAGAGTGAGTGTGAACTTCGGGTGTGATAACAACAACCTGAGGGAGATGAGAGGAGCTAGCATTCATGGATTGTACAAGTTCCATTTGATCTTCTGCTAGTAATTTCCCCGTCTCATTATTTTCTCCCTGATTTTCAATGAGAGGAATCACAAATGATGAATCTGACGAACCCTTATAAAATTGAAGGATATCAAGGGTGTCGTCATTATCACTATCATCATCACAGTATAGAAGAGCAGCTTAACGAAATTTGGCACGTGTTATAGCTGCTTGTTCTAAGACAAGTAGTTCCTCCCTACTCAATTCGTTTCTAGCCTCTCGTTCCTCAGCAAGTAATTCTGCCATAGATTTCTCACGAGAGTCTTGAAACGATGTGGTAACCAACTCCTCCTTAAGTTCTTTCAATATATCAAGAGCTTTTAGTAAAAGGTCTTGCTCAGTATCATGAGGAGTTGTGTGAATCATTTGGTACTGTGGAGGTGGGTCTGAAAACGAAGAGTCGTAATTGTTACAAGGAAATGGATTCCTTGTTTGACAATCCAAACTAGAGTGTGGACCTCCACAGTAATCACAACAGTGAAACTGATGTGGCTGTGGGTGGTAAGTGCTAGAGTTATAATTGTTACCAAGAAACTGCTCATAGACAAGCGTGTTTCCCGATTGACAATCGGAACTGTAATGTGAACCACCACAGTACTCACAACAGTAAAATTGTTGAGTCTCATGGTGTGGTAACTGATGGAATAAATCAGTTGTGTCATGGTAGGAATTGGGATTCTGGTTATAGACAGACCCGTTTCCCGACTCTACCATGCCACAGCTGGGGCAATTGCCACCATTATAAGGATTACCACACCATTGGCAAACCAGAAAGTGTGGATGAGACATAGAAAGAATCAAATGGTTTGGGAGGGGTAGGGATGAAGAATCAAAGATGTGAGAGGGTAAAGGTGAATATTTTTGGGTTTTTGGAAAGACATTTTATACAAATGAGAAAGAAAATGTTTTTGTGTTTTTTTGTGTTCATTGAAAACTGAGTTTAAAATGTTTTCGGGAACGGTTTTGGGTTTTTATAAGAAAATATGAAAAGAATATGAACAAGGGATGGATAAATGTACAATGGAACGAATTCCGAAAGCACTAATCAGAAAAACCGTTTAGAAAACGCACACAACCTCCCCGGCAACGGCGTCAAAATTTGATTGGCTCCAAACGGTCAACCTAAATTGACCAGGGATGGTCAACAAGGTCAAGCTGCCTAGAGTCAATGCTCCGCGGAATATAGTGGTTTCCCCGGGTCGTTGTGTCCCGACGAGGTGTGGATTGTATTCAAACGGGTTTGTGATCGGGTGAATCTGGATGGAAAGGGTTTTGAGATTGATTAAACTAAGGAATCTACAAAGAAATAGCTTAAATAAGCTATATATACAAGACTGGAAGTTTGGAAAAACCAGAAACGCTTAATACTTAAAACGCGTACATTTACATTTAAATAAAATGTAAACGTACAAAATAAAACGTAAAAACTGAAATCTGAAAACACCCAGGGAGTGAAAATGACTTTTTTACAAACTAAAAGATAAAAGAAAATTTTTAGAAAAAGAAAATAAATTTTTACACTAATTAATTATTTATTATTAATTAAATACTAGTTAATACTAATTATTAATTCTTAAATAACTTAAATACAATATTATATTAATTAAATACTATAAAAATGAAAATAAAATTTCTAAAATTATAAAATAACTAAAAACAAGTTTTAAAACTAAAAATAAGTATTTTTTTTGTCTTTTTATGATTTTTATATTAATTAATTACTAATTAATTATTAATTACCTAATTAAACTATTTTAAATTAAGAAAAATAGAAAATGAACAGTAAAAATTATAAGAAAATTCCTAAAATTATTTTACGTTATATAAAAGCTAGGAAAAATATAAAAATTAGGTTTTACTTAATAAAAACTAATTATGCTATTTAAAACTAATTATTAATTAATAATTAATAAAACTAAGATTAATTCTAATAAATACTAAATAATAAAATAAAAATATGAGAAAATTACTATAAATACTTTAATATAATAGGAATTTAAGAAAAATATAAAATAGCTAAGTACTTAATAAAAATTTAAAAATAAAAATTAAAATTAAATTACATTAAATAGAAACTATCACTTAAAAATAAAACTTGATTTTTTTGGAATTTTCTTTTTGGAAACTTGATTTATACCTAAAAGTGGAAACTTTTTGTAAAAACAATCTTGGTGGTACTCAGAAATAAGCACAACAAGTGCTTATTTCTTAGACAGTTGACTTTGGTCAACTGTCTAAGCTATAAGCTTGAAATAAGCTCAAAGCTGAGAACCAGGTGTGGATTTAGGTGGATACATGTCCAATGAGTAGAAATAATCCAGAAACAACTAGACCAAACCACTGAATAAGCAAAATAAGATGATTAAGCTAAATGAGCACTTTGCTCAACTCAGAAAAAGGGACAAAGTTTATGGCCCTAGCAGCCCTAGCAAAAGGAGTTCAAAACTCAAAATAAGCTTAGGGACTTGAAGATGAGCTTATTGGCTTCTCAAAAAGCCAATAAGCTAATTGTGGGGCCCACTGTGTAGACCATGAGAGGCCATGAAAGTTGGGGTCTGAGCCTGGTGGACTGTGCACAGGGGTGAACCTTGCCCTGCAAGTGATTTTGGCAGGGTGTGGGGGCCAAATGAAAAATTGCAAAAATATATGGAGGGTGGAATCTCAAATGTAAGCTGGTAGACAACAATTTCAAACAAGTTTCAAGTCTTAATCTAAAACACAAAAATCAAATTAATTATGTGAACTTTTGGAAAAATCTGAAAGGAGCCAATTTGACTTTTGAAGAAAACTTAAAGTTTGACTTATTTGAACTTTAGTTGATCATTAATAACTGTAAACATGTTTATGAGTTACAAAATGATGAAAATGAATTACCTTAACTACTTATGAACTATTGTGCAAGCCTTTGGGATTCAAAATCCTTGACAGTTAACTGTCATGGGATGAAATGTGAGATTTTGACTTTTGCTTTCATAATGACCAAGGTGATGATTAACTTGAAGCTATATGAACCTAAATGACTTAGTGGGATCAACTGTTACACTAATAAACAACAAGGACACAACAGAAAAGCTAGAACCAAACACTCCTATAAAAATCTGTTTTGAGGTTTTATGAGGGAAACCAACAATTTGATCCAAGAAGCTGAACAATTAACTTACAATAACATTACCCAAACCTAAATTAACTAATTTAAACAACAATTGAAGTCTCTAAATATTGAATGCCAAATAAAATTGAAAGATGCTTACAATGGCAGTTAACTGAGAAACAAGTCACCAGGGCTCAAACACACATCCTAGTACCTCCCATGAGGTATCTAAAACCATATGAACCATACATCCACCCTGCTTCCATTCTGAATCAACTCATTCACCATTTTTTATTTTTTTGCTTTTGATTTTCTTTAATATTTTTTTTCTTTTTCTTTCTTTCTGAGTATTGTTTGCTTTTGTTTTGATTTAACTAACTTAAATAGACTTAAAGTAAGTTTATGAGATCAAGTAAACAACACTTGAACAAAGAAACAACAAACTTGAATTTTTGGTGAAAATACGAATTTGCACAAACTTGAATGAAACTTTAATTGAACTTAAAATTTAGAATTACAAAGGTAAATTAGACTATAAAACAGAAGTTACAAAGGTAAAGAGTGATTACATTAAAATTACACTACTAAACTAATTAATACTACCCTAATACTACACTACTTGCTGCTTCTCCTTTTTTTCTTCCTTTAAATAGACGTTGGAAGGTTTCCTTGACTTTCTCACATGTTCCTGACCATTGGATTAGCTGCAAAAGATCTCAACCCTTCAAATTTTGTTTTGGCGGGAAAGCAGGGATTGGCAGTTGTGGTGTTGGTGGGTGCATTTATGAGGAGGGGGGATGTATGGGTGTAGGTGTGGGAATTAATTGAAGTTGGTGAGTTGGTGAAGACTTTGGAGGAGGGGGGAAACACAGCTCCATGGATTAAGGGTGTTAATGGAGGTTAGGGATGGGGGTATATAGTGTTTGAGGGGGGTGAGGGGTGACTGCCTTTGACCGGGGCTAATATCAAAAAAGGTGGGAGTTGGTTTGGGCTTGGTGGGCTGGTTGGTGATTGGGTTTGGTTTTGTTATTTGGGTTAAATAATTAAAAGGGTCCGTTTGGTTAATTTGAAAAACACCACAAGGACCATTTTTGTAATTTACCAAAAGTTGTGGGCTGTAATTGTAATTTTCACAAAGTATTCACAAGGACTCATTTTGACAACATTGGAATATTACAAAGATGAAAATTAATATTTTCCAAAATAAAATACCCGGGGACTAATTTTGCAAATTTCCAAACTCCGGGGACTAAACTTGTAATTTTCTCAAAATTTTCATCCAGGGATTAAAAGTGACACATGTGAATTCCCAAAGACCCAAAATGATTTTTCATTCAAAACTATCCCACCAGGGACCAAATCTGCCAAAGCTTGAAACTTCAGGGACCAAACTGTAAATTTCCAAAACTTTTCCAATTTTTCACCAAAGGATTAAATATGACAACTTATGATTTCAATAGGACCTTTGGTGATAATTTTCCATATTTTGAATGACCAGGAACTAGTTTTGTAATTTTTATGAAAGTTGGGGGACTGAAACTGCCAATTTTGCAAACTTTGTACGTTTTTCATTTGTTTTTGCTCATTTTGCATCTAAAACATATAAAACACAATTTTGAAATATTTTTGGTATTTTGATGCATTTCTGAGTGTTTTTGTATGTTTTGCAGTTCAGACTTGACCAAAAATGATGAGTGTTTGAGCACTCATCAGTGGCCCACTTATGATGTCTGTGGGACCCACCAAAGTGGTGGCAGTGGGGTGGTTCAGCAGCTGCACAGGGGAGCAGCCCCACCCTGCAGCTGTGTTTGAGGGCTTGTGGGGCCCACACAAAAAATCATAAAAATAAGCTGTATGTGGGAATCCAAAGCTTAGCTGGAGTACTATGAGTTGTGAAAAGCTTGAAGTCTAAATTGCAATCTAAAAATCAGGAAAATTCCTACAATTTTTGGAAATTCTGCACTAAGTGGAATTTTGACTTTTTATATAAACTAGTTAGTTTGACTAATATGGGATTCTAGGGGATCTAAACTATTGATTATGTTGAATTAACTTAGATTAAGACTAAATTAAGTGAACTTAACAAGTTTTAACCTAAATTACAAGCTATGCTACCTTCAAAATCTCAATAGTTAACTGTGAAGGGAATTGAAAGAGATTTTTGACTATTCTAACTATGACCTGTGGTATTTATGCTTCTACTAACCTACTATGGACTAATTCAATCTATTAAACTAAAACAACCACCAAACAACAACAAGAAAACAGGAAACAATCATGATCGAAACACCCCTACTAAAACTGTTTTTGAGATTTTATAAGATTTTGAGTGTGTTTTGCTATTTCAGTGATACAAGATGATTACATAAGATCCATTGAACTATTTTAACTGATTTTAAACCAAATTCATTCACCATTAAACACAAATGCTAGATTGTGCTATTTATGAAAATTCAACAGTTAAAACTCATAGTACTCCAGCTAAGCTTTGGATTCCCACATACAGCTAGATTGGCTCCAAACGGTCAACCTAATTGACCTGGTAAATGGTCAACAAAGTCAAAAAGCTTAGAATCAATCTCCGCGGAATATAGTGTTTCCCTGTGTCGTTATGTCCCGACGAGGTGTGAATTGTTATCAAAAATGTTTATGATCTGGTGAATTTGGACAAAAAGGGGTTTGAGATTGGTTATACTAAGGAATCTACAAGGAAATAGCTTAAATAAGCTATATGAACAAAACTAGAATTTTGGAAAAACCCAGAAACGTTTAAAACCTAAAACGCGTATGTTTACATTTAAACTAACATAAACGTACAAAACAAAAAGTGAAAACAGAAATCTGAAAACCTACTGGGGGTGAAAATGATTTTTTTACAAAGCTAAGGATAAAAGAAAATTTTTAGAAAAAGAAACTAAATTTTTACACTAATTAATTATTTAATATTAATTAAATACTATGTAATACTAATTATTAATATTTAAATAACTTAAATACAATTCAATATTATTTTAATACTAGAAAAATGAAAATTAAATTTCTAAAATTATAAAATAACTGAAAACAAAATTTAAAACTAGAAATATGTCTTTTTGTCTTTTTGTGATTTTTATAATAATTAATTACTAATTATATTAATTAAACTATTTAAACTATTTTTAAATTACTAATAAAACTAAAAGTGACTAGAAAATTATAGAAAAATTTATAAAACTAATTAACCATTACAGTAATCTTAAAAAATTATAAAATGTTCCTAAAAATTATATTTAGACTATTTTACTAATTATTATATTAAATATTAATTAATTACTAATTAAACTATTTAAATTATAAAAACTAATAGATGAACAGTAAAAATTATCAGAAAATTCCTAAAATTATATTATATTATATAAAGGATATGAAAAATATAAAACTAGGTGTTACTTTATAAAAACTAAATTTGCTATTTAATACTTAATTATTAATTAATTATTAATAAAACTAATATTAAATCTAGTTAATACTAAATGACAATATAAAAATCTGGAAAAATTACTGAAATTACTTTAATATAAAAGAAAATTAAGAAAATTATAAAAATGCAAAGTTCTTAATAAAAATATAAAATTGAAAATTAAAAAGCTAAATAAAATTAAATAGAAACTATCACTTATAATTAAATTGATTTTTCTGGATTTTTCTTTTTCCAAACTATTTTAACACTAAAAAATAACACCTTTTACAAAAACAAAAGGCTGGGAACTCCAAGATAAGCACTTTGAGTGCTTAATTCCTAAACTGTTTGACTTTTGGTCAAACTAGCCCAGGAAAAGCTTGAATAAGCTACTAGGGGGACACAAGCCATAGATTAAGCTGAAAGCCACTTAGGTGAACTTGAATGAGGCTAAATTAACAAGAAACTAACACTGATAAGCTAGGAAGGAACAAATAAGCAAACCAATTTCCCCTGTTTGAACAGCAGGACTACAGTCAATGATAGGGTCAATTTAAGCTTATGAAATAAGCTAAAAAGCACATCTTAAGGACTGAGATAGAAAGCTGGGTTGAAGGGCTATTGAAAGACCCTAAATTAACAGGATAAGATCCACACATAAGCTCTTGAGAAGCCTGTGAAAGAGCCTCAAATACACTGAAACTCAGTATATGCTAAAAGATGGGACAAAGTAAAAGCTACTAGCAAGCTTATCTATTAAGCTAATAAGCTCAAAATAAGTTAAAATCCTACAAGCTGGGCAAAAGGGCTTTCCAAAAAGCCAAACTTCATACAGTGGGACCCATAGGTAAGCTTATGAGAAGCCAATGAAATACACCAAATACTCTGAGTATTCAGGGCATGCTGAGAAATGGACAACAATAAAAGCTAAATGCAGGCTTATCTAATAAGCTGCAAAGTGCTAAATAAGCTTTGGATTAAAGAAACTAGCAGATAAACATCGCAGAGAACTAAATCTCTTAAGCTAGGTCCAAAAGATAAGCTTTTTGTGAGCTTATGAAAAGTGGTTGAAACAAACAACTACCCTGTGCAGGGCAACTTTTATTCAAACAGGCCAAAAGAAGAAGCAAATAAGCACTGATAGAAAAATCATAAAAATAAAGTAAAATAAGAATTAACAAGCTGAGTTTCCAAATATTTAAAATCCAAGAGATCTAAGGCTGAGGTTAAAAACTGAAACCATTAAAAATATCACCAAAACTTGGAAAACTGCCAATCCATGAAACTTTGACTTTTTGAAATAAAACCTTCCTTTGACTAATTTGAACTTCTATGGATCCCTACTGATTATATATGATGTCATAAGCTATAATTAACCTAAATTAAGCTAAATATACCATTTATAAGATAAAATGAAGGTTTGTTGGTCTCAAATCCCTCATAGTTAACTGTGAGAGTTCTTAAACTATTATTTTGACTTCCTGCTACTTGATACCAAGGTTTTATGATCAGTTACACTTACTAGGACCTAACCTATCATACTGCAACACTAGTCAACCATAGTAACAACCATCAACCATTGGGAATAGGTTATCCCAAACACCCCTATGAAATCTGATTATGGATTTTTTGTGAAACAAACCTACAATTTGAACCTTAAACCTAAGCACTAAACTCACACTCACATTAAACAAGCATAATTGAACTAGGATAAGCAATATCTTACACTAAACTAGTCATTATAAAAGAGAGAGCAGGATTGGTAATGGAAACTTACTTGAGCAAACACACATGTAATTGGAAATGAACTAGGCTGTGAGATAGGTTCATTCAAGCTATGGAGCAGCTTAATGAGCTTATCCAGAGGGTGTTTTAGCTTATACAAGCTTATTCCCTCAGCTTATTGCTAATTTTCTTTTTATTTTTGATTTTTTTTGTATTTTTTCTTTTTATGATTTCCACTATACTAAATCACCTATAAACTTTCAAAAGCTCGCAATTAAGCTTCTGTGAGCTTAAACTAACAAGAAATAACAGCTTAAAGCATCTCAATAACAATTTGGAATTTTACTTAAAACACAACTTTGGAATTTAAAACTGAAACTTTGAAATTTAAAGATGGAATAAGTTTCTAATACATTGAGATTGGCAAATACAGAGCTTTCAAACTAAAAATTATTATAAAGACAGATCATTAAGCTAAATTAACATTAACTAGACTACTCAAACCTATTCTACATTATCTAATACTCTTTTCTTCAAATACATAGGTCCTGGAGGGTACCACTCTCTTTCCCACCAATTTCCAGCCGTTGGATGGCTTGGGACAATTTCAGCCTTTGAAAACGAGTTTGGCGGGAAAATTATTTTTGGCAGGTGTGGGTAACTTGGATGAGAGGTGAGCATTAAATGAAGTTTGGTTTTAGTGGTGGGCAGGGGAGACAAGGGATGGGGAGAGTGAGTTAGAGTGATGGAGGGTAGAGTGTGGCAGGTTGTTTGCAGGGTTCATGTGGGGGAAGGAGGTGGAGGTCAAAGGGGTGTTTGACCGTTTAATATTAAAAATGGGGTGGAGTTTGTTTTGTGTGGGCTTAGGATAGTGATTGGGCTGTGGATGGGCTAAGGGAGATATAAGGGATTGGATTGGATTGTTTTATGTTTTGGGTTAAATATTACGAAGGGGTGGAGGTCAAAGGGGTGTTTGACCGTTTAATATTAAAAACGGGGTGGAGTTTGTTTTGTGCGGGCTTAGGACAGTGATTGGGCTGTGGATGGGCTAAGGGAGATATAAGGGATTGGATTGGATTGTTTTATGTTTTGGGTTAAATATTACGAAGGGTCCGTTTGGTAACTTAGTGAAAAACAATCAAGGACCATTTGTAAAATTACTGAAAATTGAGGGTTAGGTTTTGTAACTTCTCCAAACTTATCCAAGGATAAAACTTGCCATATATCAATATCCCAAGGACCATAAAGTGAATTTTCCTAAAATGAGATTTCCGGGGACCAAATATGTCAATTTTCAAAGCTGTGGGGACTAATCATGTAATTTTATCAAAATTTTCATCCAGGGATTAAAAGTGACACATGTGAATTCCCAAGGACCATATTTGACTTTTTCTCCAAAATTGAACTCCCAGGGGCCAAAACTGCCAAAATCTAAAAGTACAGGGACTAAACTTGTAATTTCTAAAACTTTTGAGATTTTTCACCAAAGGACTAAATATGACAACTTATGAATTTAAAAGGACATTTGGTGATTTTTCTATCCAAATAAATGCTCAGGGACTATTTTTGCCAAATTTTGAAAGTTGGGGGACTGAAACTGCTAATTTTGGAAACTTTGTACGTTTTTCATCTGTTTTACTATTTTTGCATCTAAAACATATAAAACACGATTTTGAAATATTTTCAGTATTTTGATGTATTTCTGAGTGTTTTTGTATGTTTTGCAGTTCAGATTTGACCAAAAATGATGAGTGTTTGAGCACTCATCAATCCCCCACACTAAAATATTGCTAGTCCCTAGCAATAAACTGTTTTGAAAACTTAATGGATTTTAATCTCTTTACCAAAAGCCATTACTTTTGGAGTAGCCAAATGTATCAGTTCAAGTAAGAACTATGGTCCACTTGATAACCATGTGATTTTGAGCAAACCACCAGCTGTCAACGGATTTGATTTGTCTTTACCAAAAGCCGTTTGCTTCTGTACTAGCCAACTCTTGATGGAATAGTCAACATCTTGGTGAGCTGATTACCAATTATGGTTTTTCCACTGCCTTTACCACAAGCCATAGTCTTGCGGGCTAGCCAACTCTTTCACTTTTTAGGATATGGCGAGTTGAGATACCATACAATTTTGGGCAAATTGCAAGCTGTAAATGGATTTGATATATCTTTACCAAGAGCCGTTTGCTCCTGGATTAGCCAATCCTTTTGTCGTTTAGACATGGCGGACAGATAACCACAAAAAATTTTGAACTCAAGTGAAATTCTTTTTTTAAAAATTTTTGAAATTTTGGCGAAAACGGGGGTACTAGATGGTAAAATGTGATAAAATTCGCTAGAATACCCCCCACACTTAGAATGAATATTGTCCTCAATATTCAAAGTCCCGGCTATTATGCCGACTCTTGGAACGTAAAAGGGCAACATTACAATCTAAATGTGGAAACACCATTTTTCACTTTATTTGTAACCACAGTAGGGGCACTCCCCTACACTTAGGGTGAAAACCCTATAAGCATGCTACTGTTTTTGTTTACCGAGTCGTTAGCTTGACTCGACCCCGAATTCATTGGTTCTTGGGGAAGCATGATGTGGAAGAAACAATCTGCATCAGACTTTCATTCAAGATGTTTGGACAAACATTTGAAGCACATGAAAGTTCCATACCGATGAGATATAATCCCGGCTCAAGATTTTGGTAAATGAAAATGCCGGGATCAAAGATGGTGTCTTCATTCCCGAAGGAGTGAAGAAGAAAAGAAGTCACCTTATAGGTGAAGAAAAGGAAGAAAATCATGATTTGATCTTCTTCCTCGAGATCAGGCTCATTAGCCTGAATTTGGAAATTCTCATGATTGAGTGCATCTCCCCCGGGCTATCAAACTCTGGAGGAGTCATGATATGATGAGTGAGTTCACCGGAGAACTCCTCATGAAGAGAATCATTCACAAGATTTGAATTTATGAATTCATGTTCCGGAATAGACTCATCACAATCCTCATTCCGAATACCAAAGATTGGATTATCAGAAATCAAAGTGAATTCAAATTCGAATTCAAATAGAGGATTGGTGAGAGTAGTATTGAATTCTTTGGGAACAAAATGATTATCATTCTCTTGTGGACTGTTGGGATAAGAAGTGAGTGACGGATCATGATATAAGAGACTTTCAATTTCTCCCAGATCGGCTTAGAAATCAAGGAGACCATCATCACTTTCCGTTGAAAGTGGATTGATGTGAGTAAGTTCATCGGCAAACTCCTCAAGAAGAGGATCAGCATCAGACTGTGGGAGTGATGCCTCAATATACTCAATGTCTCCATGAGATGTACAATCATCATTAAAATCTGAGAAAGTCTCAAAATGATCATTTGAACACTCAAGAGGGGAAGGTAAATCACACATATAATCAAGAGTTCCCTGTGACTCTCTTGGGATTGAGACAAGGTTCTCAACACTAGACTTTATGAATTCGTCCGATTCCTTTTTAGGAACAGTGTCAAGATGCTCGTCCCCCATGCTCAGAGAGTGAGTGGGAACCTCGGGTGTGATAGCATTTGTTTGAGATGGAATCTCAACTGTTGGGATATCAACTGATGAACTTGATGAAGTTTTATAAATTGAAGAATATCAAGGGTATCTTCATCATCACTGTCATCAGGGATGAAACGGAACTGAGAGCTAGATTTGGCTGCTTTTTCTTTTGCAATTGATTCCCTAACAGATTTTTCATATGCATCTTGGGAATTTATTCTAGCGGCCTGCTCTTCAGCCAACAATTCTTCCATGGATTTCTGATGAGTGTGTTTTTGGGCAAAGTCTTTAACTAAACCCTTAAGTTCATCAAGTATTTCCAGTACATTTTGAATTTCTGGAAGTATTTTTCGATTCATTTGGTAATGTGGAGGTTGGTCATAATAAGGTGTGTCAAAATTTTCACAAGGATATGGATTCCCCGATTGACAATCTGAGCTGAAGTGTGGACCTCCACAGTAATCGCAACAGTAAAACTGTTGAGTCTGGACTGGTGAAGCATACGGGTATTGGTCATAGCCAAAGTTCTGAGCATCACCGGAAAACTGTTCATAAACAAACGTGTTTCCGGCTTCACACTCAAATCCTTGGTGAGGGTCTCCACAAAACTCACACAGATATGTTAGTATCTCATGATGTGGTGGCTGATAGGATGAATCAAATGTGTCATGGTAAGGATAGGGAGCTTGGTTATAGACAGACCCATCTCCTGACTCTACCATGCTACAGCCGGGACAATTCCCGCCATTATGAGGACCACCACACCATTGACAACCACAATGGTGTGGATACGACATAGAAAGAATCAAAGGTTTATAGAGGGGTAGGGGTGAAAAATCAAAGATGTGAGAGGGTAAAGGTGAATATTTTTGGGTTTTTGGATAAACATTTTGTACAAATAAGAAAGAAAATGTTTTTGGGTTTTTGTGTTCGTTTAAAACTGAGTTTAAAATGTTTTCGTGAACTGTTTTGTTTTTATAAGAAGATATGAACAAGGATGGGTACATATACAATGAGTGTATATCCCGATTCACTAATACGCAAAATCGTTTAGAATAACGCGCACAACCTCCCCGGCAGCGGCGCCAAAATTTGATTGGCTCCAAACGGTCAACCTAATTGACCAAGTAAATGGTCAACAAAGTCAAACAGCTTAGAATCAATCTCCGCGGAATATAGTGTTTCCCCAGGTCGTTATGTCCCGACGAGATGTGAATTGTTATCAAACGGGTTTGTGATCGGGTGAATTTAGACAGAAAGGGGTTTGGGATTGGTTATACTAAGGAATCTACAAGGAAATAGCTTAAATAAGCTATATGAACAAAACTAGAATTTTGGAAAAAACCAGAAACGTTTAAAACCTAAAACGCGTACGTTTACATTTAAACTAACGTAAATGTACAAAACAAAAAGTGAAAACTGAAATCTGAAAACCCACAGGGGGTGAAAATGACTTTTTTACAAACCTAAGGATAAAAGAAAAATTTAAGAAGAAGAAACTAAATTTTTACACTAATTAATTATTTTATATTAATTAAATACTATTTAATATTAAGTATTAATATTTAAATAACTTAAATACAATTTAATATTATTTTAATACTAGAAAAATGAAAATTAAATTTCTAAAATTATAAAATAACTAAAAAAAAATTTTAAAACTAGAAATATGTCTTTTTGTCTTTTTGTGATTTTTATATTAATTAATTACTAATTATATTAATTAAACTATTTAAACTATTTTTAAATTACTATTAAAAATAAAAGTGAAAATTATAGAAAAATTTATAAAACTAATTAACCATTACAGGAATCCTAGAAAATTATAAAAAGTTCCTAAAAATTATATTTAGACTATTTTACTAATTATTATATTAAATATTAATTAATTACTAATTAAACTATTTAAATTATAAAAACTAAAATATGAATAGTAGAAATTATAATAAAATTCCTAAAATTATATTATATTATATAAAGGCTAGGAAAAATATAAAAACTAGGTGTTACATTATAAAAACTAAATTTGCTATTTAATACTTAATTATTACTAAAACTAATATTAAATCTAATTAATACTAAATGACAATATAAAATTCTGGAAAAAATTACTGAAATTACTTTAATATAAAAGAAAATTTAGAAAATTATAAAAATGCAAAGTTCTTAATAAAAATCTAAAAATGAAATTTAAAAAGATAAATAAAATTAAATAGAAACTATCACTTATAATTAAATTGATTTTTCTGGATTTTTCTTTTTCCAAACTATTTTAACTCTAAAAACTAACAACTTTTACAAAAACAAAAGGCTGGGAACTCCAAGATAAGCACTTTGAGTGCTTAATTCCTAAACAGTTTGACTTTTGGTCAAACTAGCCCAGGAAAAGCTTGAATAAGCTACTAGGGGGACACAAGCCATAGATTAAGCTGAAAGCAACTTAGGTAAACTTGAATGAGGCTAAATTAACAAGAAACTAACACTGTTAAGCTAGGAAGGAACAAATAAGCAAACCAATTTCCCCTGTTTGAACAGCAGGCCTGCAGTCAATGATAAGGTCAATTTAAGCTTATGAAATAAGCTAAAAAGCACATCTTAAGGACTGAGATAGCAAGCTGGGTTGAAGGGCTATTCAAAGAACCTAATATTAACAGGATAAGATCGACACATAAGCTCTTGAGAAGCATGTGAAAGAGCCTCAAATACACTGAAACTCAGTATATGCTAAAAGATGGGACAGAGTAAAAGCTACTAGCAGGCTTATCTAATAAGCTAATAAGCTCAAAATAAGTTAAAATCCTACAAGCTGGGCAGAAGGGCTTTCCAAAAAGCCAAACTTCATACAGTGGGGCCCATTGGTAAGCTTATGAGAAGCCAATGAAATACACCAAATACTCTGAGTATTCAGGGCATGCTGAGAAACGGACAACAATAAAAGCTAACTGCAAGCTTATCTAATAAGCTACAAAGGGCTAAATAAGCTTGGATTAAAGAAACTAGCAGATAAACATCACAAAGAACTAAATCTCTTAAGCTAGGTCCAAAAGATAAGCTTTTTGTGAGCTTATGAAAAGTGGTTGAAACAAACAACTACCCTGTGCAGGGCAACTTTTATTCAAACAGGCCAAAAGAAGAAGCACATAAGCACTGATAGAAAAATCATAAAAATAAAGTAAAATAAGAATTAACAAGCTGAGTTTCCAAATATTTAAAATCCAAGAGATCTAAGGCTGAGGTTAAAAACTGAAACCATTAAAAATCTCACCAAAACTCGGAAAACTGCCAATCCATGAAACTTTGACTTTTTGAAATAAAACCTTCCTTTGACTAATTTGAACTTCTATGGATCCCTACTGATTATATATGATGTAATAAGCTATAATTAACCTAAATTAAGCTAAATCTACTATTTATAAGATAAAATGAAGGTTTGTTGGTCTCAAATCCCTCACAGTTAACTGTGAGGGTTCTTAAACTATTATTTTGACTTCCTGCTTCTTGAGACCAGGGTTTTATGATCAGTTACACTTACTAGGACCTAACCTATCATACTGCAACACTAGTCAACCATAGTAAAAACCATCAACCATTGGGAACAGGTTATCCCAAACACCCCTATGAAATCTGTTTATGGATTTTTTGTGAAACAAACCTACAATTTGAACCTTAAACCTAAGCACTAAACTCACACTCACATTAAACAAGCATAATTGAACTAGGATAAGCAATATCTTACACTAAACTAGTAATTATAAAAGAGAGAGCAGGATTGGTAATGGAAACTTACTTGAGCAAAGGCACATGTAATTGGAAATGAACTAGACTGTGAGATAGGTTCATTCAAGCTATGGAGCAGCTTAATGAGCTTATCCAGAGGGTGTTTTAGCTTATACAAGCTTATTCCCTCAGCTTATTGCTAATTTTCTTTTTATTTTTGATTTTTTTGTATTTTTTCTTTTTATGATTTCCACTATACTAAATCACCTACAGACTTTCAAAAGCTCACAATTAAGCTTCTGTGAGCTTAAACTAACAAGAAATAACAACTTAAAGCATCTCAATAACAATTTGGAATTTCACTTAAAACACAACTTTGGAATTTAAAACTGAAACTTTGAAATTTAAAGATGGAATAAGTTTCTAATACACTGAGATTGGCAAATACAGAGCTTTCAAACTAAAAATTACAATAAAGACAGATGATTAAGCTGAATTAACATTAACTAGACTACTCTAACCTATTCTACATTATCTAATACTCTTTTCTTCATTTTTCTTCACATATATAGGTCCTGGAGGGTACCACTCTCTTTCCCACCAATTTCCAGCTGTTGGATGGCTTGGGACAATCTTAGCCTTTGAAAACGAGTTTGGCGGGAAAATTATTTTTGGCAGGTGTGGGTAACTTGGATGAGAGGTGAGCATTAAATGAAGTTTGGTTTTAGTGGTAGGCAAGGGAGACAAGGGATGGGGAGAGTGAGTTGGAGTGATGGATGGTGGAGTGTGGCAGGTTGTTTGCAGGGTTCAAGTGGGGGAAGGAGGTGGAGGTCAAAGGGGTGCTTGATCGTTTAATATTAAAAACGGGGTGGAGTTTGTTTTGTGTGGGCTTAGGATAGTGATTGGGCTATCGATGGGCTAAGGGAGATATAAGGGATTGGATTGGATTGTTTTATGTTTTGGGTTAAGTATTACAAAGGGTCCGTTTGGTAACTTAGTGAAAAACAATCAAGGACCATTTGTAAACTAACTGAAAATTGAGGGGTAGGTTTTGTAACTTCTCCAAACTTATCCAAGGATAAAACTTGCCATATATCAATATCCCAAGGACCATAAAGTGAATTTTCCAAAAATGAGATTTCCGGGGACCAAATATGTCAATTTTCAAAGCTGTGGGGACTAAACATGTAATTTTCTCAAAATTTTCATCCAGGGATTAAAAGTGACACATGTGAATTCCCAAGGACCATATTTTACTTTTTCTCCAAAATTGAACTCCCAGGGGCCAAAACTGTCAAAATTTGAAAGTACAGGGACTAAACTTGTAACTTCCAAAACTTTTGAGATTTTTCAGCAAAGGACTAAATATGACAACTTATGATTTTAAAAGGACCTTTGGTGATTTTTATTTCCAAATAAATGCTCAGGGACTATTTTTGTCAATTTTTGAAAGTTGGGGGACTGAAACTGCCGATTTTGCAAACTTTGTACGTTTTTCATCTGTTTTTACTCTTTTTGCATCTAAAACATATAAAACACAATTTTGAAATATTTTCAGTATTTTGATGCATTTCTGAGTGTTTTTGTATGTTTTGAAGTTCAGATTTGACAAAAAATTATGAGTGAGCACTCATCAATAACATAGAACAAATAAGCATCAAATCACTAAACATACACTGGATAAGCAATAATTAAAAAAGACATGTACTTAAAAGCTAATGTACAGTTGCTTTGCAAAATATGGAAAAAGGCTTACAAAAGTGAATCCAAGCCAAACTGAGGAACCAAGGACCACTAACTCATCCTATCACCTCCCATGAGGTCCTAAACCCAAGGGCATTCTAGAATTCCATTGCTCCATTGCTTCTTCATTGTTGTACACTATATTTTTATTTATTTTCTATTTTCTTGTATTTTTGGTAATTTTTTGATTTATATAACTAAAACTGATTTTATTACATCAAAAGCTTTTAAAAACTTGTAAATAAACTTAAAGAGGCTTAATAGAACAGTATTAACAATTTTAAACAAGATTAAGTAAATGTGTCAAATTTACTAAAAAATGCTAAAATTGAAATAACAAAATGAAACTTGAAATTAATGCTTGTAATAAGTTTGGATTACATAAATAAAACAGCTTATAACTAATTTAATCTAAGAAATACTTGGAATTACATTAATTTAAATCTTACACTAATCTACACTACTTTTTACTAAATTACACTACTGCCTTCTTCCTTCTGCCTCTTCTCTCTTTTATATAGGAGTTTTTGGGATCGTGGGACCCACTGGAGCATTTCCCATCACTCATCTTAGCCCTTGGATGCGTGGTTCTAATCCTGACCCTTAATTCAATTTTGGCGGTAAAACTTATATAAGCCAATTTGGGTCTGTGGTTGCAATTGGGGTAGGGTAGGGTAGGGTGGTGGTTTTGGGCGGTGGAGGTGTTGGGTGGCAGTAGGTGGTAGTGGGAAAGTGGGGGAGGAAAAACCAGGAGTGGTTTTGGGTTCAGTGGTATGGAGGGAAGGAGGTATAAGGGGTAGTGTTTGACTGGGGAGTTGACCGAGGAGTTGACCGGGGTGGTTTTTATTTAAAAACGGTTGGGCTGGGTTTGTTGTTGGGCCAGGTTGTATTTGAGTTGGATTTGGATTTTTGGTTTATAAGCTTAGGGTCCATTTGGTTAAGAACAAATCACAAGGACAATAATTGTAATTACTGAAAAGTTGAGGGTAGGTTTAGGTACTGTTTCAAAGTCCTTCCGAGGTAAAATATGCCAAGTTCCACTATCCAAGTACCATGAATGTTATTTTCCAGTTTTAAAATTCCCTGAGACCAAATGTGTTATTTTTCAAAGTCTAGGGACTAAACTTGCAATTCCTTCAAAATTTCCATCCAAGGACCATTTGTGGTAAATTGTGATTTTCCAAGGTCTTGAAATGTGAATTTCCCATTTAAAAATGCCTAGGGACTAAAACAGCCAAAACTCAAACTTGAGGGACAAAAATTGTAAATTCTCAAAACTTTCACCCAAGGATTATTTTTGATAACTTTTGACTTTTAAAGGACTTGGGTTGACTTTTCTTTCAAAAAAAATATTTTACCAGGGACCAATTTTCTCAATTTGTGAAAGTCGGGGGACTGAAAATGCCAATTATGCAAACTTTATTCATTTTTCATCTGTTTTTACTCATTTTGCATCTAAAACATATAAAACACAATTTTGGGATATTTTCTGTATTTTGATGCATATTTGAGTGTTTGTGGATGTTTTGGCAGTTCAGATGAGACAAAAATGATGAGTATTTACACACTCATCAATCCCCCACACTAAAATATTGCTAGTCCCTAGCAATCTTTTATGAAAACTTAACGGATTTGAAGTCTCTTTACCAAAAGCCATTACTTCTGTAGTAGCCAAATGTTTCAGTTCAAGTAAGAACTATGGTACGTTGATAACCATATAATTTTGAGCAAACCATCAGCTATCAACGGATTTGATTTGTCTTTACCAAAAGTCGTTTGCTTCTGGACTATCCAACTCTTCACGATTAAGGATATGGTGAGTTGAATCCCATACAATTTTTGGCAAATTGTCAGCCATCAACGGTTTTAAGATATCTTTACCGGGAGCCGTTTGCTCTTGGATTAGCCAGTCCTTATGTGATTTAGACATGGTGGACTGATTACCATTTGTTGTGTTTAGTGCGAAGCACTTCCACTAAAAAAATTTTTTTTTTTGGCTAAAACGGGGGTATTATGGCACTTACAAGGTAAAAATGTGATCAAATTCACCAGAATTCCCCCCCCCCCCCCCACACTAGGACTGAATATTGCCCTCAATATTCAAAGTACCGGCCATTATGCCGATATTTGAAAAACTTTGTTTTGAAAATTTAAACTTGGGCAAGTGTGGGAATAGCATTTTTTTAGAGAGATTACTTTATATACAATAGCGTGGGGAACTCCCCCACACTTAGGGTGAAAACCCCATATACATGCTACTGTTTTTGTTTGCCGAGTCGCTAGCTTGACTCGACCCCGAATTCATTTGTTCATGGGGAGTATCAAGTGGAAGAGATAATCTCCATCGGACTTTCATTCAAGATGTTTGGGCAAACATTTGAAGCACATGAAAGTTCCACACCGATGAGATATATTCCCGGCTCAAGATAATGGTAAATGGAAATGTCGGTGTCAAAGATAGTGTCTTCATTCCTGAAGGAGTGAAGGATAGGAGAGGTCACGGGATAGGTGAAGCAGAGAAAGAAAGTCATGACAAACATCATGACTAACTCATCATCACTCATAGGAGAATGATTCATCATCATATCTCATCATTAAAGCTTGCTTGATCAAGACATATCCCGGGTGTGTCTAGATCAAAGTAGAAGTTATCATACTCCGGTGGAGATATGATATAGGTGAGTTCATCGGAGAACTCCTCGGAAAGAGAATCAATCACAAGATGTGAATCTGTGAACTCTTGTTCCGCTGTGGACACATCACAATCCTCATTCTGAATATCAAAGAGTGGATTATCAGAAATCAAAGTGAATTCAGATTCGAATTCAAACAGAGGATTTGTGAGAGTAGTTTTGAATGCTTCAGAAATAAAGTGATTAACATTCTCTATTGGACTGTTGGGATCAGAACTGAGTGACAGATCATGATATAAGAGACTTTCAATTTCTCCTAGATCAGTTTCAAAGTCAAAGAGATCATCATCACTTCCTGTTGGAAGTGGATTGATGTGAGTGAGTTCATCGGTGAACTCCTCAAGAAGATGATCAACATCAGAATGTGGAATTGATGCCTCAACATACTCGATGTCTCCATACGATGCACAATCTTCGCTAATATCAGAGAAAGTCTCAAAGTGATTGTTTGAACACTCAAGAAGGGAAGGAATATCACACATATGATCAAAAGTTCCATGTGACTCTCTTGGGATTGGGATAAGGTTCTCAACACTAGACTTTATGAATTCGTCCGACTCCTTTTCAGGAACAGTGCTAAGATGCTCGTCCCCCATGTTTAGAGAGTGAATAGGAACTTTGGGTGTGATAACAATAGACTGAGGGAGTTGAGAAGGACTAGCATTCATTGATTCTATAAGTTCCATTTGTTCTTCTGCTAGTAATTCCTTAGTATTCTTTTCTCCCTGTGATTTTTGGATGGTGGGATTTCAACTGATGTGCTCGATGAATCTTTTTGAATAATAACAATGTTATCTTCATCATCATCACTGTCATCATCGTCATCAAATAGAGCAGCATTGTGAAGATTGGCACGTATTTTAGCTGCTCGTTGCTCAACGAGTAATTCTTCCATGCTTTTTCCAGAATCCCGTTCTTCAGCAAGTAATTCTGCCATAGTTTTCCCACGAGAATTTAGAATGAGTGGAAATTGTGGGGGTGTGGATGAGTCAAAACCGGAAGGCTGACATTGAAAATCATCATGAGGACCCCCACAATACGCACAAGAAGAACTTGGAGCATAGCGAAGCGAAATATTAGTTAGCTCATCCTGAAGTTCTTTAAATTTCTCAAGAACCTCTAGACAAAGGTCTTGCGGGTATTGAGGAGTTCTTTGGATCATTTGGTACTTTGGAGGTTGGTCTTGATACAAATAGTCGTAATTGTTACCAGGAAATGGATTCCTTGTTTGACAATCAGAGCTAAAGTGTGGACCTCCACAGTACTCACAACAATATGATTGCTGTGACTGATTCGGTGAATAATATGGATATTGTTCATTTTCAAAACTTTGATTGTTACTGATGCATGGGAATTGCACTAGGCTTTACCTCTCGAGGGATCTCGAGAAGCTTACAACCCCCACCAGGCAGTGTACCTGATCGTTGTACTATAGTATAGTGACAAGTACCGGGGGATTGATCGTTCAACTTGGGAATAGTGTTGCTAGGATTAGAAACCTAAAGACTAGGTCTAGAGATGAGGGATGATTCTTTTTGTATTTTTTATATTTTATGAAAGCAAGTAAAATCTCGGTTTTGAAGGAGTTGGGCGGAATTAGTTGCTAATCAACTAACCCAATTACTAGGATGCAATCAAAATAAAATACTAAAAATAAAAATAAACTAAATTAAGATAGAGGTGTGAACAATATATGGGAGAATTGTGTTTACTTAGGTTTCACTACTCCCTAGATATCTTTTACAGGTTAATTACTTGTTACAGTTGCGTGGATGATGGATTGTATTCCTTAATACCATTCATGGGGTGGCGTACTTACTTCCCCAATCCTATAAGCTCCTACTTCACTCCTATGTCGAGCCGGCTAAGAAGCTCCTAACATGGGATCACTATAATTCGCTCATGCATTAAATACAATCATAAAAACCTAGTACACATCGATTCATGTTTCTTAAGACGTTCAAGCAAGTTACACAATGGAGATCTGCCAGTTTTCTTAAGCCTAACATTGAAATCATTCATCCATTACAACTATAAACAAGCAATCAACCTATAATCAACATCTAGGTTTCATTACATCTAAGCAAACACATGAAAGATCTAGCCTAGCATGTTAAAATCAAGACAAGCATAAGATATATTCAAACAACACATAGACATATTGAATGAATTGAAAGAGGACTTATCTTAATTGAACATGAAAGGTTTCAAGGGGTGAAAACCCTTGAAAATACTGTTACAAATGACCTAGGGTTTATTAGGTTCGACCCTAGTATTCTCCACATAAGTTCCTCTCATAATGAATGAAAAATAGAAAAGTATATATAGATTTTGTGAGGTGACGGCGTCAAGAGTAAATTTCTGACGCCGTCATCTCGCCGCCAAATAAATTCTCGGACTGCCTAGATCTGGGTTTGACGTCGTCACGTGTATTCCATTTGCAGGCCGTCACCAAAATTACTCTTGACGCCCTTCTCTTGACGCCTTCAGGTTTTCTCTGGGTCGTCATGGATTTTACTTCTGACGCCGTTAAAATTTCCTTCTTGACGCCGTCAGGTACTGTTCTCAGCATGGAAAATTAAGTCTTTGCCGTTTTCTTCACTTTTATGCTCCAAAAACGTCCAAAATGCTTCCTTTTCCAGAATTCACTCCCAAAGTACCTAAAATCACAAAAGGAATGATTTAGGGCAATATTTGATCAAATAAATTCTATTCCGGGCTTAAATGACCCCCTAAAAATGGTTCATTTTTCGCCTCATCAGTTACTAGGAAACTGTTCATAGACAAACGTGTTCCTGGTTTGACACTCAAATCCTTGGTGAGGGCCTCCACAAAATTCACACAAACATGTCTGTATTTCATGGTGTGGGGGCTGATGGAATAAATCAATTGTGTCATGGTAGGAATAGGGATTCTGGTTATAGACAGACTCGTTTCCTGACTCTACCATGATACAACTGGGATAATTACCACCATTATAAGGACTACTACACCATTGACAATCAAAATGGTGGGGATAAGACATAGAAAAAATCAAAGGGTTTCAGAGGGTAAGGGATAAAGAATCAAAAAGGTGAGAGGGTAAAGGTGAATATTTTTGGTATTTTGGAGAAACATGCTTAATGCACATGCACTAAAAAAATCAATTAAAACAAGACCGAGGCAAAACAACAGGGAACTTAAACCAATAATCACAGTATGACTGGCTTCTTTGAAAAAGGTACACCAATCACAAGGATACAAAGGCAAGTTTTATTCTTATGTTTGGGAACTTATTATGTTCACACCCCCAGTTGGTAGGTGTTCTGCCTTGGTTTGCGGTGGTAAGATTTTATGTAATTATTATTAACAGAAAACAAAATGTTTTTGGCTTTTTGGGTGTGTGTGCAGAAAACTTTTGGAAATATTTTTGGTATCGATTCGTTAACTGAAATCGTTTTCTTTAAAATTACTCGCAGGGTGGCCGGAGAGAAGAATGAATCTCTCTTCAGTTCGCAATTTAATGTCAGAACTTCCGTATTCCACCCGTGTAGGTTATAATCTTAAAGAAATCGAAGTAATTTAACTTCACGATTGTTTTGTTGTTTTTGATTTTTTTTGGTGTTGTTAACACTTTAGGAAAAGTGTTAATGAACTTTTTGGATATAATTGAGATTTTTACAAAATTTTTTTACAAAAGTGGTGAAATTTGTACATGGAGGGTTTTTGAAAACCACTAAACCTAAAATGTTTTTAAAAAACGCAACAACCTTCCCGGCATCGGCGCCAAATTTTGATTGAGCCTAAACAGTCAGATAATATTGACCAATTGAATTTGGTCAACAAAGTCAAATAGTCTAAGGTCAATGCTTCGTAGATAGTATAGTTTTTTTCCCCGGGTCGTTATTTCCCGATGAGATTGCAATGGTGCATGAAAACGTTTATGGGAATGAGTGGCACTGAAGACAGTAACCAAAGATGATTTGGAATTGATTATACTACTGATTACTTGGTATTTGAACAAATGAAATAGTATTAACAATTACAGAAACACAGATATGATTACAAGTATACAAATTGGAAATAAAAAATGTTTACAGACAAAAGAAAAAGTGAGTTTTAAACACTTTACAACTATAGGGGGTGCAAATGAAAATTTTACAAACTTAATTATAAAAGAAAATTAAATTAAAAAGAAAATTATTTTTTTGATTATTTTATTATTTAATATTAATTATTTAAATAAAACTCTTTAACTATTTAATTAAAACTAATTAACTTAAAAACTTTACAATACAAATTTTAACTAGGAAATTGAAAAATTAATTTCTAAAATTATAAAATGAATTAAAATTAATTTAAAAACTAAAAATATATACTTTTGTCTTTTTGTGGAGTTTTTATTAATTAAATACTAATTATATTAATTAAACTATTTAAACTAATTTAAATTACTCATAATACTACAAATGACCTAGAAAATTTTGAGAAAATTTTTAAAGCTAATTAACCATCTCAGGAATCCTAAAAAAATATAAAAAACTTATAAAAATTATTTTTATACTATTTTACTAATTATTTACTAATTTATTAATTAATATCTAATTTAGCTAAATTAATTAAGAAAATTAGAAAATGAACAGTAGTAATTAAGAAAATATTTTCTAAAAATACTTAATGATTAATAAAACCTATGAAAAATATAAAAAGGTACTGTTGTTAATTAGAAATTAATAAAACTATTTAATATACCAATTTTTCTTAATTATTAATTAAACTAATTTTAATTCTAATAATTACTAAACTAAAAGAGAAAAATCTAGGAAAGTTACTGAAACTACTTTAAGATAAAAGAAAATTAAGAAAAATATAAAAATGATGAAGTGCTTAATAAGAAGCTGAAAAGAAAAATTAAAAAGATAAATCCTATTAAATAGAAGCTATCACTATTTTTAAAGTTGGTTTTTCTTTTGAAAAACTATTTTATACCTAAAAAAATGAAACTTTTGTAAAAACAAATTTTCCCAAGCTTAAAAATAAGCAAAATGGACACATAAAGGCTCAACAGTTGACTTTGGTTGACTTAAGCTAGAAATAAGCTTCTGTGGGGTCCACAGTTATGAATTATAGTTTAAACTAGTTAAGTGAACTGAATTAATCAAGAAACAACAAGTTAGGACCTCAGAATAAGACAATAAGCATGAATAAGCACTTGAAATAGTTGTTTCAACAAGTTAGGACCTCAGAATAAGACAATCTTGCTTGGACTAGGTAGAGGGCCAGTTGGGGAGTACAAGAAACTAAAAATCACCCTGTGTGGCCCACTTATGAGGTCTGTGGGACCCACCAAAGTGGTGGCAGTGGGGTGGTTCAGCAGCTGCACAGAGGAGCAGCCCCTCCCTGCAGTTGTGTTTGAGGGCTTGTGGGGCCCACACAAAAAATCATAAAAATAAGCTGTATATGGGAATCCAAAGCTTAGCTGGAGTACAATGAGTTGTGAAAAGCTTGAAGTCTTAATTGCAATCTAAAAATCAAGAAAATTCCTATAATTCTTGGAAATTCTGCACTAAGTGGAATTTTGACTTTTTATATAAACTAGTTAGTTTGACTAATATGAGATTCTAGGGGATCTAAGCTATTGATTATGATGAATTAACTTAGACTAAGACAAAATTAAGTGAACTTAACAAGTTTTAACCTAAATTACAAGCTATGCTACCTTCAAAATCTCAACAGTTAACTGTGAAGGGAATTGAAAGAGATTTTTGACTATTCTAACTATGACCTGTGGTATTTATGCTTCTACTAACCTACTATGGACTAATGCAATCTATTAAAACTAAAACAACCACCAAACAACAACAAGAACACAGGAAACAATCATGATCCAAACACCCCTACTAAAACTGTTTTTGAGATTTTATAAGATTTTGAGTGTGTTTTGGTATTTCAGTGATACAAGATGATTACATAAGATCCATTAAACTATTTTAACTGATTTTAAACCAAATTCATACACCATTAAACACATATACTAGATTGTGCTATTTATGAAAATTCAACAGTTAAAATGACCATATGAGTAACTCAAATAATTAGTGCATAACATAGAACAAATAAGCGTCAAATCACTAAACATACACTGGATAAGCACTAATTAACAAAGACATGTACTTAAAAGCTAATCTACAGTTACTTTGCAAAATATGGAAAAAGGCTTACAAAAGTGAATCCAAGCCAAACTGAGGAACCAAGGACCACTAACTCATCCTATCACCTCCCATGAGGTCCTAAACCCAAGGGCATTCTAGAATTCCCTTGCTCCATTGCTTCTTCATTGTTGTACACTATATTTTTATTTATTTTCTATTTTCTTGTATTTTTGGTAATTTTTTGATTTATATAACTAAAACTGATTTTATTACATCAAAAGCTTTTAAAAACTTGTAAATAAACTTAAAGAGGCTTAATAGAACAGTATTAACAATTTTAAACAAGATTAAGTAAATGTGTCAAATTTACTAAAAAATGCTAAAATTGAAATAACAAAATGAAACTTGAAATTAATGCTTGTAATAAGTTTGGATTACATAAATAAAATAGCTTATAACTAATTTAATCTAAGAAATACTTGGAATTACATTAATTTAAATCTTACAATAATCTACACTACTTTTTACTAAATTACACTACTGCCTTCCTCCTTCTCCCTCTTCTCTTTTTTATATATGACTTTTAGGAATCGTGGGACCCACTGGAGCATTTCCCATCACTCATCTCAGCCCTTGGATGTGTGGTTTTGATCCTGACCCTTAATTCAATTTTGGCGGGAAAACTTATATAAGCCAATTTGGGTCTGTGGTTGCAATTAGGGTAGGGTAGGGTAGGGTGGGGTGGTGGTTTTAGGCGGTGGAGGTGATGGGTGGCAGCAGGTGGTAGTGGGCAAGTGGGGGAGGAAAAACCAGGAGTGGTTTTGGGTTCAGTGGTATGGAGGGAAGGAGGTATAAGGGGTGGTGTTTGACTGAGTAGTTGACCAGGGTGGTTTTTATTTAAAAAGGGTTGGGTTGGGTTGGTTGTTAGGCCAAGTTGTGTTTGAGTTAGATTTGGATTTTTGGTTTATAAGCTTAGGGTCCATTTTGTTAAGAATAAATCACAAGGACCATAATTGTAATTACTGAAAAGTTGGGGGTAGGTTTAGGTACTGTTCCAAAGTCCTTCCGAGGGTAAAATATGCCAAGTTCCACTATCCAAGTACCATGAATGTTATTTTCCACTTTTAAAATTCCCGGGGACCAAATGTGCCATTTTTCAAAGTCTAGGGACTAAACTTGCAATTGCTTCAAAATTTCCATCCAAGGACCATTTGTGATAAATTGTGATTTCCCAAGGTCTTGAAATGTGAATTTCCCATTTAAAAATGCCTAGGGACTAAAACTGCCAAAACTCAAACTTGAGGGGCCAAAATTATAAATTCTCAAAACTTTCACCCAAGGATTATTTTTGATAACTTTTGACTTTTAAAGGACTTGGGTTGACTTTTCTTTCAAAAAAAATATTTTACCAGGGACCAATTTTGTCAATTTGTGAATGTTGGGGGACTGAAACTGCCAATTATGCAAACTTTATTCATTTTTCATCTGTTTTTACTCATTTTGCATCTGAAGCATATAAAACACAATTTTGGGATATTTTCTGTATTTTGATGCATATTTGAGTGTTTTTGGATGTTTTGGCAGTTCAGATGAGACAAAAATGATGAGTATTTACACACTCATCAATGATGTTCGGAGAGGATGTAAAAACACCTTTGACTTATCATGTGGGTTCTTTAAGGGTGTCAGTAAGCTTAGTTCCAAATATCGGGGAGATATTTTTGAATTTCAGGACCCAAAATACCTGCACTATGAAAGCGATCGCAATAGAGATTTGGAGGAAGACCTAGAAATTGTGACTAATGACGAGGTCACGTGATAGCCTGTGACTTTGAGTCTAGCTACAAAACTCGTAAATAAAGAAAAACACTTCTTGGGAGGCAACCCAAACTTTATTTGTTTGTTTGATTTTATTTGTTTCCGTATGCATGTTTTATTTTTATTGTTTTTGGCTCATGATTCAAGATAAATTGTGAAAATGCTTTATTTTGTTTTTAACTTCGTCTTGATCAAATATAAAGGTATTTTGTAAATGATAAGTGTAAGGGAAATCTAAATTTATTTCTAAGAACGAGATTGAGCATGATTCACAACAATATTAAACGAATGTGCATATTAGTATTTCTTTGAGTCAAATGCTTGTATCGAGTTATAATGATGTTTTGCAGGATTTCCAGGAATTAAGGCGTGGGTTTTTCTAGAAATTTTCCGGAAACTTAACATGAAATTTCTGTAGGTCACTTCTGACGACATCAGGATTATAACCTGACGGCGTCAAGTGTAGAATTCTGGAAATTTTGCAAGTTTTGTTTTTCTGCCGGAGTCATAGAGTTTTTGTTAAATCTTTAGTTTTATAAACTCCAGGAAATCTGCAAACATTCATTCCACAAGCATTATATCTTAATTTGCTTTCTAGGATTTTAGTATATATAGAGTTTGCTATGCTTTTTTTCTCAGGTTTAACAGGTTATATTGGACAAGAAGATGATTTATATTTCTGGAGGGAAGCTTTCAACGTTCATTTTCTTGGAGGAGGATCTAACCATGTTAACACATTATCCACAACGAACGAATCAGGGGAGTATTTGTTTCATTCTTTTACCTTCGTTACTTTTACATCCTTTTTATTGAACTTGGGGACAATGTTCAGCCTAAGTGTAAGGGGAGGGCAAATGATGATACCTTAGAGAATGCAACTGCACTTGAGTTTGTTTGTTCAATAGTAGGTGTGTAATAAAACTAAGAGAAATACTTGTTAGGGTAATTTTAGCGCCAAATTTAAAATGTTTTACAACATATAGGAGTGAAGCTTTAGCCTTAATGAGCGTCTCATGGATATGAGTTGTATGACTAGCACGAAAAACCGTACCACTCAAAATTTTCCACCCCAAATATGTGAGGTTCGCCCCTAGATTTGTTAGGCAAAGATGCTTATGAGTGTACCGGTAGTATTTAGATTCTAGAACTTGCGTTGGTGATGCATCCCGAGACCGCTAGTGAGACTACATTCGTGTAGTAGGATTTACTACATGATAAGAGACATTAGAATCACCCTTGTGTTAAACCCATATCATAATTACTTGACCAATGAAGTCATAATACACTTGACTAGTAAAGTCAATTAATTATCCCACACCTTTGCGATGTACTCATTTTTAGTACACGATACCCCTAGTACACCCCTCCGAGCCTATATTTTTCGTTTCTAACTTTAAGCATTTTACTTAAAGGAAGAATTTGTTTACAATACATCCCAAATGTACACCCAAATCGCCTTAGCCTTCCTTGTATGCACTCGTCTTTAGTGCATTATTGTTGCATGTTTAAACCCTTAGTTAATTGTCTAATTGATTACATGGTTGCTAAGTGGAGTCATATCTTTTACATATTGTTTTGGGACGATTGGGGCTCATGGGTAAAGTACTATTGTTATGGAGTACTGGGGTAGACGTCAATTATTACCCCCATATATGCGCTAATATCTAAAAAGTACTCAAAGTGTTTTGATTATCTTAATTCGAGTTATTAGAATAGTTGATTGTAAAGTATGTAAAAGTTCAAGTGTAAGGCGAATGCAAATTCCATACGATGTATTATTTTGGATGGTAGGGCAAGAGTGTATGAAAAAAAAATTGAAAAATCAAGAAAAAGAAAAAAAAATAGAAAAAGAAAAAGAGAAAAAACGTACGGACTACCATCCCGTTTCCTTTTATGTTTATTTATGTTTTTGTTAGTTTATGATTAGCTTAAGTCGAGTCGAGTCTTGGCTTAGCAACGCCACATTGTACATGTAATTGACCAAGATGATTAACTTTCCATGAGTAAAGATTGCCTTTATCCAACAAAACCGTGTTTATCATATCCTTACACCTCACGTTATAACCCTTTAAAAGACCTCTTTGATTGTTTTTCCAGGTGCTTACGCCAAGTGGTGGAGGTTTGATCCTTTCCCAAGCCTATGGTAATCTATGTGCTATGACAGGTAGTGAGAGATATTTTCCATTTTCATATTGTGATATATACTTTTATTACACCCGAGAGATGTGATTATCTAAACACTATTTGTGAGGTGCTAGTGTATAATTTTCGTGCTTGTTTTGGTTGAAGTGGAACGATTGTTTGTTGCAATTACTTTTATATTAGTTTTAAATGGCCCATAGCTTGTATTTTGATTAGAATAAAAGCGCATTTGCTTGAGGACAAGCAAATCTCAAGTGTAAGGGTATTTGATAAGACGAAAAGTGTTACGCTTTTAGGGGTCATTTAAGCCCTAAGTCGTGATTATTTGATCAAATATTGCCTCAAATCGCTCCTTTTGTCATTTTAGGTACTTTGGAGAAGAAATCTGTAAAAGGAAGCATTTTGGACGTTTTTGGGGCGAAAAGTGAAGAAAACGACAAAGTCTCCAAATCAAGCTGGAAATAGTACCTGACAGCGTCAAGGCTTGCATGTGACGTCATCACGTATTGGCAAAGAGGTGGATAAAAAGTTACACGAGACGCGCTAGAATGTTTTTGGGAGTTAAAGAGTGACGGCGTCACCAAGGCCGTCAAGAGCAAAATTACACGTGACAACCAAGAGAGGAATTATACATGACGGCGTCAGATCTGGATCTAGGCAATCCGAGGGAAGCATTGGCGGCAAGTTGACAGCGTCAGGATTATAACGTTACACCGTCAGACGTGTATTCTCTATATATATTTTTCTAATTTTCATTCATTAGAGGGAGAACTTTTGGAGGAACTTTTACCACAAACCCCAGGTCGAATTTTCATCATATTGTAGGGGTTTCAAACCCTTCTTTCATCCATGTTTCAATAAAGACAAGTCTTCCAATAATCATTCAATATGTCTATGTGTTGTTTGATTCTATCTTATGCTTGTCTTTACTTTAACTTGCTAGGCTAGGTTTGTTTATGTTTGCTTAGATGTAATGAAACCTAGCTATTAATTATTGGTTGATTGTTTGTTATTAATTGTATTGGATGAATGATATCGATGTTAGGCTTAAGAAAACTGGCAGACTTCCAATTGGTAACATGCTTGAACGTCTTAAGAAACATAAATCGGTTGTGTACTACAATTTTAATGGTTGTATTTAATGCATGAATGACTACTAAGGAGGCCATGTTAGGAGCTAGTTGTTGGCTCGACATAGGAAGAGGTAGAAACTTGTAGAGTTTTGGAAGATCATACACGGCCCCACGAATGGTACTAAGGAATATAACCCGTCATCCACGCAATTGTAACAAAGTATTCAACTAATGAAAGATAGCTAGGGAGTAATGAAATCTAAGTAAACACGTTTCTCTCATTATTGTTTTTCTTAACATTTACTTTCTTGTTATTTTATTTTCATTGCATTTGTAGTTATTTGGGTTAGTTGACTAGCAACTAATTCTGCCCACTCTTCTAATACCCAAGATTTTTACTCGCTTTCCATAAAATATAAAAAATAAAAAAAGAATCATCCATCACGTCTAGACCTAGTTTAATTAAGTTTTGATCCTAACAACACTATTCCCTGAGAGACCGATCAATCCCCGGTACTTACCACTACACTATACTACATCGGTCAGGTACACTGCCTGGTGGGGATTGCAAGCCTCTTGAGATCCCTCGAGAGGTAAAACCTTTTGCAAGGGCGCAATCCCACGCATCACAAAACATGTGTCAAGATTGGTATAATGAATTGGTGGTCATTTGGTAGGCTAAAGTGTGTTTTAAGTGTTTATTGTAAAAGTTAAAGGGATGTTTGGCATAAGAGTGAATATACCCATTTTTGGGTTGTAAACTGGTTGAACGGTTATGGAAACGGTTATTTATGTTATGTTGAAGTTTTTTTGTAAAGTTTGGTATAATATGGAAGTATTAAATATTGTTTGTTGTAAAATGGGTCAAAACAGGTATAATACACGTCTATTTGTAAATTACTATTCTGAAGTGTCAATTGGGCAATGTTATTAAATGGAAATGATATTTATAATGTATTAATGAAATCTAGAAAGTTTTGTTAATTGTCGAGTATCAGAAGTATGGTTTTCATTAAATGTGTAAAGTATTGTAAATGTAAAGTTTCTGCAGGTACCATACGACCATATGAGATATTTCATATGGCTGTATGCTCCATTATATGGGTTTTTAAGTTCTGAGGTGACCATATGACCGTATGAGATATTTCATATGGTCATATGCTTGAGTCAGTGGTTTGAAAAGTTTTTGAGATCACCATATGGTCATATGTGAATATTTCATACGGCCATATGCTCGGTTTTTTAGATTTCGTTGATTTTTAGAATTTCATATCTTTTAAAGTGTAAGCCGACACGAGACATGCTACCTGTCATTTCGAAGGTAATTGAGTCTAATTTCATTTAGAATTAGTCTCATGGTCTGAATGTTTATAAATTTTTATCAGTGGTTAAAAGAGTAACTAGAAGTCCGTTTAAGTTGGGTCTTTTCCGCATAAAGTTTTAATCTTTGGTCAAATCGGGCACATGGTGTAGCAATAATGGTGTATATGAGAGAAGAAATTGAACACTTCTTGAGATGGTAAGATCTATGATGAAACAAATAATTCTACTAATGTCCTTTTGGGATTATGCTCTTGACTCTACTCCACACATTCTCAATATGGTTCCATCAAAGAAGGTTGAAAAGACACCATATGAACTATGGCATGGAGGGTACCTAATATGTCTTACTTAAAGGTCTGGGGTTGTGAGGATTTTATGAAACGTGACACGCCTGACAAACTTGAACCAAGATCTATTAAGTGTATCTTTGTAGGATACCCGAAGGAAACAATGGGTTACTACTTCTACTACCCACCTGAGCACAAGGTATTTGTTGCTAGGTTTGGTGAGGTTTTTGAGAATCGTCTCATCTCACAAGAAACAAGTGGGAGGATAGTAGAACTTGATGAAATTCAAGAAGATACTCACCCTTCTGAAAATACTAGCCAACTTCCTGAGATGGTTGAACATGAAAGTGTTGAACCAGAAAGTTAAGTTATTCCTGTTCGTTGGTTCTCAAGGACAATACGTGCACCTAAACGTATGTGTTTGTACATCGATTCAGAGGAGCATGAGTTAGGGGATCTCAGTGAGCCCGCTAACTATAAAGCTACATTAGCAGATTCTGAATCTGAAAAATGGCTTAATGCTATGAACGAGGAAATGAAATCCATGAGAGACAATGAAGTCTGGCTTGAAGTTAACCTCCCTCCTAACGCTAAAACCTTTGGTAACAAGTGGCTCTTCAAGAAGAAGACTGATATAGATGGAAATGTACACACCTATAAAGCTTGTCTTGTGGCAAAAGGTTATACTCAAATGATGAGACCAAAAGTGTTACGCTTTTAAGGGGTCATTTAAGCCTTAACTCGTGATAATGTGATCAAATATTGCTTTAAATCGTTCCTTTTGTCATTTTAGGTACTTTTGGGAGGAATTCTGGAAAACATAGCATTTTGGATGTTTTTGGAGCATGAAAGTGAAGAAAACGACAAAGTCAAGAATTCAAGCTGGAACAGTACCTGATTGCGTCAAATGCTACATGGTGACACCGTCACTTGTTGATAAAGAGGTGGATATTTACTTTGCACTTGACGGGCCAGAAAGATTTTGAAGCATTTACACGTGACGGCGTCACGTGTTATTTCATCAAGGTGGTCACATTTTAAGTTAAAGAGATACGGCCCAAAACACTTTCCAACCAGACGGCGTAAAGAGTAGATCTAGGCAGTCAAGGAAACCCGAACACGGTGAGATGACGGCGTCACATCCTAAAAGGTGACGCCGTCAAGTTGTAAAATCTATATATGCTCTTCTATTTTTCATTCATAAGGAGAGGACTTTTGGTAGGAACTTAGGATACGAACCCTAGTCAACTTTTGCAGCTTTTTTGAGGTTTGAAAGCCTCTTTTCTTCCATGATAAATTAAAGATAAGTAATCTATCAATCATTCAATATGTTTATGTGTTGTTTGATTTTATCTTACGCTTGTCTTTCTTTTAACATGCTAGGCTAGGTTTGTTTGTGTTTGCTTAGGTCTAATGAAACCTAGTTATTGATTATTTATTGAATGGTTTCTTATTAATTGTTGTGGGTGGATGTTTATCAATTTTATGCTTAAGAAAACTGGCTAATCTCCTATTTGGTAACATGCTTGAATGTCTTAAGCAAAATAAATCGGATGTGTACTACGGTTATTTGGTTGTATTTAATGCATGAGCCACTATTTATAATCCCTAAGATTGGGCGCTTAACGTGTCGTCTTAGGAGGAGATAAGAGCTTATAGAGTTGGGGAAGATCGTACACACCCCCACGAATGGTATTAAGGAATACAACCCGGCATCCACGCAATTGTAACAAACTTATCAATCAGTAAAAGATAACTAGGGAGTAGTGAAATGATTGACGCTAAAACCACCTAACTTATATTGACCAAGGAATGGTCAACAAAGCCAGACAGCCTAGATCAATGCTCCGCGGAAGTATAAGGTTTCCCCGGGTCGTTAAGTCCCGACGAGGTGTGAATTGTATTCAAACGGTTTCGTGATCGGGTGAATTTGGATGGAAAGGGGTTTTGAGTGTGATTAAACTACGGAATCTACAAGAGAATAGCTTAAATAAGCTATATGAATAAGACGGGAAACTAGGAAAAACCAGAAACGATTTAAACCTAAAAACGCGTACGTTACGTTTAAATAAAACGTAAACGTACGAAATAAAAAGTAAAAACTGAAATCTGAAAACACCCAGGGGGTGAAAATGACTTTTTTTGCAAACTTAAAAGTTAAAAGAAACTTTTTAGAAAAAGAAAATAATTTTTTATACTAATTAATTATTTAATATTAATTAAAAACTATTTAATACTTATTATTAATACTTAAATAACAAAAATACAATATAATATTATTTAAATACTAAAAAGGTGAAAATAAAATTTCTAAAATTATAAAATAACTAAAAACAAGTTTTAAAAATAAAAATAAGTATTTTTGTCTTTTTGTAGATTTTCTATTAATTAATTACTAATTAATTACTAATTACCTAATTAAACTATTTTAAAGTATAAAAATTAGCAAATGAATAGTAAAAATTTTAAGAAAATTTCTAAAATTATTTTACAACTTATAAATGCTAGAAAAAATATAAAAACAAGGTTTTACTTAATAAAAACTAAATATGGTATTTTAAACTAATTATTAATTAATAATTAATAAAACTAAGATTAATTCTAATAAATACTAAATGGTAAAATAAAAATCTGAGAAAATTACTATAAATACTATAATATAATAAGTAATTAATAAATATATAAAAATGACGAGTACATAATTAAAATCTAAAAATGAAAAATAAAATTTAAATAAAATTAAATAGAAACTATCACTTAAAAATTAAGTTCACTTTTCTGGATTTTCTTTTTGGAAATTTGTTTTATACCTAAAAACAGTAAACTTTTGTAAAAACAAACTTTTTAGAACTTAATAATAAGCTGTGGAGAGCTTATTAAGAGTGACAGTTGACTATGGTTGACCAAGGGGGAAAATTAGCTAAATTGGGTTTGTGTGGGGCCCACTAAGGTTGAATCTTGTGTAAATAAGCTTATGGGACTTGTATAAGCTGGAATAAGCGAAGATGGACCCACAGAATGAGCAATAAGCCCACAATAAGCACACCAATACTTGCTACTTCACTGAAAATAGGGACAGACTTGAGCCCTTGATTCAGGTGGGTCCCAGTGGGATGGAGGTCAACCCAATGGTCAAAACATGCACCCTGGTAGGAGGGGGGTTTAGGGGAACCAAAAACAAGGGCTGAGGATCACTGGATTGATCAGAAAACTACCACCAAGTGGTGGTGGTAGTGGTGGTGGTGCTGAGACAGAGCAGATTACAGCCCTGCAGCTCACTTTGGAGAGCTGTGCCCCACCACAAAATTCACAAAAATAAAAGGTATGTGGGAAATCAAAGATGAGATGTTGGACTATTACCACAACAAGTTTCAGAGGCTAGATCATCACATACAAATCAAATAAATTCCTTGAAGTTTGGTAAAAAACTGGAAACATACATTTTGACTTGTGAAGAAAACTTTAAACTTTGACTTTTGTTGATTTTGGTTGGATCTAATTGGATGAAAACATGATTTTAAGTTAAAGTAAAACTAAAATAAGCTAAAAGAACAACTTATCTAATGAAATGGTGGTTATTAGGACTCTATGATCACCACAGTGGACTGTGGTGATGAGATTTTGGTGAATTTGACTTTTGGCTGTGTAAGGTACCAAGTTTATGACTCAAAAGACCTAATAAGACCTACTACAGGTTGTCTAAAACAAAACAACAACTCAACAACAACAAAAGAGCAGCAATGAAGCTATAACCAAACACCCCCTTATGGACTGTTTAAACCTAAATTTCAAAAGGTTAACACAAAACAAAGGTTGAAATTCACTATTTATGCTCTAATATTGTTATTACAGCAGAAATAAACAAAGAACAAACATAAAACAAGCATAAACAGTGAATAGAGAGAAAGTTGGAAAATATGAGAAATTCTTACAAAGCTTTTAACAAGTGAGATTGTAGAACCAAGAACAAGCCTATAGCTCCCCTTAGAGCACTATTACCCAATCCAAGCTCACCTCTTAAACCATCTCTGCTTCCTTATCTCTCCTCTACACTAATTTTTATTTTTCTTGATATTTTTATATTTTTGAGTATTCTTACTGAAACTTGAAATCACTGAACTCCAATCTCACAAAAGTTTATAAACTACTTAAATGAACTTGAATAAACATGAAAACAACCATGTTAACTATTTTTGAATACAATTGAGATTTTCACTTCAAGGTGTCAAACTTGAATATTAATTAAAAACTTGAAATTGATAGCTAAATTATGTTTCTATTACATTGAAAACATCAAAATTACAATTTGAAAGCTAAAGTGAACACTGGAAAGGTAAATTACACTTAGTTCGACATAAAACTAAACTACCTACTCTAATACTACACTAACTGCCCTTTCTTCTGCTTTTTTCTTGACTTTTATAGTCCATAGAGTCTCTCTCATCCTTTCCCACTTCTGTGTGAGCCCTTGGATGGCTTGATTCAATCCCAGCCGTTCAAAAGAATTTTGGCGCGAATTTGGGTTTTGGCAGGTTTAGGTTGCTTGGAGAAGTTTGTGGTCAATTAATGGGTTTTGTGGTTTAGTGGAGGCTAGGGGGACAAGGAGAGGTGATGTTGAGGTGGAGGGATGGAATGGGTTGAGTGTTGCAGGCTTAGCAGCAGACCAAGTGGTGGGGGAGAAGGGTGTGGTCAAAGGGAGTTGACCGTTTCTTTATTTAAAACGGTTTGTTGGTTTTTTTTATTATTAGGAGTGGTGTGGGCTAATGGAGGTGGGCTGGGGAGTATTATTGTGGGCCTGGATCAGGTTAGGGGTTATAAGGTGGATCAGGCTTGTGGTTGTTTGGTTTGTATTGGGTTTGTTTTAGTTTAGTACTTAAGAAACCACAAGGACCACTTTTGTAATTTATGAAACTTGGGGGCTGAAATGTCACTTATACAAAAGTACTCATAAGGTCCAACATTTCCAATCTTTAATAATACAAGGACCATAAAAGTTAATATTTCCATAATTTAAATCCCGGGGACCAAAAATGTAAAATGTGAAAGTAAAGGGACCAAAAATGTAAATTTCCCAAACTTTCATCCCAAGGACTAAAATTGACTTTTGTGACTTCCCTAAGGACCAAAAGTGACTTTTCTTTCAAAATTATCCCACCAGGGACCAAATCTGCCAATTATTGAAACTCCAGGGACTAATTTCGTAAATTTCCAAAACTTTCCATTTTTTCACCAAAGGACTAAACATGACATTTTATGATTTCAAAATGACCTTTGGTGATAATTTTCCATATTTTGAATATCCAGGGACTAGTTTTGTAATTTTATGAAAGTTGGGCGACTGAAACTGCCAATTTTGCAAACTTTGTGCGTTTTTCATTTGTTTTTGCTCATTTTGCATCTAAAACATATAAAACACAATTTTGAAATATTTTTAGTATTTTGATGCATTTCTGAGTGTTTTTATATGTTTTACAGTTCAGATTAGACAAAAAATGATGAGTGTTTGAGCACTCATCAATCCCCCACATTAAACTATTGCTAGTCCCTAGCAATACTGTTTTGAAAACTTGATGGATTTTAAACTCTTTACCAAAAGCCATCACTTCTGGAGTAGACAGGTGTAAGAACTGTGGCACACCTGATAACCGTGTGATTTTGAGTAAACCACCAGCTGTCAACGGATTTGAGTAGTCTTTACCAAAAGCCGTTTGCTTCTGGACTAGCCAGCTCTTGATGGAATAGTCAACATCTTGGTGAGCTGATTACCAATTATGGATTTTCCACGGCCTTTACCACAAGCCATAATCTTGTGGGCTAGCCAACTCATTTGTTTTCGGGGAGTTGAGGAACCATACAATTTTGGACAAATTGCAAGCCGTAAACGGATTTGATATGTCTTTACCAAGAGCCGTTTGCTCCTAGACTAGCCAATCCCTTTTGTCGCTTAGACAAGGCGGACTGATTACCACAAAAATTTTGAAGCACCAGTGAAATTTTTTTTTAAAATTTTTGAAATTTTGGCTAAAACGGGGGTATTATATAGTAAAATGTGATAAAATTCGCTAGAATAGCGAAATACCCCCCACACTTAGCATGAAAATTGTCCGCAATATTCAAAATCCCGGCTATTATGCCGACATTTTGAACGTGAAAGGGCAACATTACAAGCTAAGCGTGGAAAACACCATTTTGTATTTTCACTTCTTTTGTAATCATAGCATGGGGGACTCCCCCACACTTAGGGTGAAAACCCTATAAGCGTGCTACTGTTTTTGTTTACCGAGTCGCTAGCTTGACTCGACCCCTAATTCATTTGTCATTGGGGAAGCATGATGTGGAAGAAACAATCTCAATCGGACTTTCATTCAAGATGTTTGGACAAACGTTTGAAGCACGTGAAAGTTCCACACCGAAGAGATAAGTATCCGGCTCAAGATAATGATACATGAAAATGCCGGGATCAAGTATAGTATCCTCACTCCCGAAGGAGTGAAGAAGAGGAGAAATCACCTGGTAGGTGAAGGAAAGAAGAGAGATCTGAATAGCAATTAAGATAAGAACTTCCTCCTCAAGAAATGAATATTCAAGTGGAGGAGGAAAGTCCTTAAGCTTGATCTCAGGAAATTTATCAGTTTCCTCAACTGATTTGATTTCCTCATTATGAAGTTGTTTGGGTGGGAGAGGGGGGAATGAATCTTCATTTAACAAACTTTCTAGAAAAAGAATGTCCCCCTCAGGATCAAGATAATTATCATCAACTTCATATGAAATTGAACTATCTTCAGTAAGAAAAGCCTCGAATTCGTCCAGATCATTTTCACTTTCCGGAGGAAGTGGATTGATCTGAGTAAGTTCAATTGAAGGATCATGAGTAAGTAAGAATTCTAACTCTCTCAAATCCGCATCAAAGTCAAAGACTTCATTTTCATCCCTTGGCGGGATGGGATCCATATGAGAGAGTTCATCAGCGAACTCTTCAAGAAGAAAGTCAACATCAGAGTGGAGAAGTGATGCATCAATAAATTCAATGTCTCCATAAGATAAACAATCATCACTAGAATCAGAGACAGTCTTAATTTGATCATTTGGATTATTAGGGGTGGAAGGAATATCACACATAAGATCAAAAGTCCCCTGTGACTCTCTCGGGATTGCGACAAGGATCTCAACACTAGACTTTATTAATTCGTCCGATTCCATTTTAGGAACAGTGCTAAGATGCTCATCCCCCATGTTTAGAGAGTGAGTGTGAACTTCGGGTGTGATAACAACAGACTGAGGGAGATGAGAGGAGCTAGGATTCATGGAATTTTCAAGTTCCATTTGTTCAACGGCTAGTAATTTCTCCGTCTCATTATTTTCTCCCTGATTTCCAATGGGAGGAATCACAAGTGATGAATCTGACGAACCCTTATAAAATTGAAGGATATCAAGGGTGTCTTCAATATCACTATCATCATCACAGTCTAGAAGAGCAGCTTGACGAAATTTGGCACGTGTTATAGCTGCTTGTTCTAAGACAAGTAATTCTTCCATGCTCAATTCGTTTTTAGCCTCTCGTTCTTCAGCAAGTAATTCTGCCATAGATTTCTCACGAGAGTCTCGAAACGGTGTAGTAACCAACTCCTCCTTAAGTTCTTTTAAAATATCAAGAGCCTTTAGTAAAAGGTCTGGCTCGGTTTCTTGAGGAGTTGTGTGAATCATATCGTACTGTGGAGGTGGGTCTGAAAACGAAGAGTCGTAATTGTTACAAGGAAATGGATTCCTTGTTTGACAATCCGAGCTAGAGTGTGGACCTCCACAGTAATCACAACAGTAAAACTGATGTGGCTGTGGGTGATAAATGCTAGAGTTACAATTGCTATCAGGAGACTGCTCATAGACAAGCGTGTTTCCCGATTGACAATCATAACTGTAGTGTGAACCACCACAGTAATCACAACAGTAAAACTGTTGAGTCTCATGGTGTGGTAACTGATGGAATAAATCAGTCGTGTCATGGTAGGAATAGGGATTCTAGTTATAGACAGACCCGTTTCCCGACTCTACCATGCCACAGCTGGGGCAATTGCCACTATTATGAGGATTACCACACCACTGGCAAACCAGAAAGTGTGGATGAGATATAGAAAGAATCAAAAGTCTAGGGAGGGATAGGGATGAAGAATCAAAGATGTGAGAGGGTAAAGGTGAATATTTTTGGGTTTTTGGATGAACATTTTGTACAAATGAGAAAGAAAATATTTTTGTGTTTTTTTTTGTGTTCGTTGAAAACTGAGTTTAAAAAGTTTTCGGGAACGTTTTTTGTTTAAATAGAAAATATGGACAAAGGATGGATCAATGTACAAAGGAACGAATTCCAAAGTCACTAATCAGAAAAACCGTTTAGAATAGCGCGCACACCTCCCCGGCAGCGGCGCCAAAAGTTGATTGACGCTAAAACCACCTAACTTATATTGACCAAGGAATGGTCAACAAAGCCAGATAGCCTAGATCAATGCTCCGCGGAAGTATAAGGTTTCCCCGGGTCGTTAAGTCCCGACGAGGTGTGAATTGTATTCAAACGGTTTCGTGATCGGGTGAATTTGGATGGAAAGGGGTTTTGAGTGTGATTAAACTACGGAATCTACAAGAGAATAGCTTAAATAAGCTATATGAATAAGACGGGAAACTAGGAAAAACCAGAAACGATTTAAACCTAAAAACGCGTACGTTACGTTTAAATAAAACGTAAACGTACGAAATAAAAAGTAAAAACTGAAATCTGAAAACACCCAGGGGGTGAAAATGACTTTTTTTACAAACTTAAAAGTTAAAAGAAACTTTTTAGAAAAAGAAAATAATTTTTTTATACTAATTAATTATTTAATATTAATTAAAAACTATTTAATACTTATTATTAATACTTAAATAACTAAAATACAATATAATATTATTTAAATACTAAAAAGGTGAAAATAAAATTTTTAAAATTATAAAATAACTAAAAACAAGTTTTAAAAATAAAAATAAGTATTTTTGTCTTTTTGTGGATTTTCTATTAATTAATTATTAATTACCTAATTAAACTATTTTAAAGTATAAAAATTAGCAAATGAATAGTAAAAATTCTAAGAAAATTTCTAAAATTATTTTACAACTTATAAATGCTAGAAAAAATATAAAAACAAGGTTTTACTTAATAAAAACTAAATATGGTATTTTAAACTAATTATTAATTAATAATTAATAAAACTAAGATTAATTCTAATAAATACTAAATGGTAAAATAAAAATCTGAGAAAATTACTATAAATACTTTAATATAATAAGTAATTAATAAATATATAAAAATGATGAGTACTTAATTAAAATCTAAAAATGAAAAATAAAATTTAAATAAAATTAAATAGAAACTATCACTTAAAAATTAAGTTCACTTTTCTGGATTTTCTTTTTGGAAATTTGTTTTATACCTAAAAACAGTAAACTTTTGTAAAAACAAACTTTTTAGAACTTAATAATAAGCTGTGGAGAGCTTATTAAGAGTGACAGTTGACTATGGTTGACCAAGGGGGAAAATTAGCTAAATTGGGTTTGTGTGGGGCCCACTAAGGTTGAATCTTGTGTAAATAAGCTTATGGGACTTGTATAAGCTGGAATAAGCCAAGATGGACCCACAGAATGAGCAATAAGCCCACAATAAGCACACCAATACTTGCTACTTCACTGAAAATAGGGACAGACTTGAGCCCTTGATTCAGGTGGGTCCTATGGGATTGAGGTCAACCCAATGGTCAAAATATGCACCCTGGTAGGAAGGGGGTTTAGGGGAACCAAAAACAAGGGCTGAGGATCACTGGATTGATCAGAAAACCACCACCAAGTGGTGGTGGTGGTGGTGGTGGTGCTGAGACAGAGCAGATTACAGCCCTGCAGCTCACTTTGGAGAGCTGTGGGGCCCACCACAAAATTCACAAAAATAAAAGGTATGTGGGAAATCAAAGATGAGATGTTGGACTATTACCACAACAAGTTTCAGAGGCTAGATCATCACATACAAATCAAATAAATTCCTTGAAGTTTGGTAAAAAACTGGAAACATACATTTTGACTTGTGAAGAAAACTTTAAACTTTGACTTTTGTTGATTTTGGTTGGATCTAATTGGATGAAAACATGATTTTAAGTTAAAGTAAAACTAAAATAAGCTAAAAGAACAACTTATCTAATGAAATGGTGGTTATTAGGACTCTATGATCACCACAGTGGACTGTGGTGATGAGATTTTGGTGAATTTGACTTTTGGCTGTGTAAGGTACCAAGTTTATGACTCAAAAGACCTAATAAGACCTACTACAGGTTGTCTAAAACAAAACAACAACTCAACAACAACAAAAGAGCAGCAATGAAGCTATAACCAAACACCCCCTTATGGACTGTTTAAACCTAAATTTCAAAAGGTTAACACAAAACAAAGGTTGAAATTCACTATTTATGCTCTAATATTGTTATTACAGCAGAAATAAACAAAGAACAAACATAAAACAAGCATAAACAGTGAATAGAGAGAAAGTTGGAAAATATGAGAAATTCTTACAAAGCTTTTAACAAGTGAGATTGTAGAACCAAGAACAAGCCTATAGCTCCCCTTAGAGCACTATTACCCAATCCAAGCTCACCTCTTAAACCATCTCTGCTTCCTTATCTCTCCTCTACACTAATTTTTATTTTCTTTTTATTTTTCTTGATATTTTTATATTTTTGAGTATTCTTACTAAAACTTGAAATCACTGAACTCCAATCTCACAAAAGTTTATAAACTACTTAAATGAACTTGAATAAACATGAAAACAACCATGTTAACTATTTTTGAATACAATTGAGATTTTCACTTCAAGGTGTCAAACTTGAATATTAATTAAAAACTTGAAATTGATAGCTAAATTATGTTTCTATTACATTGAAAACATCAAAAATACAATTTGAAAGCTAAAGTGAACACTGGAAAGGTAAATTACACTTAGTTCGACATAAAACTAAACTACCTACTCTAATACTACACTAACTGCCCTTTCTTCTGCTTTTTTCTTGACTTTTATAGTTCATAGAGTCTCTCTCATCCTTTCCCACTTCTGTGTGAGCCCTTGGATGGCTTGATTCAATCCCAGCCGTTCAAAAGAATTTTGGCGCGAATTTGGGTTTTGGCAGGTTTAGGTTGCTTGGAGAAGTTTGTGGTCAATTAATGGGTTTTGTGGTTTAGTGGAGGCTAAGGGGACAAGGAGAGGTGATGTTGAGGTGGAGGGATGGAATGGGTTGAGTGTTGCAGGCTTAGCAGCAGACCAAGTGGTGGGGGAGAAGGGTGTGGTCAAAGGGAGTTGACCGTTTCTTTTTTTAAAACGGTTTGTTGGTTTTTTTTTTATTATTAGGAGTGGTGTGAGCTAATGGAGGTGGGCTGGGGAGTATTATTGTGGGCCTGGATCAGGTTAGGGGTTATAAGGTGGATTAGGCTTGTGGTTGTTTGGTTTGTATTGGGTTTGTTTTAGTTTAGTACTTAAGAAACCACAAGGACCACTTTTGTAATTTATGAAACTTGGGGGCTGAAATGTCACTTATACAAAAGTACTCATAAGGACCAACATTTCCAATCTTTAATAATACAAGGACCATAAAAGTTAATATTTCCATAATTTAAATCCCGGGGACCAAAAATGTAAAATGTGAAAGTAAAGGGACCAAAAATGTAAATTTCCCAAACTTTCATCCCAAGGACTAAAATTGACTTTTGTGACTTCTCCAAGGACCAAAAGTGACTTTTCTTTCAAAATTATCCCACCAGGGACCAAATCTGCCAATTATTGAAACTCCAGGGACTAATTTCGTAAATTTCCAAAACTTTCCAATTTTTCACCAAAGGACTAAATATGATATTTTATGATTTCAAAATGACCTTTGGTGATAATTTTCCATATTTTGAATATCCAGGGACTAGTTTTGTAATTTTATGAAAGTTGGGGGACTGAAACTGCCAATTTTGCAAACTTTGTGCGTTTTTCATTTGTTTTTGCTCGTTTTGCATCTAAAACATATAAAACACAATTTTGAAATATTTTTAGTATTTTGATGCATTTCTGAGTGTTTTTATATGTTTTGCAGTTCAGATTAGACCAAAAATGATGAGTGTTTGAGCACTCATCATGAAACCTAAGTAAACACGTTTGTCTCCTTATTAGAAGTCTCTCACCTTTATTTTCAGTTATTTTATTTTTATTTGCATTTGTAGTATTCGGGTTAGTTGACTAGCAACTAATTCCGCCCATTCTTCCAAAACCCGAGAATTTTACTTGCTTTCCATAAAATATAAAATAAAAAAAAGAATCATCCTTCACCTTTAGACCTAATTGACTTAGTTTTCGATCCTAACGAATACTATTCCCCGAGAAAATGATCAATCCCCTGGTACTTGCCACTCACTATACTACATCGGTCAGGTATACTGCCTGGTGGGGATTGCAAGCTTCTCAAGATCACTTGAGAAGTAAAACCGTTTGCAAGGTTGCCAAACCATGCATCATCAAACCTATGGTGTAGATTAAAATGAGGAAACCTTCTCGCCTATGGCAGACATAAAAGTTTTTAGGATTCTTTTAGCCATAGTAGCATACTATGACTATGAGATTTGGCGTATGGATGTCAAAACTGCCTTCTTGAATGGTCACTTAATTGAAGAGGTTTACATCGACCAACCTGAAGAATTTGTCTATCCACAATATCCTAACCGTGTATGCAAGCTACAACGATCCATTTATGGATTAAAGCAAGCATCTAGGCAATGGAATAAAAGGTTTGATGAGGAAAGAGGTATGGTTTCACTCAAAACCTTGATGAGCCATGTGTATCTCGTAAGGCTAGTAGGTGTAATGTAGCATTCCTAATCTTATATGTTGATGACATATTGATCATGGGAAACAACATTCCAAAGTTACAAGCTATTAAAGCCTATCTAAGAAATTGTTTTGCTATGAAGGATTTAGGTGAAGCTGCATATATCCTTGGAATCAAGATCTACAAAGATAGATCTAAGCGGTTGATTGGACTTTGTCAAAGTGCATACATTTAGAAAATCTTGAAAAAGATTTCATACGGAGAATTCCAAGCGTGGAACTATCGCAATACAAGTAAAATTTGAGTTGTGAAAATCTCAAGGACCCTCAACTCCTGTAGAGGTGAAACGCACAAAGAATGTTCCTTATGCCTCGGCTGTAGGATCAATCATGTATGCGGTGAGGTGCACTAGACCGGAAGTTGCATTCGTTTATATCTTAACAAGTCAATTTCAAGTAGATCCAGGAGAAAGTCACTGGACTGCTGTGAAGAACATATTGAAGTATCTCAGATATACTAAAGATATGTTTCTTGTGTATAGTGGAAACCCTGATAGAGAGCTCAGAGTTACCTGTTATACTGATGCTGGATGGCAGACCGACAAGGATGACACAAATTCGCAAACTGGATAAGTTTTCTATCTAACAGAGGCGTTGTAGTCTCGAAGAGTGCTAAGCAAGCATCACAACGATGTCTTCTACAGAGGCTGAATACACTGCTGCTTCAGAAGCTGCAATGGAAGCTATTTAGATAAGGAATTTTATTGATGAGCTTGAAGTAGTCCCCACCAATAAAGAACCTATGGAAATGCTATGTGACAACACTGGAGCATTAACTATTGCCAATGAGCCTGGAGCTCAGAAAGGTGCCAAGCATTACAAAAGGAAGGTTCACTATCTCAGTGAGGTTATCGCAGATAATGAAGTAATACTTAACAAAGTTCACATATATGACAACTTAGCTGATCCGTTTACTAAGGTGTTGCCTTTGAACAAGCATGTTGAGCATGCTAGTGGTATTGGACTTTGTTCAATTAATAGTCTTATGTAAATCTGTTTTGATTTTAGTATTTGGAAAATGGGATATGTAAAACATTTATTATTTTGATGATTAATATATGTGGTACTTGAGTTATTCATTCATATATTAATTGTGTCCTATATTTGCATGTTTAATCCATAAGTAATTTATTACTTTAAATTGTCCATTGTCGATCAATGATATGGGAGTATTATTGAATTAAGGAAAATGTGAGAGACTGCTTATATTCTTTGAATACTAAGGATGTGTCCGCCAAACTCACATGTTATCCATGTGCTATGGATATTGGACTTCTCCAAACCTACGAGTCACCACTTTATGGATATTGGACTTCTCCAAACCTATAGTCAAAATAGAATTTGTTCCTCCACTTATCTTCTGGAGTATGATACTACTGGGCCCCTCGCTGAATTAATCAGATGTTTGATTGGCCGTGCCCAAAGTGTAAATCAATATGATACTTGTTTTAAGTTTGCTAATCTTGATTAATTTCTAAAATGAGAAACAGAATAGTTGAACAATATGGATTGACTTGATCCATATCCATAGTTCAAAAAATCTAAAACAAATCGATAATTTGAAATTGTAAACCATTTACCTAGTTGTTTTATGAAACCACACTCAGGTATTTCTCGAAGCAATGTGGTGTTGCTAGACGCTTAACATCGTTAGTATGAATTATCTGGTTATGACTTATCGCAAGTGGGAGCTGTTAGTTATGCTCTTAAGTATAATCGATAATTCATACGGCTGGGAATACGTGAGCCTATTGGGGCATACACGTATACACCGAAGAATATGTATTTATTAATATAAGTAATATATTAAACGTTGTATATTAATTATATTATGTCACGGAATGTTTAAAGGACCAAAGAGGGAAAATAGTTATTTGCTTGGAGTTTAAGTTAAAATGATTAATATCTAGTTTACATATTAATTATCTTAAGGACTTAAATGCAAAGATGGAACATTCTAGGAGGAGAAATGAGTGTCGATATTAGGAACTTAAAAGGTGTTAGACTCAAACTTAGAGGACAAGTTTGAGGCTATAAAATCACCCTTTGTGATTCATTCTACGCGACACAAAAAATAAAACCTAAATCGTATTATTATTCTTTTCCCTGATGTCACACCCCATCGATGGCGGAAACACAAGGTGTAACGGAGAAGGCACATCACATAACATCATAGATTTATACCTTACAATTGTTTCAATAGTAGTCATAAGTTACAAAATGTTTCTGGTCTAAAATTTGAAAATAAAACATATGTCTCCTCTGAATCAAATTAGTCTTGAAAACATGGTAGCAAGATAACAATGTTCTGACTCCAAAGAAAGTGCCTTCAAATATCCTAGTAATGATCACATGAAAATGGTACTAGAAAACGTCAACATAATGTTATTGAGCTCGTAGGTTTAGGAGTTAAACCATGAAGTTGTGAATAATTTGAGTAGAACAATAGTGAGCAAGATATCAAATATGTACGCACTTAATGAAACCACAAGTTTGCAACAACTGAATCTATCCAATCACAATCAATACACAAACCAACTGAATCTCAAAGTGGCATATACGTATAGCATGTGCGGATAGTACTCACCCTCACGAAGGTGTGGGTGTCAGCCAAAGTATTACTACTAGTACATCCTAACCTTGTAACTTGTGCAGAGTGTATTCACCCTTTATAGGAGTGTGGGTGTCAACCCAAGTATTTCTACCAATACACTCCTAACCTCATAACTTGCGCAGAGTGTATTCACCCTTCATGGGGGTGTGGGTGTCAACCCAAGAATTTCTACCAATACAATCCTAACCTCTTGCATTCACCAAATGAATCTACATAAAATTAACCACATAGTTAGGCACATATTTCAATCAAATGCACATATTGTCCAGAAATCATGAAAACAGTGTATCATAGTATGAAAAACATTTGAAAACCATTTGTACCGTTTCCACCCCTAGGAAAATATATTAAAAAGTGGGGCTACGAGAACTCACCTTAGCAAGCAACGATAACTGAAACAAATGCGAAAGCTTGAAATGTAACCCGGAAGTCTCAATCACGACCTAATTAATTAAGCCATTTAGAAAAAAATATGATATGTAATATATGCATATGAGGGTTACGACGTAATATCGATTTTATACAATTGTAATGAGGTTTTACGACTCGAAATATGATAAAACGAAATTTCAATGTTAAATATTGAGTTTTATAAAAAGTTAGTAAAAATGGTTTTTGTCCAGCTTTGGAGGATTTTAAATTATTTGTTTCTTATCGGTTTGGCTTGTTTCATGTTTCAATGTCAAGTATGTAGCGAGGGCTGTGAGAAGCTCAACTAGCGCTCTTCATGGATCTAACTCTAAATGCTTCAAAAATAGGTCCGTACATAGGTCGTTGAAACAACCAAAAATAGTGTGCTGAAAGTTTATATATAAGTTTTTGTAACTTCAAAAAGTCCGTATCTTATTCGTTATAAGTCCGTTTTCATTCGTTCTACTATCTAAATTTAGCTAATAATGTCTATTTTCAAAATATGATGGCCAACGCTACTGAGGATACGTTTTTCAAGTCCATTTTGGTCGATTACGGGGCTGCTGCACAGAAACTTTGGGCATAAAATTTGTGATACATCCTAACACATATATAAGAGTATGTTTATGTGAGATTTTCATGAAAATTTGTGTAACTATTTTATTTGTGTGCAGTTTCGAGGTGTAAAATTCGGACAGCAAGTATAGATATTGTTTTCAGATTATAAGGTAAGATATCAACATTACAAGTGTATATATGCATAAAGTAAGAACATAAGTGTTGTATAAAAAGTATGAAATGTAGGAAAATGAGTTTATATGCTTACTTAGTTGATGGAAATGGATGATGAACACAAAAGAACCAAGAACACTACTAAACCTAAAGTTTTTCCAACATCAAAAGCTTGTTCCCAACCCTTAACCTGTTGTGTATGTATGAGAGGAGTGTGGTTGTTTATGTGTTTGATTTGAAGTGATAAAAAATGACTAATTGGTATGATTATATAGGCTCAAATGTGGTAAGTTGAATATTGACTAGTCTTGTCACATGACTTGGTATGAACTAAAAGAGAAAACTTACAAAATCTTATGTCTTGTGCCCTTTAGGTGTGGGAATGGAGAAACCAGGGAGAAGGTTAAGTTGCTATCTATAGTAGGACAAAATGCTACCAAATGTCTTCTTATGTACATGTAGTCAAGGCAAGTTTGATTGGATTTTTCTTAGTCAACGAATGTTTGTAGAGGAGCAAAAGAGGTAGTGTCATCTTTTTACTACATAGGAGCGTGAACTAGATGGTGACACAAGGGATGAGTTTTACTTTCAAAATGGTACTTTTCATGCCAGATAGAATAAGGTAGTTTTGTGTTTAAAACTTAAAAAGTTTTTTTTATTTTTTTTTTCTTTTTTTTTTAATTTTTTTTTATTTTTTATTTTTTACATAGGCTGGCCACATGGGATTTATGGGGGAGGTTTTGTTTTAAATTTTGGTAAAATATGGATGTGTAAGAGAGAGTTTTTGATACAAAGGTGGTGAGTTGGTTAAATGTTGTATGCATGTATGAGCCCCAAATGTAAAACATGAGCGTTTACATAAAACTTGAAAAATAAAATGCATAGACAACTAAAACATGATTCTAAAATCCGTATAGTACATATCTAACGTAGAATAATTTTTTTTCATGCCAATTAACGTTTAAAATCGTTTTTCGGGTTACGCGATTTGACTAAACGGTTACACGTTTAAGTAAATATTTTAAACATGCAAATTAAATTGTTTCGAGTATATGGTCGAGTATTGCCCTGAAAATGTTAGTTGCTACAAGCCACCCCCGTTAAAAGAATTTTTTCCTCAAAATTCAGCTAGTACCACTTTCAAAAAGGTGTGGGTACGTATGTCTCGCCTGGTCCTTTCGTTCCCTAGTAACTCATCTTAACTATCTAAGTTCTAACATACTTATAATTAGAATCTTGTCTCATTTAAGTTAGTCAACTTCCCTAATGAGGGTTTTGGTTGGCACTTCCACAACACGAAATAAATCATCAAGCCGATTGCTTATGGGGTGATAACTAGTTGATCGTTAGCTAGGCTTTACTTACGGTTCCTCACGCGTTGACCTTAAAGTCACAAACAGTGTTAGTAGATCAAGATGACAGATTTTGCTAGAGAAACTGCTAATTTGTTGTAAACAACCTAGTCCACTATGTTAGAATCATTAAGACCTATGCATGTATGTAGAGCTCAACAAGGATCAAAGTCATGGAGAAGAATCTAGAAATCAAATTAGGTCCTTAGCATTGCGATCACCACTCATGCGGCAAAGTCAAACACTACTAATAGCCTAAACTTATGACAACTTTATCCAAGCTCATCCTTCTGAGAGTAGCAAAATACACAGACTGAAGGTAACTACTAAGCGTTAGTTTTGATGGAGTACACTTTCTTGCCTTTGAGCAAAATCATCAAAGCCTTAAGCAAATTTTCCTATAGCTTAAGTTGAACGTCCACTTACTAGCAAGCTAAATTCCACCTTAAGCCAACTAACAATTTGACTTTAGCTCAATCTCGTTTAGTAGATCAAGATGACAGATTTTGCTAGAGAAACTGCTAATTTGTTGTAAACAACCTAGTCCACTATGTTAGAATCATTAAGACCTATGCATGTATGTAGAGCTCAACAAGGATCAAAGTCATGGAGAAGAATCTAGAAATCAAATTAGGTCCTTAGCATTGCGATCACCACTCATGCGGCAAAGTCAAACACTACTAATAGCCTAAACTTATGACAACTTTATCCAAGCTCATCCTTCTGAGAGTAGCAAAATACACAGACTGAAGGTAACTACTAAGCGTTAGTTTTGATGGAGTACACTTTCTTACCTTTGAGCAAAATCATCAAAGCCTTAAGCGAATTTTCCTATAGCTTAAGTTGAACGTCCACTTACTAGCAAGCTAAATTCCACCTTAAGCCAACTAACAATTTGACTTTAGCTCAATCTCGTAACTCATCAAACAAGAACTGTCACAAGATTAGGCTGCGTATCAAGTTATTAAGAAAGAGAAATTTAATCGTCCTTGATGATTTGGCTTAATTTGGGATTGCAAACACATCATCAAGTATCTGTAGCTAAGTTTGGCGATTTAGAGAAGAAGATCATAGATATTATTGAGGTAATTGTGTCACTTATACGAAAATTGGTAGAGACGACAGGGAAAGAAACTATGTATACAAGATTACATAGGTAGGCTTTGAAGGAGGTTTTCTAAACTTAAATAGTCGAGCTAAATTAGTTCACGTGTATGTATAGGATTCTCACTATTTACAATATTTTGCAGAACATTGGGTATCTATCAAGGAGAGGAGGATCAGCCGTTATTTATATGGTCTTTATCCCAAATGGTTTCTAAGATTTGTAGCGCTAAAATTTTTGTATGATCAATAGAGAGCAAATGTTGTCAGGATGAAGACAAGTTAGTTGAAGTTAGACTTACATGTATGAAATGAAGTATGATTAGAGTATGAAGGTGTAGATTTGGTATGAACACTCGTTACTCATGTGGGGGATTCAGTCGATCAGCTGGAAGCTACACTATTTAGTCAACTTGTAGAAATGGTGGTCCTTATGGATACCGTAAGGCCTGTGTATTCTTCAGGGAAGTGTGGTCTATGATATGGGTTTTTCTAAAAATTAGAATGACAAGAAAATGAAGACCCTAAATCAAAAGGGATGACTTTATAAAGTGATTGATGAGGAAGTAAGGGTAGCGTCGGGTGTTGTGTCTGATATCTTTCTCTTCGATAACATACTTTCTTTCGTCCGACGTTTGGTGCGAAAAAGATGTTTGGTAACTCCTTCATACTATCATGTGGATTGCAAATCAACGAAATCAAGTGAAGTGCTAGTTGTAAAAGAAGGTTGTTCTAAGGCAATTGAAGGAAATGGGAAGGAATATCTAACTTGTGGCACGGAGTTGGTAGTCATAGTTTTGAAGTAATATCATGGAGGAGATGTTGTATAGTACGCAGTGTCATATTCACTCAAATCACAAAAGTCTTATATGCATGTTTCGTAACGAGCTTCTCATACTCAGGCATAAATGTGAATGGTGTAAGCAAAGAGTTTCAATGATGGTATCCTTACCATGTAGGAAAATATGTTGATGCAAACATCCGAAAGGAAGGAGTAGAATCCAATAGAGTTTGATCAATAAGGATAGAGATCAATAATACCTTCACAGCCGATAAAAGACTTTTGAGGGAAAAGCCCTTGGTGTGAAGACATCAAGGAACAACGTGTCGTCAGGTATGCAAGGACAATTGAAGATGATTGTCTATGAATCAAAAGGTCTATTGGCAGAATTTGCTATCAATTATCCAAAATGCTTGAAGATGATTATTAGGCGAAGCTCTTAAGTCTAAGTGCTCAATTCCTCTAGGTAGGACTAAGATATATAATAACTCAAAATTGTTGCCAAGTAAATACTACGTTGAGAGATGTTTGTTTTGTTAGTGAAAGCCAAAGGTCTTATGGTCTGGTGCAACTTCTTGATATACAAATGTAGAAGTATAGTCATGCTCCAACGTGACTAAGTCATCTTGGACTCCAAAAAGCCATGTTGTCTCTTAAGTGATTGCACACTGACTGTTTAATCCAACTCGCTTTGATCATCGCGAGAGTCTTATCCTTTGGGATAAGTAGAAAAGTTTTACTTTGAAGGAATAGTGTCAAGGCACGGCACACTACTACTTATAGTCTAGGATAAAGGTGTTCAATTCACTTCTAAGGTAGCATAGTATGTAGGCATTGTGGATGTTCTCGAGGTTGGTCCATGAATAGTGCGTGTTCCCTCTTTGAGGCACGGTCTTTGAAATTTTTAGTAGCATTTATTTGAGTAAGACATTATAAAATTTTAACCATGAATGTATTTTGGTGCAACTTTGTTTGAAAGTTTTCGATGATTATAGTCATGTCAAAATATATGTCTGCAAAATTTGAAATTTAAAATAATGATTTTTCATAAATGATTTGGATTTTATATATTTTTTTTCAAGAAAATTGACGTTTTGGACCAATATTTTAGACGATTTTTATACTAAAACAATCCAACTGATACGTGGGAATTGCGCCCTCGCAACATGTTTTACCTCTCAAGGGATCTCGAGAAGCTTACAACCCCCACCAGGCAGTGTACCTGATCATTGTAGTATAGTATAGTGACAAGTACCGGGGGAGTGATCGTTCAACTCAGGAATAGTGTCACTAGGATTAGAAAGCCTAATAAACTAGGTCTAGAGGTGAGGTATGATTCTTTTTGTATTTTAATATTTTATAGAAAGCAAGTAAAATCTCGGGTTTTGGAAGAGTGGGCGGAATTAGTTGCTAGCCAACTAACCCAATTAACTACTAATGCAATCAAAATAAAATAACAAAAATGAAAATGAAACTATTAAACTAATGTGGTGGAAACAATAATGAGGAGAGTTGTGTTTACTTAGATTTCATTACTCCCTAGATATCTTTTACAGGTTGATTAGCTTGTTACAATTTCATGGATGACGGGTCATATTCCTTAATACTACTTGTAGGGCCGTGTACAATATTCCCTAACTCTATAGGATCCTACTTCACTCCTATGTCGAGCCGTTAGAAGCTCCTAACATGGGATCATTAGAATTCTCCTATGCATTAAATACAACCAAAAATCATAGTACACCTCCGATCATGTTTCTTAAGACGTTCAAGCAAGTTACCAATGGAAGTCTGCCAGTTTTCTTAAGCCTAACATTGAATACAATCATTCGTAACAATTATAAACAAACAATCAACCCATAATCAACATCTAGGTTTCACTACATCTAAGCAAACACAGTAAAGATCTAGCCTAGCATGTTAAATAGAAGACAAGCGTAAGATATAATCAAACAACACATAGACATATTGAATGATTTGAAGGGATACTTATCTTTAATTAAACATGAAAAAATCAAGGGGTTAAAACCCTTGAAAAGCTATTAAAATTCGGACTAGGGTTTATTCCCTAAAAGTTGCACACTAATGAATGAAATTTGGAAAATTATATATAGATAATACATCATGACGGCGTCATGTGTTAGCCTGTGATGCCGTCAACTCGCCGCCATGATAAAAATCGTATTGCCTAGATCCATTTGTGATGCCGTCATGTGTAGTTGTGCTCTGGGCCGTCACTAGTAATTGGACCCTGACGGCCTTGGTGACGCCGTCAGGTCCTAAGCTTAAAAATACTCTGGATCGTCACGTGTATTTTCCACTTCAACCTCTTTTGTAACTCTTGACGCCGTCATGTGGAGAGTCTTGACGCCATCAGGTACTGTTCCCAGCAAGGAAAATTGAGACTTTCCCATTTTCTTCACTTTTATGCTCCAGAAATGTCCAAAATGCTTCCTTTTCCAGATTTCTCTCCAAAAGTACCTAAAATGACAAAAGGAAAGATTTAGGGCAAAATTTGATCAAATAATCTCGAATTCGGGCTTAAATGACCCCTTAAAAGCTGTACACTTTTTGCCTCATCAAATACCCTTACACTTGAGATTTGCTTGTCCTCAAGCAAATGCGCTTTTATTCTAATCAAAATACAAGTTAGGGGTCATTTAACACTAATATAAAAGTAATTACAACAAATAATCGTTCCATTAAAACAAAAAAACAAGCACGGAGGTTATACACTAGCACCTCATAAATAGTGTTTAGATACTCACATATCTCGAGTGTAATAAAGTATATATCACAATAAGGAAATGGAAAACATCTCTCACTACCTGTCATAGCAAATAGATTACCATAGGCTTGGGAAAGGATCAAACCTCCACCATTTGGCGTAAGCACCTAGGATAAACTATCAAAGAGGTCTTTTAAAGGGTTATAACGTTAGGTGTAGGGATATGTAATACACGGTTTAGTTGGATAAAGGCAATATTTACTGGTGGCGAGTTAATCATCTTGGTTAATTACATGTTCGATATGGCGTTGCTAAGCCAAGACTCGACTTGACTTAAGCTAATAAATCAAAAATAATAAAAACATAAAAAAAACATAGAATGAAACGGGATGGTAGTCCGTATGTTTTTCTCTTTTCTTTTTCTATTTTTTTTTTCTTTTTCATGATTTTTTGATTCTTTATTCATTTTTTCATGATTTTTTTTTGCATACACTCTTACCCTACCATCCAAAATAATACATCATAGGGAATGTACGTTCCCCTTACATTTGAATTTTTACATACTTTACAATAAACTAATATATGATGTTCTTCCCCATTACTCCATAACACAAGCACTTTACCCATGAGTCCCAATCGTCCCAAAACAATATGTACAAGATATGACTCGACTTAGCAACCATGTAATCAATTAGATAATTAACTAAGGGTTTAAACATATAACCATAATGCACTAAAGATGAGTGCATACATGGAAGGCTAAGGCGATTTGGTTGCACATTTGGGAGGGTTGTAACAAATTCTTCCTTTAAGTAAGATGCTTAAAGTTAGAAACGAAAAGATAGGCTCGGAGGGGTGTACTAGGGGTTTCGTGTACTAAAAATGAGTACAACGCTAAGGTGTGGGAAAAATTAATTGACTTTACTAGTCAAGTAGTATGACTTAAATGGTCAAATAATTATGATACGGGTTTAACATAATGGTGATCCTAAGGCCTCTTATCATGTAGTAAATCCTACTACACGAATGTAGTCTCAATAGTGGTGTCGGGATGCATCACTAGCGTAAGTTCTAGAATCTTAATGCTGCCGGTACACTCATAAGCACTAATAATGAATGCTTTTCCTATCAAATCTAAAGGCGAACCTCACATATTTGGTTGAAAAATTTTTCTGAATGGTATGGTTTTGTGCTAGTCATACAACTCCTATCCATGTGACGCTTGTTAAGGCTAAAGTTTCACTCCTAAATGTTGTAAAAAATTTTAAATTTGGCGCTAAAATTACACTAACAAGTATTTCTCTTAGTTTTATTACACACCTACCATCGAACAAACAAACTCAAGTGAAATTGTATCCTATAAGGTATCATCATTTACCCTCCCCTTACACTTAGGATGAACATTGTCCCCAATATTCAATAAAAAGTTGTAAAAGTAAAATAGGTAAAAGTATGAAAACAAATACTCCCCTAATTCGTTCGGTGTGGATAGTGTATTAACAAGGTTAGATCTTCCTCCAAGAAAATGAACATTCAAAGATTCTCTTCCAGAAATATAAATCATCTTCTTGTCATATATAACCTGTTAAACCTGAGAAAACTAACAAGGCAACCTTGCGTAAAATCGGCGGCAATCTATATATACTAACAAATCCTAGAAAGCAATTTAAGATATAATGCTTGTGGAATGAATGTTTGCAGATTTCCTATAGTTTATAAGACTAAAGAATTAACAAAAACTTTAAGACTCCGTTAGAAAAACAAAACTCGCAAAATTTCCAAAATTTTACACGTGACGCCGTCAGGAGTTTAGCCCTGACGCCGTCAGAAGTGACCTGCAGAAATCTTTATGTTAAGTTTCCGGAAAATTTCTGGAAAAACTTATGTCCTACTTCCTGGAAAATCCTTCAAAACATCATTATGACTTGATACAAGCATTTGACTCTAACAATTACTAATATACATGTTCATATAATATTGTGGTGAATCATGATCAATTTCATTCTTAGAAACAAATTTGGGGTTTCCCCTTACACTTAGCTTTTGCAAAATACCTTTATATTAAGTTAAGACAAAGTTAAACGACAAAATAAAGCATTTTCTCAATTTTAGTTTGAAACATGATCTACCAACAATAAAAATAAAGCATGCATACGGAAGCAAATAACATCAAACAAAAAATCAAACAAACATACAAAATATGGGTTGCCTCCCAAGAAGCGCTTTTCTTTATTTACGAGCCTTGTAGCTAGACTCAAGGTCATGGGCAATTACGTTACCTCGCCATTGGTCTCATTCTCTAGGTCGTCTCCAATCTTAGTTTTGTATTCCGGACCTAGTTGTAAACATTCCTTATAGAAGCCAAGTATCCTACTCATGACATAATCTACTCCTCTACGTCTATCCTCATCATTCCTATAGTAAACCGCTTGCTTGTGTCCTTTTCTAGGTTTGATAAAAGACGGTATTGTTCAATCTTATAGGGCATTTGGTAAGCAATCTCATCATTCTCACTCTTGAATCTAACTATCCTTAGGGACGGGTCATAACTCATCTTAGAGGCTTCAACAAACAGTTTTCCAAATACTACTTGACTAAGGCAACCATCTATTACCGGACGAGTATCCTCTACTATCACAAAGTCATAAGTGAAGTTTCCTACAAAGACATGCAATCCTTTCACTCTTCCTACAAAGTTGCTCATCCTAATCGTGTCGGGCATCATCCTATACCCAAGTTGCTTCTTCATTACCCAATTATAATAGGTCCTAGTCATGATGTTTATAGGAGACCTAGGATCGATATAAGCTTTCCACACATGCATATGCCCAATGTTGCATGGTATGTTGATGTTAGAGGGATCACCTACTTTAATAAGGGGTGAACCAAGGATGTATGGTGTCTCAGGATCATTAAATAAATCCTTATGATATTCCCGTTCTTCTTTGGTGGGCAACTTATCAAAGTATTCTTCTACTTTTTCTACTTCCTCTAACTTTTCATCCTTAATATCCTCAACTTCCTTAACCTCATCCTTAGTCCCGGTTTCTATTCCAACTTCATCCTTGTCACTTTCTTCTATATTCTTATCTATTGGCTTAATGGTGACAATGTTGACAAAGTGGACGTGTTTGGATGATGAGGGGTCTTTAATTTGGATTCCGCTATTAGTGTCCCTAGTGTCCTTCCTAGGTGTAGTTAGCACTTGGTTGTTGAGAGCTTTCAACAAGTTGTCAATCTTGTTGGTCATCTCCGTTTGTTGTTGATTGAATTCGGTTTCAAACTTATCTATGCGAGCTTCTTGAGATGCCATAAACTTGGACATCAACCCTTCAAGATTATTGGTACTACCATAGTTATTTGAAGGATTGTTGTTGAAAGTACGGTTAGAGGGTGGACTGTTTGGTTGGTAACGATTAGGTGGATTGGAAGAATTATTTTGGGGCATGTTTTGGTTTTGTTTCCACCTAAGGTTCGAGTGATTTTTCCAAGAAGGGTTGTAGGAATCACCGTAAGGGTTTGGCTCGGGTTTGAAAGTGTACCACTTGTGTCCCTCTTCGTTGGTACGCGAGGATGCGTAGTCCGCAAAAGCTTGTCCGGGGAGTTCCACGCAATCACGAGTGTCATGGGGACCACTACATAATTCGCATAAAGAAGTGATTTTGTTCACTTGGCTTGAAGGCTTAGGAGCTTCATAAGATTTCATGAGAAACGTGACTTGGTCCTCAAGTTCCATGATCCTACGGTCGGGAGTGCTAGAATTGTTTGAAGGCAAAGATATTGCCTTCACCGTTTTGTTCAAATCACGAGGATCATTCCAACTTTCGTTGTCATAGAGAGCAAGATCTTCTATGAGTTCCCATGATTCTTCCGCACTTAGATCATGTAGCTTGCCACTGGCCGATTGGTCAACGGTTCATGTTAAGGCAACATGATCAAGATCTCTTTATGTTTTAATGATGACAAATAAACCATCGAAACACATAAAATAACAAACGTTATCTCAGAATCACCGGAGCCAATGTCTGCTCCTGGCGCGCTGCCCGCGCGTCAAGGCGTGGGTGACGCGCCAGGAGTCTGTATGGTTCCGGGCAAATTTTGAAAGTCGGCTTTCCTCTTACCCGACAAATGTGGATCTTTCAATACATGTATGAATATGTTATGTGCTTAATTGAGAACACTCGAAACGAGTTTTGAGACTTGAGAGATCCTACTTTTAAAGCACCCATTTACGGGAAAATGCCAACTCATGTTTTCTAGCTATCGCCTCTAGCCAAGGCTTTGATAAACTTAGGGAGCTTATATATTTCACGTAACATTGTGTTGAAGCATCCATATGCTAATACCCCGTGCTTACGTCTTCTCTAATTATGTAACGGGTTTACTCCCTTATTGGTCAAACTAAGTCAAAGGTCACTTTGCGTAAATGCATCCTTTCCCACTTGGTTTATGCTTTACATCAAGGAAAAGCACTTAACTTGTTTGAACCAAGGTATTAGTTGAGAACGTCGAGTCATGGAAAGTCACGAGATATGAAACTATGGATTCTCGACATTGTGTTACTTGAACTATAAGTAACTTATGATTTTCTCAACTTATAATCTTAATTGTCTAAACATTTTCCTCTTAATGAAAATCAGATTATGCCTTAATCTTCTCTTAATCCCATTTATACAAAAGACAAAACCAATCATATCCAAATCAAATATTCTCTTACACAATCTCTTACACCCTTACATATTCCCTCACGCACTACATCTCAACCATCCATTCCCTTACAACACATCCCAACCCTTTATTTTCAACACATGGGGAATTGTTTGAAACCCTAATGAGGCTCCTCCCATCTTACCATTGAATTCAACTCAAATACATCTCAACCATCCATCCAATCCCTATTCCCTATACCACCACATGTGATTGATCTTAGCCATTGAATTCAAACTAAAACAATCCTAACAATTGATCCAACCTTTCCCCCCAAGCAAAGGAGGCTCCCTTTGATCTCATCTATCCATTTCAAACGAAACCATCTCAACCCTCCATTTCTCCTTTCCCCCAAGCAAAGGAGGCTCCTTTGATCTCATCCATCCATTTCAAATGAAACCATCTCAACCCTCCATTTCTCCTTTCCCCCCAAGCAAAGCATATTCCTTGGAATATCCTTTCTTAACCTTAACCTAGGCAAGTATGATCATAGTCATCCATTTTAAATGAGATCATCTCATCCATCCATATTCCCCACATGCAAAATTTTTTGAAAACCAAGAGAGGCTCCCTTTGATCCTAGCCATCCAATTCAAACCATTTCATCTCAACCCTCCATCACATTCTTCCCTCCAAGCATTGGAGTATTCCTTGGCATATTCTTTCTCTCTTTTCTATGCCATGTGAGGAGATACACTTCTACCCCTTCCAAATTACCCTATCTACACTTTAAACCCTTGGTAATTTGGTTTCTCTTTAAACACTTCACAAATGATTTTTCAAATTGGCTATTTGAGTTGGTAAACCTTAGAATGATGAATGTTAAGGTTTAGTGTGAAGTACAATTGGGGGTTTAGCAAGGTAAGGCATTTATATTGCCAAACACCCAAAGCCTCAGGAATATTTTCCCTGGGTGTCTGGCACGCCTCCCATGCGTCACCGCGTGGGTGACGCGCTGGCCTTGGTAATATATTCCCAAGTTGGGTCTTTGCCTATAAATACCATGCCTTGCCTCTTGTATTCCTCACCCCTTGCCATTATTCTTTCTCTCTAGATTCTTTCTCTCTAAACACTCTCAAATCTCTCAATCTCTCTATCTCTAATCTTGTGTTCTTGATTTCCACACTAACATCTTTGGAAGAACACATATCTTTACAAGGGAAGAATCACAAGAACCTAATCCACTCTTGTGATTGTGTCGAGGGTCTTCCTTCTTATACCATTTCTATTACAATCGAGTCTCTAGGTTAGGTTAGGACTTGGTTGAACAAACATTCATTCATTCATTCAATTGTTTGTAAGGGAAGTCTTGTGTCTTGGTGACCAAGCCTAGATCATTGGGTATCTAGTTGGGGTTTGATACTTCCGGATGGAAGTCTTGGTAGTGATCTTTGTGATCCTTAGGTAAAGTCGAATCGTGAGATTCTTTTGAGTGGTTTCCGAAGGTGGAATACCGTTGGTGAGTAACTCCTTCTTTGTGAGCATCGATATTGGTGAATATCGGTGGAGTGAATTGTAACGGTTTATAGTCCACCGGAAGGATTATACTAGTGAATAGTATCGGAGTCGTGGATTTGCAACTGGACGTACGGATGGTATAAACCCCCCATCCCGAACCAGTATATATCGTGGTGTCTTTTACTTGCTTTATATACTTTGGTTGTGTTAGTGGTGGTTGGATTATTGTACAACCACTTGGTGCTATCTTTGGCTTACAGTTTTTAAACATATAAAAAGCCGAAGAAACCGTATTTACCCCCCCTCTATGGTTTTACTGTTGGTATCAAAGCGGTATACTCAAGTTTTTGAGCATTAAAGCCTTCCCGAGAAGTCGTTTTAAGTCAAAAACTTCTTTCCCAAAAATATAAAATCCTAACTAAGATTTTTGGTAAAGTAGAGTATAGATCCATGGCTCAAGAGAACTATGTAGAGGGATGTTCTATGTAAAGGCCACCTTTGCTAGAAACTGAAGGGTTTTGTTATTGGAAAACCCGGTTTGAGACCTATGTTAGGTCCAAGGACCTTGACTTGTGGGAGGTCATTCAAAACGGAGACTTTGTTTTCATGATGCTTGATCCGGAAACCAAGTTGATGGTTGAGAAGCCATATTCGGAACTCAAAGAAGATGAGAATAAGAAGATTGTCAAAAATCAAGAGGCTAAGATGATGATCTACAATGCTCTACCTTGAAGGGAGTTCGAGAGAGTCCATATGTGCAAAACCGCCAAGGAGATTTGGCATTCTCTCATCATCACTCATCAAGGGAACTCACAAGTTAAGGATTGCAAGATTGATTTACTCATTCAACAATATGAGAAGTTTGTAATCTTGGAAGAAGAAACCATCGACAATGGTTATACACGAATCAATGCTATTATCACAAGCCTCACGCCATTGGATCTGAGCTTTTACAACAAGAATCATGTTAGAAAATTCCTTCGTGCTCTTCTGGTGAAGTGGCGACCTAAGGTTACGGCTATTGAAGAAGCAAAGAACTTGTCAGAGCTTCCTCTAGATGAGCTTATCGGGAATCTCAAAGTTTATGAAATGATTCTTGAAAGTGACAAAGTTGTGACCAAAAACAAAAAGGAAAATGGGAAATCTTTGGCACTTAAAGCTAAAGTCACTAAAAGTCATACAAGTGACGTTGGTGGTAGCCTTGAAGAAAGTGATGAAGAAGAAATGAACAATGAAGAATTCAACCTCATGGCTAAGAATTTTAGAAAGTTCTTTAGAAGAGGTGGAAAGTTTAAATGAAGGAATCGGCTTGATAACCGCACAAATGATCGTAGAAACAAGAATGGTCAAGGCTCAAAGCGTGATGATGGATGCTTCAATTGTGGTGAAAAGGATCACTTCATTAGTGATTGTCCAAATCCTCTACATTACAAAGCGTTTGTTGGTGATGTATGGAGTGACGATGAAGAAGGAAATCAAGCAAACAAGGAAGCAACATGTCTTACGGCGATTGAGTCTCATGAGGTACAACATAACCCTACTACTAGCAAAACTTCTTTTATAAATGAATTGAAAGAGGAAAATGAGGAATTACTTAATAACTATGAGGAAGTATTTAGAAAATTAAAATTAACTATGAAGGAAAAACGCTCTTATCAAAAGGAACTTTCTAAAGCTCTTCACAAAAATAATGAACTTGAAATTGAAATAAAGAGACTTGTCACTCTACATGAGAATGTTGAACCATGTAAAGATTGTGAGAACCTCACACTTAAGGTTGTCTCTTTGAGTGAAGAAGTCTTGGAACTTCAACAAAAGTCATTAAATGTTACAAAACTCAAAAAGAGTGAAAATGATTTAAATGAGACGTCCCAAAATAAAGAAGGTCTTGAACTTGCAAATAACGAGAAAACCACTTCCAAAAATATAGCTAAACCCCTAAATTTTGAGAAAGTAAAAAAAAATAAAACTCTTAAATCATCCAAATCTGACGCGCTGATTGACGCGTCAACTCACCAGAAGCGCGCCAGGATTCTTAGAGAAAGAGGTATTCAAACTAAAAGTTTTAACAAACCTATCAATACTCAACTTCCTTTTGCAAATACTCAACATAATCAAAGACTCATTGTATGGAGCAAAACCACAAAACCATACTACAACCCTGGTACATACAATGGTTTTAAATATATTCATGCTAGAATTGACCAAAGACCTCTCCTACCTACCCCAAACATGATACCATATTCTTTAGATCAAAGATATGAAAGATCCAACTTTCTAAACAAAACATATTTTCAAAACAATCCTTGGTCTACCCTTTCAAAATATGGAATTGAACAATTGTATTTATTCCTTCAAGACCCAAGAGTTTTCAACTTGGGCTTTTTATGTGCTAACCATGTCGGACCCAAGAAACAATGGGTACCAAAATTTTGAGATGCACTTCAAATGTTAGGTATGCTCTAAGGAAAGACCACTTTCAAGATCTCAACCTAGTAATGATGTTGACGTTATGCATACCTTACTTGAATTCATCTCTAAGGAAAATGATACAAAACTAGGTAATGTGTCTCGCAATCACACTATTAATCTTGCATCCATTGTAGATAATTGTGGCATAGGAGATTAGGTCATGCTAACATGCGATTAATTCACAACATTGCATCTAAGGAATTAGTTAGGAAATTACCTAAAGAAGAATTTGATAATCATTTTTGTGATGCATGTAAAGTAGGTAAGCAAGTCCATGCAAGTCATAAGCTTATAAACATGATTTCTACATCAAGAGTTTTAGAACTATTACATATGGACTTGTTTGGACCATCCGCTATTCAAAGCTATGGAGGAAACTTCTACACTTTGGTATTAGTGGATGACTACTCAAGATTCACTTGGACACTATTTCTAAAAACGAAAAATGAAGCATTTAATAAATTCAAAGCCTTAGGGAAAAATTTGCAAAACCTACTTGGATGTTCAATTGTTTCAATTTGAACGGATCATGGTACAGAATTTGATAATGAAATTCAATTTGGAGTCTTTTGTAATAAACATGGTATATCTCATAACTTCTCGGCTCCTCGCACTCCTCAATCTAATGGAGTAGTTGAAAGGAAGAACCGGACGTTACAAGAAATGAGTCACACTATGTTAAATGAACAATCCATACCTCAAAAGTTTTGGTGTCATGCCGTACAAACCGCATCTTACATACTTAATAGGGTCTTGATTAGAAAAATCATTAATAAAACACCTTATGAGATTCTTAGAGGTAAAAGACCATCCCTAGAATACTTTAGAGCTTTTGGTTGTAAATGCTTAATCGTCAACTCATTAGAAAAGTCTAACAATACTAGTAATTACAATGGGATCTTTCTAGGTTATTCACTAACATCAAGGGCCTACATTGTGCTAAATAAGGAAACCTTAAAAGTTGAAGAATCATATAATGTAATCTTTGACGAAACTCCCCCAAAATCTAGAACATTGCCTTTAGTTGATGATGACATCATAGAAGAAGATGCATGTCAAAATAAGATTGAATTGTCTAATAATGATCTAGAGGAAATACTACCTAGAGTGGAAAATATTAAGGAAATAAGAGATCATCCCATAGATCAAGTCATAGGAGAATTAGATGAAAGAACCCTTAGGTCACATGCCCAAGACAAAAGCAATGACTTTGCAGTTGTATCAACCATAGAACCTAAGAACATTAAGGAGGCCATAAAAGATGAAAATTGGGTCATGGCAATGCAAGATGAACTAGATCAATTCTTAAGAAATGATGTATGGTTCTTAGTCCCATGTCCTAGTGATTACACTATTATAGGAACCAAGTGGGTCTTTAAAAATAAACTTGACGAAAATGGTGTAGTATGTAGGAACAAGGCTAGGCTAGTAGCTCAAGGTTATAACCAACAAGAAGGTATTGATTATGATGAACCATACGCACCCGTTGCCCGATTAGAATCTATAAGAATTTTGCTTGCTTACGCTTGTAGTCATAATTTTAAACTTTTTAAAATGGATGTGAAAAGTGCATTTTTAAACGGAGTCATCGAAGAGGAAGTGTATGTTGCACAACCTCCCGGTTTTATTGATTTTCAAAAACCTAATCATGTTTATAAGCTCAAAAAGGCTTTGTATGGACTTAAACAAGCTCCTAAAGCTTGGTATGATAGGTTACAATCTTTTCTCTTGCTTAATGAGTACAAAATGGGCATGGTAGATAATACTTTGTTCACTAAAACAAAAGAACAACATCTTATTATTATTCAAATCTACGTAGATGATATCATTTTTGGATCAACATGCCAATCGCTTTGCGATGAATTTGCAAACTTAATGCATAATGAGTTCGAAATGAGCATGATGGGTGAACTTAGTTTCTTTCTAGGATTACAAATCAAGCAATTAAGTGATGGGATATTTTTCAATCAATCTAAGTATATTGGTGAAATGCTTAAGAAGTTTGGCTTGGAAAATTCTAAGGCTACAAAAACCCCTATCTCTAGAAAAAGAGTTCTGACAATGACAACAAATCCGTTGATAGTACTAAGTATAGGGGTATGATAGGAAGCTTGCTTTATCTAACGGCAAGTAGGCCCGATATAATGTTTAGTGTTTGCCTTTGTGCTAGGTTTCAAGAAAATCCTAAAATCTCCCACTTAGAGGCTGTTAAAAGAATATTTAGGTATGTTAAGGGAACTCAACATCTAGGTCTTTGGTATCCAAAGGATTCAGGGGTAAAAGTATTGGTTTATGCCAATTCGGATCATGCGGGAGATATAGTTGATATGAAAAGCCCTAGTAGAATATGCACATTTGTAGATGCTTGTTTAACATCATGGTTCTCTAAGAAACAAACTTCCTTCGCCAACTCCATAACGGAATCCAATTACGTTGCGGCCGGAAGGGCTTGCCAACAAGCGTTATGGATGAAGCAAGCGTTTGTTGATTATAACATCATATTAAACGAAGTACCTATACTATGTGACGATACGTGCTCTATCAATCTAAATTCAAGCCCAACTGATTACCCTCGCATGAAACACATTGAAATTAGATATCACTTTCTAAAAGACAACATCACTAAGAACCATATCATCATACTGAAAATTCCTTGTGATGACAACATCTCTAAGATCTTAGCAAAACCCTTAGATAAAGATCAATTCAATTATTTAAGATTAGGATTAGGAATGAGATTACTAGAAGATGATGAGGATATAAATGATAAATAGGAAATGGTGGAAGAATCTTTAGTACAAGTCTTTAATTATGATCCACCAAACTCCTACTTTTCACAAATAATCATACAACCTTTTGTATTAACCATTGGATAATAACCCCTTTTTTACATCTGCATCCTCTTTTAAATCTCTAGAGACTTTTCTTAGAACACATAACTTCCTCCACCATACTTTAGAAAATAACACTCACAATAGGAATCATGTCTCATTCGGAAGGGTCCGCTAACAATAATCAAGCAAAATCAATACCCGAAGAGCTCTAAGAGATTGAAAAGGTCATTCACGGATATGATGAAGAAGGAAGGTGATGATAGGATTAAGTTTGAGTATGAGTTAAGGACATTTGCGGAAAGTGAAGTGTGGGACTTAATCAAGGAACCATTAAGTCCAAGGTTGTGTGAAGATGAGTACTCCATTTGTTGTGAAAACACCGCACACATGGTCAATGCTCTCAAAGAATCAAGGATTGATTTAAGGGTAATGCTCTTGTCCATCCATGAAGGAATGATGGAATTGCTTGCCACTATGTACAAAATGAATAGGAAGTTGGAAGATGATAAGGTGAATGGGAAAGGGTAGATAGTGAAAGAAGAGTTCAACCTAGGCACAAACCTAGGAATCTAGACATCACATATTTATGTTGCCATCAAGTACTAGTATAGTGCTTTTAGATTAAGTACTAGGATAGTTCTTGTATAATAAAATGTGTAGCATATTTTGTTCATGTATGCTTGGAATGAAATGCAATCTTTTGGAACTTATATAACTTGTCATATTATTGTGAACTAACCCATGTTGCAAGTCTCCAAATGGTAACCTAACCCATTTTGGAACTTTCACATGAGAGGATTTCTTGTTTGTTGCATGTTGTGATTTCTATGTGTAGCTAGGTCATCGCAAAGGTGAGGCTCTTGACCCATGGATCCCCGCCTTGAAACAAGGGGGAGCAACGATCTAAGGGAAGCTATGTTCAAGGAGGAGCACATTCGGTCCCGCCTTATGGATTTGCCAAAACGGGGAGAAAGAAAGCAAGAGCATGAAGACCATTCAAGAAATGTTAAAGGCTTCACCAAATTAGAAGGCAAAGGTCAAGACGCAAGCTACACCAAAGGCGCGTTTTGTCTTCGCTAAGTTTGGTAATTTTATTTTCTTTTGGTTTTTGTTTGTCATCATCAAAAAAGGGGAGATTGTTGAGGCAACATGATCAAGATCTCTTTATGTTTTAATGATGACAAATAAACCATCGAAACATATAAAATAACAAATGTTAGCTCAAAATCACCGGAGCCAATGTCTACTCCTGGCGCGCTGCCCGCGCGTCAACGCGCGGGTGACGTGCCAGGAGTTTGTATGGTTCCGAGTGAATTTTGAAAGTCGGCTTTCCCCTTACTCGACAAATGTGGATCTTTCAATACAGGTATGAATATGTTATGTGCTTAATTGAGAACACTCAAAATGAGTTTTGAGACTTGAGAGATCCTAGTTTTAAAGCACCCATTTACGGGAAAACGCCAACTCATATTTTCTAGCTATCGCCTCTAGCCAAGGCTTTTCTAAACTTAGGGAGCTTATATATTTCACGTAACATCATGTTGAAGCATCCATATGCTTATATCTTGTGCTTACGTCTTCTCTAATTATGTAACGGGTTTACTCCCTTATTGGTCAAACTAAGTCAAAGGTCACTTTGCGTAAACGCATCCTTTCCTACTTGGGTTATTCTTTACATCAAGGCAAAGCATTTAACTTGTTTGAACCAAGGTATTAGTTGAGAACGTCGAGTCGTGGAAAGTCATGAGATATGAAACTATGGATTCTCGACGTTGTGTTACTTGAACTTATAAGTAACTTATGATTTTCTCAACTTATAATCTTAATAGTCTAAACTTTTTCCTCTTAATGACAATTAGATTATGCCTTAATCTTCTCTTAATCCCATTTATACAAAAGACAAAACCAATCATATCCAAATCAAATATTCTCTTACACAATCTCTTACACCCTTACATATTTCCTTACACACTACATCTCAACCATCCATTCCCTTACAACACATCCTAACCCTTTATTTTCAACACATGGGGAATTGTTTGAAACCCTAATGAGGCTCCTCCCATCCTAGCCAATGAATTCAAATCAAATACATCTCAACCATCCATCCAATCCCTCTTCCCTACACCACCACATGTGATTGATCTTAGCCATTGAATTCAAACCAAAACAATCCCAACCATAGATCCAACCTTTCCCTCCAAGCAAAGGAGGCTCCCTTTGATCTCATCTATCCATTTCAAATGAAACCATCTCAACCCTCCATTTCTCCTTTCCCCCCAAGCAAAGGAGGATTCCTTTGAGCTCATCTATCCATTTCGAATGAAACCATCTCAACCCTCCATTTCTCCTTTCCCCCCAAGCAAAGCATATTCCTTGGAATATCCTTTCTTAACCCTAACCTAGGCAAGTGTGATCCTAGCCATCCATTTCAAATGAGATCATCTCATCCATCCATATTCCCCACATGCAAAATTGTTTGAAAACCAAGGGAGGCTCCCATTGATCCTAGCCATCCAATTCAAACCATTTCATCTCAACCCTCCATCACATTCTTCCCCCAAGCATTGGAATGTTCCTTGGCATATTCTCTCTCTCTTTTCTATGCCATATGAGGAGATACACTTCTTCCCCTTCCAAATTACCCTATCTACACTTTAAACCCTTGGTAATTTGGTTTCTCTTTAAACACTTCACAAATGATTTTCCAAATTGGCTATCTGAGTTGGTAAACCTTAGAATGATTAATGTTAAGGTTTAGTGTGAAGTACAATTGGGGTTTAGCAAGGTAAGGCATTTATAATGCCAAACACCCAAAGCCTCGAGAATATTTTCCTTGGGTGTATGGCGCGCCTCCCACGTGTCAACGTGTGGGTGACGCACCGGCCTCGGTAAAATATTCCCAAGTTGGGTCTTTGCCTATAAATACCATGCCTTGCCTCTTGTATTCCTCACCCATTGCCATTATTCTTTCTCTCTAGATTCTTTCTCTCTAAACACACTCAAATCTCTCAATTTCTCTATCTCTAATCTTGTATTCTTGATTTCCATACTAACATCTTTAGAAGAACACATATCTTTGTAAGGGAAGAATCACAAGAACCTAATCCACTCTTGTGATTGTGTCGAGGGTCTTCTTTCTTATACCCTTTATATTACAATTGAGTCTCTAGGTTAGGTTAGGACTTGTTTGAACAAACATTCACTCATTTAATTGTTTGTAAGGGAAGTCTTGTGCCTTGGTGACCAAGCCTAGATCATTGGGGATCTAGTTGGGGTTTGATACTTCCGGGTAGAAGTCTTGGTAGTGATCTTTATGATCCTTAGGTAAAGTCGAATTGTGAGATTATTTTGAGTGGTTTCCGAGGGCGGAATACCGTTGTTGAGTAACTCCTTCTTTGTGAGCAACGATATTGGTGAATATCGGTGGAGTGAATTGTAACGTTTTATAGTCCACCGAAAGAATTATACTAGTGAATAGTATCGGAGTCGCGGATTCGCAACTGAACGTACGGATGGTATAAACCCCCCATCCCGAACTAGTATATATCGTGGTGTCTTTTACTTGCTTTATATACGTTGGGTGTGTTAGTGGTTGTTGGATTATTATACAACCACTTGGTGCTATCTCTGGCTTAAAATTTTTAAGCATCTAAAAAGCCGTATTTACCCCCCCTCCCCCCCCCCCTCTATGGTTTTACAGTTCACTTTGTGGAGAGGTCAATATGGTCATAGAAGATTTGGACTTGGAGCCAAAGATCTATGCCATGATGAGGGACTTTTTGGAGTAAGTCCTTGAAACGAGTCCATGCTTCATATAGAGTTTCACCTTGACGTTGTTGGAACATCAAGATATCATGTCTAAGCTTGGTAGTTCTCCTCAGTGGGAAAAATTAAGCAAGGAAACGAGTGGTGAGATCATCCCATGAGGTGATGGATCCCGCGGGTAAACGTTCAAGCCATTTACTAGCTTGATCACGTAGAGAGAATTGGAATAGGCGTAATCGGGTCGACTCTCTAGTTACAACATCAAGGTCTATGGAATCTAGGATTTTAAGGAAATACTTGAGATGTTGATTAGGATCTTCGGAACGAAGTCCATGGAATGCACATCCACTTTACACCAACCGGATGGTGTCGGATCGCAAGGGGGACACATTGGCTCCTTGAGTAAGCTCAATAGTGTTTCGATAGATGTACCCAAATGCCTAAACAAGACAAGAACCAACTATATGCTTAACACAAACAGTTGCTCCCTCTAGGACACGGGGATCGGCCCTACGCACCGGGGACAAAGCGTAGAGGTCACTTTAGTTTGTTTTACCGGAGTGGTTCATCGTCAAAAGAACAACAATGGATTGTAGCATTTCCTATTGATTTGTCTAGGGGATGGGATGTAAAAGAAGGCCTTATCGTCTAAAGGCAGGGGTGAGCTTTCTCACTATACCTCGCTCTTCTTTTATCCTGCCTGGTTTCTTATTCCTGTTCCGTAAATTTCGTACGTAGACAGTTAGTTGCTCTGACTAGTTTTTTAGTGCAAAAAAGGACCAACGACGACCCTATCCTAAAGGAGAAAAAGGAGTAGGAGTAGAGCGGAGAATCTTTTTTGATTCCAGCCGAGAAGACTAGTAAAAGGAATTATCAAGAATGTTATATATTTCAGGAGTTAGATCAGTTGCCGATGAACAAGTCAGAATTGCCTCAACAAAAATAGATGGAATTGGGCCTAAAAAGCCATTCTGGTTCGTTATCGATTAGGTATCAGTGGGAACATAAAGATAAAAGAATTAACTAAGTATCAGATCGACCAAATTGAACAAATGATAGGTTAAGATCATGTTGTTCATTGGGAATTGAAGAGGGGAGAATGAGCAGACATCGAACGATTAATTTCTATCTCTTGTTATCGTGGAATTCGTCATCAAGATGGATCACCCTTACGCGGTCAACGAACTCATACTAATGCTAGGACTTGTCTCAAGCAAATTAGGAAATAAAAGAAGTCTACCGAAAGCCTTGGTACTTGTCTGATCAATCACACTGATAGCTTCAATAGTTCACTGAAATTTTGATTTGGGGATTTCACCGGTTACTAATCCTGTATTGGTATAGTAGGCCTCCTTGGCCACTCCACTAGTGGCTCGGCTTCACCCTAGAAGCTACTGCTTACGCCTCTCTAGGCTTCGCTATCGCTCATGACTGGTGTATGGATCTCTCTATGTAGTTGTCGGCCTTCTAGAAGCTTTGCCAGAAGCGACTAGTCGCTTCCCGAATGCCCCTTTCCTTCGCTACTAGGAGAGTCGCTAGCTTGCTTGCATTCTAGAAATGGTAGCTTCCGCACCCTTCCTGCCTACTGAAATAGATGTGAATGATCGTGACAGCTCTTAATATCCTATTCAGTCTGATTAGATATGTCACTGAAAGAAAGTGATTCTGTTCCCTCTCTTTTTTTTTAGGATTCCGAGGATGGGCCGGCCCATCCTAACATCATTTATGAGGAGCCGGATGACAAAGCCTCCTCCTCAGATAAAGATGTCTCCGACGCAACTCTCCCGGCAATCAAAACTTTCTCTATTTATATTTTTGTTTTTTGGCGGGTTCGGTCAGGAGGGACACGAGAGGGATGCTTTCTATCAGTCAAAAGCAGATACCGCCCGCCATGCTCCTACGGTCCACTTACCGAGGAATAGAAAGGAAGGACCCGGGGCCAGAGCAAGTTGGGTTGGGGTATAGAGTCCTAAGCGCGGTGGGGGTGACAAAGGACGTGCTCGTACGGTTCATATAAGGAAATTAAAAAGTCATTGATTATTGGGAACTTTCACTCCTCTATATTCGAAATATGCCTTTCTAGGAGCATTACGATCTGCAGCTCAAATGGTCTCTTATGAAGTCTCTATTGGTCTTATTCTTATTGTGCGCCTTGTGAGCGCGTTTGGATCCGCGAAGGAAATCACTCGGATGTTCCCCTAACCCAACCCGGGAACGGACCGGAGGGAACTGCAGCATGGGGAATGTCCGCGTCTCGTCGCAAGGCTCATTTTGATTTGTTGGTCATAGGGCGGGCAGCTTTTTCTGATCATGGGCCGGGGCACAAGGGTCCTAGTACTATCCAGGTGCGAAGAAGCCCGGATGTCACAACTCACCATTTCAGGTCATTTCCCAAACTTTGGAAAAACACTATTCATTGTTTTACTATTCATCATTTTCGAGGTTAATTTGATATTCTGAGAAACATTTGAGAATTTTACTATTCACTAAACACTATTCATTTCCGGAAAAGTTTTCATTATTCACTTTCATTACTCATTTCATCGTAAATTTAGTTTACGGGTATTCAAATTCGCGTAACCCGATTGGTTTAAGTGCGAATTCATTTCATTAGTACTAAGGACACTGCATACAGACTAGAGACAGTCTGCATATCATCATAACAGCATTTTCATATTATACCACTCTTAGGATTTTCAAATTTATATATTTGATACATTTAACGTTTTACGTATAATTATTTATAAATAAACGTTAACACACGGTTAATAAACACGACGAATATATCTACATATTCCCACAATGGTCCCGACATATTTTTATATCCATTATATCATCATAAAAGTTATTATATTCATTTACCCAGTATTTTGGAAATTTATTTTATTTATAACGTGAGTTTATAATTATTACGACGGTTTTCGTGAAAACTATACAATAATCACCCGAACAATCAGTACTTGTACCCAACATATTTTTAACATTTTTATGACTTTATTAAGTCCCGGTTAACTTCGTTAATATTTATTTCTAGCAAACCCGGTACCCGATTATAACTAATACTTACACTAAACTACAACTAATAATACACTACATTTTCTAAGTGATCAAAACCGACTTTGCTTCTCTTTTTCTCATGTAAAACCAGCCATACAAACACCCCTACACCACATGACTTTTATTTCTTAACCTTAAACAATTATGTGCTAGTATAATACAATATAAATTTACCTAAATATCTAAGAACTAAAAACACATTTTACTTGCAAAATTTTAGAATCAAAAAGTGCTCTCCTATCTCTTTCTCTTCTCCATACCCACGACACAACCAAGATCCATGATCAAGTGATGATCTTTCAAAGTTTAAAGCTACAAAGTTGTTCCTTTTGTCATCCTAATCAAGAATCTTACAACAAAAACACAAGTAACACAAGATTTCTCATCATCTAATCACCTATTATTTCAAAGTGAGTTATCAAATTTATTTTCATGATTTCATCTAATTAACACTTGTATCTTATGGTTTTCATGTTTAATTTCATGTACAAGTTAGCTATACCACATTATTTTTGTTAACTTTTTGAACATACAAACCCTAGATTTTGATTTAGTTGTTCCTTTGTTAAATTAACATGATTAGTAGTGATTAGGAACCCATGCCACCCTAAGAAGGTGTATGGTAGGATTAGTATAGCTTTGTGGTGTTTGCAAGAGATTTGGTTTAAGTAGAAACTAGTTTTGAACATGAAAAATGGATTTGTAACAAGTATATGAACCTACTGTCCCATTTTTGTAAATCCAGGAAAATCAGTAAACATAAAGGAAACTTTGGCAAAATTTTTAGAAAATAATTTTAAAAACAAATCCGTAGGCGAAAGAACGGATAAAAAAGAGTTTATAACGAAGAAGTTATGATTTTTGCAAGTTTATTGACGAAAAGTATATTTTCTGAAAATACATGCTGTTTGACATTTTTCGTCGGACAAAAAGAGGCTTTAGACGTAACCCGGAGGAGCCAAGCTTTCATAAATATATTGCTACATACAAAGACGTAACCGTGGATATAAAGAACAAGTAAAACGGACTTATAACGACAAAGATATTCACGTTTCAATATCGGCAAAACTCATATTGTTTTGACAGCTTTTAAACCAAAAATAATATTAACACTACGTAGTAACTCTAGATTTCTATAAATAATACCAAGTACCCAAATTCATAACTTATGAAGTATTAGCGATTACAAGTATATTTTTATCACTACAAGGCGTTGTATCAAGGATTTCAAACCGAGGATTTCAACACTAACATGATACATACGATATATATACATTTCAATTAGTTTATTTTTCTAGTTGCCTTATTTTCCTAAGTCTTGGAAAATGTATATTTTTGATAACAACAAGTATTTTCCCAAAGAGTAGAGTGGTATAGGAAACATGTGCATTTTCCCAAAGAGTAGAGTGGTATAGGAAACATGTGCATTTTCCCAAAGAGTAGAGTGGTATAGGAAACATTACATTTTATAAACCTATGGAATTCACCAACATTCGTGTTGACGTTTTAGCAATGTATTTCAGGTTATTAAGGTAGCTCATGTGACATGCATTTGGACCTTTATGGAGTCGTGGAGTCGACGCGTCTCACCATTATTTCATGCACTTATGTAAACGTTTGATCTAGTAAGACTTGTTTTCATAAACATGCAACACCTTTTGGGGACCTCATATTGTAAACTCTGGATTATTTCAATGATCAAACGAAGTATTTACCAAACGACACTTTAGGTCATTCAATGTAACTGTAACTGTGGTGCTATGACAGACACCCCCAGGCATTCCATTCCGCTGCAAGTCAGGTAAATTGGGGGTGTGACAGATTGGCATCAGAGGTAAGGTTATAGCAAACTAGGATGTATCTTGGACCCTAGACTATAACCGCATCATCATAGCATCTCATCATTTCATCATAAGTGCATAATCATGATACATGTTGTTTTATGCATACCCTGTGCGAGTTATTTATACTTATATTCGTATATATATATCATTTTATTGACCTGGTTCACAAGTGACATGTCTTCAGATACTCACCCTGACATCCTTTTATCGGATTCCGACATTGAAGATGCCTTGTCATCTTCCACTACCATTATACCATCAGTTGCACTTACACCACCATTAGCACTATTGATTTGCCATAGGAACAGGGTTTTCCTATCATTCAGCCCATACATAGAATGCCTTTTGGTAGAGTATTCAGACTTAATCTTAATGGACTTATTAGGATGTTTATTGCAAGGAAGATAGTATGTTTCTTTCCATCACTAGTAGAGCACTCACTACTCAGGTACTACCACCACCATCAGTTACTTATTACACTATTGGTCGTCCCACAGTGCGTACTTTAGTTTTACCTCTTAGATGTCGCGAGGTAGCGAGAAAGAGGGTAGTATTCCATTCACTAGTACCACCATTGTCATTTTCCTTTTCCATTCCCACTTGCCATGAACTAGATAACACCTAGTAGATAATACCAATATCACGGACTCAACAGAAACATCCGCAGATTCTTCAGGAATGGTTCAGAACCTACATTATCTAAGATTTGATAGATGCACAACTTCAGACACCACTTCAGGAATATCTCGACCTTATGATGCCACAAACCTGATTTCATACAAAGGGACACCAGGAAGTCCCTAGACCAGACTTATATCCTCACTAGCTTTTACTATTATCCTAGCCACAGAAGGTGTGGGACATAGTCTAAAGAACTTGTTGTCTTTTGATTGTTGTACAAACAAATATATCAAGTGTGACTCTACTATGTAAGGAATGGTTGTGCTATTTGTGATATCGGTTCACGTAGACCTAAATTTTCATGTGTTGTGAATATGATGAATTTTATTAACTATATCCTCATGGCCTCTTGTGATTTGATGAAGAGAGATTTAAGCTAACCACTCCAAGCATGACGCAAGCTGCTATTGGACAAGTCATTGCCAAGAACATAGCCACCGCCCTCACTAAGGAAATTATTCACGTGGAATTTATGGGGTGCAATCCTCCCTCCTTTAGCGGAACTAGAGACACAAAGGAATTTCTCAAATGGTTCGAAGAAATAGAAACAATATTTCAATGTGGCGACTGTCGTAAGGAAGACAAGGTTAAGTTCGCCACATGCACTTTTCAGGATCATGCCCAAGAAATGGTGGACCAAACATATTAAGATGGTGGGAGTTGATGCTGCCTACTCACACTCTTGGGAGAAACTAAGAAGGATGATGGGTATAACATTTTGTGTAGGAAATGAATTACGAGCAAAGGAACAGGAAACACTAAACTTTACCATGGTAGGAAATGATGGTGACGAGTACACTACTCATTTTTATGAATTAACATGACTAGGTTCTGCAATGGATGAACCGGAAAGCAAGAAACTTGAAAGGTACATCGGGGGACTCTCCCATGAACTTCGTATGTTGGTCATCGCATGGGAACCCGATACCATGTCTGAAGCTATCAAAATGGCGATCGAAGCAAAAGAACTCATAGTTCACGCCAAGACATCAGGAAACAATAGTGACAATAAAAGGAAGTGGAACGACAATCTAGGTTGCAATGCTGCTCAACAATCACCCAAAGGACAAGAAGTGAATAGAGCCTTTGCTGCAGAACCGCACACAAAGAGAAGGTATACTGGAAAGTTACCTTACTGCAACCTGTGTAATCAACATCACTGAGGTCATTGCAGTAAAACGTGTGGAGTGTGCAAGAAGCGGTGTCATTGGACTGAAGACTGTAGGAAACTCACAAATCAGAAGACCCCAGGGAGTTGCTTCAAATGTGGAAACTTAGGGTATTTCAAGAATGACTACCCGGAGCTAAGGAACAAGGAAAATCAGGAACTTGGAATCAAGACTGAATCGCTCGAGGAATAGCGTGAGCTGTTGAAAGAGAACCGTCAGGATATTAGCAACATCAAGGATAACAACAATGCTTCAGCAGGAGGAGCCTTGTTTCAATATATAAACCGTAGTTCGAGCCCTTTAGGGTTGTATCTTTCCTTTTGTACTTACAGTTGGTACGATGACATAACCTAGTTGTATTAAGCATTTTTTTATCCAATGTAGTATCTATCCTTTGTTACCTCTTTGATAATCATAACCATCGTTTACTCCATTTTCTATCCCAATTGCTCAAACTTCAATCGTTTCGCAACATTTTATCATTGTCTTATTAGGGATTAGGTTGATTTCATTTTTGACGAATTAGTAGACTATTACCATTCGACAAGATTCACCCATGTATCCAATACACCATTCAAGCTATTTTACTATCATATGGGGAAATTGTTTTAGAGAATTTTTTTTTGAAGTAAGCTATTTTATTACCATCCTATAAATTGATTTTTTTGTCATTACACCAAGTATTTACTATTATTACGCGAGGCAATTTTCATGTTACTTGAAAGGAAACATCAAGATACCATTTTAATAACAATGCGTTGAACACCATCTAAAACTTTTGAGAAAAGTTATGATATTTTGACAAAATCTAACATCGCATCATTAGTCCTCAATTGTACATAGCCTGATCACCTATGTAAAATTCAGGAAGTATTATGCCATGAAGGAAATAATTACCTTTTCAAAGGATTGTTAATAACAATCTTCATTTAAAAGTTTTGTAAACAAATGAACTCTTCCATAAACATCCCTTTTGCCGAACTATCCCTGGATACTTACCCTACCTGTCACCCACTTAGCCATTAAGTTGGATTTTCCCATTGACTTCCCTAAGAGAGACTTTCCATATCAATTACATGCAGGATTCCTCTATACAATAAAAGCAACGAAAGGATTACAGAACTACTGACCAGGACTAAAAGTATATAGTGAGAGAATTCATAACTCAACAACAAATTCTAAGATACCGCGAGACAATCCGAATCACCATCTCTGACTTAGTTGCCAAATTCTATCATTTAAAGGTACTAGCTAGACTGAGCTACAGGATTGAACTCAATATAAATGTCCGCAAGACAACACAATAGAAATAAACCAAGCTTCTAATTGAGACTGTAGAGCATTTCATTTAAATATGGCCTCATCCATACATAAACTTTCCTGCAGTAAGTTTTCACAAAGGACAATTGTTTGAATCAAGAATATCGATGTAGATTCCCCTAAGGCATTATGTCTCTAGAAATTTCCGATAACCTCACCTTCATACCAAGAAAGGGATCAAATCGGAACATATCTCCTCATCTACATGGGAAAACAGAATAGACATTCATTGACGCAACATCAAGTGATACCTTCATCTCGCCAATTACAACGATAAAATATTTCAGGACTTAAGTTAGTTTAAATGTCTATGCTTGTAGTTATACCTGATAACCACCAATAGGCATTATTCAACCTCAGGAACTAAATGTTAGACACCTATGCATTTAAGCGAACATTTCCTATTCTACCATTTTATCCTTGTTAGTCTTTTTCACTTTTAAATAAAGTTGATGCATTTACATAAATCACATACCTTGTGGAAAAATGATTTCTGAAATTCCTATTTTGAACAAGTACGATCCATTTTGGTCAATCTTTAGCAACACTATTGTACAATGAGAAATATACATAGACATCAAACTTTGGTAAGCCGTCTTAATCACAACATGTTTGAAAACATTTTTCTACTTCATAACTACTGAAATTTTAAATCATCAGGAAAATATTACTAAGTAAATCATTTGCTCCATTTTCTAAATTCGTTTATTCAGAAAAAGATTTCAACCAAAACTCACAATCGCGAGACAAATTTCCAGAACCAATTTCCCTACAACATCACTTATGCATTTAGGATTTGTGACTTGACAATAAAGAATATTTGGAATATGTGATGAAGGAATTAGGAAGGACATCACAAATTAATCACGAACTTCAGTAGTGGAGACCAAACTCAATAGACAAAGAATGACATATGTCTTATCATCCGTTGGAACGAAACACAAGGAATCAAATTGTTACCTATATTCTATCCCTTTCAGATAACGCCAAGTTCGAAGGACCGAACATTGTGGAATTAGTCACAAAGTTTTATTGTACCCATTTTAGTTATTCCTGTTAAGGAAACCGATTCACCTTGGACTTCAAGCAATCATTTCAGAATTTCCTTCAGAAACCCATTTAGATGTGAACATCACCTATCATCCTCAGACCGATGGTCAAAGCAAGAGAACAATTCAAACATAGGAAAGTATGCTCAGAGAATGAATGATTGACCCTAGAAATGGTTGTACTAACCAGTTATCATAAATCAAATTCAGTTGCAATCATAGTTATCGCGCGGGCATAGAGACTATACCATTTGAGGCACTCTATGGTCGAGGTGCCAATATCCACTAGCGGATCAAAATTTGGAAAAGCCCAACATACTAGTCTAGTAGGCATTCATGAGATAACCGGAAATTTTCTACAAGTCAAGAATCAGTTACAAGTTCAATAAGTTGTAAACCATTAAAACTTCAAGTTGGTAGGCAGAGTTATGCAGAAAGTTCTGCCTAGGAAAGGCATGATATCATTCAGAAAACTTGGAAAGTTAAACCCGATATACACTGGACCATGTAATATTTCAGACAGAGTAGGCCTAGTGGCCGTCAGACTTGAGCCTTGATAGAGAACAACAGGATTTCACAACCATGTATTATCATCTTTTCAGATTAGTCAATCATAATCCCATTTGGAAAGGAACCCAACCCAAAGTCAAACATAAACCTTGTAGGAGAACAAGTTGAAATCACGGAATGTTAGGTCAAACAGTTGAAGCAGAGTCGAATTCCTATCGTTAGAGTTCGCTGGAATTCTCGAATATCATCACCTTTTCACTAATACGTTTTTAGAGACCAACATAAACTGAACTTCGGGACGAAGTTCCTTTTAGAGGGGAAGACTGTCACAACTCACCATTTCAGGTCATTTCCCAAACTTTGGAAAAACACTATTCATCAAAACACTATTCATCATTTTACGATTCATCATTTTCGAGGTCAATTTGATATTCTGAAAAACATTTGAGAATTTTACTATTCACTGAACACTATTCATTCCCGAAAAAGTTTTCATTATTCACTTTCATTACTCATTTCATCGTAAATTTAGTTTACGGGTATTCAAATTAGCGTAACCGGATTGGTTTAAGTGCGAATTCATTTCATTAGTGCTAAGGACACTGCATACGGACTAGAGACAGTCTGCATATCATCATAACAGCATTTTCATGTTATACCACTCTTAGGATTTTCAAATTTATATATTTGATACATTTAACGTTTTACGTATAATTATTTATAAATAAACGTTAACACACGGTTAATAAACACGACGAATATATCTACATATTCCCACAATGGTCCCGACATATTTTTATATCCATTATATATCATCATAAAAGTTATTATATTCATTTACCCAGTATTTTGGAAATTTATTTTATTTATAACGTGAGTTTATAATTATTACGACGGTTTTCGTGAAAACTAAACAATAATCACCCGAACACTCAGTACTTGTACCCAACATATTTTTAACATTTTTATGACTTTATTAAGTCCCGGTTAACTTCGTTAATATTTATTTCTAGCAAACCCGGTACCCGATTATAACTAATACTTACACTAAACTACAACTAATAATACACTACATTTTCTAAGTGATCAAAACCGAGTTTGCTTCTCTTTTTCTCATGTAAAACCAGCCATACAAACACCCCTAGACCACATGACTTTTATTTCTTAACCTTAAACATTTATGTGCTAGTATAATACAATATAAATTTACCTAAATATCTAAGAACTAAAAACACATTTTACTTGCAAAATTTTAGAATAAAAAAGTGCTCTCCTATCTCTTTCTCTTCTCCATACCCACGACACAACCAAGATCCATGATCAAGTGATGATCTTTCAAAGTTTAAAGCTACAAAGTTGTTCCTTTTGTCATCCTAATCAATAATCTTACAACAAAAACACAAGTAACACAAGATTTCTCATCATCTAATCACCTATTAATTCAAAGTGAGTTATCAAATTTATTTTCATGATTTCATCTAATTAACACTTGTATCTTATGGTTTTCATGCTTAATTTCATGTACAAGTTAGCTATACCACATTATTTTTGTTAACTTTTTGAACATACAAACCCTAGATTTTGATTTAGGTGTTCCTTTGTTAAATTAACATGATTAGTAGTGATTAGGAACCCATGGCACCCTAAGAAGGTGTATGGTAGGATTAGTATAGCTTTGTGGTGTTTGCAAGATATTTGGTTGAAGTAGAAACTAGTTTTGAACATGAAAAATAGATTTGTAACAAGTATATGAACCTACTGTCCCATTTTTGTAAATCCAGGAAATTCAGTAAACATAATGGAAACTTTGGCAAAATTTTTAGAAAATAATTTCAAAAACGAATCCGTAGGCGAAAGAACGGATAAAAAAGAGTTTATAACGAAGAAGTTATGATTTTTGTAACTTTATTGACGAAAAGTATATTTTCTGAAAATACATGCTGTTGGACGTTTTTCGTCGGACAAAAAGAGGCTTTAAACGTAACCCGGAGGAGCCAAGCTTTCCAAAATATACTACTACATACTAAGACGTAACCGTGGATATAAAGAACAAGTAAAACGGACTTATAACGACAAAGATATTCACGTTTCAATATCGGCAACACTCATATTGTTTTGACAGCTTCTAGACCAAAAATAATATTAACACTACGTAGTAACTCTAGATTTCTAGAAATAATACCAAGTACCCAAATTCATAACTAATGAAGTATTAGCGATTACAAGTATATTTTTATCACTACAAGGCGTTGTATCAAGGATTTTAAACCGAGGATTTCAACACTAACATGATACATACGATATATATATATATATATATATATATATATATATATATATATATATATATATATATATATATATACATTTCAACTAGTTTTATTTTTCTAGTTGCCTTATTTTCCTAAGTCTTGGAAAATGTATATTTTTGGTAACAACAAGTATTTTTCCAAAGAGTAGAGTGGTATAGGAAACATGTGCATGGACATTCATAACATCATTTCATGATCTAAAGTAGATCGTTCATCATTCATATTAGGTTGCGGCTAGTGTGCGCGCCTTGTTTTTCAGCTCATTACATGTTCATGGTACCATCATATCAGGTGAGTTTTCATAGCCCCATTTTCAATACAATATTTTGATTTCAAATCCCACGGGGGAATACATTGCATCAACCATTTTAGTACGAGCCCAAGTACCAAAACATATGTACATTGCTTAAGTTGCCTTACCAACCTGTTAAAGTCCCCTATTTATTATCATGGACCGTTAATTTGTCGATTAAGCGAGAGTGAGTGGATAGATCTATCGAGGGTGACGCCTCCATCCGTGGTAGTTATTACTAACAGTAAGCGGATGCATTTCATTTTGACATTTTGGGAGTGTTCTGGTAAAACATTCGGGAAGGGCATATAATTTCATCAGTCATTGCTTCGGGGTCATGAGCTTAAGGTCTATTGTACTATTTTACTTGATTTTTATCTTGCACTTGTACTTGTGGTGGCCGTACAACATTACATTTTATAAACCTATGGAATTCACCAACATTCGTGTTGACGTTTTAGCAATGTATTTCAGGTTATTATGGTAGCTCATGTGACATACATTTGGATCTTTATGGAGTCGCGGAGTCGACGCATCTCACCATTGTTTCATGCACTTATGTAAACGTTTCATCTAGTAGGACTTGTTTTCATAAACATGAAACACCTTTTGGGGACTTCATATTGTAAACTCTGGATTATTTCAATGATCAAACGAAGTATTTTCCAAACGACACTTTAGGTCGTTCAATGTAACTGTAACTGTGGTGCTATGACAGACACTCCCAGGTATTCCATTCTGCTGCAAGTCAGGTAAATTGGGGGTGTGACACCGGAGGTGACTACAATGAGCAGAACTTGGTGGCTAGGACGGGAATACTCTCCTAAGGTTCGGGGCCTAAGAGGTTGGTTTGCTAGTGTTGGGTTTCGTGGGTGGTTTTGTTGTGGTGGGTTGATGGGTTCAAAGAGGTTACCACCTTCCATGACGTTGGATGGTAAAGCTTACGAAAAAGACACGAAGAAATAAGATAGACTAAAGAAAACCTAAAAATAATAATAAAATCTTACTAGAAAGGAATCTAGCAAGTAGACCTAATAAAAAGAAATCCTAACCTAGACAATAACTATTTCCCCGGCAATGACGCCAAAAACTTGATACGTGGGAATTGCCCCCTCGCAACAGGTTTTACCTCTCAAGGGATCTCGAGAAGCTTACAACCCCCACCAGGCAGTGTACCTGATCGTTGTTGTATAGTATAGTGACAAGTACCGGGGGATTGATCGTTCAACTCAGGATTAGTGTCGCTAGGATTAGAAAGCCTAATAAACTAGGTCTAGAGTTGAGGTATGATTCTTTTTGTATTTTTATATTTTATAGAAAGCAAGTAAAATCTCGGGTTTTGGAAGAGTGAGCGGAATTAGTGGCTAGCCAACTAACCCAATTAACTACTAATGCAATCAAAATAAAATAACAAAAATTAAAATGAAACTATTAAACTAATGTGGTGGAAACAATAATGAGGAGAGTTGTGTTTACTTAGATTTCATTACTCCCTAGATATCTTTCACAGGTTGATTAGCTTGTTACAATTGCATGGATGACGGATCATATTCCTTAATACTAGTCATAGGGCCATGTACATTATTCCCTAACTCTATAGGATCCTACTTCACTCCTATGTCGAGCCGTTAGAAGCTCCTAACATGGGATCATTAGAATTCTTCTACGCATTAAATACAACCAAAAATCATAGTACACCTCCGATCATGTTTCTTAAGACGTTCAAGCAAGTTACCAATGGAAGTCTGCCAGTTTTCTTAAGCCTAACATCGAATACAATCATCCGTAACAATTATAAACAAACAATCAACCCATAATCAACATCTAGGTTTCACTACATCTAAGCAAACACAATAAAGATCTAGCCTAGCATGTTAAATAGAAGACAAGCGTAAGATATAATCAAACAACACATAGACATATTGAATTATTTGAAGGGATACTTATCTTTAACTGAACATGAAACAATCAAAGGGTTGAAACCCTTGAAAAGCTGATAAAATTCGGACTAGGGTTTATTCCCTCAAAGTTGCACACCAATGAATGAAATTTGGAAGACTATATATAGATAATACATCGTGACGGCGTCATGTGTTAGCCTGTGACGCCGTCAACTCGCCGCCATGATAAAAATCGTATTGCCTTGATCCGTTTGTGATGCCGTCATGTGTAGTTGTGCTCTGGGCCATCACTAGTAATTGGACCCTGACGGCCTTGGTGACGCCGTCAGGTCCTAAGCTTAAAAATACTCTGGATCGTCACGTGTATTTTCCACCTGTACCTCTTTTGTAACTCTTGACGCCGTCATATGGAGAGTCTTGACGCCGTCAGGTACTGTTCCCAGCAAGGAAAATTGAGACTTTGCCGTTTTCTTCACTTTTATGCTCCAAAAACGTTCAAAATGCTTCATTTTCCAGATTTCTCTCCAAAAGTACCTAAAATGACAAAAGGAGCAATTTAGGGCAATATTTGATCAAATAATCTCGAATTCGGGGTTAAATGACCCCTTAAAAGCGGTACACTTTTCGCCTCATCACCAACCATTTAGAATCACTAATATATTTTAAAACAATTTCGACTATCAGCCAAATTTTGTGTTGAAGAACCATTATAACAGGTCCAATTAATGAGGATTCTAGTTCATCATACTTTATAACGTTGGTAAGAAAATCTTTTATTTGCACAAAAATTTTGACCAACAGAATTCAAATTTTCTAAATCAGTACTGTGGAAAACTAGAAGGGGGGTTGAATAGTTTACCGGTTTTTAAGTTAATTATCTTGTGAAACTTTACGTTTAATCAAAGATCTAAACTACAAGACAATATATAATATACAAGAGTAACGAAAGAAACAATCAAACCACAACACGATAGTTTATCGTGGTTCGGCTACAAGGACTCTTTTTCCTTGCCCTACTCCACGCCTCAAGTATCCAACTTGAGAGTTTCTTTCACAAGTCAACAAGCTCCTTTCACCAGCGGAAAAAACCTTACACGTCGCTTACACAAGATAACCAACACAAAGCTAGATGTCGAGTTCTTTTACAAGGGTACAACCACTCCCGTCACACTATGTATTTTAAGGCCTAAAATACTAACCGATCACTACTGAATTTACACAATCAAATGAAGTATAAACTACACGAAGTCTATACAATGCTAAGCAAACAAGTCTTGCAATGTTGTGTTGAATACTTGTAACTTTGATATGAACTTGTGAACTTCTTTGATACAAGAGAACTTCACATAAATGAAATATTAATGAGTTAGATGAATGATATGAGTATGTATGTGTAAATTATAATGAGAAGTGATGAAAGATTTCTTGCAAGTGGCTTGGTATTTATAGCCAAACAAACCAGACCACTGGCGGATCTGGCAGAACCAAAACAAGGGTTCCGTCCTTGTAACCCCATGGTTCCACCAGTGTTTGACAGTCAAAGCCTTCAAGAAATCTTTCCATATCTAGCAATGTCAAATCAAGCTTCTTCAAGTCAACACACAATAGATAGAGTAAGAGACCTTCTATAATGTGTAAGAAGTAATGTGTAAGAAGTCTTATGAAAAGTCAAACACTTAACCTTTCCATAAATGCATATGTTACATTTTCTATATTTAGAAATATGAAAATGTTATGTTAAATATGAAAAGTAAATGTAGCAAATAAAGTCTAGTTATGTAAGACTAAAACTTAAATCATGTTTTACTAAAACCTTAAGTTTACACTTTGTCGTTAACAAAACTTAGCAAAAATCGTAAAATATAAATAACGTTTTTAGGCGATATTTGTATTAACAATCTTCCACTTTTTGTTGATGACAAAACATAAACTTTCTTTTTAAGTAAATCACTAGTTCTAGTGTTAAGTCTTTAAAAGTTTGTATTTAAACTTGTTTTACTTATTTGATGAAAACCATTTAAGAATATAAGTTTAAATATATTTTCTCCCCCTTTTTGTCGAAACAAAAAGAAGAGTTGCGAAGTGGATTAATGCAAGTGCTTCCCCTTGGACAATACTCCCCCTAATGGAGTACCAAGTTAGGAAACATGGATTTTGAACCTACAACAAAAGAGTTAGTTGGTGATAATGACACACGACAAATCGTGTAGCCACAACACAATATGAGAATAGAAGCAAACACAATCACAACTCATATATGATCAACCAACAATGCAAACAAGATAGTAGAAAAGATGTCATTCCAAGTAAAATTTGACTTTTAAAAAGTCAAAGACAAGAAATGAAAAATATCTTCCTAGTTTTAGAAATAAAAAGAAAAATAAAAAAAAATTAAAAAAAAAAGAAATAAAATCCTACTTCTATAAGTGGATGTCTCCCAACATTTTCCTAAATGGGGAAAAGCCTCCATAGTACGCTCTAAGAGTCGTTTGGGTGTGAGAGAGCATCCAAACGTTCAAGAAGGTGTTGTAGAGCAAAGCGGGTTTCATCTTGGACTTGGTAGAGGATGATTTTTATGCTCTCACTTATTTTATCCGCCCGCTGACAATGTGAGCAACCATGGTGGGGATTGGGTAGGATTTGATCATGGGATGATGGTTGAGGTGGTGGAATGGTGGCGGTTTCTTTGGTGAAGGATGGGTTTGCAATGGATGCAAGTAAGGTGGTTTGAAACTCCATGGCTTGATAGAGATGATTATCCACCATGCTTTTGAAATCATAGAGGTTATCAAGGCAGTTGTTGATTTCCTTATGGGAGTTTGGAGGGTTGTTCGATAACGACGCCTCAATTTCCTCATATGAGGGAAAGAGGGACTCAAGGTGGTAGGAATGGGATTGTGGTTGTGATACTTGAGGTTGTGGTGGTTGGTATTGTTCTAAGTGAGGTTCTTCATAGAGAGGTCCATGGATGTCTTTGTAGATGGGGTGAAACAACAGGGGTTTAGGTTGTGAAGGTTGTTCTTGTGGTGGTGGTTCTTATTCAAAAGGGACATTGGGCTCAAAAAGTGCCTGTATATGTTCATGTGTCATTCGTTCGATAAAAGCAAACGAAGCTAAGGGTGGTGGATTTGTTGATCTAGGTGGGATATCCTCAAGATTCTCTAGAAAAGGATGTGGTGATGTTGGTGGAGTTCCAAATAGTTCCATTGGTTCAAGTTTTGGTGATTTAGGTGGTGATGGAGACTTGGATGCTTGGATCAATGGGTGTCTTTGTTAGTGGTGGAGTGGTGATAACATGATTGATTTTTGGTGATTATGTGGGAGTTGCAAGATTAAGGAAGTTTTCATCTTTGATAGGTGAGGAAATGATTAGTGGTCATTCATCCGAAGATGAGGAGCTAAGGTTGATGGTGGTGTTGCAACAAAAGGGTTTTACACTTATGCGTGCGCTTCTCCTAATGGGTCGAGATGGTGGAGAGGTAATTGTTGACTTTGTCATTGTCAAAATGGTGGTGTAGAAGATTAGATTCAGAGAGTGAGATGTTGATGGTGTGATTTGGAAGTGTTCTAAGATGGTCAAATTTATAGAGTAGAAGAATTGTGGAAAGGAGAGTTTGGATTTGATGTTCTACCATTCAAAAGTTGAGGTTTCTAATGAGTTGGAAGATTTATGAAGGTTGTCAAATCATTAGTGTTGGGATCATACTTTTGTATTTTAGTCAAGTCTCGGTCATTACCTTTTGTAATAGGTTGCTTAGTTATTTATTTCACTATGTTAATGTTACTAGGCTTAAGTAAGCTAGTCCATGGGCCTTGAAAGCCCACGTTAAGGTGTAAGAGGGAGGAAGGGAGTGTTGCCCTACTCCTCCCCTTATAAATACCAAGCTCATGTAAACATTATGTTTGTTGGTTATTTGAATATCTTAGTGAAACTCTTGTTCTTACAATCTTCATAATCTTATAATCAACCATCTCTCATTCTCATCTCATTTCTCATACTTGTGTTTACAAAATGGTGACCTAACAAGTGGTATCATTCGCCTAATAGAGATTGAAGTGTGTTTCTTGGAGTTTACGTGGGGTTTAGGGTGTATTTCATCTATTTTTTGCTTCTTTCTTTGTTTCTTACACTCAAATCTTGAAGCTTGGATAAGTTTTATGGTTAATATAGTGTTTAGAAGCTTAGATTTTGCATAAAGTTTTGATTTTTAAGGTTTTTTCTACTCAAAATCTTCAATAGTTAGTGTTTTCTAAGTATTGGTGAAGTTATTTGATCAAAAGTACCTTATTTCTAAGCATTTTTCTTCAAAAATTTGAGATTTTTCAAGATTCTGACCTCCTTACGCGTAAGTTTCGTGAACAGTACGATTCAAAAGCTGTCTAATGAATCTTTTGTCCTTTCTACGCATAAGTTTGTGTCAAAACCCTTTTCTTACGCGTAACATTGGTCAAAACCCTGTTCCTACGCTTAACTTGGTCTTCTACGCCTACATCCTACGCGTAAGTCTATTTCCTACGCCTAAGTCTTACGCTGAAGTTACATCCTACGCAGAAGTTGCCTTTTCTACGCAGAAGTTCAATCTTACGCATAAGAGTTAATCTTACGCGTAAGTTGCCAGAATCTACGTTTAAGTTTCATCAAAGGTCTTCTCCTTGTGTTATTGTGACTCAGTACTTCCCTAGCTTGGATAAGTTAGTGGAATACTTCGACTTCGGATATCTTTCAAGCTTGGATAAGTTTGAAAGATTTGTTTGGTTGTTTAACCTTACGCATAAGTCTAAACTTACGCATAAGCCAAAGCTTATGCGTAAAGAGGAAACTTACGCATAAACTCTTTGTTTACGCATAAACTACTCTTTACGCATAACCTAAAGTTTACGCGTAAGATTATTGTTACGCGTAAGATTTAAACTTACCCCAGGGATTTTGAACTTAACCAAAGGAACGTGCATTTCAATCTTCTACAAAGATCCATTACTACACAAGTGTTCAAAGATGTCTCAACCACCACATTACTACTTCTCTAATCCTCAGCAACAACATCAGCAGTATCAACAACAACAATACCATCAGCAACAATCATATCAACAACCTTCACAATCATACTTTCATCAACAACCGATTAATCCACAACCACAATATCTCATGATGCAACAAAATCAAATCATTCCTCAACAACAACCATATCAAATGTCACAACAAAACAATCAGTATTCCTCCAAACAACCTCACTGGTTTGATAGAATGTGTGAAGTTATTACAACTCAACAATCCAGACATGAGGCAGGATCACTTGAAACACCTCCAATGCTAACACCGGGGAACTATGTTCAATGGTCAAGTCGATTCTTACAATTTCTTGAACTAAAGAAACCTCATGGGAAATTCTTGAAACAAGTGATACTTGAAGGACCATTTGAGTGGCCAACAAGATTTGAAATTGGTGATCCAACTGCTGATCCTCCACGTTCTCCTGGTGATAGACCTCTTCCAGAATCTCAACTCACAGAAGAACAGAAATTACATCGTGAAGCTGATGAGTATGCAATGGCTTATATACTTCAAGGTATACCTAATCCAATTTATCGAAGTGTCGATGCTCAGAAAACAGCCAAAGCTATGTGGGAACATGTTCATCTCCTTATGGAAGGCACTCAATTAAACAAAGATGATATGGAATCCAAACTCTACATGGAATACACTGACATCACAATTGAACCAGGAGAGTCACTTGAATCCTACTATCATCGTTTCACAAATGTGGTCAATGATCTGGAACGTCACAAAATCACAGTACCAAGGATCGCAGTAAACTCCAAATTCGTTGGTAGTCTTGGTCCAGATTGGCATAAATATGTGACATTTGTTCGTCAAACCAAAAATCTTCATGATGCTCCATATGGTTTGATGTATGATTTTCTGAAACACCATGAACCTGAAGTGGAAAAAGATAGAGCTCTTCGAGGAGGATACTCACCATCACCAACACCAAATTCTTTGGCACTCGTAGCTCAATCTCCCTATGCTCCACCACCTATGTCTAATCATGCATATGTTCAAGAGCAAAACTACTTCAGTTATCCACAATCTTCTACCTCGAACCAAATGGTCCCTTATGATTCATCTCCACGGAATACTTCTACTCAACTTGTTCCATTAAACAACAATGATGCAGTGTATTACTCCAACTCTAATGAAGATGACGATGATGACTTTAATACGTTGAATCAGGGACTTGCTCTTATTGCTCGTGCTTTCAGCAAATTCTCCAACAAAACAAACAACCGTCAACGTTCATCCTCTAACACAAGGAATCAAGCTGTTGTCAATGATGGAAGAGTGGAAATTCAGAATCGCAACTATGGTCGATCTGGTTTAGGAAGTTCTTCAGGAAATTTTGGGAATGGTCAGAGGTTTAATAACAATGGAGGGTTCAGGAACAACTCAGGATCTTCTCAGCAAAGGTCTGAACCAGTTGCAACTAGGAACTCCCACTCAGGGAATGCAGTGTGGTGCTATAATTGTAATGAACAAGGTCATATAGCGACAACATGTCCTAAACCGAGAACTCGGGGTAGTAAATTTCACAAGCAGGCATTACTCATGGCTCTTCAAGATGAAAAAGATGGACATTTCCCTGAACAGGATAACAACTTCATGGCAAATGTGAACAATGATGATGACATGGAAGACCTGGAAGCCAATGCAGCTGTGATGCTTATGGCCAACATGCAGGAACTTCAGTTTAATGATTCAAGTCCAGTGTATGACACTGACGGCTTGTCTCAGGTACATGACCAAAAAGCATGCCTAATACATGAAATAGCCTCACCCTCTGCTTCTGAATCAGATATGGCGCAAGTTGTTCCATCTAAATCATCTTCATCTTCTCAAACAGATGAACAAATAAGCACAATTGTCATATTTGATGATGACACAGTTGTTTCATTTGATGATCCTATTGAGAATGATAAACATGATCATTTAGAACAACATGAACCATCATTTGATCCAGACCCTGACCTCATATTGTTATCTAAACAACTGAGTGCTCAGCAATTGCAAATCATAAAATGCAACGAGAAAAACAAAGCTTTAAAAGAAACAAATGAGTCTTTTGCAAGAGATATTGAGTGTTATAAAATTCAACTTTCAAATCAGCAAGACAAGATTAAACATGCAAAAAGTTTTGAAAAAGCTTTTCAAGAATCTTACAACAAAGAGCAAGATCTTCAGCACAAAATGCAAGATTTAATTGAGTCAAACGGAAAGTTGATTTCTAAACTTGAAAGTGAAAAATGTGAACTGAAAATGCAAGTTGAACTTCTTCAAAGAGAACTTTCAAAAACAGAAACAGAATTGTCCAGTTGCAAAAAGGATTTTTGTGAACATAAAATACGAAAAAGGAAGTATATAGATAACTTACTCGGTGAGATTGTTGATCTTGAAAAACAACTCAAAGAATTTCGTAATATTGTTTACAAACACGGGAACTCTGTCACAACAATTCAGAAATTTACTTTAAAACCGAGACCCGATAAAGGTTTTGCACTTGGCGATTTCAAATCAATGTTTCTTCACACGGCATTCAAAGAAATTCCTAAAATTTACAGTATGGACCATTTGCTTGATAATACGATTGTGCGTGCTGTTGTTTTTGATACTGAGGAAGAGGAAGAACTTGAAGAAGAGAGTCGATCTAAAATGAGTTATGTTAATATTGGACACCATATGACTATTCACAAGCTCCACATATTTCTAAATCTTTTGTTCCTCAAAAGGAATTACCTGAGAAATCAGGGTATGTCACTGAGTCATATGTTTCATCTTCTAATGCAGCCCCCGTCCAAACTGTAGCACAAATAAATGGTCCTTTACCATCATCCGGTGAACAAACACCTTTACCGAAAAGTTGTCGTGTCTTAAATTATTTCAAAACTTTTATGGAAGACATCGAAATTTTGGAGGAAACAATTGAACGTAATTCTGAAATAAAAATTGAAACTTTTCAATCCGCTTACGAGCGAGAAAAGAGATATATTTTTCAAAAACAAATGTTGCCAATTGTCAAACACCTCCGTCTCTGTGCTACACGTTGGGATCAGGAACTTCAAAACGAGGTCAAAAATATGATAAACGTTTTCAACTCTACCGAAAATGAGATTTTGGTTCAAAAGAAAAGAAATAGAATTTTAAAGAATGATGTTGATCGACTCTTGGAACAAGTTCTCAATGCTGATATTTTGTCTGTTATCATGAATGATCTTTATAAATCTGGTACATTTATGCTTATGGATGATCTTTGTGTTGATAATAACTTGTTGAATGTGGAAATCGAGACACTTAAACATGATAATGACAAGCTGAGAACTAAGAATGATGATGTGACAAAACATTTTTCAAAAGAAATTTGTCAACTCAAACAAAGGCTTGAATGGTGTCAAGCTCAAAGTATTGAAATGGAATTGAAACTTCAAAGTCAAAATGTTTCAAACTCTTGTCAGCTTTGCAAAAACAACGAGTCTTTAAAAAGTCTGTGTCTCAAATACGAGAAAGAAATTGCGGATTTAAAAATTGAAAACGTCAAATGGCAACAAAACCGCGATGACATTAATTACTGCAATGTGAAACTTGAGTCTGAAATTCAGGATAAAAATCACATCATCATTGATTTGAAAGAGAAAATTAAGCTATTTCAAAAAGGAAAGATGGTTGACACCACGGTGATAGCACCAGGAATGTATCAATTAGACAAAACTGCTAAAGGAAATGTTGTTCAAAATACCAATGTTGATAACTCCACTTCTACAGGACTAGTCTCCACTAATAGCGTTAGCAGACCCAAGCGAAAAAGTAAAAAGAAGAATAGGCTCTGGAAACGTAAAAGAGGACAAATAGAAGCTCAAGAAGTAGAAGATCAACTTAGGAATTTGAATAAAACTCATGTTGCATCAGATTTAGATTCTAATCTGGCAAATTGTAATCAAAATCTAAATGTAACGAATGATGAACCTTTGAATGTTTTGAATATTAATGCATCCTGTGTGTTTTGTCATAAAAGCGTATCATCTGGTGTTCATACAAAATGTATAGCTAATTTTCTTCTTAATCGTCATAAGAAACGTAGGACAAGCATTCCTTCTAGGCCCACTACTGCCTCTAAGTCTATATTAGGAAAGCCGCCGTCTACGGTTTCTAATGAAGTTGAAGTTACCCCCATAAGTGCAGAGAACAAATCTAGGATCAAGCCCATTACTAGTGAATTCACCAAAAAAAAAGCAAGAACTAGTTGGAATTGGCAAAGTTGGTTACAATTTAAACCAGGCTTTAAATGGATTCCTAAATTTTTGAATACATGTGCTTCTAACCAACAGGAACCCGCACTTTCTTTGGGTTCCACCCTTACTTCTGTTCCATTCGTGTCTTCTTCTTGTGATGCAGGTGGTACAGATTGTTCTCTCGATTGTTGATAGCGGATGCACCCGACACATGACAGGCAATCTCAAATTATTACACAACTTTGTCTCAAAGTTCATTGGTACTGTCAGATTCGGGAATGATCATTACGCTTTAATCATGGGATATGGTGACTATGTCAGTGGGAACATTGAAATCAGTCGTGTTTATTATGTGGAAGGCCTTGGACACAACATTTTCTCTGTTGGTCAATTTTGTGATGGGGATCTAGAAGTTGCATTTCGTGAGAAAACTTGTTTCGTTCGTGACTTACAAGGAAACGATCTAATGTCTGGCTCACGTGGTTCTAATCTTTATACAATATCCATGTCAGATATGATTGCTACATCTCCGATATGTCTTCTCTCCAAAGCAGAATCGACTAAATCTTGGTTATGGCACAAACATCTTTCGCACCTGAATTTCAAAACTATGACTGAACTTGCTCGTCACAAACTTGTAGATGGATTTCCAAGATTCCGTTTTACCAAAGATCACTTATGTTCAGCCTGTGAACAAGGAAAAAGTACTCGGGCTCATTTTCCTTCAAAACCTGAGCAAAGTACGAATCATGTTTTACAATTGCTTCATATGGATTTGTGTGGACCGATGCGTGTTCAAAGTATCAACGGTAAACGCTACATACTGGTAATTGTGGATGACTACTCCAGATGGACTTGGGTTTATTTCTTACGAAGTAAAGATCTGTCTCCTTCAATGATCATCACCTTTCTCACTAAAATTCAAGTTCAGCTACGCAATACGATACGAATAGTCAGAACTGACAATAGAACTGAATTTAAGAATCAGACACTTCGGTCATATTTCGAGAAAGTGGGAATTGAACATCAAACATCTATTCCTAGAAGCCCAGAACAGAATGGAGTTGTTGAAAGACGCAATAGGACGTTAGTGGAAGCTACTAGAACTATGTTGATTAATGCTCAATTACCAGATTACTTATGGGCAGAAGCTGTTTCAACCGCATGTTATACCTAAAACCGTTGCATGATCATTAAACGCCATCGCAAGACACCTTATCAAATTGTTCACAAAAGAAAACCTAACATCGATTACTTTCATGTATTTGGAGCACTTTGTTATCCGAAAAATGATCGTGATGATTTAGGTAAACTTAAAGCAAAGGCTGACATAGGAGTGTTCGTTGGATACTGTGAAAATTCTAAAGGTTTTCGGATATGGAATTGTCGAACAAGAGAAATTCAAGAAACCATTCACGCTAATTTTGATGAACTCACAGAAATGGCTTCTGAGCAACACAGCTTAGGACTCGAATTCAACCGTCTTAACTCTCCGGACTCTTCGGCTGAACCATTACCACTCAACCGCAAAGAATTGGAAACCTTGTTTGCTCCACTGTTTGATGATACAATTGAATACCATTCTACTTAGGTCTTACCTAATTCCGCTGCTCAACCTGATAACATTCCAGTACCAGACTCACCTCAACAAACTACAACAACTGTTGAGAGAAACGGTCCTCTAATTGCATCACCATTTACAGTAGAACAAACTCTTTCTAACTCCCGACAATCAGCTGACGATCCTACACCACAATCAGTTCCACAACCCGCAGAGCATGATCCTGATGCGTTCTTTAACCCGTTTGCACCGGCTCCTACCTTTCCTGATATAGCTGAGTCGTCTACATGCAATTTGGATCTTGCTAACGTGCGAGATACTTATCAACTACACCGTTCGACACACAAATGGACTCGAGACCATCCACTAGATCATATTATTGGCCATCCAGATGCACCTGTTATGACAAGACAACGACTTCACACTGATGGACAAACTTGTATCTATGCACTCACAGTTTGTCACGAAGAACCTAAGAACATTAAAGAAGCAATGACTTATGACAACTGGATTGAATCTATGCAAGAGGAATTTCAGCAATTCATACGATTAGAAGTCTGGGAATTAGTTGAAAGACCTGATGGAGTCTTTGTCATCGGGTTAAAATGGATTTGGAAAAATAAGTTAGATGCTGAAGGAACTGTCATACGTAACAAATCACGCCTGGTAGCGAAAGGATACTCCCAACTAGAAGGACTTGATTTTGCTGAATCCTTTGCTCCAGTGGTTAGACATGAAGCTGTTCGGATCTTTTTGGCCTATGCTGCACACAGGAACATGGTTGTTTACCAAATGGATGTGAAAACAGCATTTCTTAATGGAGAACTCCGTGAAGAAGTGTATGTAAGCCAACCTGACGGCTTCGTTGATCCTGAGCGTCCTAATCACGTTTACCGACTCAAAAAGGCACTCTACGGACTTAAGCAAGCCCCACGGGCGTGGTATGACAAACTGTCCACTTTCTTGCTGGCCAATAAATTTTCTAAAGGTTCGGTGGATCCAACACTATTTACAAAAACCTATGGGGAGGACTTACTTGTTGTTCAAATATATGTCGATGACATTATTTTTGCCTCAACAAAAAGAAGTTACTCTAATGATTTTGCAAAATTAATGAAAGATAATTTTGAAATGTCCATGATGGGTGAAATTTCGTTCTTTCTAGGACTACAAGTTCATCAATCACCCCATGGAATTTTTATAAATCAGTCCAAATATGCTCTAGAAATTTTAAAGAAACATGGAATGATGACTTGTGATACGTATAATACACCAATGGGCTATACCACAAAACTAGATGCTGACTTACATGGGACACCGGTTGACCCTACCAAATACCGCAGTATGATTGGGTCACTCATGTATCTCAAAGCTAGTAGACCTGATATAGTATTTGTTGTCTACATGTGCTCTCGCTATCAGTCTAAACCAACTAAAAAACTCCTCAGTGAGGTCAAAAGAATCCTTCGATACATAAAGGGAACCATTAACTTGGGAATCTGGTATCCGAAGGATTCTGGTTTTGAACTAATTACTTTTTCAGATGCTGATCATGCAGGATGTTTAGACACACGCAAAAGTACATCTGGTGGATTACAGTTTCTCGGAGATAAACTTGTGTCATGGCAATCAAAGAAGCAGGACTGCACATCACTGTCGTCAACAGAATCTGAATATGTAGCCATGTCTGCTTGTTGTGCTCAAGTCATCTGGATGAGATCACAACTTAAGGATTATGGCTACCTATTCAACAAGATTCCAATCTACTATGATTCCAAGAGTGCCATTGCTAACTCTTGCAACACAGTTCATCATTGCAAATTCAAACACATTGATCTCCGATATCACTTCATCAAAGAGCATGTTGAAAAGGGTACCGTTGAACTGTATTTTGTTGGGACTGAGTACCAATTGGCGGACTTACTTACCAAATCCTTAGCACCATCAAGGTTTTCTAGTCTAGTTCACCAAATTGGTATGCGATGTTTGACTCCAGATGATCTGGAAAAGTTTTTAAAACACAATTGATAGTCAAACATCAAAACTATCTTTGTAAATATCTTTTCAAAAAAAATGCAAGTATATACCACCTCTTTTTTATAAAATGTCTTCAATTATTAAAAAACAAGTGTTGAGGGGGAGGAAAAGTAATTTTACATTTCTCAAAATATTTACTTTATACTTGCATTTTACCAAAAATATTACGTTTTTATCAAAAGTGATGCTTCTAAAAGTGTTTAGGGTTACTCACCTTGACCATTATAATAAATTTTAAGTTTTTTTAAGACTACGGTCTAAGGTCAAGGGGGAGTACCACAGGTTGTTCTTGTCGTAAATTTGGTGTAGTTCACATAAGTTAATATATATATATATATATATATGAGAGTTAATTTGGGTATTAGGATTGAATGTAACTTAAGGTTTAAGGGCCAAATATGTCAATATGTGAAAATAATTTTACCACTAGTCAAAACACTTTTTGACCACTCATTCAATACACTGACATCATATTTACTACTCACAACAACCATCATCAACGGCTCTTAATCATACTTGTAATCCGATCATCAATCTTCTAATCTGTAAGTACCACAACATTTTGATCATTATTCTAAACAAGGGTTTTAAATTTTATCTTAATCCAACGGCTAAATTTGTCTAAATCTTTAAAATTGATCTAAGGTTTTGCGTAAAAATTGGACCCAGAAATTTGTGATGTTTATGGTTAAATTTGTTGGTGGGAAATGATTATATGATGATATTAAACATGTTTGTGAACTCCAATCTCACCCAAAATCTCTAATTGATAGATTTGGTAATTAGGGTTCTTACGTAATTTTTAGGGGTTCTTGATTCTGAGAGTTTTGATTGAAATTGTTGATGGGGATTGCGTTTATATATGCCTAGGAACTTGTTCATGTGATTTAATTGCTTCAGAATCAAGTATTGTTCATGAATCGTGGATTTAGGGTTCGAACACACTAGCAGTTTTGATTTTTTGATTCCATGGATAATTGTTGTTATAATTTGGACCACATGATTCCTTAGCATGTTAGAATCACTTCCCCTATTCCAATTTTTACCCAGAAACATGTTTGTATCATTGAATGATTTGTTATTCATACGATCCTACGCGTAAGATAGGATTAAAGCATGATTACGCGTAAAATTGCGTGTATTAAGTGTGATTAAACTTAATATTGATCAGTGGTTGTGTGTTACACTTTCAGGAATCAAACGACTCAATTTTCAAAGGTGATTTTTCTGAAAATGGACGTTTCTACGCATAAGATGTTCATCCTACGCGTAAGATTGAATCTTACGCGTAAGATTCGACACGTTGAAAAACATTGTCTTGGATAAGACAATGTTTACGCACAAGAAATTTTCTTACGCATAAGTTATATCTTACGCTTAAGTTTTAAACATACGCATAAGTTAGAACTTACGCATAAGTTATATCTTACGCATAAGGTTTAATCCTTTGCATAAGCTCATATTTTACGCCTAAGATTTTATCCTACGCATAAGATTGAGCCTACGCATAAGATTCACCTTACGCGTAACATATAAAGTTATGCGTAGATTTTGCTCTTACGCCTAAGTTCATTTCTTACGCATAAGTCAAGTTATGCGTAGGATTTTCAACTTACGCGTAACATTGTCAAAATTCATGAAATTTTCTAAGTGTTGTAATATTTCAAAAGTGTAATCTCTTGTAATGATAAACTCATGTTGTAACTGGATTGTTATAAGTTTCTACCAAGTGTTAACTTCTAAAAACACAAGTTTGTCATATAACAACAGTTTTTACACTACACCCACTGATCAATTCAAATAATGTGCACAATCATGTAATTGCATGTCTGAGCTAACAAAGTAAATCATTGCTATGTTTGTGTTTGTTTATGATCAATTCAGATGGCAGAACACAATGACATTCCATATGGACCAGAACCAAAACTCTCATGGGAAGAAACCTTTCCCAAAGATTACACCAGGAATATAGGCAAGAACAACTTACGAATCAACTTCAACAAAATCACATGCAATGAATCCTCATGCATTGTAGCAGTGGATGCTCTCCTATATCATCCCAACAAGCTCTTGTTCACTAAGTCAGCATCAGTGGCCTGCTTCTACATACACCAATTTTGGCACACACTTCAGCTAGACCTTGGGGAAGCATCCTTCACTTGCATGCTTCATAACAGACAGGTTACTGTGGACATAGATACACTTAGGAATGTTCTTGGGTTACCCGAACTTGGCCCAGATGAAGAATATGATCAAGTACCTACCGAGGAAGAGCTGATAGAGTGGTTACGGGATATTGGCTACGATGAATCAGAAGAAGTAGTGACAAGACACTCTAGGGTCAACATCAGATTTCTTCCACAACCATGGAGAACCTTGTACATTCTGATTACCAAGTCCTTATCGGGCTGAGACACAGGCCATGAACACCCCAAGCTCCAACACCTCAAACTCTTCTGGGCCGTGGCAAACGTCAAGAAGGTGGATTATGCCAGCATTATCTGGGATGACCTTGTGTGGCACATTCAACACAAGACCACCAACATTCCATTTGTTCGTTTCACCAAATTACTCATCGAAAGCTTCCTTCGTGAGTATGACGATATTCCACAAAGACTTGATGATGAAGCCAAGCACACTTTCAGAAATGAGGAAACTCTCAGAATTATTAAGAGACTTGACACCAGCACTCGTAAACAAGGAAAGAAATTTCCCGATTGTCTCTTGAATGCCAAAGTGAAGCTTTGCAAGAACTACAAGTACTACCTTCAAGCTCTCGATGAGGACAAAGTCGGTTTTTTGGACGAAGTTGTTCTACCATCGTTCATGCAGAAGAAAGGAAAGAAAGGAAGCAAGTCTGAGAGCTCCGGCAGTTCTACAAAGTCTAAACAAAAGAAGAAGGGTACACTCAAGCAAAGAATTCATGTCAAGAAACCTGCATCCATCCCTGAACCAGGGTGGTTCCCCACACCACCAACTTCTCCAAAACCGTCTAACTCTGAAACCGAATCCGTCGCAGATCTTAGCAATCTGCCTAGAACGTTTATGAGAGAATGACAAATGTATTTCTCAATGATTGAACGGAAATTCCTGCCAGGGTCAACATCAAACAGCCCTGACAGCAGGTCACTTCGGTAACCCCACAAGGGTTACGCTTAGTGTTCGCGGTGGTTCCATAGCGGTCTACAGTCGTGGAGTGATCCCCAGCGACTCACCCAGTCATTGAGCTACTTGGTAGGTCTCGTAAGCTCCTTCGGGAGTATCTGATATGGGAATGGCCTGGATAAGGATTAGAAGGAGTCTTCATAATATGCTGTTGATGAGCTCTAATTCCTTATCTGTAAGTACCGGTTATTTATTGGTAACTATTTACTCGCAGGTACCTCACTTCCATGATGGTAGATTCCAACATGCTCATACATACATCTTGATGCAAATGACAGCTCCCCCCAAAGATCTTATGCTCCACAAAGTTCAATAAAAGATTCTACGCCAATAAGAAGAATCTCCAAAGTATAAAGACTAAAGATCTTAGAGTATGAAAAGGAACTTCGTGCACGTGAAAGTATAAGTCCGAAGATGTATGAGTACGTTGGAATGGCGGACAACCACCACAGACGCAGGAGTGACGAACGGCAGACTACTTCATAACACAATCACTACAACATCACCAAAGAACAAAGACATAGAGCAAAGTGCATTTATCATTCAACCATTTTGATGACGTCTAGAGTTTTACATGACACAAGTCAACGACAAAGATGAAGACGTCAAGCAACCGTGATGACCGACCCTTGGGGGGAGATTGTTGGGATCATACTTTTGTATTTTAGTCAAGTCTCGGTCATTACCTTTTGTAATAGGTTGCTTAGTTATTTATTTCACTATGTTAATGTTACTAGGCTTAAGTAAGCTAGTCCATGGGCCTTGAAAGCCCACGTTAAGGTGTAAGAGGGAGGAAGGGAGTGTTGCCCTACTCCTCCCCTTATAAATACCAAGCTCATGTAAACATTATGTTTGTTGGTTATTTGAATATCTTAGTGAAACTCTTGTTCTTACAATCTTCATAATCTTATAATCAACCATCTCTCATTCTCATCTCATTTCTCATACTTGTGTTTACAAAATGGTGACCTAACAATTAGAAGTCAATCCAATGAAAATGGTGGAGTAAGAAGACAAAGATTTGCACTAAATATGCTTAGTGGTCTTGTCATAGTGTTTTGGATCAGATGTCCCACGGATACCAAGGAACCTTTAGGAGGGTTCCTTTCCTTATGAGCAAGGGTTCTTTGGGTTAGTTATGAATAAATTTGATTTATGGCGGGAAAGGGGTTTCTAGTGGTTCTAGAGGCTGAGATTGATCCTAATGTACTTATCAATTAATGAGAAAGGATTTTCTAACTAAAAATTCTGATTAGGAGTTGTGGGAAATATGGAATTTCGAAAAGTTAAAAAAAATCTGCAGGTGCCTGGCGGAACCCTACGACAGCAAAGGCGGAACCCTTGTTTGGGTTTCGTCTGATCCACTAGGCCAAAACAGGGTAACCCAGAAAATTACACTGGCGGAACCATGTTTTTTTTTCCGCCAGACCCCAAAAACTGGACAGACAAGGTTTTTCGTGGTCAAGACGATTTCCAATTTTTCCAAAAATTCCTAAAACGTAAACTTAAATACAGATCTGATTAGAAAATGCAAAAATTAGATAATGATGTGCGTTTTGTTAGTGCAAGTTTTAAATTTATAAGGGTGAATTACCAAATCTAGAAACAACACATACGAGCAAGTGTACTCGTTCGTTATAGCAAGATATGATGGTAAGTCGGGATCGTTCACAGGGATTTGTGAGTGAATCAAAATATAAGTCTAAAAGTAAATATCTAATGTACGCAAATAAGATAATAATCAAATTCAATAATTTAAAAACTACACTTGTTTAGACTAGTTTTCTACTTAATGACACACATGATTGTGATAACTTTTGATAACATGTTGGTTGTGATAATTAGATGGTGGTCTAATCTATTGTTTCTACAAGTTAAACCTTCGTCAAGATTTTAGTTCATAAAAACAAGCTTTAGGTGTAAATCAATCAATTCAAGATCCATCCAAGGTTCATAAGGTATGGTGAATATCTTAAACACAAGAACAAACTCTAATTACAAATCAAATACTCTTAGGAAATGGTCATTACAAAAGGTAACCCATTCATAGACAAAAAGGTTACAATTGTTTATAAACATCTAAACTTTCGTCCAACTAAAGGTTTACAAACAATCTGATTTGATGTTATAAAAGCATTCTCATTACAATCATACTTCTTGTTTCTTTGTTTAGTCAAGAATAATTATGGTGAAAAACAATCATTCATAGACAAATGATTATAACTAGTTGAATAATAATAAATCTTTCGACCCTTGAAACTATTATCAATTAGTTAACCTTGGCTCAACAAATGTCACTATGAAACTTAAGGTACAATTGGTTCTTAGGATTGACTTGAAATTGAATTAAAACATGTTATCACAATCATAACTATCACTAAGCATAAACATCATCAAAACTAGTGTAAAAAGACTACTAGCCACTCATAGCAAACATGCAAATAAACTCAGAATATTTAACATTAGAATCCATGGTTTTAAGTCTTACAATGCTTTGGAATTGATAACAAATGCCAAGGAATTGTTAACCTAAGTATTGGTGATGATTTCTTGAGATTTTTGGCCTCCAAATGTTGCTTTCTTGGTCCTCCAAAGTTCCTGGTTCTTTCTGCACGAATTTCCCTTCTTTGAGAGCTAGATGATGATAATAATTGAGAGTAGTAATGAGAGTAAATGATCTCTTGAATTGTGACTTTAATTGTGTACTCTTGGGGTCCTTTTAGGCTTGTCAAATACTCCTAGTAATGAATAAGGACATAAATGCTGGATCTTGGACAACAAGACACTAAGAAGGGCCTAGAACAATGGGACAAAAGACCAAGATTCATGCACAAGAAGTTGGTATAAACAGGCAGATATGTCCATCCGATCGGTTGCGGGTTGGCACCGATCGGATGGATGTGGTAATTGTGGCTATCCGATCGATTGTACTCTAACCGACCGGATGGTAGGTTCTGGTTGCTTTGGACTTTGACTTTTCCTTGTGAAGTTCTTTATGCACTATCCAAACTTGTTTAACTCTGAACTTGGAACTTTGAGATGACAAAACTTAGGTTCTCCTTATGAAATGCGTCACAGATTGGACTTTTGAACTTGGGAATATTCGTGTAATCGCATATACTTCATTTTCTTCACTTTTTCTCCATTTTTCCTACATTTGGCTACATATGCTACAAAAACATACTTTGATACGATTTAGTGGCAAAAGCATATAAAAACAACCAAATAACATACACAAAAACACTAATAACGCTTATAAAAACATGTTAACTTTGAGCGTTATCAAATCCCCCACACTTAAACTTTGCTTGTCCTCAAGCAAATCTAGAAGAAAACTAAATATCCACATGGTAACCGGAAGTGATTTCTGAAAATTGTGATGAGAATCTTCCTTATACAAGTATAAGTTAGATCATCCTTATTAAGCTTTTATAATTGAAATATTGAGATGTTTGACAATACCCAACGATTTTCTTGCTTGATTAACACTTCTAAAACACCTCACGAAAGAAGAATAAGATATAATTCACTCATAACACTCATATATGGGGTAGCGTATATGATAAATCACACTCATTGCTCAGTCATGATCTAATTATTACAATAGGCTTGTACAAGAAAAAAAACTACACCGCAACGGCGTAAGCACCAAGTCTACATATCAAAGAGGTCTTTTATTCGGGTTTAGGCTAAAAAGGGTTAAGGGTAGGAATAAGTTATGGGATTATTGAAGGGTAAGTGATGATTAAGAATATACAAACTAGTCCAAGTCTATAGATCAAATGTTATTAGATTTTCTTCCTTAAATCATAACCTCGTAGTCTTTGAGAACTTCATTCTTTCGCGATCAATGCTTTATTTTATAGCTTCATTGGCTATACATAAAACTATACATATCAAACTAACAATTTTTTTTTTATTTTTTATTTATTTATTTATTTATTTATTTTTATTTTTTGCAAATAACTGAAATTCATAACACTTGGAAACACTTGTCATCATATATATTGTGATGACTATACTTTTACTTGCTTCAATCGCTGATTCCTGAATTTCCACTTTCTCATTTCTTTCTTCATGATTCATAATATAATACCTCATAAAGCTAACAACTCACCAAGACTTGACTAAAGGGTAAGGCTAGGCTAAAAAGTGTAAAATCTTTTGGTATTTTTTTATGATTTTAATCAAAAGAAAAGGAAAGGCTCAGAAGGTGTAACTAAGGGTATCTAGCGTTAACGATGAACGCTAACAAAAGGGTTAAAAATTGGAAATTAACAAATCAATGTGACTAGCTAAAAATCAATAAGGAAGGCTATTTGGTTAAAATCCTAAGGTTGCCTCTTATCACGTATGTATACTTATATTACAAAAATGTAATCTCACAACAGTCTCGTAATGATTTACAAGTACAAGTTCTAGAATAAATAAAATCACTGGCACACTCATAACAAAAGATTCGAGCATATAAGATGTATGCTCGATATGAACAGGCTAAAATCCTCACAATTTAGCGGAAAGGGTTATAATGTGTGCTAGCAAATGTTATCGATCCAAAAGTGGATTGCAATATTAATTGGGACACATCTCAATTCTTTCAAAATTACTGATTTTTCCAGTGGATAGATCCATTTATTCTAACAAATTACTCGTAAAAGTGTGAAAACAACTAGATTATAAGGACAAACAAAATTTAAAAATTAACTCGATATTAGACTTTAAAAATTAACCATGATATCCGGTTTTATGTTTCTATCCAATCTTCTATTTCTTGCAATCAACACCTGCATTATTAGAAACAAAAACAAACAAACAAAAAGCATTGCAATTTTATTCAAATTATTGGCACACCCCCACACTTAAGTTTGACCAAGTGGCAAAACTTTGGGGTGTAGACACTATATATATATATATATATATATATATATATATATATATATATATATATATATATATATATATATATATATATATATATATATATATATATATTAAAAATAAACACACGGGTTGCCTCCCGAGAAGTGCTTGTTTTATTAACGAGTCCTCAGCCGGACTCAAACTTCGAATAGATTATGTAGTTGTAGTGTTACATTTCCATTTAGGGATGTACACCACATTTCCTATCACAATTCCCTCCCCTGTTTCATCTATGTTTTCCAATGTAATTTTTTCCCATGCTCTAGGAAGAGCATCATAGATAAAACCATTATTGTGTGCCCAAGGGATCATTCCCTTGTGTGGAGCCATGAATGTGATAGCTTCATATTCAAATTCAGATGGAATTTCTTCATTAGAAATTACATTTAATTGCTCTTTATCATAATAGAGTTTAATTCGGTGCCCATTTACAATGAAATTTCCACCATGTTTGTCATAAAGTTTAACATAACCTGATGGAAATCCATGTTTCACTACATATGGTCCAAACCATTTTGGCTTGAGTTTTGGAGCTTTAATCATGTATTTCATATTGAAGAGCAGAACTTTATCTCCAGCTTTGAATTGTTTTCGAATTCTTAGCTTTCTATCATGGTAAGCTTTGGTTCTTGCTTTGTATAGCTGGGAGTTCTCATAAGCTTGAAGTCTTAACTCATCGAGTTCATGCAATTGAAAAAATCTCTTTTCTCCAGCTATTTTTAGATCAGGATTACAGCTTCTTAGCGCCCAGTAAGCACGGTGCTCAAGTTCGAACGGTAGATGACATGTTTTCCCATACAAGAGTCTGTATGGTGTTGTTCCAATTGGTGTCTTATATGCCGTACGAAATGCCCATAGAGCGTCGTCTAATTTCCTTGACCAAACGGAAGGATTGTCCTTAACCGTTTTTTCAAATATTCTTTTTATAGCTCTATTGGTATTTTCAACTTGACCACTAGTTTGTGGATGATAAGCTGTAGCAAAACGATAATGAACTCCATATCGTTTCATTACTTTCTCCATTTGTTTATTACATAAATGGGATCCTCTATCACTTATTAAAGCTTTAGGAATTCCATAGCGAGCGAAAAGCTTTTTGAGAAAGTTGACAACAACTCGTGCATCGTTAGTAGGAAGAGCTTCAGCTTCAACCCATTTGGAAACATAATCGATTGCAACGAGGATATATTCGTATTTTTGTGATTTAGGGAAGGGTCCCATAAAATCAATTCCCTAAATGTCGAATATTCCGCAGACTTGAATGCTCTTTTGAGGCATTTCGTCTCTTCGAGAAAGGTTACCGGATTTTTGGCGCGCATCACAGTTTTGAACGAGAGTATATGCTTCTTTGAAAATTGTAGGCCAATAGAATCTAGCATCAAAAACTTTTTTAGCTGTAGTGGGAGGACCATAATGTCCCTCAGTTGGGCCATGATGACATTCATCAAGAATTTTTCTTGTTTCGGCACCCGAAACACATCTTCGTATCATTACATCCTTGCACATTTTAAAAAGGTAAGGTTTCTCCCAATAATAGTGTTTTAATTATGAAAAGAACTTACTACGTTGGTAGTGACTCATCCCTTTTTTAAGAATATCTCCTGCAAGATAATTTGTGTAATCTGCAAACCATGGTACTTCCTCATCATCATCTTTATCTATCGTCATGAGAGTTTCATCTGGAAAGTAATCATTAATTTCATTTTCTTTTAATTCTTCCAAATTCGGATTCTCGAGACGTGACAAATGATCAGATGCAAGATTTTCTGCTCTTTTCTTGTCTTTTATTTCGATATCGAATTCTCGCAGTAGTAAAATCCATCTGATAAGACGCGGTTTTGCATCTTGTTGGGTAAACAGATATTTGAGTGTGGAATGATCTGTAAAAACTATCATTTTTGAATGCACGAGATAAGATCTTAATTTGTCAAATGCAAAAACTACAGCTAATAATTCCTTTTCCGTAACCGTATAGTTTTGTTGAGCATTGTTGAGTGTTTTACTAGCGAAGTATATAGGATGAAAATGTTTTCCTTCACGTTGTCCTAAAACAGCTCCAACAGCGAAATCGCTTGCATCACACATGAGTTCAAATGGTAGTGACTAATTAGGTGCAACCATAATTGGGGCACTAGTCAATTGACTTTTCAATGTTTCGAAAGCTTTAATGCAGTCTGCATTGAAATCAAATACATAATCCTTTTCTAAAAGTTTAGTCATAGGACGTGATATTTTTGAAAAATCTTTGATAAATCGGCGGTAAAAACCGGCATGTCCTAGAAAACTTCTAACGGCTTTAACGTTAGTTGGTGGTGGTAATTTGGTGATAACATCTATTTTAGCTTTGTCTACTTCCATTCCTGAATTTGATATCTTGTGTCCTAACACAATTCCTTTAGTTACCATGAAATGACATTTTTCCCAATTAAGAACTAGATGTGCAGCTTCACATCTCTCAAGCATTTTATCGAGATTGGAAAGACAAGTTTCAAAAGAATCACCAAAAACTAAAAAGTCATCCATGAAAACTTCCATAGATGTCTCAAGCATGTCTTGGAATATTGCGATCATACACCTTTGAAAAGTTGCAGGTGCATTACATAGACCAAAGGGCATACGCCGGTAAGCGTAGGTTCCAAAAGGACATGTAAATGTGGTTATCTCTTGATCGGCTGGATCGATAGGAATTTGGAAAAATCCCAAAAAACCATCAAGGAAGCAAAAGTATTTGTTTCCTACTAATCTTTCGAGCATCTGATCCATGAACGGTAGAGGGAAATGATCTTTCCTGGTGGCTTTGTTAAGTTATCTGTAATCAATACATACTCGCCATCCAGTGACAGTTCTAGTAGAAACTAATTCATTCCTTTCGTTGGTCAATACAGTCATTCCTCCTTTCTTCGAAACACAATGAACTGGACTCACCCATGGGCTATCCTCGATAAGATAAATAATTCCTGCGTCAAGAAGTTTGATGATTTCCTTCTTAACAACTTCTTTCATATTGGGGTTGAGTCGACGTTGTCTTTCTACAACGGGTTTAGTACCTTCTTTACAATTGATTTTGTGTTTGCAAAAATCTGGGTTAATTCCTGGAATATCAGAAGTTTTCTACGCAAAAGTGCGTTTATGCTTCTTAAGAACATAAACGAGTCTTTCTTTTTGATTTATTTCGAGCAACGACGATATGACTACTGGAAGAAGTGAATTTTCTTCTAAGTAGGCGTATTCAAGATTATTGGGAAGGGGTTTGAGTTCCAAATCAGTGGGTGGTTCTTCTAGAGATGATTTGATTTTCATTTGATCTTTTTTAGTGATATCTTCAAATTTCTCTTCTTCTAATTTTACTTCCATGAATTCCTCAAATTCTTTATCAGAATCTGTTTCACTGATCTTTTCTGAAGTAGTCATGAATGGTTTCGAATCGTCAAGTAATGCATCCAATTCTTCTTCATTGTCTTCCTAAGATTAAGGGTACTCGACTATCTTCCTCCATTTCTGAGATGACAAAATCCATAGGAAAAACAAATTTACCAACTTGAACAACCATATTTTCAGAAACCCCAATAGGATATTGTTATGTATGGTTGGCTAATCTTATACTCATGTTAGTAGCTTTCAATGTATTGATGGAAAGTTTAGAATACAACGAATAGGGCATCAAATTGATACTTGCACCTAGATCGGCTAAAGCATCGCATGTGATAGCAGAGCATTCTTCATTGAGAACGGTAGCGGAAATTTGTTCCAACTTGTTTCGATTATTAAGAAGTTCTTTCAAAAATTTCCCATAATTGGGCATTCCAGCTAGAACATCAACGAGGGGTACGTTAATTCTAACTTCTTTGATTATCTCTATAAACTTCTTATTTTGCTCCTCTCTTTTCTCTTTCCTTAGGGCTTTTGGATATGGTATTTTCGGTGTATAAGGTTTTATTGGTGGAACGGTATTTTCTTTGGTTGGTGTTTGGGTTGATTTTTCGTTAGTTGCTTCTTCTTCAGCTTCTTCCTCCTCCTCATCTTGAATGATAGTATTATTGGTAGGAATGGGGGGTGGATCATATGAGAGACCACTTCGAGTGAATACAGCATTGATATGCTCATTTCTGGTTTGTGGTGGACGATAACTATTATCGTTTGATCCAGACGGTTTTGGATTGGATTGGGTGTTACTTGGTAATGTACCAGGAATTCGAGAAGAAAATTGATCAGAAAGTCTACCAAATTTTTGTTCAAGATCCTGGATAGAAGGTTAATGATTTTTCTGACCTTGCTCAACTTTGGTTTTGAGATTGAAAAATTAAGTTTTTACAAACTCATTTGTAGCTCTTTGAGTAGTTACGAAATCTTGCATCATTTTTCGAAATCAGATTCTTCCTTTTTATCGGAATTTGTTGGGTTTGGGTTGTCTGTTCGGGGTTGAGAATCACGGTTGTTATCCCTTTGTTGGCGGTCTTGCCAATTTCCAGAACTTCTTCCGTAATAATTACCACGAAAACCTCCTCCACGATATCCTCCCTGGACATAATTGGCTTCCCGTTCATTGGGTCTATTCATAGGTTGGTCATCACACTCGGATGATGTGTGATTTCCTCCACAATTATTACACCCATCTCGCATTTCTTTCATTTCTCCTTTTATATCTTTGTATTGCGAGTCGATTTTAGAAGTCAAGGCTTCTATTTTCTCCATGAGTTTCGAATTATCTGAACTTTCAACGAAAGCAACGGTTTTCCGTAGGGGTTTGGTTTTGGAATCTTTTGACCAATCGAGTTTAAGGAGTACTCGATCTTCGAGAAGTTGATATGCCTCGTTAGGTGTTTTGTAAAGAAAAACTCCTTCGGCATCAAGGATTGCTTGGGATGCTTCATCAAGACCATGATAAATATTTGGATTATTCATGACAACTTCGAAGCAAATCTTTCATACGAAGCCAAGCTTCAACAAGAGATTCATTAGGATTTTGTGCAAAAGCACGGATTTCTCCCATTAGTCTATCATACATGGCAGGTGGAAGAATCGGCTTACAAAAGCTTGCCACATCATCTACCAATTATTGATAGTTCCTGGGGTTAATTCGTTATACCATACTTTGGCATCTCCGGCGAGTGATGATGAAAAAAGTTTGAGCTTAATAGCATCGACATTGGTATTTCCATAACGAAACATGTCATAAATTTCAATGAATTCGGCAATGTGTTTATGCCGATTGGCCCCCGAACGGCCATCAAATTGACGGTCTTTGATCATAGAAAGATGGTGACCTTTAACGGTAAAGTTTTCACCAAGGTCGGCGACAACAATAGCAGCTCCAGGAGTAGGTGCTACGGTTCGATTGGCGGCCCACATGGGTTGATCGTCAGCCATGTGTATTGGTTTAAAAAGATCAAAAATCGGATGTTCTTCGGAAAGATTATCAAACCAATTAAGAATAGATGAAGATCTCTTCTTACGAAACAAACTTTCGGGATTGGATAAAGGTGTACTAAGCTTTTCAATAGTAGAACGAGTGTTCATACAACTACCAAGAGAATTGAGTCAATTACCTAAACAAAAGAACAAGAAAATAAAATTTTCGAAAACAGAGAGTTCTATCCGAATCGGTTGGATGTCTATCCAACCAGTTGGATGCTACGGTAAATTAAAAAAAAAAAAAACTGGGAAAACCTGGGAAACCGATCGGTTGGATGTCTATCCGATCGGTTGGATACTTCTGATAATTTTTTTTTTTTTTTTTTTAGAAAATGAACACGAAAAGAAACGGACTTTTAAAACTAAAAAGAAACACAATCAAAATCCCCGGCAATGGCGCCAAAAAACTTGATGTGCGTTTTGTTAGTGCAAGTTTTAAATTTATAAGCGTGAATTACCAAATCTAGAAACAACACATACGAGCAAGTGTACTCGTCCGTTATAGCAAGATATGATGGTAAGTCGGGATCGTTCGCAGGGATTTGTGAGTGAATCAAAATATAAGTTTAAAAGTAAATCTCTAATGTACGCAAATAAGGTAATAAGCAAATTCAATAATTTAAAAACTACACTTGTTTAGACTAGTTTTCTACTTAATGACACACATGATTGTGATAACTTTTGATAACATGTTGGTTGTGATAATTAGATGGTGGTCTAATCTATTGTTTCTACAAGTTAAACCTTCGTCAAGATTTTAGTTCATAAAAACAAGCTTTAGGTGTAAACCAATCAATTCAAGATCCATCCAAGGTTCATAAGGTATGGTGAATATCTTAAACACAAAAACAAACTCTTATTACAAATCAAATACTCTTAGAAAATGGTCATTACAAAAGGTAACCCATTCATAGACAAAAAGGTTACAATTGTTTATAAACATCTAAACTTTCGTCCAACTAAAGGTTTACAAACAATCTGATTTGATGTTATAAAATCATTCTCATTACAATTATAATTATGAAAAACAATCATAATTATAATCTTGTTTAGTCAAGAATAATTATGGTGAAAAAGAATCATTCATAGACAAATGATTATAACTAGTTGAATAATAACAAATATTTTGACCCTTGAAACTATTATCAATTAGTTAACCTTGGCTCAACAAATGTCACTATGAAACTTAAGGTGCAATTGGTTCTTATGATTGACTTGAAATTGAATTAAAACATGTTATCACAATCATAACTATCACTAAGCATAAAACATCATCAAAACAAGTGTAAAAAGACTACTAGCCACTCATAGCAAACATGCAAATAAACTCAGAATATTTAACATTAGAATCCATGGTTTTAAGTCTTACAATGCTTTGGAATTGATAATAATTGACAAGGTATTGTTAACCTAAGTATTGGTGATGATTTCTTGAGATTTTTGGCCTCCAAATGTTGCTTCCTTGGTCCTCCAAAGTTCCTGGTTCTTTCTACACGAATTTCCCTTCTTTGAGAGCTAGATGATGATAATAATTGAGAGTAGTAATGAGAGTAAATGATCTCTTGAATTGTGTCTTTAATTGTGTGCTCTTGGGGTCCTTTTAGTCTTGTCAAATACTTCTAGTAATGAATAGGGACATAAATGCTGGAGCCTGGACAACAAGACACTAAGAAGGGCCTAGAACAATGAGACAAAAGAACAAGATTCATGCACAAGAAGTTGGTATAAACAGGCAGAGATGTACATCTGATCGGTTGCGGGTTGGCACCGATCGGATGGATGTGGTATTTGTGGCTATCTGATCGGTTTTACTCCAACCGATCGGATGGTAGGTTCTGGTTGCTTTGGACTTTGACTTTTCCTTGTGTAGTTCTTTATGCACTATCCAAACTTGATTAACTCTGAACTTGGAACTTTGAGATGACAAAACTTAGGTTCTCCTTATGAAATGCGTCGCAGATTGGACTTTTGAACTTGGGAATCTTTGTGTAATCGCATATACTTCATTTTCTTCACTTTTTCTCCATTTTTCCTACATTTGGCTACATACGCTTCAAAGACATACTTTGATACGATTTAGTGGCAAAAACATATAAAAACTACCAAATAACATACACAAAAACACTAATACCGCTTATAAAAACATGTTAACTTTGAGTGTTATCAGATATAGAAACCCTCTTAACGTTGGACTTTGACCGGGGGCTAGCGAATTTCACTATACTTAGTGAAATTTTTCATATACTTGAAAATTTGACAACATGTCAAATGTTGTCATCCTGCATAATTGTTAGTACAAATATGTTCTAAACCTAACCAAATATCCCTACAAATACATCAATCCATGAAACAAAGTTTTAAACATCCAAATTGTTCAAATGAAATGTAGTGCCAAACACTACTTCACACACGCTCTCATTGGCGATCGACCTTCTTCTTGAGCTTTCCAAGGAACCTCCCGAGACATTTGAACATCCCTTTAGTTTGCTTGAATTCCTCTGACTCATTTGGAATATTTGGAAGTTGTGAAAGGTATTCAAGAGGTGGGAGCCTAGAGTTGGGTAACGTATCATCTTCACTCATTGAAGATGACGATGAGGAAGTAGGAGGATGAGGGCATTTCCCTTGGGTTTTGTAGACTCTCTTATCACTTAGTGGGACAAATGTGTGTGGGATGAGAGAGTAGTCTAGGCGAAGACCTCTAGGAGTTTGAGTAATAGGAGCAATGTGCCTATAGAGACGGGTCAAGAGCATTCCATATGGCATAACCATTATACCTTGCACGGGAATGTCGGCCATTCTTTTGGCCGTGTAGTAGGCCAAGTTGAAGGGTTGCCTAACGGACAAAGAGTAGAGCATGTAGCAAAGGGAAACATTGATATGATCCCGGTTTCCTATGGTGCTAATGACATTGGCTCTAAGGAGTTCTTCTCATTTCTTAAATTGAGCCTTGAGCTCATTGAGTTCCATACCATAAGGATCCTTGTTGACCTCATTTCCGGAACGGGTTCTCCTAGTGTCGGAGCTCCTAATGAAAAGGTGATCACGAAGTACATCCTTGGATACAAGAGGAGTATCATATGGATGAATGCAGTCAATGAGGGTGTCAAGAGTTGAGAGGGTATGTTTTGTCGGTGTAGATGCAAGTACCACGGTTTGGAACACCTAGGATTTGAGCAAATTTATTGAGAGTGAAGGAGTATTGGTGACTACTAACCATGAAGTTTATGGACATGCGACCATACTCAATAGTGGAGAGAGTGACGGATGCATAGAATTCTAGAATGAATCGAGGACAAATAGGCTCGTTGATTTCTAAGAGACAATCAAAGTTTATGGTGGCAAGTTCCGTACGGAGGTTTGTACCCTCGTGAACATAACATTTTTCTAAGGCTTTGAAAATATTTATTTGAGTTTTGGTAAGACCTTTGGTTTTGTGGTGTTTAGGTAGGTACTTAATGGTGTCCTTGAGGTCGTAATGAGTCACAGGAGGCATGATGATTCTTAGAAAAATAAAATTTCACATTTTAGTCTAAGTTAGCGACTATTGTAATATGGATGTTCTAGTGTGTGCCTATATGAAAACAATGTGGAGATGCGGTTATCGTGACTCATTTTGATGCTTAAAACGTTTTATAGTGCAAGTTTTGTTATAAACCAAAAGATAACCCAAATGCTCCTAATTCAATGTAGCTTCATTTGAATGTACCCGAAAATACATATTGGTTATGTATTCCCTTTAGCATTCAAGAGACATTATGCAAGTGATGTTTAAAACATAACATTTTTATTTTGTATTCACAATGTGAGACGAAAAAATATTTGTCCTTTTTGTGAGAAATTTTTGCAAGAATTTGACATGCGGTGTTTTAGCAAACATGTTAATGACTTATAAGGATGCAATTCCTAACTATGGGAAACATGAGTAGTTTTGTTTAACATCTAATTTTATACATGAATTTCTGTAGTTAATGCATAACCCCAAGTTTTGGTTTTTGTGCAAAAATAGAATTCCTAGACTTAGATCAGAAGTAGATTTATGTTTGGAATACTTACAATGATGATTAGAGAGCAATGTGTATGAAGGAAGAATCAAAATTTCTTTGGTGTAGATAAGTGATGAAGTGAATAGTAGCTGGTTGGGAGTTGTAGTATGAGATAATGGGTGTTTGGTTTAATATAAACTAATAAAAAGGTTCTGGAGGTCGGCGGATACGGCGAAACCAAAAGTTGGGTTCCACCCTTTATGTCGCAAGGTTCCACCGCATCAGGAGAGAAGAAAAATTGTTTTGATTTGTTTTGATTTTAGTGATTTATTCTAACGTACAGATCTACAATATAGGTTCCATGAGTCCTAAGCCAAGTCTAAGAAGGTTAAATGGTTATCGTTTAAGAGGTTTTGTGAGAATGTCGGCAATGTTGTCTTCAGAAGAAACTTTCTCAATTGAGATGTTCCCTTTTTGAACATTATCATGAAGGAAATGATGACGGGTTTCAATATGTTTGGTACGAGCATGTTGAACTGTATTTTTGCTAAGATCTATGGCTCCTTTGTTGTCACAAAGAATGGAGATGTCGTTGAGTTGAATTCCGTAGTCGACAAGAGCTTGTTTCATCCGAAGAGCTTGTTGACATGCTTTTCCGGCCAATACGTATTCGGCTTCCATTGTTGAAATAGCGAGAGCCGTTTTCTTCTTAGAGAACCATGAGGTGAGACAATGTCCAACAAAAGTACAAATACCACTTATACTTTTTCTATCAACATAGTCACCGGCATGGTCCGAGTCGGCATACACTATGGTGTCTACTCTCGTTCCTTTGGGATACCATAATCCTAAACGTGTAGTACCCTTAATATATCTAAAAATCCTTTTAACGGCTTCAAGATGAATTGTTTTAGGATCTTCTTGAAAACGAGCACATAGACAAACACTAAATATAATGTCGGGTCTACTAGCCGTTAAGTAAAGTAGACTTCCAATCATACCTCTATATTTAGTGCTATCTACGGATTAACTTTCCTCATCCTTGGTTAGTTTGGTTTCCGTTGACATAGGCGTTTTGATTGGTTTTGAATCTTCTAAGCCAAATTTCTTAAGCATGTCCTTAATATATTTGGATTGGTGAAAGAAGATACCATCGTCTAGTTGTTTGATTTGGAGTCCTAGGAAAAAGTTGAGTTCTCTCATCATACTCATTTCAAATTCATCATGCATGATTTTTGAGAAATCGTTACATAATTCTTGACAAGTTGATCCGAATATAATGTCATCAACATAGATTTGGACTATGATAATATGTGAACCTTTCTTCTTAGTGAAGATAGTATTATCAACTAAGCTCATGGTATACCTATGGTCAACTAGGAAGGTTTTAAGTCGATCATACCACGCTTTTGGAGCTTGCTTAAGTCCGTATAAGGCCTTTTTAAGTTTGTAAACATGATTAGGTTTTTCAAAATCGGTGAAGCCCGGTGGTTGAGAAACATACACCTCTTCATTTATGAACATTTAGGAATGTACTTTTGACATCCATTTGAAAGAGTTTAAAATTGTGTGCGCATGCATATGCAAGTAAAATCCTAATTGACTCGAGTCTAGCAACCGGAGCAAAGGTTTCATCATAGTCAATGCCTTCTTGTTGATTATATCCTTGTGCTACTAGCCTAGCTTTGTTTTTAGACACTATATCGTTTTCATCCATTTTATTACGTAAAACCCGTTTTGTTCCAATTATTGTTTGACTTTTTGGTTGAGGAACTAATGTCCAAACATCATTTCTAATAAATTGGTTTAATTCTTCTTGCATAGCAATTACCCATGATGCATCATTTATAGCTTCGTTTATATTTTTCGGTTCAAGAGTTGACACGAAACAAATGAAGTTACTTTCATTTTGGACTTTTGATCTTAGTGTTCTTTCATTAATATTTCCTATGACACTATCTAATGGATGACTTTTGGATTCTTTGACATTGATAATTTCTTTGCTTAATAGTTCATCTTCCTTGTCAATATTTTCAATTTCTTGATTTTCCATTGCTTGATTTTCAACCAAGTCATCATCTACCAAAGGTGATGTCTTAGAGGGAGGTGGACTTTCATCAAATGTTACGTTTAACGAGTCCTTGACTCTTAAGGTTTCTTTATTTAGAACAATTTAAGCTTTACTACTTTGTGAATATCCAAGAAACACACCTTCATAAGACTTTGGGTCGAATTTGGTGAGACAATCCTTGGTGTTAAGAATAAAGCATTTACTCCTAAACACTCTAAAATATCCTAATGTAGGATTTTTACCTTTATATAGTTCATATTGAGTTTTGTTCAAAAATGGTCTAATTAAGACACGATTTAGAATGTAGATTGACGTGTCAATGGCGTTACACCAAAACATTTGAGGAATGTTTTGTTCATTAAGTATTGTTCTACTCATCTCTTGTAAAGTCTGGTTTTTACGTTCTACTACAACATTAGATTGAGGAGTGCGTGGTGCTGAGAAATTTACACCATTTTTATCACAAAAGTTTCCAAATTGTATTTCATTGTCAAACTCACGACCGTGGTCCGTTCTAATAGACATAATGTATGTTCCTAGTTGATTTTGAATTTTCTTACTAAGAATTTCAAATTGGTCAAAAGCTTCATTTTTACTTTTCAAAAATTTTGTCCAAGTATATCTTGAGTAATCATCTACTATAACCAAAGTGTAGAAGTTACCTCCATAACTTTGTATAGCGGATGGACCAAACAAATCCATATGTAAAAGTTCTTGACACCTATATGTAGACACTACATTTTTAGCCTTATGGCTACTATGAATTTGTTTACCAACTTTGCAAGCATCACAAAAGTGTTGGTCGTATTTCAACTTGGGTAGGTTTTGAACTAGGTCTTTAGAGGAGAGATTTTGAATAAGTCTCATATTAGCATGTCCTAAGCGTCTATGCCATAAAGTTGAAGATTAATCTAATGAGGTGAGACAAAGTTTGTCTCTAGATGTTTGATCCATCTTCATGACATACATGTTGTTCTTAAGAACACCTCTAGCTATAGTTATGCCATCTTTAAGTATTTTACTTCCATTTTCACTAAAAAGGACGTTATACTTTTTCTGGCAAAGTTGGCTAATACTAAGGAGATTAAAGCCTAAGTTATCAACATGAGCTACATCATCTATATAGAGAGAGTCATGATAGATTGTACCTTTTCCGATGATTTTACTTTTAGCCTTGCTACCAAACGTGACATTACCTCCGTCACATTTTTGATAAGTTGAGAAGAGGCTTTTGTTCCCCGTCATGTGCCTTGAGCAACCACTATCTTCGATCCATTCATCCGGTTCCAAATTATCCTTGAAGCACACGTATTTTATACAAAACACTCAAACATTCGGTCCCTAATATCTCATGGGTCCATTTTGGTTAAACATACCATTAACTTGATTCATGTATGGAAATTGAAGATATGGGTTCCATGACATGTAATTTTGAGTTTGGTAATGTCTAGGTGTGTTTTGGTTCCCACCATGTTGGTAGTTTGGTTGCATGTTGTAGTTGTGATGCGTAGAATTGCGCCCTCGCAAAAGGTTTTTCCTCTCAAGGGATCTTGTGAAGCTTGCAATCCCCACCAGGCAGTGTACCTGTTCGTTGTATTATAGTATAGTGACAAGTACCGGGGGATTGATCAGTCAACTCAGGAATAGTGTTCGCTAGGGTTAAAATTCTACTAAACTAGGTCTAAAGCTGAGGGATGATTCTTTTTGTATTTTTATATTTTAAATGAAAGCAAGTAAAATCTCAGGTTTTGAAGGAATGGGCGGAATTAGTTGCTAGTCAACTAACCCAATTAACTAAAGATGCAATTAAAATAAAATCAGATAAACTTAAACTAATGTGTGGTGGAAACAATAATAAGAGAAAATGTGTTTACTTAGATTTCACTAATCCCTAGATATATTTTACCGGTTGATTAGCTTGTTACAATTGCAAGGATGTCGGGCTATATTCCTTAATACTAGTCGTAGGTCCGTGTACAATATTCCCTAACTCTATAGGCTTCTACTTCATTCTAGGTCGAGCCGACTACTAGCTCCTAACGTAGTATCACTAGCACTTGCCTACGCGTTAAATACAACCACTAAATCGTAGTACACCTACAATCATGTTTCTTAAGACGTTCAAGCAAGTTACCAATTGGAAGTCTGCCAGTTTTCTTAAGCCTAACATTGGATTCAATCACCACAACAATTATAAACAAAGCATCAACCAATAATCAACATCTAGGTTTCATTACATCTAAGCAAACACAAGAAAAACCTAGCCTAGCATGTTAAAAAGAAGATAAGCATAAGATAAAATCAAACAACATATAGACATTGTGAAAAGCTTATTCTAAATATCCTTTGAGTATTTAATAAACTTTTGCGATCGTTTATGAGCTCTAGGCTGTTAAGCCTTTGATCTAGGAATTTGGCTATTACGAGCACAATGATAATATTGACGGAATATTCTATGAAAGAAACAATACTATCACAACAAGGTTTTGCCAACTTCTCCGTTTGTTATTCCAACTAGCCCCAATGCTATGTGATCAAGTATAGCACGGTTTACATCTAACAGGGATCAAAGATCCTTGAGGCTAAACAAACCTAACAACATTAGACCCCATGTCTAATGTTCATCATACCCCTCGTATGATGTTCCCACACACACTCATTTTGGTGCTTTACATTTTAACACACTTGGTGTTATTGTAATTTCTAAGTATGAAGCACCTTGGAGGTGACGTTCACTTTGTTTCACTGTGAATCATGCACTCATCACCACTTTATCTAAAGGGGTGTGATCTCCTTTTTATAGAATAAAGGAGATCATTACAAATTTGATAAGCTTAGTCATCTACTATCTAGCTTATGACTAGGATGTCAAGTCATCTAAGATACAACACGTATCTATGTTTACAACTCACTTGGAGTGTACAATTTGATGACTGGTGAAAGATATTATCTAAAAGATATACTTGACTTTTATGCACATAAATATCTTCTTTCATCCTTTTCCATTTGGTAGTATGACTCATTGTTTAGCAGCAGTGTCAATCAGCAGAATCCATCAGCAGAATCACTTTTCAGTAGAAACGTTCTTCAGCAGAATTCATCAGCAGAACTATTTTGCTCTTCAGCAGAAACTTTTTGCTCATCAGCAGAATCTATCAGTGGAAACACTCTTCAGCAGAATTGCACTTAGTATATTTTGCTTATCATTTCAGTATTCTTCATGTTTCATTCTTCTTGTTTATGATCATCAAATCTATTAAATCTATGGAATATTTAATTCCTTACAATCTTCCCCTATTTGATGATTACAAAACAAAAACATTCTTGTACGAATTTCCCTAGACGAAGTAGAGAAATTGAGATAACTAAATCTCACCATGAATGAAACTTATATTGTCTTCCCCTTAATTTATGCTATCCACCACATCTCTTCCCCTTTTTGTTATCAACAAATAGGAAATTACAAATATGATCTTTACAACTACGAACTAATATTACACATCCAATCTATCCTTCTAATATCTCAAATTACCCTCCATTAAGCTTTCCGCACTAAAAATGAACTTGAGACATCAAAATTTTAAACCATCAGTAGCAATACTAATCAACAATAATAAGAATCAATAATTTTCCCTTGTGGTGATGCACATAAATGGTTATACATCTGAACATTTAAGCTTCCCCTGAAACCCATATGTTAACCATTTGAATCTTCATATCTGTAGGCTTTTATGACTTGATGAAGAAAAACCAATCGTTACTAACTTGATGCTGAAGTGAAAGAAACCAACCTTGTGTCTTATATCTTGTACTAAATCTGACTTCAAATGTATACCCAATCTTTTGGTATAGGGAGAACGCAATCTCTTGACAATAAACTCATCTTCTATGAGACACTGAGCACTACAAAGTTACTCATTTAAGTGTTTGTCAATTTGTAGTCACTTGAACGAACGAACAAGTTATCTTTAAAGTGTACACATCACCTTAAGATATGATAAGAACACAACCTTGAAAAATTTCACTTCATTTTCAAATAAGAAACAAATAACTTTCTTTACCAATAATAACTTGATAAACAAGCCTTTTTATCTTTTAAGAACCAACTCTCTTCTGTGTGTGATTCTTCCCCTTTGTGTGTGTAAACCAAGAAGGAAAACCAAAAATTCGACCATAAGCAAAAACGAATTTTTTCTTCTTTCTTCATCACATCTTATGCTATCCACCACATCTTATGAATGAAACTTTCACTGATTGAATGATTATTGGAAAACTTATCTTCAATTGAACATGGATGGAACAAGGGTTGAAACCCTTGTTGTTACAGAAAATTCGTTTAGGGTTTGCACACAAAAGTTCCACACTTAATTAATGAAAATTAGAAAACTATAAATAGATTTTACACTGATGCGTGGGAATCGCAACAGGCTTTACCTCTAGAGGGATCTCGAGAAGCTTACAACCCCCACCAGGCAGTGTACCTGATCGTTGTAGTATAGTATAGTGACAAGTACCGGGGGATTGATCGTTCAGCTTAGGAATAGTGTCGCTAGGATTAGAAAACCTAATTACTAGTGCTAAAGATGATGGAAGATTATTTTTGTGTTTTTATATTTTTATGAAAGCAATTAAAATCTCGGGGTTTGAAGGATTTGGGAGGAATTAGTTGCTAATCAACTAACCCAATACTAAGATGCAATCAAAATAAAATACTAGAAATGAAAATAAGCTAATTATACTAAAGTTGTGAGCAGTAATTGGAGAAAATGTGTTTACTTAGATTTCACTACTCCCTAGACATCTTTTACACGTTAATTACTTGTTATAATTGCATGGATGACAGATCGTATTCCTTAATACCATTCATGGGGTGGCACACATAACTCCCCAATTCTATGAGCTCTTATCTCCTCCTACACCATGCCCAACACAACTATAGGGATTGTAAACAGTGGCTCATGCATTAAATACAACCAATAAAGACCTAGTGCGCCTCGGTTCATGTTTCTTAAGACGTTCAAGCATGTTACCAAGTGGAGATCTGCTAGTTTTCTTAAGCCTAACATATAAATCATTCATCCAAAACAAGAATAACCAAGTAATCAACACATAATTAACATCTAGGTTTCATTAGATCTAAGCAAACACAAGATAGACCTAGCCTTGCATGTAGAATTAAGACAAGAACAAGATATAGACAACCAACACATAGACACATTGATTGAATTACAGGAACACTTATCTTGATTACACATGAAAGGTATCAAGGGTTTGGAACCCTTGAAAAACCTGTAAAGTTACACCAAAATCATAGTTAGGGTTTCTCCAAAACTTCTCCTTTTAATGTGTGAAAATTAGAAAACTATATATAGAAAAATAGGTCTAACGGCGTCAAGACAAATCTTGTGACGCCGTCACCTCGCCGCCAAAACTAATCTCGGACTGCCTTGATCTACATTTGACGCCGTCAAGACTTAAACAATTCCAGGCCGTCATGACTCTTTACACTTGACGCCCTTCCTTCGTGACGCCGTCAAATCTGTACTGGGTCGTCATGGACTTCTGCTCTTGACGCCGTCAAAGAATTGCTCTTGACGCCGTCACCTACTGTTCCCAGCATGGAAAATTAAGACTTTGGCGTTTTCTTCACTTTTATGCTCCAAAAACGTCCGAATTGCTTCCTTTTCCAGATTTCTCTCCCAAAGTACCTAAAATCACAAAAGGAACGATTTAGGGCAATATTTGATCAAATAAATTCAAATTCGGGCTTAAATGACCCCCTAAAAACGGATCATTTTTCGCCTCATCATATACCCTTACACTTGAGATTTGCTTGTCCTCAAGCAAATGCACTTTTATTCGACTCAAAAGACAAGTTAGGGGTCATTTAACACTAACATAAAAGTAATTACAACAAATAATTGTTCCACTAAAGACCAATAGACAAGCACGGAGGTCATACACAAGCACCTCACAAATAGTGTTTAGATACTCACATCTCTCGGGTGTAATAAAGTGTAAATTACATTATGGAAACGGAAGATATCTCTCACTACCTGTCATAGCAAAATAGATTACCATAGGCTTGGGAAAGGATCAAACCTCCACCACATGGCGTAAGCACCTAGGATAAACTATCAAAGAGGTCTTTTAAAAGGTTGTAATGTTAGGTGTAGGGATATGAAATACACGGTTTTGTTGGATAAAGGAAGTTTTACTGGTGGCGAGTTAACAATCTTAGTTAATTACATGTACAATGTGGCGTTGCTAAGCCAAGACTAGACTCGACTTAAGCTAATAAATGAAAAATAACAAAAACATAAAATGAACATAGAATAAAAAGGGATGGTAGTCCGTATGTTTTTCTCTTTTCTTTTTTCTATTCTTTTTTTTTTTTTTTTTTTTTTTTTCATACACTCTTACCCTACCATCCAAAATAATACATCATAGGGAATGAACATTTCCCTTACACTTGAATCTTTACATACTTTACATTAAACTAATCTAATGACTCGAATTAAGAAAATCAAAACACTTGGAGCACTTTTAAGATTAACGTACATATGGGGGTAATAAATGATGTTCTTCCCCATTATTCCATAAAATAAGTACTTACCCATGAGTCCCAATCGTCCCAAAACAATATGTACAAGGATATGACTCGACTTAGCAACCATGTAATCAATTAGATAGTTAACTTAGGGTTTAACAAATAACAATAATGCACTAAAAATGAGCGCATACACGGAAGGCTAAGGCGATTTGGTTGTACATTTAAGTGTGGTGTAACAAATTCTTCCTTTAAGTAAAATGCTTAAAGTTAGAAACGAAAAGATAGGCTCGGAGGGGTGTACTAGGGGTTTCGTGTACTAAAAATGAGTACAACGCTAAGGGTGTGGAAAAAGTTAGTTGACTTAACTAGCCAAGTAATATGACTTAAATGGTCAAGTAATTATGATACGGGTTTAACACAAGGGTGATCCTAATGCCTCTTATCATGTAGTAAATCCTACCACACGAATGTAGTCTCACTAGCGGTCTTGGGATGCATCACTAACGCAAGTTCTAGAATCTAAATGCTACCGGTACACTCATAAGCACTAATAGTAAATGCTTTTCCTATCAAATCTAAAGGCGAGCCTCACATATTTGGGTGGAAAATTTTTCTGAATATACGGTTATGTGCTAGTCATACAATCTCCTATCCATGAGACGCTTGCTATGGCTAAAGTCTCACTCCTAACTGTTGTAAAAAAATTTAAATTTGGCGCTAAAATTGCACTAACAAGTATTTCTCATAGTTTTATTACACATCTACAATTAAACAAAACAAACTCAAGCGAAAGTGCATATGTAAGGTATCATCTTTTTACCCTCCCCTTACACTTAAGATGAACATTGTCCCCAATGTTCAAGTAAAGAATGTAAAAGTGAAAAAGTAAAGAGAATGAAATCAAATACTCCCCTGATTCGCTCGGTATGGATAATAGGGTGGCCAGGTTAAATCTTCCTCCAAGAAAATGAACAATCAAAGCTTCCCTTCCAGAATGTAAATCATCTTCTTGTCGTACATAACCTGTAAAACCTGACAAAATAGACAAGACAACCTCGCGTAAAATCGGCGGCATTCTATATAAGTTACTAAATCCTAGAAAACAAGATAAGATATAATGCTTGTGGAATGAAGTTTGCAGATCTCCTGGAGATTATAAAACTTAATAATTCACAAAAACCAAAAGACTCCGTTAGAAAAACAAAACCGGTAAAATTTCCAGATTTTTACACCTAACGCCGTCAAGAGTAAACCCCTGACGCCGTCAGAATTGACCTGCAGAAATCCTTATGTTAAGTTTCTGGAAAATTTCTGGAAAAACTTGGTCCTACTTCCTGGAAAATCCTGCAAAACTTCATTATGACTCAATACAAGCATTTGACTCTAACAAATACGAATACACATGTTCATTTATTATTGTGGAGAATCATGATCGGTTTGTTTCTTAAAAACATATTTGGGGTTTCCCCTTACACTTATCTTTTGCAAAAATACTTTTAGGTGGAGTTAAGACTAGGCCAAAACAACAAAGTAAAGTATTTCCACTATTTAGTTTAGAAACATGATCCACCAACAATAAAAATTAAGCATGCATACGGAAGCAAATAACAAACAGACAAATAAACAATCAATCAAACAAACAATATGAATAACGTCACCATGAGCACCACTAATTATTCCCAATAAACGTAAACATGAAAGTAAATTGTTCAAGGCCAACAGAGGCCGCATCCTAAGCTATTACAGTACCAAATGTTTCAAATTACACAATCATCAATAGTTCAAAGACAACAGAAATCAAAAGGAATCACTGGGGAGGAGGACCAAAGCGGTAGTCATAGCCAGGAGGGAGGTGTCCAGTGTACCCGTAGGAAGGGTAGTCAGTCTCACGGCCTGGGAAGGGATCAATCTGCAGGTGAGGCTCAAGCTGATCTCGGGTGGAGAGGTACTGCATCTGGCGGATGGTGTGATCATACATCCAATCAAAGCGCTGGTCAGTGGTGGTCCGCCATGCGTCTATCTGACCCATCCAGGCACCCTGGTGTGCCTGCCAGTCTCCCCGACTCATGTGTCGGTAGTAGTCAGCTGTCCCCTCCTCATAACCCTAGAACTGATGCTGCTAGGGATCTACCTCATCATCAGCTTCCTCCTCAACATCTGGCCCCCCTGCCGCATACCAGTTATAGGTCCCATGCCTCTCTGGCATCACAATGCTCATTTGCCTGAGGGACTTAACCCTCACTACCCTGCAGGCCCCACAGTCGCTCAAGTACCCTAGGATCTGAGGAGTAAGAAGATCATAGGAACGAGCCAACCGGGTCACGAACATCCCCCCATACACCTTGTCAATATCCCTCTCACCCACACTGGTCCTCAAATAACTGGCCACCCAAAATGGGATGTTGCAGTAGACATCCGCTGAAAAAAGATGGTGTATAAGTAGAACAGGTCTGAAGCAGTGACACGGTGAGTGGTGCCATGGCGTCCTGACAAGCTGTAAGTGATGCACCTGTGGACCAATCTAACTATAGGGTCCCTGATGGATGCAGCCCCAGTAGTGGAGGTGTAGACCCCATTCCCAATGGTCGGCCAAAAAGTGATACACCTCATCTCACTCCTCTGAGTCTCCCCATGTAACAACCTCTGCATAAAAACCCCATCAACCTCCTCTCTAGTATACAAACCAATCCTCCAACCAAACTCAGCGACTGAACATGACCGCAACTCTCACCCTAGCCTAAAATACACAGTGGTGCCCCCCACATCCGTCCTAGCCTCAGCCTGATCAAAACAGAAGGTCGCAAAGAACTCCCTCACCAACTCACTATACACTATCTCTTTAATCCTAAACAACCTCTCCCACTGAGGACCCGCAAATCCATCAGTGTGGATTCTCTCCAAAAACGCAGCCTCCAACCCTTGGGCCCTAAGAAACTCCCAGTCAACCACAGCCCCAACATCAATATGATGGTTACAAAGCTCTGCATACTTGGTGTTAGCACCAACATCGTCAAACTCGCTCCAACTATGGACCAATTCTCCATAATTGACCCTTTGAGACCTAGAGGAACTGCCCTTATGTTGACGAGATCTTTTGCTCATTTTCCTGGAAAAAGGTAGAGTGAACGGAAACGATTAGAACGAGAATTCTAATGAACTTCATGCAGTCAGACACATCTGACGCCGTCAAGAGTAATCCTGATGCCGTCAGATTGATCAGAATCCGAATCATGCAAATGCGAGGGAAAAATCAATTTTCAAACTCTTAACCCATTACCCAAACGCCCCTTTAATCAGAAAACTTGGGTGGGGGGTCAAAGAATCCATGGCATGAGTGGCTTTCCCTAAACTAATGCATGATTCGAGTGGGATAACATAATCAACAGGTAACCCCATGTTTACAAATCACCAAATGGGTGGCATTACGATTTGTTAATAATGGGTCAAGATTGGGGTTTCGGGCGAAAGGGGTTTTCCAAATTGATGGGTCCTAAGGACAATTGATCAAAAAAGGATGAAGAAAAATCACTTACCAAGTGAAGATTGGATGCGGAAGACGTCGAATTGGAGGGTGGAGAATCGGAGTAGCAGCAGCACTTTGGGTGAGATTTGTGGGGTATGGGTTGAAAGTGATTGGTTTTGGGTTAATATTGCTGATCCATCGAGCTGATGGTGTCAAGAGTTAAATCGGACGCCGTCAGATGCCCGTGTAAGGTGAGAATTGGAGTAGTTCCATGTTTAGTCCCTGCACTTTGCGTGAATAGCTAAACATTAGTAAAACCCATGAGTAGCTATTCCGTTAACGAGGTCCACCAGGGTCGAACGTCTCATTACTGTCACTGAAAGAGGTAAGGTTGTAGAAGGGGTTGGGTGGCGTTTTGGCTAAGTTGATCCCTGTGCACGGGTCATTGGTGTGAAAAGAGAGATGTTGTTCCATAGAGGGTTTCAAATCAGTGGTGTTTTTGAGGTGCAACCTCTTTACACCGGGTTTAAAACCAAAAGAACGTCTCTTGGATAAGTTCGGGAATGTCGTACGCAAACATCCAACGAAAATGTTATGGAATTGCAAACTCTTCTCTGCATGGGGGTGCTCATGAGAATGGGAGGTAGTTAATGGCAAAGCACTTGGGGAAAATTTCCCGCTATCCTCTTGGTCAAACACAAAAGGGGTTGAAACCTCGAAGACTTTTTCAATTTTTTTAGGTACGGAATTTTCTTTGAGCTTTTCTTTGACCCTTGATATGAATTGGTCTGCGAAATTCATAAAAGCTTTATGAGTGCTTTCCATGCGTGCTTCTAGGTGCTGGATTTGTTTTTCCTAATTATCCATGAAGGTTACCATTATCCCTTCGAATTCCTCTTGTCGTGAACGTTCAGGAAAATTCTGGTTGATAACCGTATTCCTGCGTAGATTATGATTCCACACGGGTTCAGCAGCAAGTTTCTCAATACTCATTAATTCTTTTACCTGCTTCTCGATGCTTCCTAACAACTGTTCTTGGGTGGCACATGCATAGTCAAGTTTTACCTTGCTTGGGAACATCGGGTCCTCCCATCCTTCCTCTTCGTATTGTGCCAACCCCTCAAGAACTTTCCAGCACTCGTCAACGCTAAGTCTATTTAGCCTACCCTTGGCTGCGTAATCAATGGCTCTTCTTGTTTGATAGTCAACCTTATCGTAAAAGATTTGGATCTGGAGCCATGGTTCGATGCCATGATGAGGGACTTTTCGGAGTAGGTCTTTATATCGAATCCATGCTTCATAAAAGGTTTCATTTTGACGTTGTTGGAACATCAAGATGTCATTTCTAAGCTTAGTAGTTCTCCCCGGTGGGAAAAATTGAGCAAGGAAACGAGTGGTGAGATCATCCCATGTGGTGATGGATCCCGCGGGTAAACGCTCAAGCCATTGACTAGCTTGATCCCGTAGAGAGAATTGGAATAGGCGTAAACGGGTAGTCTCTCTAGTTGCAACATCTAGGTCTATGGAATCTACGATTTTGAGAAAGTCCTTAAGATGTTGGTTTGGATCTTCGGAACGAAGTCCATGGAATGCACATCCGCTTTGCACCAACCGGATTGTGTCGGATCGCAAGGGGGTCACATTGGCTCCGGTGAGCTCAATGGTGTTTCGGTAGCCTTGGTGGCTAGGTCGGGAGTACTCTCCTAAGGTTCGGGGCCTAAGGGGTTCTAATGGTGGGTTTTGTTGTGGTGGGATGACGGGTTCAAAGATGTTCCCGTTGTCCATGGTGTCGGGTGGTTACGAACAAAGGCACAAAGAAATAAGATAGACTAAAGAAAACCTAAAAATAAAAATAAAATCTTACTAGAAAGGAATCTAGCAAGTAGACCTAATAGAAAGAAATTCTAACCTAGACAATAACTATTTCCCCGGGCTGCGGCGCCAAAAACTTGATGCGTGGGAATCGCAACAGGCTTTACCTCTCGAGGGATCTCGAGAAGCTTACAACCCCCACCAGGCAGTGTACCTGATCGTTGTAGTATAGTATAGTGACAAGTACCGGGGGATTGATCGTTCAGCTTAGGAATAGTGTCGCTAGGATTAGAAAACCTAATTACTAGTGCTAAAGATGATGGAAGATTATTTTTGTGTTTTTATATTTTTATGAAAGCAATTAAAATCTCGGGGTTTGAAGGATTTGGGCGGAATTAGTTGCTAATCAACTAACCCAATACTAAGATGCAATCAAAATAAAATACTAGAAATAAAAATAAGCTAATTATACTAAAGTTGTGAGCAGTAATTGGAGAAAATGTGTTTACTTAGATTTCACTACTCCCTAGACATCTTTTACACGTTAATTACTTGTTATAATTGCATGGATGACAGATCGTATTCCTTAATACCATTCATGGGGTGGCACACATAACTCCCCAATTCTATGAGCTCTTATCTCCTCCTACACCATGCCCAGCACAACTATAGGGATTGTAAACAGTGGCTCATGCATTAAATACAACCAATAAAGACCTAGTGCGCCTCGGTTCATGTTTCTTAAGACGTTCAAGCATGTTACCAAGTGGAGATCTGCCAGTTTTCTTAAGCCTAACATATAAATCATTCATCCAAAACAAGAATAAACAAGTAATCAACATATAATTAACATCTAGGTTTCATTAGATCTAAGCAAACACAAGATAGATCTAGCCTAGCATGATAGAATTAAGACAAGAACAAGATATAGACAACCAACACATAGACATATTGATTGAATTAAAGGAACACTTATCTTGATTACACATGCAAGGTATCAAGGGTTTGGAACCCTTGAAAAACCTGTAAAGTTACACCAAAATCGTACTTAGGGTTTCTCCAAAACTTCTCCTTTTAATGTGTGAAAATTAGAAAACTATATATAGAAAAAAAGGTCTGACGGTGTCAAGACAAATCTTGTGACGCCGTCACCTCGCCGCCAAAACTAATCTCAGACTGCCTTGATCTACATTTGACGCCGTCAAGACTTAAACAATTCCAGGCCATCATGACTCTTTACTCTGACACCCTTCCTTCGTGACGCCGTCAAATCTGTACTGGGTCGTCATGGACTTCTGCTCTTGACGCCGTCAAAGAATTGCTCTTGACGCCGTCACCTACTGTTCCCAGCATGGAAAATTAAGACTTTGGCGTTTTCTTTACTTTTATGCTCTAAAAATGTCCGAATTGCTTCCTTTTCCAGATTTCTCTCCCAAAGTACCTAAAATCACAAAAGGAACGATTTAGGGAAATATTTGATCAAATAAATTTGAATTCGGGCTTAAATGACCCCTAAAAATGGATCCTTTTTCGCCTCATCATACACCTTGACGTCACCACGTTATAGCTTGTGACGCCGTCAACTCGCTGCCAAATTAAAGGTCGTATTGCCTAGATCCAATCTTGATGTCGTCATGTTGAGAATAAGCTCAGGGTCGTCACTTGTAAATCAATCCTGACGGCCTTGGTGATGCCGTCAGGCATTTTTTCCTTGAAATAGTTCTGGGCCGTCATGTGTATTTTCCATATCCACCTCTTTTTCCAAGCTTGACGCCATCACTTGTATGGCCTTGACGCCATCAGGTACTGTTCCCAGCAAGGATTTTGAGACTTTGTCGTTTTCTTCACTTAATCGCTCCAAAAACGTTCAAAATGCTTCATTTTCCATATTTCTTCTCAAAAGTACCTAAAATGACAAAAGGAACGATTTAGGGTAATAATTGATCAAATAATCACGAATTCGGGCTTAAATGAACCCCTAAAAGCGGTACACTTTTGGCCTTATTAAATACCCTTACACTTAAGATTTGCTTGTCCTCAAGCAAATGCGCTTTTATTCTAATCAAAATACAAGGTATGAGTCATTTAACACTAATATAAAAGTAATTACAACAAATAATCATTCTACTTAAACCATAAACTAGAAGGGGGGTTGAATAGTTTACCGGTTTTTAAGTTAATTATCTTGTGAAACTTTACGTTTAATAAAAGATCTAAACTACAAGACAATATATAATATGCAAGAGTAACGAAAGAAACAATCAAACCACAACACGATAGTTTATCGTGGTTCAGCTACAAGGACTCTTTTTCCTTGCCCTACTCCACACCTCGAGTATCCAACTCAAGAGTTTCTTTCACAAGTCAACAAGCTCCTTTCACCGGCGGAAAAACCTTACACATCGCTTACACAAGATTACCGACACAAAGCTAGATGTCGAGTTCATTTACAAGGGTACAACCACGCCCGTCACAGTATGTATTTTAAGGCCTAAAATACAAACCGATCACTACTGAATATACACAATCAAATGATGTATAAACTACACGAAGTCTATATAGTGCTAAGCTAACAAGTCTTGCAACGTTGTGTTTAATACTTGTAACTTTGATATGAACTTGTGAACTTCTTTGCTAGAAGAGAACTTCACACAAATGAAATATTAATGAGTTAGATGAATGATATGAGTATGTATGTGTAAATTATAATGAGAAGTGATGAAAGATTTCTTGCAAGTGGCTTGGTATTTATAGCCAAACAAACCAGACCAGTGGCGGATCTGGCGGAACCAAAACAAGGGTTCTGCCCTTGTAACCCCAGGGTTCCGCCCTTGTAATCCAAGGGTTCCGCCAGTGTCTGACAGTCAAAGCCTTCAAGAAATCTTTCCATATCTAGCAATGTCAAATAGAGCTTCTTCAAGTCAACACACAATAGATAGAGTAAGAGACCTTCTATAATGTGTAAGAAGTAATGTGTAAGAAGTCTTATGGAAAGTCAAACACTCAACCTTTCCATAAATGCACATGTTACATTTTCTATATTTAGAAATATGAAAATGTTATGTTAAATATGAAATTTAAATGTAGCAAATAAAGTGTAGTTATGCAAGAATAAAACAAAAATCATGTTTTACTAAAAACTAAAGTTTACACTTTGTCGTTAACAAAACTTAGCAAAGATTGTAAAATATAAATAACGTTTTAAGGCGATATTTGTATTAACAAGTACCATCTCTGGAACACAAACACTAAGGTGAACATTGCTATCATTGTCAACATAAACAACTCAATTAACAAGGTTACTGCTTCTCATGAGTCCTATCATGTCACTTGTAGTCTCCAAGGTCCTAATCATACGACTATGCCATTAATTTCGGCTACGCAAGTTGGTGGGTCGTTGATAACGCTCATTTTGTACATGTTTTATTCGCATTATTTGTATGCTTGTGCATTGTATTTGGTCGTATTTGTGGACATATTGTGTGAAATAGGTACAATAGATATATTAAAGTTCAGGTACAATCAAGTCCAAGTGTAAAGCTTAAAAGATGGAGAAAATTCGTTTAATCAAGAGTTTATGTACAATGCATGATTCTTCCCCTAAAAAAAGTTTCGAAGAGATTGTTAAAGATAAAGAATCAAGTTACAAAGACTTCCGAGCTCAAGAAAGATCAAGTGTTGATGTTATGAAAGTCACTAGCAAATATTGCTACAAGTCATGTTTTCTTCAACCAATGCTTTAAAAGATACAACACAGGTTTAAGTTCAAACATAAGGTTCAAGGAAATCTCTACAAAATCTGAAAGTTAAACCTGAACGTCAGGTTGAGACGCCAACCTCTAGGTTCACACAATCCTGCCTTCTTTAATGGTTGTTATTAATGATCAAACTCTTCAAGTGGGTTGTCATTACTCTTCAATTACTCCAAGTGCAGAATTTTATGAAACTTTGTGGCCAAGACACTTGCTTGTTGGCCAAGTGTAGCCTTTTCTATTAATTAGAAGCCTAGTCAAGAGAGAAATAACCCCAATCCCAATACCAATCATATGCTATCTTAATCTCTCTCAAGAAGGCTCTCAAGGAAGAAAACGCAGGAAAGATAAGTGACTTGCATTCGACATCAACCATTGTAATCATTCAAGGAATCATTGTTGATAACCTCATCATAGTTCCTAACTTTTGTAATCATCATTACAACTTTGTAAGACTCTTTAGTTATGTTTTCAAGTGATATAATTTCTGTGATTATTTCTTTGTTTGCCATGAGCGGCTAAGTGTCTTGTGCACTTGCCTAGATGATGTTTGTTGCATGAAATGTGATTGGGTATGAATATATGGTTCGAAACTAATGAAGGATTAATACTAAGATCGAATTATACTTTCTAAGTTTTCATAATCAAAAGAGTTGTCAAGTTAGATTGATTAGTAATGGTGTAATAGGTCGAAAGAGACATTGTTATTTAATCAATTGTAGAACCTTTGTCTATGAAGGATTTACCTTATGTATTGAGCATTTCTTAAGTAACTTGGTTTAACTTGGAAAACTTAAAAAGGATTATTGTCAATTGATTGTGAAACGAAAGTGAATCAAGTAATTGAGTTGTGTTAATTTTACTTGGTCAAATCCTTAAGTTGTTTTTGCCATCTTAAAATCTTGACGAGGATTGAAAGTGTTAAAAGCAATGGAGATTAGTACACCCACTAATCAAATTAGACACCATCTAATTTAGTGATCATTGTCAATTTGAACCATATTTCATAATCATATCATGTGTAATGTGCAAACTAGTCTAGGCAAGTGTAGTTTTTAATATATTGAATTTACATCATCATCATCATTATTTGCTTGATTAAGAATCCATTCTTAGTTATAGATTATAATCAAAACATATGGTTCATAAAACAAAACAAATCCTAGTGAACGACCTCGGCTTACCGTTTCATTTTATACTACATACGGACGAGTATACTTGCTCGTATGTGTTTCATTTGAATCATTGGTAGATCGTGTTTTAAATTTAAAACTTGTACTCCACGGGCACATCAGTCGTTTCCCTAAGGCAATCAATAACATCATCAGACTCATCGGCTTATAATGTGGTGTATTTCGGCTTTCTCAGAAATTGAGGGGTAGAGGAGACAAGGCATGTGACATAATGGCATAGGGCAATACTAGAGTAATCATGTTTCCAAAATAGCTTTCAAAATTGTATATCAATATGCTGTATTTTCAAAATAGCAAAACCAATGTTGACCGTCCAAAATAGTATTCAAAATTGTATAAAGTATCCAAAATAACGTATCACTATATATTTAATAAAATACAATAGTATGAGTTTTGTATGCGTATCAGGATAAATAATATCATACGTACGAGTATGGGAAATGGAACGAAAATACTCTGACTCAAATCAAATCAAACCGTATCATATCAACTCAAATCAAATAAAAGTACTTAAGTACGCAATCTTAAGCTCGTATATTGTCCCAAAAGCTAAAAGCTACAGAATGCATAGCAACATAGTCACAAATACAAAAACACGTAAAACAGATGCACACTCATAGGCTAATGCATTTTCAGGTGATCTAGACTCCGACTCCCACCAAACATAATCTAAGGTAACTACCCCCATCATCCCATCATCCCTCCAAAATTAAGCATAGTTGATCAGGTTATGCATAATTTAGGAAAAATGTAACACCCCCATTTTTGACAGATCGCAGCGGATTTAGATCTGGGGTATTACCTTATGGAACCACAGTTATAGTAATAGAAAACGACTTGAAAAGAGACGTTTTTATAAAATGAGTTATCATTCATTAAATTATCAGAGTTTTATTAAGAAGAGGTCCTGTGAGTCTAAGTTGTGAAATGTTAGGTTTTGAATGATAACATGGTTGAAAGTCCTCTAAGTTCAATGCCGCCTTGTGCCATAGATCCGTAACAGCTATATACCTAGGATACATGCTTAAAAGTCAACACTAGGTGTTGAGTGAGAGTCATAGGTTTAGGTGTAGTGTGAATACAAGTTTCCCTAGGGTTTAAATGTTAAAACCTTCCAGGAAAAATGTAAGGTTTTTGATAATTGCAATGTGTATACAATTATGATGTGAAAAGTGTTATTGCACTAAGCTCATGAAACCGCACGTTAACAGTCCGGGTCATGGGGTCTGTAGACCAAACCATGAGGGGACGGTGATAAGGATAACTTTCCAAAGTTAAAACTTAAGGATGAGTTAAAATATAGTACTTATTGGTACCCGGCTAGGGCAAACCAACGGGAGTTGGCAACTCCAATAGATCTATCAACTATATTCGCGTTCACTTGTGTAAAACTCACAAGTGATAATGGTTCATGAATTTTAGTTATGTAATGGTAGTAGAAAGTAACACTCGTGCAATAACCAGAGAAAAAGACTTGTATTCGGTTTTAGAGAAAAGCAAGTAGCATGTATCCCCCTCACAGGGTTTATAAAGCATTTAGAAAGAGTAAGGCTATGAACTCACCTGAGCTTAGGGATGATGTGATTGATTTGAAAAGTGACTCGGAAACTAGATGGCCTTAGTCACGTGTCCTGAGGGTTTTGTAGGTGTGTTTGTGTGGTTAAGTTCCTTAGTTTTTTTAAGTTTCTTAAGTAATTACTCCTAGGGTTTCTATGTTTATAACTTAACACCGTTCGGGCCATCGTAATCCAGAAGTATAACTCCTCACATGAAGCTCCCTACTATTTTATTATGCTGCCAACATAATACCGTTCGGGCCATCATAATTCAGAAGTATATAATTGTTATTACAAAGAAACACGTTCGGGAGGTCGCGGTTGATCGAAATACATGATTATTCTAGAGAGAGAAAGGTGAAGAAAAGTGTTTTTTTGAAATGAATAAATGAAATAAAGCTTACACAATTTCCCACACCCCTCATGGAGAGTCATGAGGGGTATTTATAGGCTCATCACACTACATGTTTGCCTAATGTACATAAGTAGTCCCTATGGGTGCAACTTACTACATATCTAGTCTATTTCACTTGTGTGACGTCATCTTTATAAAAAAGCGAGGCTAACAATCTCCCTCCAAGATATCGTCACACGTGAATGATTACAATGAGACCAATAAACACATAAACAATGTAAATTACAACAATAGTAAACTATGTTGACATTGTTGAAGCGCAGAGTCTCTGTAGTCTAGATACTGAGGCAGACTTGAAGTTCTCTCATTCGACGATCTCGGCATTTGATCTTTGGCACTGACGACACTGATTTACAAATCTCTGAACTTCAACTGTAATGGTCTAGTTAGGTTATTACTCCTTCCTAACTAGTGAGCCTTTTTCTTACTTCTGCTCCCTCCTGAACTAACAACCCTTCTTCTATCACGCAGCGGATAATGTAGTCTAAACTGTAGCACGATGGTTGTCGTTCGGGGAGTATCATAACAACATAACTCACATAGTATTGCATCGAAGTTGGTAATAAGCCCCGATGTACACATACTTGGTACCTCATGGTACTTCTTTGGTATTAAGCACAGTTCCCTTGATCAACCAACTTACTGAAGACGAAACACTACTTCTTTCGGCATGTTCTTCTCCCTCCTGATGGTTGCGAATTATCGGAATCGTCATAATCTTGTGTACACACTGGAAATTACCTTTAATTTACCCTTTTGATGCAATATATAAGCCATGACAGCATAATTATGTGAGAATATGTCGATAAGATATGACTCTCTTTTTCTACAATCTCATCTCTTCCCTTCAACCTACAAGCAACCTCTTCAAATTCCAACCAGCTAGTAAATGACCACTGACTAGAGAAACAACCCAATATAACCAATCTGAAAATGAAGTAAACATCCCTTAGACATGTGACTTAATCTTGTACGATGGTGTGACTAAGAACCTATATTGAGCACTACAACGTAACTCCTTAAAGCATAGGTAGAGCCATATACCCAAACTAACAAACAGTATATGAAATCCGCCTCTTGGACTATCCACAACTTCATGTGACACTGAGTACTACAATGTAACTCCTTAAAGTGATAGCTATAACCCGTGAGTACTACAATGTAACTCCTTACATCGGGTATAACTAGATAAACCAAGTCTTAATCACTATCATTACCAGTGAATGCACAAACAAGTATCTTCGAAAGTCATGCATCCATCCACCACTAGACTTTGAGATAAATAAGTACACATGCCCTTGAAATGAACATTAAACCCAGATAAGTGATAAAGAATTATCCCCATAGTCACAAACATCAGATACTAGCCGTTGTCATTTGAGTGTGATTCTTGATCAGGATCTTTTAAGCTATACGTGGTGTGTTTTGAAGTGAGATAAATTGGTACTAAGATAATGAAACAATGAAATGAATCATGTTATATAAGACGTAGACCAATAATATCATATGTGTATTTGGGTTTGAAAAACTAGGGTTTGTGAGTGGCTCCAAACGGTCAACCTAATTGACCAGGTAAATGGTCAATCAAGTCAAACAGCTCAGAGTCAATCTCCGCGGAAGTATAGGGTTTCCCCGGGTCGTTATGTCCCGACGAGATGTGATGGTAATCAAAACAGGTTTGTGATCGGGTGAATTTGGACGGGAAAGGGTATATAAGGGTTTTGAATGATTACGCTAAGAAATACGAATGAGAACGATTTAAACAATCTATATTAACAATAACGTGAAACCTAGTTAACCTAAAACGTAATCTAAAAACTTAAAATCAGAGTTTGCTTATAAATAAGCAGAAAAATAAGCCAAAAGCGCTTAAATAGAATCTATCACTTTTTTTATTTTTGGTTTTTCTTTATTTAACAAACTACTTTTACTAACGTAACATAATATTAAAAATCGTAAAAGTTATTTAAATAAAACGCGAGTTAAAATCAAAATAAACGCGAGTGCGCGAAATAAAGAGTGAATTTTATGCTACGCTAACCCAACGGACATGAAAATTATATTTTTACGATCCTAACGATAAAAGAAAATTTTGAGAAAAAGAAAAATATTTTTTTGACTTTTTAATTATTTATTATTAATTAAAATCTATTTAAATACTAATTATACTAATTTAAATTATAATAAATAGCAAATGAACAGTAATAAATGTAAAACTTTTTCTAGAAATACTTAGTACTATAATAAAACTAGGAATAATATGAAAATGAAGACAAGCTTATAAAATAAGCTGGAAATAAGCTGATGAAGCTTATTAGCTTAAAAATGAAAATTTGTACTATAAATAATAGTGAGGAAACAAATAACACTAAGATGACTATAGCCCAGATGGTGAACGTGTTAGGTTTGGTTTTGACTAGTTTGACCAAAAGGTCCTAGGTTCGAATCTGGCTATCTACACTAATTCTTTTTATTTTTCTTTTTTGCTTTATACTTTACACAAACCTTTTAACAACTATACTAAGCAACTTTAATAAACATGATGTTCTTAAAACTTAAAATTAAGCAGTGGAAAAGCTTATGAGATCAGCAGATGAGCTTTTGAAGCTCAAAATGAAATTAAGAGCTTGAGAGAGCTAGAATAAGCTACCAACTGATTCCTAAAACTAAAATAAGCTGAAATGTAATAAAGGTGAGCAAAATAAACCACAACAACAGAGGATTCACACAGAATAAGTTGAAATGAAGAAATAAGCAAATCTACAATTCATTCAAATCCACACAGACCCAAGGGCTTTTTGCAGGCCAAAGTTGAGCTAGGGGCAAAAGCTTGGAAACCCAAACTGACCCGGGAAATGACATGTCAGCTGAGAGAGCTTCTCAAAATGCCAAAGGCTTGAGCTTATTCCCACAAACAAGCTCTTCATGAGCTTGTTAAGTTGGCTTATCCAACTGAGGAACAAGCAGGCTTGGTAAAAGCTTATCAAATAAGCTCAAGATGCCAAATTAAGCCTGGAATAAGCAAGCCACCCCCAATGAGCTTTTCCGAAGCTCAGGTCCTTAGGTGGAAACTCACTAACAAGCTCAACAAGAGCTTCTGAAAGTGAGTTATTACTCACTAAAGCAGTGAGTCTCAGTTTGGTGGATCAACTTATGAGCTAAGAATAAGCATGAGAATAAGCACAAATTGCAAATTAAGTATAAAAATAAGTAGATGGCCAGGAGGGCTATCCAAAACACCAAAGAGCTTAAGCTAGGGTCAACAATTGACCAAGCTACAATCCAAGGAAAATGAGCTCATGAAGCTGATACAGGACACTTATATAGAGAACAGACTAAAATAAGCAACCGTTTAAGCAGTTTACCTAAGCTAATAAAAATAAATAAAAATACACTAATGAAGATAAGCAGCTAAAGTTTATGATCCTAAAAGCACAAGTTCTAATATCTAATATTAAGACCTAGGGGAAATTCACAAGTTAATTCAAAAACAACCTAAGTGGAATTTTGACTTTTATGAAATTTGCAATGTTTTGACTTTCTTGAGTTTCTGCTGAACCATGCTTGCTCTAAATGTAATAATAAGCAAGTTTAAAGCTTACTTATCCTAGATGACATTGTTATCTATCAAATTGCAAAGTCTCAGCTGCTAAACATCACATTTGAACACAGATTTAAGCTTATGGGTGATTTTTGACTTTTAGAAGTTAAACCTACAAATTTTGTTGTTGACTAATCCTAATACAACCTAAGGGGACCAAAGAAAACAACAAGAAATAGGTAAAACACCCTGCTATACCCTGAAATAAATTTTGCCAAACACCCCTTATGCATTAAACTGTGAATGATTTTCACAAGGAAAAGCAGATTTAAGACTTGAATCACTACACCTATAACTTACTTACTAATCCTAACTCTATTAAAAGCTAACTGAATAATAAATTTCAACAAATAACAACCAAAGCTCAAGTATGCAGAATGAACAGTTACACTATAAATTCAAAACTCAGCAAACAAACAAGCTACAATTACTCAATTACCATTAGATTATGATCAATCAGAAGACAAAAGAACTACAAACTAGCAAACAAACAGATTTTGAAATGCTCATGGATTTCAGATTTAAATTAGAAAATTTAAAATGAGAATTACAACCTTTGATCCCCTAACTGAAATAGGGATTACTTTCAATCACAACCAAGCCTATCTTTGGATAAGCTTTAAATACTTCTGCTACAATTCATTACCTCAAAGAACCATATTTAATCACCATTACTATTCCTTCTTTTGACTTCCCTTAACCAGAAGCTAAAAGCTGAGATTAATAGAGCTTATACCTAGGCTTTATGAGTCCAAGCTAACCAGTCACAACATATTCCAATGACTTTTGCTAAATAAGAAATCAAAAGACAAACTGCAAATACTTATTTCACAAAAGAAACTTGATTATTTTATTGAGAATTCTGAATATTACACTGAAAATGGTAAAGGTACACGTTTTAAGCTAGTAATTATACTAGAATTCAGAACTACATTAAAACATTTAAATTAAACTAAAACTACCACTAATAACTAATTAACTAGCCTCCCTTCTACTTCTTTCCCTTTCTTTTTATAGTAGACAATTAGGGTTTCCCCTAGTACTCAGAGCATATCCCAGTTTCATTCAGAGCCATAGGATGAGAGAGCTTCAATCTTGACCCTTCCTTGCATTTTGGCGCCAAAACTATATTTGCCTTTTTCTTTTGATAATAGGAGCCAGGGGTGTAATTTTGGAGTGTAGTATTTGGAGGGGTGTAGGAGGGGGGATATGGGTGATGATGGAGGAGGGTGAAAGTGGGGTTGATGATGGTTTGGCAGAGGTTGCAGGGTCATGGGTTGTGGAGGAGAGGGTGAGGTGAGTGTAGTGGTCAAAGGGTGAGTTTGACTGGTTTAGTATTAAAAACAGGGAGTATTTCTTTTGTGGTGGGTTTGACCAAGAAAAAAGGGGGTTGACTTGGGATTTTGGGAGATGGGCTTTGGGAGTTATAAGGGGTTGTGTGGTGGGCTGGTAAATGGTTGTGTTTGTATTTGGATTAAGGGATTGGTTGAAATGTAATTTTTCCAAGTTGTCAAAAAGGATTAAAATTGCAACATGTGAATAGTACAAGGGTATATTTTGATAAATTTCAATTTTTAAATACCCAGGGACTGATTTTGCCAATTTTGAAAACTTGGGGACCAAAAGTGTATTTTTCTCAAACTTTTCACCCAAGGACTAAATTTGATAATTTTTGACTTTTAAAAGCTTTGGGTTGACTTTTCTTTCATAAAACCGCTCAGGGACTAGTTTTGTAAATTTTTGAAACTCGGGGGACTGAAACTGCCAATTATGCAAACTTTGTTCGTTTTACATTTGTTTTTAAACATTTTTCATCTAAAACATATAGAACACACTTTTGGGATAATTTCTGTATTTTGATGCATTTCTGAGTGTTTTTGGATGTTTTGGCAGTTCAGATACGATAAAAGTGATGAGTATTTACACACTCATCAATCCCCCATACTAAACTATTGCTAGTTCCTAGCAATCTTTTGAGAAAAACTTAATGGATTTGAAACTCTTTACCAAAAGCCATCACTTCTGGAATAGCCAGATGTATCGATTCAAGTAAGAACTATGGTCCACCTGATAACCATGTGACTTTGAGCAAACCACCAGCTGTCAACGGATTTGATTCGTCTTTACCAAAAGCCGTTTGCTAGTTCCTAGCAATCTTTTGAGAAAAACTTAATGGAACATTTTTTCACTTTATTTGTAACCACAGTAGGGGTAACTCCCCCACACTTAGGGTGAAAACCCTATAAGTATGCTACTGTTTTTGTTTACCAAGTCGCTAGCTTGACTCGACCCCGAATTCATTTGTCCTTGGGGAAGCATAATGTGGAGGAAGGAATCTCCATCGGACTTTCATTCAAGATGTTTGGACAAACATTTGAAGCACGTGAAAGTTCCACACCAATGAGATAAGTACCCGGCGCAAGATAATGGTACATGAAAATGCTGGGATCAAAGATGGTATCCTCATTCCAAAAGGAGTGAAAGAGAAGTCACCCTGTAGGTGAAGAAAAGGAAGAAAACCATGATGAAAATCATGATAAGATTTTCTTCCTCGAGAGCAGGCTCATTAGCCTGAATTTGGATTTCAAGGGTTAAGCTCAAAAACATCCCGGGAGGGTGGGTGGGAATTTGCAAGTTCTCATGATTGAGCGCATCTCCCCCTAGGCTATCAAACTCTGGAGGAGTCATGATATGATGAGTGAGTTCACCGGAGAACTCCTCATGAAGAGAATCATTCACAAGATGTGAATCTGTGAATTCATGTTCCATTGTGGACTCATCACAATCCTCATTCTGAATATCAAAGAGTGGATTATCAGAAATCAAAGTGAATCCAGAATCGAATTCGAATAGAGGATTGGTGAGAGTAGTATTGAATGCTTCAGGAACAAAGTGATTATCATTCTCTATTGGACTGCTGGGATAAGAACTGAGTGGTAGATCATGATATAGGAGACTTTCAATTTCTCCCAGATCGGCTTCAAAGTCGAGGAGACCATCATTACTTTCCAATGAAAGTGGATTGATGTGAGTAAGTTCATCGGCGAACTCCTCAAGAAGAGGATCAGCATCAGACTGTGGGAGTGATGCCTCAATATACTCAATGTCTCCATAAGATGTACAATCATCATTAAAATCTGAGAAAGTCTCAAAATGATCGTTTGAACACTCAAGAGGGGAAGGTAAATCACACACATGATCAAAAGTTCCCTGTGACTCTCTCGGGATTGGGACAAGGATCTCAAAACTAGACTTTATTAATTCGTCCGATTCCTTATTAGGAACAGTGCTAAGATGCTCATCCCCCATGTTTAGAGAGTGAGTGTGAACTTCGGATGTGATATCAATAGACTGAGGGAGTTGAGAAGGACTAGCAGACATGGGTTTTATAAATTTCATTTGTTCTTCTGCTAGTAATTCTATCATAGTCTTTTCTCCCTGATTTTCCGAGGAAGGAATCACAACAGATGAACTTGATGAACCCTTACAAAATTGAGAAATATCAAGGGTAACATCATCATCGTCGAGAAGAGCAGAATTGCGAAATATGGCACGTGTTTTAGCTGCTTGTTCTAAGACTAGCAATTCTTCCATGCTCAATTCGTTTCTAGCATCTCGTTCTTCAGCAAGTAATTCTGCCATAGGTTTCTCACGAGAATCTTGAAACGATGTAGTAGCTAACTCCTCCTTAAGTTCTTGCAATATCTCAAGAGCCTCAAGTAAAAGGTCTTGCTCAGTATCATGAGGAGTTGCTTAGATCATTTGGTACTGTGTAGGTGGGTCTGAAAACGAATAGTCATAATTGTTACAAGGAAATGGATTCCTTGTTTGACAATCCGAGCTAAAGTGTGGACCTCCACAGTAATCACAACAGTAAAACTGATGTGGTTGTGAGTCGTATGTGTTAGGGTCATAATCGTTATCAGGAAACTGCTCATAGACAAGCGTGCTTCCTGATTGACAATCAGAACTGTACTGTTAACCACCACAGTACTCAAAACAGTAAAACTGCTGAGTATCATGGTGTGGTAGCTGATGGAATAAATCAGTTGTGTCATGGTAGGAATAGGGATCCTGGTTATAGACAAACCCGTTTCCTGACTCTACCATGCCACAACTGGGGCAATTGCCACCATTAAAAGGACTACCACACCAATGGCAAGTAAGAAGGTGTGGAAGAGACATAGAAAGAATCAAAAGGTTTGGGAGGGTAAGGAATGAAGTATCAAAGATGTGAGAGGGTAAAGGTGAATATTTTTGGGTTTTTGGATAAACATTTTGTACAAATGAGAAAGAAAATCTTTTTGGGTTTTTTGTGTTCGTTGAAAACTAATTTTAAAAAGTTTTCGGGAACCGTTTTCATGAAAATATACACAAGGATGGTAAATATACAATGGATGTATATCCAGGTTCACTAATACGCAAAACCGTTTAGAATAACGCGCACAACCTCCCCGGCAGCGGCGGCAAAATTTGATTGGCTCCAAACGGTCAACCTAATTGACCAGGTGAATGGTCAATCAAGTCAAACTGCTCAGAGTCAATCTCCGCGGAAGTATAGGGTTTCCCCAGGTCGTTATGTTCCGACGAGGTGTGATGGTAATCAAAACAGGTTTGTGATCGGGTGAATTTGGACAGGAAAGGGTATATAAAGGTTTTGAATGATTACGCTAAGGAAATACGAATGAGAACGATTTAAACAATCTATATTAACAATAACGTGAAACCAAGTTAACCTAAAACGTAATCTAAAAACTTAAAATCAGAGTTTGCTTATAAATAAGTAGAAAAATAAGCCAAAAGGGCTTAAATAGAAGCTATCACTTTTTTTATTTTTGGGTTTTCTTTATTTAACAAACTACTTTTACTAACGTAACCTAATATTAAAAATCCTAAAAGTTATTTGAATAAAACGCGAGTTAAAATCAAAATAAATGCGAGTGCGCGAAATAAAAAGTGAATTTTACGCTACGCTAACCCTACGGACATGAAAATTATATTTTTACGATCCTAACGATAAAAGAAAATTTTGAGAAAAAGAAAAATATTTTTTTGACTTTTTAATTATTTATTATTAATTAAAATCTATTTAAATACTAATTATACTAATTAAAATTATAATAAATAGCAAATGAACAGTAATAAATGTAAAACTTTTTCTAGAAATACTTACTACTATAATAAAACTAGGAAAAATATGAAAATGAAGACAAGCTTATAAAATAAGCTGGCAATAAGCTGATGTAGCTTATTAGCTTAAAAAGGAAAATTTGTACTATAAATAATAGTGAGGAAACAAATAACACTAAGATGACTATAGCCCAGATGGTGCACGTGTTAGGTTTGGTTTTGACCAGTGTGACCAAAAGGTCCTAGGTTCGAATCTGGCTATCTACACTTATTCTTTTTATTTTTCTTTTTGCTTTATACTTTACACAAACCTTTTAACAACTATACTAAGCAACTTTAATAAACATGATGTTCTTAAAACTTAAAATTAAGCAGTGGAAAAGCTTATGAGATCAGCAGATGAGCTTTTGAAGCTCAAAATGAAATTAAGAGCTTGAGAGAGCTAGAATAAGCTACCAACTGATTCCTAAAACTAAAATAAGCTGAAATGTAATAAAGGTGAGCAAAATAAACCACAACAACAGAGGATTCACACAGAATAAGTTGAAATGAAGAAATAAGCAAATCTACAATTCATTCAAATCCATACAGACCCAAGGGCTTTTTGCAGGCCAAAGTTGAGCTAGGGGCAAAAGCTTGGAAACCCAAACTGACCCTGGAAATGACATGTCAGTTGAGAGAGCTTCTCAAAATGCCAAAGGCTTGAGCTTATTCCCACAAACAAGCTCTTCATGAGCTTGTTAAGTTGGCTTATCCAACTGAGGAACAAGCAGGCTTGGCAAGGTTGCAGGCTTGGTAAAAGCTTATCAAATAAGCTCAAGATGCCAAATTAAGCCTGGAATAAGCAAGCCACCCCCAATGAGCTTTTCCGAAGCTCAGGTCCTTAGGTGGAAACTCACTAACAAGCTCAACAAGAGCTTCTGAAAGTGAGTTATTACTCACTGAAGCAGTGAGTCTCAGTTTGGTGGATCAACTTATGAGCTAAGAATAAGCATGAGAATAAGCACAAATTGCAAATTAAGTACAAAAATAAGTAGATGGCCAGGAGGGCAATCCAAAACACCAAAGAGCTTAAGCTAGGGTCAACAATTGACCAAGCTACAATCCAAGGAAAATGAGCTCATGAAGCTGATACAGGACACTTATATAGAGAACAGACTAAAATAAGCAACCGTTTAAGCAGTCTACCTAAGCTAATAAAAATAAAAATACACTAATGAAGATAAGCAGCTTAAGTTTATGATCCTAAAAGCCCAAGTTCTAATATCTAATATTAAGACCTAGGGGAAATTCACATGTTAATTCAAAAACAACCTAAGTGGAATTTTGACTTTTATGAAATTTGCAATGTTTTAACTTTCTTGAGTTTCTGTTGAACCATGCTTACTCTAAATGTAATAATAAGCAAGTTTAAAGCTTACTTATCCTAGATGACACTGTTATCTATCAAATTGCAAAGTCTCAGCTGCTAAACATCACATTTGAACACATATTTAAGCTTATTGGTGATTTTTGACTTTTAGAAGTTAAACCTACAAATTTTGTTGTTGACTAATCCTAATACAACCTAAGGGGACCAAAGAAAACAATAAGAAATAGGTAAAACACCCTGCTATAACCTGAAATAAATTTTGCCAAACACCCCTTATGCATTAAACTGTGAATGATTTTCACAAGGAAAAGCAGATTTAAGACTTGAATCACTACACCTATAACTTACTTACTAATCCTAACTCTATTAAAAGCTAACTGAATAATAAATTTCAACAAATAACAACCAAAGCTCAAGTATGCAGAATGAACAGTTACACTATAAATTTAAAACTCAGCAAACAAACAAGCTACAATTACTCAATTACCATTAGATTATGATCAATCAGAAGACAAAAGAACTACAAACTAGCAAACAAACAGATTTTGAAATGCTCATGGATTTCATATTTAAATTAGAAAATTTAAAATGAGACTTACAACCTTTGATCCCCTAACTGAAATAGGGATTACTTTCAATCACAACCAAGCCTATCTTTGGATAAGCTTTAAATACTTATGCTACAATTCATTACCTCAAAGCACCATACTTAATCACCATTACCATTCCTTCTTTTGACTACCCTTGACCAGAAGCTAAAAGCTGAGATTAATAGAGCTTATACCTAGGCTTTATGAGTCCAAGCTAACCAGTCACAACATATTCCAATGACTTTTACTAAATAAGAAATCCAAAGACAAACTGCAAATACTTATTTCACAAAAGAAACTTGATTATTTTATTGAGAATTCTGAATATTACACTGAAAATGGTAAAGGTGCACGTTTTAAGCTAGTAATTATACTAGAATTTAGAACTACATTAAAACATTTAAATTAAACTAAAACTACCACTAATAACTAATTAACTAGCTTCCCTTCTGCTTCTTTCCCTTTCTTCTTATAGTAGACAATTAGGGTTTCCCCTAGTACTCTGAGCATATCCTACTTTCATTCAGAGCCATAGGATGAGAGAGCTTCAATCCTTACCCTTCCTTGCATTTTGGCGCCAAAACTATATTTGGCTTTTTCTTTTGATAATAGGAGCCAGGGGTGTAATTTTGGAGTGTAGTATTTGGAGGGGTGTAGGAGGGGGGATAGGGGTGATGATGGAGGAGGGTGAAAGTGGGATTGATGATGGTTTGGCAGAGGTTGCAGGGTCACGGGTTGTGGAGGAGAGGGTGAGGTGGAGGTAGTGGTCAAAGGGTGAGTTTGACGGGTTTAGTATTAAAAACGGGGAGTATTTTTTTGTGGTGGGTTTGACCAAGAAAAAGGGGGGTTGACTTGGGCTTTTGGGCGATGGGCTTTGGGAGTTATAAGGGGTTGTGTGGAGGGCTGGTAAATGGTTGTGTTTGTATTTGGATTAAGGGATTGGTTTGGGCTAATATTTTTAAGCAAGGGTCCGGTTTGGTTTGTAATTGTAAAAGACAAGGACCAATCTTTTAATTATGCAAAAATGTAAGGATTCAAATGTAATTTTTCCAAGTTGTCGAAAGGGATTAAAATTGCAACATGTGAATAGTACATGGGTATATTTTGATAAATTTCAATTTTTAAATACCCAGGGACTGATTTTGCCAATTTTGAAAACTTGGGGACTAAAAGTGTAATTTTCTCAAACTTTTCACCCAAGGACTAAATTTGATAATTTTTTACTTTTAAAAGCTTTGGGTTGACTTTTCTTTCATAAAAACGCTCAGGGACTAGTTTTGTAAATTTTTGAAACTTGGGGGACTGAAACTACCAATTATGCAAACTTTGTTCGTTTTTCATTTGTTTTTAAACATTTTGCATCTAAAACATATAAAACACACTTTTGGGATAATTTTTGTATTTTGATTCATTTCTGAGTGTTTTTGGATGTTTTGCCACTTCAGATACGATAAAAATGATGAGTATTTACACACTCATCAGTTTGTATGTTAGGTTTTCAACAAAACCTTGAGAAACTCTAAAGAATTTCATTTCTTGATGCTCGGTAAATACCCTTGAAATTCAGAAATATCACTCCTTACTCGAAACAAATTCCTTACTCGATAATGGTGTCCTTACTCGATAGATTTTGCCTTACTCAATAACTATCTTTAACGAGGTATAGTTTCCTTTACAAGATAAAAGCAAGAAAAACCTTACTCGATAGACGATAAGGAGTGTTAGCTTTCTCGCTAACTGGCTAACTCGCCAAATAAAGGAAAGCTTACTCGATGTAGGAGCCTTACTCGATACAGTAGGTTACTTGATACCCTTACTCGAAACTACAGTTCCTTACTCGATAACACCCTTTCTTACTCGATAATTCCCTAAAAATATGCTCCCTTACTTGATAAAACCCTTTGTTACTCGATAGAACCGTACTTTTTCCAAGAAAAATCGCCAAAAAACACATTTTTACACCACAATACACCACGATTCGCCCCTAGTTAGCTCTGATGCCACTTGTTAATAACAAAGAAACACGTTCGGGAGGTCGCGGTTGATCGAAATACATGATTATTCTAGAGAGAGAAAGGTGAAGAAAAGTATTTTATTGAAATGAATAAATGAAATGAAGCTTACACAATTTCCCACACCTCTCATGGAGATTCATGAGGGGTATTTATAGGCTCATCACACTACATGTTTGCCTAATGTACATAAGTAGTCCCTATGGGTGCAACTTACTACATATCTAGTCCATTTCACTTGTGTGACGTAATCTTTATAAAAAAGTGAGGCTAACAATAATTCCTCACACGAAGCTCCCTACTATTGAGTTAAGTATTTTAGATTTAGTTATAAATAACACCGTTCGGGCCATCATAATCCAGAGGTCATGTAGTATACTTTTGAGGAGCCAGGGCACTTTAACTCGTAAAACCAGCAAACTCGTCAAAACGAATACCCAAATGAAACCCCTCACATGAAGCTCCCTACTATTGTGTCATGCTTTTGTCTTTAGGTAATACTTTACTTAATAACCTTTAAGTTTCACATATTTACACTTTCTACCCTAAACTTATATACTTTATATTATATAGATTCTAACTATCTAGACTTTACACAATTAGTCCCTATGCTTATGTATTTTATGAAAATGACAGAAATGACCCTTACACTTATTAGTTTTAGAATTTACCATTTATACCCTTGACTTACTAATATTTGCAAAACTAGTCCTTATAGGTATATAACTTTTATAACTTTTATCCTAAGGTTATGTAACTTTGCTAAAAGGGTCCTTATACATAACACTTCTAAGAAATGTCAAAAATAGTCCCTAGACTTAATATTTTTAGAAATTTACCATATATACCCATATGCATGGAAAACTTTGCAAAACTAGTCCTAATTCCATGTAAACTATATTTTTATGAAACAAAAGAGTTTTCTAGCTTATGGTTTACTAATATTAGCTTATCTATGTTTCCTAAACTAACTCATGGCTTAAGTTAAGGAATTATAGCATGTTTTTAGCAACTAGTCTATAATTGATGAGTGTGTAAATACTCATCATTTTGGTCAAATCTGAACTGCAAAACATTTATAAACACGTAAAAATGCATCAAAATACTGAAAATATCCTAGGATTGTGTTTTATATGTTTCTGATGCAAAATGTTTAAAAACAGATAAAAAACGAACAAAGTTTGCATAATTGGCAGTTTCAGTCCCCCGACTTTCACAAATTGACAAAATTGGTCCCTGGTAAAATATTTTTGAAAGAAAAATCAACCCAAGTCCTTTAAAAGTTAAAAGTTATCAAAATTGATTTTTGGGTGAAAAGTTTGAGGAAAATACAATTTAGATCCCTCAACTTTGATTTTTGGCAGAAATGACCCCCGGTGGTTTAAAATGGGAAAATTACATCAAAAGTCCTTGTGGAATTATAATGTGGCAAGTTTTATCCTTGGAAGGAGTTTTGAAAGTTGGAAAATCAGGTCCCTACGTTTTCAGTTTTTCCACAATTGGTCCCTATGAATTATTTACTTAACTTAATGGACCTTTGTATTATATAAACCAAACAACCCAACCTTTTTATACACCCAATCCCACCAGCCCACTCCAAAAGCCCAACTCCCTCACCACCAGCCCACTCCCACACTTTATAATAAAAACCCATTTTTATTCCTCAGTCAAACTCAACTTTGACCCTCATCCTCCACCTCACCCCTGCTCCTCTGCTACTCTCCCTGCCACAACCAACACCATCATCACTCACCTTACCACACTCAACCCCCTTCCATCATATCCCTACTCCAAATAAACACCTCAGTCCAAACCCCCCCCCCCCTTTGGCATCCATCAGGTCCCAAGTGGTCAAATATCCTTTTCTCGCCTAAATTGAACAAACGGCCAAGATTAAAATGTGCTAATCCAATGGCCATTTTTACTACTGGGAAAAGACAAGGGAACTCTAAAAACCCTAATCCATCATTATTTAAGGAGGAAGGATGTAGTGAAGACGGGAGTAGATTTTAGTTTAATTTTCAGCCATGTAGGAGTTATTGTAATTTTCTATTTAAGTTTAAATTATAGTTTGTAATTTGTGTTCCTTTGATATTATAAGTTTCCAGTTAAATAAAATTTAAGTTTCTTCAGTTTCTAAGTAATTTCCATTTTTACTTAAGTTTCTAAATTTATTTGCTAAGTATTGTTATTTACTCTTAGTTGTGCTCAAAATTAATCTCAGTAGTTTATATAAACTGCTTATAAGCTTGTTGAAGCCTGGAATTAAGAAAACTAAGAAAAGGAAAAATACAAAGAAAAATCTCAAAAATATAAATCAGCAGAAGAGAAGGTGAAGCAGTGAAGCATGTCATGGTTTAGAGTTTCTTGGGGAAACATTAGGGTAGACAGAGATTGATATCTCCATGGTTCAGTCACAGATTTAAGGTTTCTCATTCTTACTTTCTAATTTCTCAATTCTCAGTATAATTTTGCATAAATTGTTCTTGTTAGTTGTAGATGTTATCAGTTGGTGATTGCTGCTTATTTGTGTTTAGTCAACATTATTATAAGCTTGTTTTCTATTTTCATAATTTAATTTCTCATTTGGTTGTATTAATTATTTAAAACAGTTTCAGAAAGGGTGTTTGGGATATGAGTTTGATCTAAGTTGCTGCATGCTTCTTGCAATACATTCAGTTGAGGTGGCTCACAATAGGTTCAAAAAGGAAGATTTTAGTATAAAATCTATATATCTTCTAACAAAAACTCAAAATCTCAGTTTTATTTCATTAGTTTGTTCACTGATTAGTTTTTGTTAGTAGCATGATCATCAATGTAGTTCCATAAGCAGTTAAAGTAGCCTTATTCAGTTGCAATTTAGCTTATTATAACATATTATGTCAGTTAGGATCATTGAAACTCACCAAAGTCAACATTTATGAAAATTGAAAAAAGTCAAAAGTCTCAAAACAGTCAAAAATAGCTTGATTTTTCATTCACTCATTCTTGTAATTTTTGACTTGAAACCTTTGAATATTTGTTCTTTGCCAGTTAGTGATTCTTAAAATCATTTTTATATAATTTTAGGAATTTTTTGCATTGGGTTTTAAGTGCCATTAAGTTGCCTGTGTGAGTGTTTGACTGCCCTGCACCCATGTCTTTCAGTTTTGACCTGTTTTTCAAATAAGCATGTCATGCTCATTTCTAGAGCATTTAGCTTGATTTTTAGTGATTTGTGTACCCACTTAGGCTGCCTTGATAGTTGTATGTTTAGTTTCTTTGTGGTTTCTAATTTGTTTGCTTAGTTTTGCTCCCAAAGTTACCTTATTCTGCCCAGGTCTGCTGTATGCAACATCAAACACAGAACTGAGCTTGTTTGATTCCTTTTGCTCTAGTTGTTTGATGAGTGTCTAAATACTCATCATTTTATACCAATCTGAACTGCCAAAACATACAAAAACACTCAAATATGTATCAAAATACTTAAAATATCTTATAAGTATGTTTTATATGTTTTAAATGAAAAATATGCAAAAACAGATTAAAAACGTACAAAGTTTGCATAGTTGGCAATTTCAGTCCCTCAAGTTTCATAAATTGTCAAAACTAGTCCCTGGTTATTCTAAAAACATGAAAATGTCACCAAAGGTCCTTTTTAAACATTAAGTTACATATTTAGTCCTTTGGTGCAAAGTTTCATAAAATTACAAGTTTAGTCCCTCAACTTTGGAAATTGACAGAAATGGTCCCTGGGATGTAAAAACTTTGAGAAAATCAATTTTGGTCCTTATACTAATAATCTTTTGCAGGAATGGTCCTTGGTGTGAAGTTTGGTGAATTTACATGATTGGTCCCTCAAGTTTGGCAGTTTGTCAGTTTTGGTCCCTGGACTTTCAGAAAATGGCATAATTAGTCCCTGATGGAAAATTTTGGATAAAAAGTCAATTTTGGTACTTGGATAATATCAAGTTGTCAAATTTGATCCCTGGTTGAAAGTTTTGAATAAGTTACACATTTGGTCCCCGAAGTTTCACATTTGGCAAATTTAGTACCCGGATAGAAAAAATAGAAAAACATAAAAAAATACCCTTGTATTATTTATCCTTGTCAAATCTGGTCCCTATGAGAACTTTGGTTAAATCAACAATTCAGCCCTCAACTTTATCCAAATTACATTTTTAGTCCTTGTGATTTGTTACTAAATAAACCAAACGGATCACCCTTAATTATTAAAACCAAAACCAAACAAACTAACCCACCCATTATGCTAGTCCAGTCCACCAGGCCCAAAATCCAACCCAGTCCACACCCAAGTCAAACCCGGTCAACACCCCTAAAAACAAAACCACCCCGTCTTCCTTATTCCCACCAAAACCACTCACCACCACACAGACAACCAAAACCACCATACCACCTTCCACCTCACACTCCCACCTCTCCACGCAATCTTTCCACCTCCACAACCAAACAAGCACCATTTAAAGCCTTGAAATGCTCACCACGCAATCCACAGTGTTCCATGACTTTTTCGCGCCAAAAAGTAGTTTGAATGGCTAGGATTAATCAGACACAACCAATGGTTAAGATGTGGTGGGAAAAGTCTTGGTGGGTCCCACAAGACCAGAAAAGGGCTACAAAAGAGATGGGAAGCTGTGATGAAAGATTATTAGCTTAGGAGTAGTGTAACTTAGTCGTAGGTAATATAAACTTGTATTTCAGTTGTAATTTCAATTAAATCAGCTCGTATTAGTTAATTCTCATGTATTACAATCTTTACTTTAAGTTAATTTCAAGTTTCAGCTCAGTTCTTAGTTTATACAATTTCATAAAATTCTCAAAAATCTCATAAGTTGTATGTTGTTAGCCTGTTGTTGTTGTATGATCTCATAAGGCCATTTAAGCTTTGTCAAAGTTTTTAAAAGCTGTTAGATATCTTATAATTCAGTTTAGAGTATAATTATAAAATTCCATAGAAAATAGAAAAAATAGTGGAAAAATAGAAAATCAAGTAAAGAGGAAGAAGGATACTGAGCAAGGTGTTATTGGGATATATTTCTGGTTTAGAGTCCTATGGGGGACACTAGGGTATGATTTGGTCCTTGGTTCAATCACTTCTCAGCTTCTTTAATTTGTAAGCTTTTATATACATTTTTACTATTCTACTGTTTAAGTATTTAATTAGCTTAGATATTGTTAATTTTAGGTTTCTGTATTGTTAATTAGTCATAATCTCAACTTAAATTAGTTATTTGTTTTTAAGATCCATTAGTTCTAAAAACTCCAAATTCTCACAGTGGAAAACTCACTTTTGACAAACCTGAGTTTTATACTTGTGGCATGGTTGATTTATGTTCAATTAATCTTAGTTAATCATAATATAGTATTAGGAATCATATTTAAGGTTTAGGTTTTGAATCTGCTTCACAAATTTCCATTACAGGTTCATTATAGGGTGTTTGGATCAGTAGGATTCATTGACTTAAAGGGTGTTGTAGTTGTTGTTTCTGGTTCATTCAGGTCATAATAGGTCTAAGGTATTTAGGTCAGTCATAAAATCAGGGTCTCATTAGGAAAAAGTCAAAAATCCAAAACCAATTCCCTTGACAGTTAACTGTCAAGGAATTGAGTTTTATAAACTCACCATTTAGCTTATATCAATTAGTTTTAGCTTATTTTAGGTCTATTGTAGCTTATTATAACTTAACTAATCAGTAAGGTAGCCTAGAATCTCATATAAGTCAACCTAGATCATTTTTATAAAAAGTCAAATTATCCATTCTCAGGTTTTTACCAAACTAGTAGGAATTGTTTAGAATTTAATAGAAGGAATTAGGCTTTGTGCTTTTGTGGGATCATAGTCTACCAGTTCATCTTCAATATCCCACATAGCTTGCATTTTTAAGATTTTTGTATTGGGTCCCACACAACCTCAAACTCACCTGCAGGGCAACAAGCTCCCCTGCACACCAGATAACTCACCCATCACCACCACTTTGGTGGTGATTTGTGACCAACCCAGTGGGTCCCAGTAGTTCTAGTTAGGTTCCCTCAACCCCCCTCCTAGTAGACTCTAAATTTTGACTCTTTGTTTGACCTCTACCTCAGTGGACCCCACCTAGAATAAGCCCTAAACCTTGTCCCTATTCTGTATTCACATTGAGTTTTGGATTAGCTTATTTGAGCTTATCAGCTTGTCTACTGAGCTTATTTGATCATTTTAAGTTTTGACAAGTCCAATTAACTTATTTGAACCAGAAAATACCAAGGTGGGACCCACTTCAGCTCAGAAGAGCTTATTTGCTCATTAAGTCAACTAAAGTCAACTGTCATGGTTGTTAGCTTATACAGTGCTTATTATTAAGTTGTAAAATATTTGTTTTCACAAAAGTTAGTTATATTTAGGTATAATATAGTTTGGAAAAAGAAAAATCAAGAAAAGACAATATATTAGTAAGTGATAGTTTCTATTTAATTTAATTTAATTTTAATTTTCATTTTTACATTTTTATTAAGTAAGTTGTGTTTTTATATTTTTATTAATTTCATTTTAGGTTAAAGTAATTATAATAATTTTCTCAGATTTTAATTTTGTCTTTTAGTATTAATTAGAATTAAAAATAGTTTTATTAATAATTAATAAATAAATAAGTTTTAATTAGTATAATTAGTTTTTATGTAGTAACACCTATATTTTATATTTTCCCTAGCTTCTATAAGTCATAAGATAATTTTAGAAATTTTCTTGTGATTTATACTGTTCATTTAATAGTTTTTATAATTTAAATAGTTTAAATAGTAATTAAATAATAAATAGAATAATAATTAATAAACTAGTTTTAAAATATATAAAATAAAGTTTTTTATAATTTTTTTAGGATTCCTGTGATGGTTAATTAGTTATATAAAATTTTCCATAATTTTCTAAGTTAGTTTAATATTATTTGTAATTTAAAATAGTTTAATTAGTATAAATAATATAAATAGTTTTTAATTAATAAAAAATTCATAAAAAGACAAAAATATTTATTTTTATTTTTTATACTTTCTTCAAGTTCTATTTTAGGTTTAGAAAATATTTTTATAAGTTTTTAGTTTAATTTGTAGTATTTATAATTTTCTAATTAAATAGTTAAATAGTTTTTAATTAAATAATTAATAATAAATAATATAATAATCTAAAAAAATAGTTTTCTTTTCATTTTAATTTTATTTTAAGTTTAAGTTTATAGAATTTTCATTTTTAACCCTTGTAGTTTATTTTTCTTAAAACTCACCTTTTCCTCAGTACGCAATCGCGTCTGATTTTAATTTGGTGTACGTTTTAAACGTTTTAGATATCTAGGATTTTAAGTAATCATTCCAATAGTTTAATTAAGTCATTTTACTTTATAAACCCTAGTTAAACACACACACACTTTATACCTTTCCTGTTCACATTCACTGATCACAGATTCGTTTATAATATCACATCGCACACCTCGTTGGGACTTACGACCCGGGAAAACACTGTATTCCTCGGAAGCATTCGCCTTTGATTAGTTTGACTTTACCATTGACCATTGAGGCGAATCAAAATTTGGCGCCGCTGCCGGGGAGGTTGTGCGCTTATTCTAAACGATTTTGTGTATTAGTGAGTTTGGATATACATCCATTGTATATTTACCATCTTTTATCCATATTTTTATAAAACAAAACACAAAAATATTCACCTTTACACCCCTACCTATTTGATTCTTCATTTCTCATCCCCAAAACCCTTTGATTCTACATTCTTCTACTTGTCCCATAATTAATCCTAATGGCATCTCTCGATGACGATTTCTTTAAACAAAGGGCCTGTAAAATTGAAGTTGAAAAACTTATGGCCTTGTCAAAAATGTCGAGATGTTATGTTGATTATGATGGACCTTCGATTCCTATTCCCTCTCCGGTGAGGGAAAGAGATCATGAAACCGAGGTGACAAAGGACCTTGTACTTTCATCTGACGATGGAGGTGCTAAATACGTCCAAACCACGGTTGTCCAAAAACCTGAGCTCACAAATGCTCCTAAACCTTCAAGAATCAATCCTGATCTTTCACGGTTTACGGTTAAAAGTTTGTCAAACAAACGTACAGAGCTTAGGGTAGTGACTGAAAAGAACGACTTACCTGATCTTCACGTTTATCAAGAACCAAAACCCGAGACCATAACGGAAGTGGTGGAAATTCCTAGCTCTAAGAGCACACCACTTGTCCCACCTCCAGATTTTGTTCCTTGTGTCGGTTGTGGTGAGCCTCTTTTCGGTTTTCCATGTCGTTGGTGTACATGTGTACAATGTGGTAATGATATTCAAAATGGGAGTTGTTTGTTTTGTGGATCGAGTAATTCATTTGCTTATGATCCTAATCAAAACTCATTCAACGACTCCTCAAATTTTTTAAACTACCCATCACATTCATACGAGCAAGAATCATATTATCCAAATATCAATGATGCTTCGTATCAAAATACACCAAACCAGACTCAACAGTTTTACTGTTGTGAGTACTGTGGAGGTCCACATTTTAGCTCTGATTGTCAAACAAGGAGTCCATTTCCTTGTAACAATTACGACTATACGTTTCAAGACCCACCTCCACAGTACCAAATGAACCAAGCAACTCCTCAAAACCAGCAAGATCCTTGTCTAGAGGTTCTTGAAAAACTTAAAAACATTAGGGAGGAGTTAGCTAATATGTCGCTTCGCCATGATCCAAGTTCTTCTTGTGTATATTGTGGGGGTCCTCATAACGATGATCAATGTCAACCTTCCGGTTTTGACACATCCACACCTCCAAAATTTCCACTCATTCAAAATTCTCGTGATAAATCTATCGCAGAATTACTTGCTGAAGAACGAGATTCTGGGAAAAGCATGGAAGATTTAATTGCTGAGCAAAGAGTAGCCAAAATACGTGCCAATATTCGCTATGCTGCTTTTTATGAGGACGATGATGACAGTGATGATGATGATAACATTGTTATCATTCAAAAAGAATCATCAAGTTCATCAGTTGAGACTCCTTCCATGCATATACAGGGAGAAAAGAATATAACTGAATCACCAGCAGTAGAAATAATGGAACTTGTAGACTCCATTACTGCTAGTCCTTCTCATCTCCCTGAGTTTGATGTTATCACACCCGAGGTTTCCACTCACTCTCTGAACATGGGGGACGAGCATCTTGACACTGTTCCTGCAAAGGAATCGGACGAATTCATAAAGTCTAGTGTTGAGAACCTTGTCTCAATCCCAAGTGAGTCACAGGGAATTCTTGATCATGTGTGTGATATCCCTCCCCCTCTTGTCTTTCCAAATAATCATACTGAGATGTTCTCTGATTCTGATGAGAACTATTCTTTATCTTGTGGAGACATAAGTTATATGGGGGAATTACCTTCTGAGCTTGTCAACTCAGAAGAAGAGAATGAGGAAGAAATAATCCAAGACGGAGCTCTTCGTCTTACATTATTAAATGCTAATATTCTCATTTCTAGAATCGAGGCTGTTAATGAAAAGCCTATTTCATCTCCTATCCCCGTCAAGGATAGTGAGGTTTTGATCAATGATTCTATTCCTGAATTGCAAACGTTCCATTTTGATCAAACGGAAGAGAAGATAAGTGGTATTACCACTTCTCATTCTTATAATTCTCTTTCCGTTTATGAATCATTTACTATTGAGGAATTCCCAAGTGAATTCACTCAAATCAATCCCGAATACGAATCATTCACCTTTGAGGAGTTCTCCTGTGAACTCACTCATATCATATCTCCTCCGGAGTATGATAAATTCTATTTTGATCTAAACATACCCATAATATGTCTTGATCAAACGAGCTTAAACGAGGAGATTCATGAAACAATGAATTCTCCTATCGAAGATGAGGAGTTAATCATGATTTTCATCATGACTTTCTTTCTTTTCTTCATATATTCTGTTCCTTATCCTGTTCTTCACTCCTTCGGGAATGAGGACATTATCTTTGACCCCGGCATTCTCATTTATAAATTATGAGCCGGGTGTCATTATATCTCATCGGTGTGGAACTTTCACGTGCTTCAAATGTTTATCCAAACATCTTGAATAAAAGTCCGATTGAGATTGTCTCTTCCACTTGCTTCCCCATGGACAAATAAATTCGGGGTCGAGTCAAGCTAGTGACTCGGTAATCAAAAACATTAGCATGTACATAGGTTTTCACCCATGTAATACCCTAGTGTGGGGGAGATACCCCACATGTTGTATATATATATATATATCCTCTAAAAAAAAAAAAAAAAAAAAAAAAAAAAAAAAAAAAAAATGTAAATATAGTGATAGCTTCTATTTAAGAAGTTTTATCTAAAAAATATTTGTATGTATATACATTTTAAATAAAGGCTATAGAATGTTTTCCTTTTACGTTCTAAGTATCGGTTTAACACCCGGTATTTTGAATATTGAGGACAATATTCAGTTCTAAGTGTGGAGGGAGATTCGTCTAACGAATTTAAACACATGTTCCATCAAGAACCCCCATTTTAGCCAAAATTTTAAAATTTTTTCTCACTTAGAACACAATAAATGGTATCAATCCTCCATGTCTAACCCACAACAGGATTGGCTAATCCAGGAGCAAACGGTTCTTGGTAAAGATAACTCAAACCCGTTTATGGCTTGCAATTTGCCAAAAATTGTATGGTTCCTCAACTCCCCATTATCCTCAAAAGCTAATGAGTTGGCTAGCCCGCAAGATTATGGCTTGTGGTAAAGGCTGTGGAAAAACCATAATTGGTAATCAGCTCACCAAGATGTTGACTATTCCATCAAGAGTTGGCTAGTCCAGAAGCAAACGGCTTTTGGTAAAGACTAATCAAATCCGTTGACAGCTGGTGATTTGCTCAAAATCACACGGTTATCAGGTGTGCCACAGTTCTTACACCTGGCTACTCCAGAAGTGATAGCTTTTGGTAAAGAGTTTTTCAAATCCATTAAGTTTTTCTCAATAGATTGCTAGGGACTAGCAATAGTTTAGTGTGGGGGATTGATGAGTGTCTAAATACTCATCATTTTATACCAATCTGAACTGCCAAAACATACAAAAACACTCAAATATGTATCAAAATACTTAAAATATCTTATAAGTATGTTTTATATGTTTTAAATGAAAAATATGCAAAAACAGATTAAAAACGTACAAAGTTTGCATAGTTGGCAGTTTCAGTCCCTCAAGTTTCATAAATTGTCAAAACTAGTCCCTGGTTATTCTAAAAACATGAAAATGTCACCAAAGGTCCTTTTTAAACATTAAGTTACATATTTAGTCCTTTGGTGCAAAGTTTCATAAAATTACAAGTTTAGTCCCTCAACTTTGGAAATTGACAGAAATGGTCCCTGGGATGTAAAAACTTTGAGAAAATCAATTTTGGTCCTTATACTAATAATCTTTTGCAGGAATGGTCCTTGGTGTGAAGTTTGGTGAATTTACATGATTGGTCCCTCAAGTTTGGCAGTTTTGGTCCCTGGACTTTCAGAAAATGGCATAATTAGTCCCTGATGGAAAATTTTGGATAAAAAGTCAATTTTGGTACTTGGATAATATCAAGTTGTCAAATTTGATCCCTGGTTGAAAGTTTTGAATAAGTTACACATTTGGTCCCCGAAGTTTCACATTTGGCAAATTTAGTACCCGGATAGAAAAAATAGAAAAACATAAAAAAAATACCCTTGTATTATTTATCCTTGTCAAATCTGGTCCCTATGAGAACTTTGGTTAAATCAACAATTCAGCCCTCAACTTTATCCAAATTACATTTTTAGTCCTTGTGATTTGTTACTAAATAAACCAAACGGATCACCCTTAATTATTAAAACCAAAACCAAACAAACTAACCCACCCATTATGCTAGTCCAGTCCACCAGGCCCAAAATCCAACCCAGTCCACACCCAAGTCAAACCCGGTCAACACCCCTAAAAACAAAACCACCCCGTCTTCCTTATTCCCACCAAAACCACTCACCACCACACAGACAACCAAAACCACCATACCACCTTCCACCTCACACTCCCACCTCTCCACGCAATCTTTCCACCTCCACAACCAAACAAGCACCATTTAAAGCCTTGAAATGCTCACCACGCAATCCACAGTGTTCCATGACTTTTTCGCGCCAAAAAGTAGTTTGAATGGCTAGGATTAATCAGACACAACCAATGGTTAAGATGTGGTGGGAAAAGTCTTGGTGGGTCCCACAAGACCAGAAAAGGGCTACAAAAGAGATGGGAAGCTGTGATGAAAGATTATTAGCTTAGGAGTAGTGTAACTTAGTCGTAGGTAATATAAACTTGTATTTCAGTTGTAATTTCAATTAAATCAGCTCGTATTAGTTAATTCTCATGTATTACAATCTTTACTTTAAGTTAATTTCAAGTTTCAGCTCAGTTCTTAGTTTATACAATTTCATAAAATTCTCAAAAATCTCATAAGTTGTATGTTGTTAGCCTGTTGTTGTTGTATGATCTCATAAGGCCATTTAAGCTTTGTCAAAGTTTTTAAAAGCTGTTAGATATCTTATAATTCAGTTTAGAGTATAATTATAAAATTCCAAAGAAAATAGAAAAAATAGTGGAAAAATAGAAAATCAAGTAAAGAGGAAGAAGGATACTGAGCAAGGTGTTATTGGGATATATTTCTGGTTTAGAGTCCTATGGGGGACACTAGGGTATGATTTGGTCCTTGGTTCAATCACTTCTCAGCTTCTTTAATTTGTAAGCTTTTATATACATTTTTACTATTCTACTGTTTAAGTATTTAATTAGCTTAGATATTGTTAATTTTAGGTTTCTGTATTGTTAGTCATAATCTCAACTTAAATTAGTTATTTGTTTTTAAGATCCATTAGTTCTAAAAACTCCAAATTCTCACAGTGGAAAACTCACTTTTGACAAACCTGAGTTTTATACTTGTGGCATGGTTGATTTATGTTCAATTAATCTTAGTTAATCATAATATAGTATTAGGAATCATATTTAAGGTTTAGGTTTTGAATCTGCTTCACAAATTTCCATTACAGGTTCATTATAGGGTGTTTGGATCAGTAGGATTCATTGACTTAAAGGGTGTTGTAGTTGTTGTTTCTGGTTCATTCAGGTCATAATAGGTCTAAGGTATTTAGGTCAGTCATAAAATCAGGGTCTCATTAGGAAAAAGTCAAAAATCCAAAACCAATTCCCTTGACAGTTAACTGTCAAGGAATTGAGTTTTATAAACTCACCATTTAGCTTATATCAATTAGTTTTAGCTTATTTTAGGTCTATTGTAGCTTATTATAACTTAACTAATCAGTAAGGTAGCCTAGAATCTCATATAAGTCAACCTAGATCATTTTTATAAAAAGTCAAATTATCCATTCTCAGGTTTTTACCAAACTAGTAGGAATTGTTTAGAATTTAATAGAAGGAATTAGGCTTTGTGCTTTTGTGGGATCATAGTCTACCAGTTCATCTTCAAAATCCCACATAGCTTGCATTTTTAAGCTTTTTGTATTGGGTCCCACACTACCTCAAACTCACCTGCAGGGCAACAAGCTCCCCTGCACACCAGATAACTCACCCATCACCACCACTTTGGTGGTGATTTGTGACCAACCCAGTGGGTCCCAGTAGTTCTAGTTAGGTTCCCTCAACCCCCCTCCTAGTAGACTCTAAATTTTGACTCTTTGTTTGACCTCTACCTCAGTGGACCCCACCTAGAATAAGCCCTAAACCTTGTCCCTATTCTGTATTCACATTGAGTTTTGGATTAGCTTATTTGAGCTTATCAGCTTGTCTACTGAGCTTATTTGATCATTTTAAGTTTTGACAAGTCCAATTAACTTATTTGAACCAAAAAATACCAAGGTGGGACCCACTTCAGCTCAGAAGAGCTTATTTGCTCATTAAGTCAACTAAAGTCAACTGTCATGGTTGTTAGCTTATACAGTGCTTATTATTAAGTTGTAAAATATTTGTTTTCACAAAAGTTAGTTATATTTAGGTATAATATAGTTTGGAAAAAGAAAAATCAAAAAAAGACAATATATTAGTAAGTGATAGTTTCTATTTAATTTAATTTAATTTTAATTTTCATTTTTACATTTTTATTAAGTAAGTTGTGTTTTTATATTTTTATTAATTTCATTTTAGGTTAAAGTAATTATAATAATTTTCTCAGATTTTAATTTTGTCTTTTAGTATTAATTAGAATTAAAAATAGTTTTATTAATAATTAATAAATAAATAAGTTTTAATTAGTATAATTAGTTTTTATGTAGTAACACCTATATTTTATATTTTTCCTAGCTTCTATAAGTCATAAGATAATTTTAGAAATTTTCTTGTGATTTATACTATTCATTTAATAGTTTTTATAATTTAAATAGTTTAAATAGTAATTAAATAATAAATAGAATAATAATTAATAAACTAGTTTTAAAATATATAAAATAAAGTTTTTTATAATTTTTTTAGGATTCCTGTGATGGTTAATTAGTTATATAAAATTTTCCATAATTTTCTAAGTTAGTTTAATATTATTTGTAATTTAAAATAGTTTAATTAGTATAAATAATATAAATAGTTTTTAATTAATAAAAAATTCATAAAAAGACAAAAATATTTATTTTTATTTTTTATACTTTCTTCAAGTTCTATTTTAGGTTTATAAAATATTTTTATAAGTTTTTAGTTTAATTTGTAGTATTTATAATTTTCTAATTAAATAGTTAAATAGTTTTTAATTAAATAATTAATAATAAATAATATAATAATCTAAAAAAATAGTTTTCTTTTCATTTTAATTTTATTTTAAGTTTAAGTTTATAGAATTTTCATTTTTAACCCTTGTAGTTTATTTTTCTTAAAACTCACCTTTTCCTCAGTACGCAATCGCGTCTGATTTTAATTTGGTGTACGTTTTAAACGTTTTAGATATCTAGGTTTTTAAGTAATCATTCCAATAGTTTAATTAAGTCATTTTACTTTATAAACCCTAGTTAAACATACACACACTTTATACCTTTCCTGTTCACATTCACTGATCACAGATTCGTTTATAATATCACATCGCACACCTCGTTGGGACTTACGACCCGGGAAAACACTGTATTCCTCGGAAGCATTTGCCTCGACTGTTTGACTATTACAGTTGGCCATTCACAAGTGGCTGATCAATAATTATCTGACCGTTTGAGGCGAATCATTGTTGTAGTAGGTTGTCTTTGTCATTTTAGAGTGTTAAGATTGTGGCTTAACAATTCTTATGGTGTAGCTTATTTAGGATTGCTATAGCTTATTTGGCCTGCCACTGCCTTGCACCTACCTTACATGTCCAAATAGCCTAAGTATTAGCTCCCATAAAAAGCTCAGCACAAGCCCCAAGTTATTGACATTTGCTTTCATTTGTTCCTTGGTAGCTAGTGGTTATCTTTTTGTAACTTTTAGTCTTGAACCAATTGGTTTCCTAGCTTATTCTCAAGCCTAAATGTGCCCCTTTGACTGCCCTGCACTATCTGTGCATCCAGGGGAGTGTTTCATCTGCCCATAATTCACAAGCTCTTGTAGAGCTTGTTTGTGGTAATAAGCCGGAGTCCTTGGGATTTCTGGGAAGACAAGTGACCCAACTCTTTGGATCAGGGCTTGTTTTGGATTCCATAGCTCATTTGATTAGCTGAAAGGTGGCCTACACTTAGCCTTTTAAGGCCTGTTTGGCCTGTGGTTCTTGGAATTGCTTATTCGTGCTTATCAGCTTATCCAGGGACCACCTTTTGTTGTTTTATCCCCACACAAGTTCTTTTAACTAGTTTTCACTTTAATCCACCCTTGTGGTCCCCCCCTAGTAGCTTATTCAAGCTTTTGCTAGGCTAGTTTGACCAAAAGTCAACTGTCCAAGATTTTTAAGCCGAAACAGCTTATTCTCAAGTTCTAGCTAGTTTTTCTTTTCAAAAGTTTATTACATTTATCAGTTAAATAGGTTTGTGAAAGAAAATTCCAGAAAAACCAATTTAAAAATAAGTGATAGTTTCTATTTAATTTAATTTATCTTTTTAATTTTCCTTTTTAGATTTTTATTAAGTAACTTACATTTTTATATTTTTATTAATTTCCATTTATATTTAAGTACTTTCAGTAATTTTTCCAAATTTTAATATTGTCATTTAGTAACTAGTAGATTTAATATTATTTTTATTAATTATTAATTAATATTTAAGAATTAAATAGCAAAATTAGTTTTTACAAAATATCACCTAGTTTTTATATTTTTCCTAGCTTTAATATGTTATAAAAAAAATTAGGAATTTTAATAGAATTTCTACTGTTCATTTTCTAATTTTCTTAATTAATTTAGTTAAATTAGATATTAATTAATAAATAAGTAAATAATTAGTAAAATAGTATAAATATAATTTTTAGAAACTTTATATATTTTTCTAGGATTCCTGTGATGGTTAATTAGACTTATAAAAATTTTCTTAATTTTCTAAGTTAGTTTGTTATTTTTAATAATTTAAATTAGTTAAATTAGTTAAGTAATCTTTAATTAGTAATTGATTAATATTAAATAAGTAATTAGTGTGAAAATTAATTTTCTTTTTCTAAATATTTTCTTTCATCCTTTAGTTTGTAAAAAAGTCATTTTCACCCCCTGTGGGTTTTCAGATTTCAGTTTTCACGTTTTATTTTGTACGTTTACGTTATTTAAAATGTAAATGTACGCGTTTTTAGATATTAAACGTTTTTAAGTATCTAGCTTTCACGTAACCGTTCATATAGCTTATTTAAGCTATTTCTTCATATATTCCTTAGTTCAAATAATTCACAACCCTTTTTCTGTCCAAATTCACCCGATTACAAACCCGTTTGAATACAATCCACACCTCGTCGGGACATAATGACCCGGGAAAACCCTATATTACCCGGAGATTGACTCTAGGCTGTTTGACTTTATTGACCATTCCTTGGTCAATTTAGTTGACCGTTTGGAGCCAATCAAATTTTGGAGCCGCTGCTGGGGAGGTTGTGCGCGTTATTCTAAACGGTTTTGCGTATTAGTGAATCGGGATATACACTCATTGTATATTTACCCATCCTTGTTCATATTTTCTTATAAAAACAAAACTGTTCATGAAAACATTTTAAAATCAGTTTTCAACGAACACAAAAAACCCAAAAAGATTTTCTTTCTCATTTGTACAAAATGTTTATCCAAAAATCCAAAAATATTCACTTTTACCCTCTCACATCTATGATTCTTCATCCCTACCCCTCTATGAACCTTTGATTCTTTTCTATGTCGTATCCACACCATTTTGGTTGCCAATGGTGTGGTGGTCCTCATAACGGTGGTAATTGCCCCAGCTGTGGCATGGTAGAGTCAGGATACGGGTCTGTCTATAACCAAGATCCCTATTCCCATCATGTCACGACTGATTTATTCCACCAGCCACCACACCATAAGATACTGACATGTTCGTGTGAGTATTATGGAGGTCCTCACCAAGGATTTGAGTGTCAATCTGGAAACACGTTTATCTATGAACAGTTTCCTGATAACAATCAGAATTTTGGAAATGACCAATATCCATGTTATTCACCAAACCAGTCACAACAATCATACTGTTGTGATTACTGTGGAGGTCCACACTTCAGTTAGGATTGTCAAACAAGAAATCCATTTCCCTGTAACAATTACGACTATTCGTTTTCAGACCCACCTCCACAGTACCAAATGATCCAAGCAACTCCTCATGATACTGAGCAAGACCTTTTACTAAAGGCTCTTGAGATATTGAAAGAACTTGAGGAGTTGGTTACTACATCGTTTAAAGACTCTCGTGAGAAATATATGGCAGAATTACTTGCTGAAGAACGAGAGGCTAGAAACAAAAAGAGTATGGAGGAATTACTTGTCGAAGAACAAGCAGCTATAACACGTGCCAAATTTCGTAAAGCTGCTCTTCTCGATTGTGATGATGATAGTGATAATGAAGATACCCTTGATATCCTTCAATTTTATAAGGGTTCATCAGATTCATCAGTTGTGATTCCTTCCCTAGAAAAGCAGGGAGAAAATAATGTGGCGGAGAAATTACTAGCAGAAGATCAAATGGAACATGTACAATCCATGAATGCTAGCTCCTCTCATCTCCCTCAGTCTCTTGTTATCACACCCGAAGTTCACACTCACTCTCTAAACATGGGGGATGAGCATCTTAGCACTGTTCCTGATAAGGAATCGGACGAATTAATAAAGTCGAGTGTTGAGAGCCTTGTCCCAATCCCGAGAGAGTCACAGGGAACTTTTGATCAAGTGTGTGATATTCCTTCCCCCCTGATAATCCAAATGATCAAATTGAGACTGTCTCTGATTCCAGTGATGATTGTTTATCTTATGGAGACATTGAGTATGTTGATGCATCCCTTCCCCACTCTAATGTTGACTTTCTTCTCGAAGAGTTCGCCGATCCACTTCCATCAGGAGGTGATGATGATCTCTTTGATTTCAAAGATGATCTTGAAGAAGTCGAAGCATTCCTTGCCCTAGATAGTTCAACTTCGTATGAAGTTGATGATAAGTATCTTGATTCTGAGGGGGATATTCTTTTCCTTGAAAGCTTATTGAATGATGATCCATCACTCAATTCCTATCTCAACACCGGGCTTAGTAATTCACACACTGATGAAAATTCTTTATCTTATGGAGACATCAGTGATGTTGATGAAAAACCTTCTGAGCCCATCATCGATCACCTTATCATGACTCCTCCGGAGTATGATGGCAAGAAACATCATGATCGGGGGGAAAGATTCTCAATCATGAGAATTTGTATTTCTATGACAAATTATCCCACCCTCCCTCCCGAGATGTTTTCAAACCCTAAGAGCTTAACCGACAAAATCCAAATTCAGGAAACTAAACCTGATCTTATGGATGAGCATCTTGTCATTATTGTTCTCATGACATTCTTGGTGACTTCCTCTCTTCTTCACACCTTCGGGAATGAAGATACCATCTTTGATCCCGGCATTTTCATTTACCATTATCTTGAGCCGGGTACTTATCTCATCGATGTGGAACTTTCACGTGCTTCAAATGTTTGTCCAAACATCTTGAATGAAAGTCCGATGGAAATTGTCTCTTCCATATCATGCTTCCCCAAGAACGAATGAATTCGGGGTCAAGTCAAGCTAGCGACTCGGTAAACAAAAACAGCAGCATGCTTATAGGATTTTCACCATAAGTGTGGGGGCGTTGCCCCTGCCGTTGTTACCATGTATATATATCAATAAATAAAACAAAGTGAAAAATGGTATTTCCACATTTAGCTTATAATGTTGCCCTTTTACATTCCAAGAGTCGGCATAATAGCCGGGACTTTGAATATTGAGGACAATATTCAATTCTAAGTGTGGGGGGGGGGGGTATTCTAGCGAATTTTATCACATTTTACCTTCTAGTAACCCCGTTTTTGGCAAAAATTTAAAAAAAAATCACTCAAGTTTCAAAAAAAAATTTGTGGTTATCAGTCCACCATGTCTAAACGACAAAAGGATTGGCTAATCCAGGAGCAAACGGCTCTTGGTAAAGATATATCAAATCCGTTGACGGCTTACAATTTGCCAAAAATTGTATGGTATCTCAACTCGCCATATCCTAAAAAGTGAAAGAGTTGGCTAGCCCGCAAGATTATGGCTTGTGGTAAAGGCAGTGGAAAACCATAATTGGTAATCAGCTCACCAAGATGTTGACTATGTCCATCAAGAGTTGGCTAGTCCAGAAGCAAACGGCTTCTGGTAAAGACAAATCAAATATGTTTACAGCTTGTGGTTTGCTCAAAATCACATGGTTATCAGTGTACCATAGTTCTTACTTGAACTGAAACATTTGGCTACTCCAGAAGTAATGGCTTTTGGTAAAGAGATTAAAATCCATTAAATTTTCAAAACAGTTTATTGCTAGGGACTAGCAATATTTTAGTGTGGGGGATTGATGAGTGTGTAAATACTCATCATTTTTTGTCAAACCTGAACTGCAAAACATTTAAAAACACGCAAAAATGCATCAAAATACTGAAAATATCCCAGGATTGTGTTTTATATGTTTATGATGCAAAATGTTTAAAAACAGATGAAAAACGAACAAAGTTTGGATAATTGGCAGTTTTAGTCCCCTAACTTTCACAAATTGACAAAATTGGTCCCTGGTAAAATATTTTTGAAAGAAAAATCAACCCAAGTCCTTTAAAAGTCAAAAGTTATCAAAATTGATCTTTGGGTGAAAAGTTTGAGGAAAATACAATTTAGATCCCTCAACTTTGATTTTTGGCAGAAATGACCCCCGGTGGTTTAAAATGGGAAAATTACATCAAAAGTCCCTGTGGAATTATAATGTGGCAAGTTTTATCCTTGGAAGGAGTTTTGAAAGTTGGAAAATCAGGTCCCTACGTTTTCAGTTTTACACAATTGGTCCCTATGAATTATTTACTTAACTTAATGGACCTTTGTATTATATAAACCAAACAACCCAACCTTTTTATACACCCAATCCCACCAGCCCACTCCAAAAGCCCAACTCCCTCACCACCATCCCACTCCCACACTTTATAATAAAAACCCGTTTTTATTCCCCAGTCAAACTCAACTTTGACCCTCATCCTCCACCTCACCCCTGCTCCTCTGCTACTCTCCCTGCCACAACCAACACCATCATCACTCACCTTACCGCACTCAACCCCCTTCCATCATATCCCCACTCTAAACAAACACCCCAGTCCAAACCCCCCCCCCTTGGCATCCATCAGGTCCCAAGTGGTCAAATATTCTTTTCTCGCCTAAATTGAACAAACGGCCAAGATTAAAATGTGCTAATCCAATGGCCATTTTTACTGCTGGGAAAAGACAAGGGAACTCTAAAAACCCTAATCCATCATTATTTAAGGAGGAAGGATGCAGTGAAGACGGGAGTAGATTTTAGTTTAATTTTCAGCCATGTAGGAGTTATTGTAATTTTCTATTTAAATTTAAATTATAGTTTGTAATTTGTGTTCCTTTGATATTATAAGTTTCCAGTTAAATAAAATTCAAGTTTCTTCAGTTTCTAAGTAATTTCCATTTTTACTTAAGTTTCTAAATTTATTTGCTAAGTATCGTTATTTACTCTTGGTTGTGCTCAAAATTAATCTCAGTAGTTTATATAAACTGCTTATAAGCTTGTTGAAGCCTGGAATTAAGAAAACTAAGAAAAGGAAAAATACAAAGAAAAATCTCAAAAATATAAATCAGCAGAAGAGAAGGTGAAGCAGTGAAGCATGTCATGGTTTAGAGTTTCTTAGGGAAACATTAGGGTAGACAGAGATTGATATCTCCATGGTCTAGTCACTGATTTAAGGTTTCTCATTCTTACTTTCTAATTTCTCAATTCTCAGTATAATTTTGCATAAATTGTTCTTGTTAGTTGTAGATGTTATCAGTTGGTGATTGCTGCTTATTTGTGTTTAGTCAACATTATTATAAGCTTGTTTTTCATTTTCATAATTTAATTTCTCATTTGGTTGTATTAATTATTTAAAACAGTTTCAGAAAGGGTGTTTGGGATATGAGTTTGATCTGAGTTGCTGCATGCTTCTTGCAATACATTCAGTTGAGGTGGCTCACAATAGGTTCAAAAAGGAAGATTTTAGAATAAAATCTATATATCTTCTCACAAAAAGTCAAAATCTCAGTTTTATTTCATTAGTTTGTTCACTGATTAGTTTTTTTAGTAGCATGATCATCAATGTAGTTCCATAAGTAGTTAAAGAGCCTTATTCAGTTGCAATTTAGCTTATTATAACATATTATGTCAGTTAGGATCATTGAAACTCACCAAAGTCAACATTTATGAAAATTGAAAAAAGTCAAAAGTCTCAAAACAGTCAAAAATAGCTTGATTTTTCATTCACTCATTATTGTAAGTTTTGACTTGAAACCTTTGAATATTTGTTCTTTGCGAGTTAGTGATTCTTAAAATCATTTTTATATAATTTTAGGAATTTTTTGCATTGGGTTTTAAGTGCCATTTAGTTACCTGTGTGAGTGTTTGACTGCCCTGCACCCATGTCTTTCAGTTTTGACCCGTTTTTCAAATAAGCATATCATGCTCATTTCTTGAGCATTTAGCTTGATTTTTAGTGATTTGTGTACCTACTTAGGCTCCCTTGATAGTTGTATGTTTAGTTTCTTTGTGGTTGCTTATTTGTTTGCTTAGTTTTGCTCCCAAAGTTACCTTATTCTTCCCAGGTCTGTTGTATGCAACATCAAACACAGAACTGAGCTTGTTTGATTCCTTTTACTCTAGTTGTTGTAGTAGGTTGTCTTTGTCATTTTAGAGTGTTAAGATTGTGGCTTAACAATTCTTAGGGTGTAGCTTATTTAGGATTTCTATAGCTTATTTGGCCTGCCATTGCCCTGCACCTACCTTACCTGTCCAAACAGCCCAAGTATTAGCTCCCATAAAAAGCTCATCACAAGCCCCAAGTTATTGAGATTTGCTTTCATTTGTTCCTTGGTAGCTAGTGGTTACCCTTTTGTAACGTTTAGTCTTTAACCAATTGGTTTCCTAGCTTATTCTCAAGCCTAAATGTGCACCTTTGACTGCCCTGCACCATCTGTGCATCCAGGGGAGTGTTTCATCTGCCCATAATTAACAAACTCTTATAGAGCTTTTTTGTGGTAATAAGAATGAGTCCTTGGGATTTTTGGGAAGCCAAGTGACCCAACTCTTTGGATCAGGGCTTGTTTTGGATTCCATAGCTCATTTGATTAGCTGAAAGGTGGCCTGCACTTAGCCTTTTGAGGCCTGTTTGGCCTGTGGTTCTTGGAATTGTTTATTCGTGCTTATCAGCTTATCCAGGGACCACCTTTTGTTGTTTTATCCTCACACAAGTTCCTTTAACTAGTTTTCACTTTAATCCACCCTTGTGCCCCCCCCCCCCCCCCCTAGTAGCTTATTCAAGCTTTTACTAGGCTAGTTTGACTAAAAGTCAACTGCCAAGCTTTTTAAGCCTAAACAGCTTATTCTCAAGTTCTAGCTAGTTTGTCTTTTCAAAAGTTTATTATTTTTATCAGTTAAATAGGTTTGTGAAAGAAAATTCCAGAAAAACCAATTTAAAAATAAGTAATAGTTTCTATTTAATTTAATTTATCTTTTTAATTTTCCTTTTTAGATTTTTATTAAATAACTTACATTTTTATATTTTTCTTAATTTCCTTTTATATTAAAGTACTTTCAGTAATTTTTCCAAATTTTAATATTCTCATTTAGTAATTATTAGATTTAATATTAGTTTTATTAATTATTAATTAATATTTAAGAATCAAATAGCAAAATTAGTTTTTACAAAGTAGCACCTAGTTTTTATATTTTTCTTAGCTTTAATATGTTATAAAAAAAAATATAGAAATTTTTCTAGAATTTCTACTGTTCATTTTCTAATTTTCTTAATTAATTTAGTTAAATTAGATATTAATTAATAAATAAGTAAATAATTAGTAAAATAGTATAAATATAATTTTTAGAAACTTTTTATATTTTTCTATGATTCCTGTGATGGTTAATTAGATTTGTAAAAAATTTCTTAATTTTCTAAGTTTGTTTGTTATTTTTAATAATTAAATTAGTTAAATTAGTTAAGTAATCTTTAATTAGTAATTGATTAATATTAAATAAGTAATTAGTGTGAAAATTAATTTTCTTTTTCTAAATATTTTCTTTCATCCTTTAGTTTGTAAAAAAGTCATTTTCACCCCCTGTGGGTTTTCAGATTTCAGTTTTCACGTTTTATTTTGTACGTTTATGTTATTTAAAATGTAAACGTACGCGTTTTTAGATATTAAACGTTTTTAAGTATCTAGCTTTCACGTAACCGTTCATATAGCTTATTTAAGCTATTCCTTCATATATTCCTTAGTTCAAATAATTCACAACCCCTTTTCTGTCCAAATTCACCCGATTACAAACCCATTTGAATACAATCCACACCTCGTCGGGACATAACGACCCGGGAAAACCCTATATTACCCGGAGATTGACTCTATGCTGTTTGACTTTATTGACCATTCCTTGGTCAATTTCGTTGACCATTTGGAGCCAATCAATAATTAGGGTTTTAAAATGAAAAGTTCTAAAAGAAAATGATCAAGGCTAAGGCATGGGTTATAAGGCATCCTAATATTATCCTAGGACTGTAATAAAGCTATTAGAACAAGTATGTAAGGCTTACCTGACTAGAAATGGTTGAATCAGAGTTTTAGGGTTTCTAGGTGGAAAAATGATTCGACAAGGCTTCAAGGCATATGGTCCTCGACTTCTAAGCTTACTAGGACTCTACTACTACTACTAGGACCAGAATATAAGAGGTGAAGAAGTGTGATGGTGTGGTTTGAAAGGAGGAGGGGTACGAGGCCTTATATAGGGCTCGTTTGGTATGATGAGTAAGCAAGGGGTGGTGTGGTGGCATGAGGGGGGGGGAGTGACTAGCTACTGCTATATGGTGACTATTAGGAGCTATATGGGTGACTAATGCAAGCTATGGTAGTCTAGAAGGAGGTGTTTGGTTGTGCTGGTGTTGCGGCTCAACAAGGCCACAAGTAGGTGATCCACCTACTTGTAAGCAACGAGATAGGTGCTAGGGTGTGTGCTTAGGGTGACCAAGGTGCTAGGCTAGGTGCTTGAGGTGCTTATGTTTAAGTTTTAACTAGTTTATGTTTAGTTTAGGCCTAATCTTGCTTAGTGAGAGATTAGGGTTTAACTTAAGGTTTAGTGCCTAGATTAGGTTCCTATGGGTGCTTAGTGACTAAGATTAACTCTTAGGAGTCTTATACTAAGTGGTGGTAGCTTATTGTAAAGGTTTGGGAAGGTTTAACCTAATTTCGGGACTTGTAAGACCTAATTAAGGTTTTGTGCTTAAGAGACTTGTACTTAAGCTTCTAAAGGGTTGTACTAAGGTTTAGGGAGTCTAAGATATCCTAAAGTTTCTAATGTAACTCATACATAAGCCTTGAGTACTTTCAAATTAGTTTAGATAAGCAATTAGGGTTTATAAACACATAAAGCTCAATTAGGGTTTGATTAGGGTTTGTTTTTGTATTGTGGTAGATTTAGTGTGTTGTGATGATAGATTACTTATTATAGTGTTGTTGTAATCTTAGAGGATACGTGAGTAAGTCTAGTGAGTCATCACATGCAATGCACAAGAAAAGAAAAGCAAAAATTTACCTGCTAGAATACCTACTATTGGTATTGTGGAGGGAATGATGTTGATGGGATTTTATGAGTGTTTACAAAAACCGATGGAATGCTCGGCTAATCAACTCATACATGTTTGGGGTTTATAAAAACTTTAGTATGGTTATAGTTGAGGTTTTAATTTTGAAAAACCAACACTCTCTATAAACTTAAGCTTTGATACCATTCTGTCACACCCCGTCAATGGCGGAAACACAAGGTGTAACTAAGAAGGAACATCACATAACATCATAGATTTATACCTTATAATTGTTCAAATAGTAGTCATAAGTTACGAAATGTTTCTGGTCTAAAATTTGAAAGTAAAACATATATCTCCTCTGAATCTAATTAGTCTTGAAAACATGGTAGCAAGATAACAATGTTCTGACTCCAAAGAAAGTGCCTTCAAATACCCTAATAATGATCACCTGAAAATGGTACTAGAAAACGTCAACATAATGTTGGTGAGCTCGTAGGTTTAGGAGTTAAACCATGAAGAGGTGAATAATCTGCGCAGGACAATAGTGAGCAAGATATCAAATATGTACGCACTTAATGAAACCACAAGTTTGCAACAACTGAATCTATCCAATCACAATCAATACACAAACCAACTGAATCTCTAAGTGGCATATACGTATAGCATGTGCGGATAGTACTCACCCTCGCAAGGGTGTGTGTGTCAGCCCAAGTATTACTACTAGTACATCCTAACCTTGTAACTTGCGTATAGTGTATTCACCCTTCATGGGGTTTGGGTCAACCCAAGGATTTCTACCAATACAATCCTAACCTCTTGCATTTACCAAATGAATCCACACAAAACTAACCACATAGTTAGGCACATATTGCAATCAAAAGCACATATTGTCCAGAAATCATGAAAACAATGTATCACAGCATGAAAAACATTTGAAAACCATTTGTACCATTTACACCCCAAGGAAAAGTTGGGCTATGACAACTCATCTTAGCAAGCAACAATTACTGAAACAAATGCGAAAGCTTGAAATGTAACCCGAAAGGCTCAATCACGACCTAATTAATTAAGCCGTTTAGAAAAAAATATGATATGTACTATATGCATATGAGGGTTATGACGCAATATAGATTTTATACACTTGTAATGAGGTTTTACGACTCGAAATATGATAAAACGAAATTTCAATGTTAAATATTGAGTTTTATAAAAAGTTAGTAAAAATGGTTTTTGTCCAGCTTTGGAGGATTTTAAATTATTTGTTTCTTATCGGTTTAGCTTGTTTCAAGTTTCTATGTCAAGTATGCAGCGAGGGCTGTGAGAAGTTCAACTAGCGCTCTTCACGGATCTAACTCTAAATGCTTCATAAACAGGCCCGTACATAGATCGTTGAAACAACCAAAAATGGTGTGCTGAAAGTTTATATATAAGTTTTCGTAACTTCAAAAAGTCCGTATCTTATTCGTTATAAGTCCGTTTTCGTTCGTTCCACTACCTAAATTTAGCTAATAATGTCTATTTTCAAAATATGATGGCCAACGCTACCGAGGATACGTTTTTCAAGGCCATTTTGGTCGATTATGGGGCTGCTGCACAGAAACTTTGGTGCAGAAAAATGTAGAACTGTGCAGGTTTGTACCTCATTCATTAATGGTCCGTTTTAAGTGTATCAATTTGCTAAACTCAAGTTATTTCATCTAATTTACATATTTTAAGGCCTCATTACTTTACAAATTAGTTTGGTTAGGTTTTCAATAAATAATATTCAACCCAAAATTATGGTGTTCTAACTAGTTTGTCAACTTAAAAGGTCCGTAGATTACTCATTTTCTATCAGAATTATGCGTTTCAAAAGCCTAAAATTATCCACTCCGAGTCTAGATTTCAAATATGAAAGCCTTATGTTTTTTTCCATGTACCATTTGGTGCAGTTTATTGATTTTATGTTCGGATATCAAGCAAAATATTTTATAAAATTACGAGAAAATTTGTGAGACATCCTAACACATATATAAGAGTATGTTTATGTGAGATTTGCATGAAAATTTGTGTAACTATTTTATTTGTGTGCATCTTTGAGGCGTAAAATTAGGACAACAAGTATAGATATTGTTTTCAGATGTTAAGGTAAGATATCAACATTACAAGGGTATATATATGCATGAATTAAGAACATAAGTGTTGTATAAAAAGTAGAAAATGAGTTTATATGCTTACTTAGTTGATGGAAATGGATGATGAACACAAAAGAACCAAGAACACTACTAAACCCAAAGTTTTTCCAACATCAAAAGCTTGTTCCCAGCCCTTAACCTGTCGTGTATGTATGCGAGGAGTATGGTAGTTTATGTGTTTGATTTGAAGTGCTAAAAAAATGACTAATTAGTGTGATTATATAGGCTCAAATGTGGTAAGTTGAATATTGACTAGTTGAGTCACATGACTTGGTATGAGCTAAAAGAGAAAACTTACAAAATCTTGTGTCTTGTTCCCTTTAGGCATGGAAATGGAGAAACCAGGGAGAAGGTTAAGTCGCTATCTATAGTGGGAAAAAATGCTACCAAATGTCTTCTTATGTACATGTAGTCAAGGAAAGTTTGAATTGATTTTTCTTAGTCAACGAATGTTTGTAGGAGCAAAAGAGGAAGTATCATCTTTTGACTACATAGGAGCGTGAACTAGATTGTGACATAAGGGATGAGTTTGACTTTCAAAATGATACTTTTCATGTCAGCTAGAATAAGGTAGTTTTGTGTTTAAAACTTTAAAAGTTTTTTTTCTTTTTTCTTTTTTTTTACATAGGCCGGCCACATGGGATTAATGGGGGAGATTTTGTTTTAAATTCTGGTAAAATATGGATGTGTAAGTAAGTGTTTAATACAAATGTGGTGAGTTGGTTAAATGTTGTATGCATGCATGAGTCCCAAATGCAAAACATGAGCGTTTACGTAAAACTTGAAAAATAAAATGCATAGACAACTAAAACATGATTGTAAAATCCGTATAGTATATATCTAACATAGAATAAATTTTGTTTCATGCCAATTAACGTTTAAAATCGTTTTTCGGGTCACGCGATTTGACTAAACAGTTTCACGTTTAAGTAAATATTTTAAACGTGCAAATTAAGGTGCAGTTTGGTTGGGGGGGGGGGGGGGGCGTCGCCCGGGTTTAGGATTTGAAAAGACTAAATTCAATGTTTGGTTGATTTTAGTTAGGATTTGTAAGTAAAATATAAGGGGGTTTGAAAAAGTGGGTGGGGTGGTGGGTTTTGATAAAAGGTGTCGGACCATTGTGTTTTTTCCAATGCTTTCAAGATCGGGATCCTACCTAGGATCGTTTTCTTCTTTTCAAGATCGTAATCGTCAGATCGGGTCGGGATCCTAAGATCCTACTATAATGTCATTTTTTAATGATCTTTGTAATATTATTCAAATCTACAAATTATTATATATTATAAACACGAAATTATAAGAATGCTTTATGGAAATATTGTTCTAAATTATGAATATGAAGTGTTTAAGAAGAATTATATGTTGTTTTTGAAATTATATAAAAACATAAACCATAAATTTGTAGTTTTTTAGTTTGCGGTTCGAGAAAAGTAAGATCGGATCGGAGTAGATCTTAAGATCCTATGGTTAAGATCGGGATCCTATAAGATCTTAAGGTTCTTAAGATCCTACGTAGTATCCGGATCATTTTTGCTTTGTAGAATTGTAAAATCGTAAGATCAGGATCGGGATCTTGACAACTATTTTTTCTATTCCTCTCTCTATGTCACACCATTTTCATATTTAAGAAAAAATAATTAATTTATCCTTTTTAAATTAAAATAATATTTTACTAATTTTATAATATATTTTCTCTCTACAAATCTAAATCCTAATCTAAATTTAGGGCCTGTTTGTTTCATGGGTGTGGGTTATAAGGAGTGGGATTGGGCTTGATAGCGCTTATTTGGTTGAGGGTGTTGGATTTTAAACTTAGGAATCACATCTTCAGATCCGGTGATTTACAATCCCCGCCAAAAGGGTAGGATTTCATCCTAATCCTGCCTGATTGTGTACCCACTTTCTTGTCTTCTCTCTCAACATCTATTATTTATGTTTTTTTCTTCATCTTCCCACATAATATTTTCATGATCACAACTCTAATCTCTCATCACACCAATAGGTAATCACTTAAAACTCTATTTTCGTTTAGTTGATCTATTGGTTTAGATTAGATAAATCAAGTGACAATCAATAGAAGAATGAAAACTAGGGCTTGAGTTTTAATTTTTATCAATCGTACGTATGCTTAATCTTTAAGTAGTCTGTTTACATCTTTACTATGTGAGTTAAGTGCAAATCCGGTACCAGTTTCATTTCACCCTTTCAGGTCTCATTTTGGCTTCTATTTTTTTAATACCTATTATTCGATTATAGTAGTGCAAATTTCTAATGAAATGTCTCTATTTGTGCCTCTGGGCTTATATTTGTGAATAAATCTATTTGGGCAAAAAATCATAATAATGTTAAACTATCTATTTGTATTAAGGGATTACTATTTCAAATGATTAGCAAATAAAGAATGTTCATAACCCATTTGATAGAAATTGACTTTAAAGCATATTATTATGATAATCATAATGTCATACCAAATTGTAGCCCCAATACATATACTCTGTTCATTTTTCAACTGTTGTTGCTTTACAACGTAACTAGTTGGTTTGGAATCTGTTAGCCTTGCTATTTTATAAAAGATAACGTCACACATAAAGAAATGGACTAGATATCATACAAATAGTACTTTAGGGACTATTATTGTAATATAGGCAAACATGTGATGTAATGAGCCTATAAATACCCCTCATGACTCTCCATGAGGGGTGTGGAAAAGTGTGTGTATTGTTTCATTTATTCTTTGTTAATATAAACCCTTTTCTCCACCTTTCTCTCTCTACTTTCTCTCTCTAGAAACATGATGTATTTCGATCAACCGCGACCTCCAGAACGTGTTTTCTTGGTCATAACAAGTGGCATCAGAGATAACCGGGGGCGAATCGTGGTGTTTTTGGGTGAAAAAAAATCGTGTTTTTGGGTGAAATAAGCGAATCTGGTACTGTTCATCGCAATTCTATCGAGTTAGGATTTGATGATTATCGAGTTTGGCAATTTTATCGAGTTTGAGATCTGCTTATCGAGTTAGACAGTTTTTTGGCGAGTTAGGAATATCTTTATCGAGTTAGGATTTAAGTTCTACCGAGTTTGGGTTATTTTTATCGAGTTAGAAGCTGTTTTTTGCCGAGTTAGGCATGGCTCATCCTTATCGTTCATCGTGTAAGGCCTCTATTGGGTACTCCTAAGTCGAAACTCTGCCCAAATTTTCTCACATTATCGAGTTAAGACTTCACTTATCGAGTTTGAGTTTCTCATCGAGTTAGTAAGTTTTTACCGAGTTAGAGAATTTGAAATCCTTACCGAGTTTGACAGACTTATCGAGTTTGAATAAGGTTATCGAGTTAGAGTTTGACAGACTTATCGAGTTTGACAGACTTACCGAGTTTGACAGACTTATCGAGTTTGCAAGGTTACCGAGTTTGAAATTTTATCGACTTATCGAGTTTTTTGGCGGGAAAATTTGAGTAAAATTTATTTTTGAGAGGAGACTAAACGTTCAATTTTTACGCGAGATTTTAATTTTGGTATAACGTTGAAAATTTTGGCCCGAAATTCAAATTTTTAGGCTAAAATTCAAATTTTTTCGGTGAAATTTTGCGTAAAATTTCAAAACTCAAATTTTTCTGGTAACCTTAGAATTGCATTTCGTAGTGATTTCCAAATTATGGGCGAGAAAATTTTCCAATTTTATTTTTGCAGGGAAAATACGAAATCACTACGAATCACCCGAAATAGAATTTCAAGCTTCACCAAAAACACATCACGTTTTGCTTAAACGATCCTGATCAAGAATCACAATCAAATGACAACGGCTAGTATCGGATTTTTATGATTATGGGGATAATTCTTTATCACTTTTCTGGGTTTAAAGTACATTTCAAGGGCATGTGTACTTATTTATCTCAAAGTCTAGGGGTGGATGGATGCATGACTTTCAAAGATACTTGTTTGGGCAAACACTAAAGATAGTGATTAAGACTTGGATTATCTAGTTATACCCGATGTAAGGAGTTACATTGTAGTGCTCACGGGTTATAGCTATCACTTTAAGGAGTTACATTGTAGTACTCAGTGTCGCACGAAGTTGTGGATAGTTCAAGAGGTGGATATTTCATATACTGTTTGTTGGTTTGGGTATATGGCACTACCTATGCTTAAAGGAGTTACGTTGTAGTGCTCAGTATAGGTTCTTAGTCACACCATAATACAAGATTAAGTAACATATCTACGAGATGTTCACTTTATTGTCAGATTTGTTATATTGGATTGTTTCTATAGTCATTGGTCATTTACTAGCTGGTTGGAATTTGAAGAGGTCGCTTAAAGGTTGAAGAGAAGAGAAGAGATTGTAGAATAAAGAGAGTCATATCCTATCAGCATATTCTCACAAATTATGCTTTCATGGTCTATCCACATTGCATCAGAAGTGTAAAGTACGGGTAATTTTGGCATGAACACACAATAGTATGATGATTTCGATACATCGCAACCATCAGGAGGGAGAAGAACATGCCAAAAGAAGTAGTGTTTCATCTCTAGTACGTTGGTTGATCGAGGGAATTGTGCTTACACTAGAACCGAAGAAGTACTAATGTTGTGTACATCGGAGCGTATTACCAACCTTCTGTGCAATACTATGTGAGTTATGTTATGATGCTCCAAGAATGACAACCATGGTGCAAACTCATTAGTATCTACCTTATCCGCTGCGAGATGAAAAGAGAGTTGTCAGTTCAGGAGGGAGCAGAAGAAAAAGAATAAAGGCTCACTAGTTAGGAGGGAGTAATAACCTAACTAGACCATTACAGTTGAAGTTCAGAGCTACAAAGACCTTTGCCATCAAAGATCATACGCCGAGATCGTCGGAAGAGAGAACTTCAAGTCTGCCTTAGTATCTAGACTACAGAGACTCTGCACTTCAACAACGTCAACATAGTTTACTATTGTTGTTATTTACATGTTTATGTGTTTATAGGTCTCATTGTATCCATTCATGTGTGACGATATCTTGGAGGGAGATTGTTAGCCTTGCTATTTTATAAAAGATAACGTCACACATAAAGAAATGGACTAGATATCATACAAATAGTACTTTAGGGACTATTATTGTAATATAGGCAAACATGTGACGTAATGAGCCTATAAATACCCCTCATGACTCTCCATGAGGGGTGTGGAAAAGTGTGTGTATTGTTTCATTTATTCTTTGTTAATATAAACCCTTTTCTCCACCTTTCTCTCTCTACTTTCTCTCTCTAGAAACATGATGTATTTCGATCAACCGCGACCTCCGGAACGTGTTTTCTTGGTCATAACAGAATCCACTCAAGAACACATGCATAAATCCAGTAAAGAAGTCCTTTGTATTAGGGGTGTCAAATGGGTCAACCCGGCTCGAACCGAACCCATTCCGATAAAGCCTTTTAGGGTTGGGTTGATTCAGGTCCAACTTTGACCCACACCCGATAGCCTAATAGGGTCGGGTTAGGGTCTAAATTAGTTCATTATCGGGTTGACCCGATAAGCTATAATGACCCTTTAAAAATTCTATAATTCTTGAACTTAATCTATTTTGTCTAGTTTATTAGTCACAGTTCGAAATTACTACTACTAAACTTGCCACACAAGTTATGATAAAGTGCATCTTTAAATTTGGTTATGATGCTTTGCAAGTTTGCATCAGTAGGTTACTCTTGGTTCATATCACTTTCGCAATTCTTATTTCAACTGCTCATCTTTAATTTTTGAGGATGCCACGCTAGAAAGTGACACAATGTTTAATCGTTTAGTTTATGTAAGCACATACAAGTATGTTTTAAAAAAATGCCACTCTTATATACTTCATTATTGCTTGTAAAGTTCTGTGATGACTCTATTAAAATGTTGACAAATATTATGGTCTATTGAAAGCAATTCTCACTATAGGGCCTCAATATTGATTTTATAGATTGTGTTCTTGTGGTCTTTTTGATTTTATAGATTGTGTTCTATTGAAGCAATTCTCACTGTAACATATGTTTTAAGCATACTTCAAAAATCACAGTAACATATGTTTTATCATTTTGATAATTTTCAAATGATTAGCAGTTAAATGATGTTTATAACCCATTGATAGAAATTGATTTTAGAGCATTCTATTATAATAATCCTATTACTTTGCTAGCATTGCAATGTTTTCACGATTTGATATGTGTGCAATAAAAGCTTGAAAAGGACCCAATATAGTATGTTGAAAGAAAATAACTATTTATTACCTTGTCGATTTAGTGCAGGAGAAAATGGCACGTACTCCAATTAGTAGCAAGCGACGCAAAGTACTTTATATTGCCGAGATCTTGAATTCACTTGTTAGTGTTTTTAATGTAATATTCATGACTTGGTTTCGTCTATCATTGCTACGTATGCAAATCAGTAGGCCTTTGTCTAAAAGTAAAGAGCAAATAAGGCTTGAGAGAATGATTTGGCTAAATAGGCTAACGAGAGAATCAGACATTGTTTGTATTAGCCAACTCCGAATGGATAGAGGTACCTTTGGTAGATTGTGTGAGATGGTAAGAGATATTTCTGATTTAAAAGGCACAAGGAACATGACATTAGAAGAAATAGTTGCTTTGTTTTTATATGTACTGGCTCACCACAAAAAGAATAGAACTATCAGCTTACTTTTCTTATGAAGTGGGGAAACTATTAGTTGACAATTTAATCGTTGCCTCTTAGCCATCTTAAAATTGCATGATGTGTTGTTTCAAAAGCCACAACCTATTACTGATGATTGTGAAGACAACCGTTGGAAGTCATTCAAGGTAGTATCTAATTTATTTTTTAAAAATTGTGTTATCATTTTATGAAAAATATCAATTACGTGTTTACTATTTATTGATGATTATGAAAATTAAAGGGTTGCTTAGGTGCTTTAGATGGGACTTCAATTAGAGTCACACCTCCATCGGATCAAAAACCAAGGTATTGCACTAGAAAAGCAGATATAGCAACAAATGTATTGGGTGTTTGTTGTCCAAACACGAAGTTTATATATGTTTTGCCCGGTTGGGAGGGTTCTGCACATGATGGTCGAGTGTTAAGGAATGCCATAAGTAGGCCCGATGGTCTTAAAATTCCTCAAGGTATAAGCGGAAGGTATTTCCTTTTATCTACATCTTTAACAAGTATTTAAGCTAAGAAAACTTTTATTTTTTTGAATTTTGAAGGTTGTTATTATTTAGTGGACGCTGGATATTGCAATGCTCCCAGCTTTCTAGCCCCCTTTCGAGGTCAAATATATCATCTCAACAAGTTTCACGGTCATCGACCACAGAGCGCTGCAGAGTATTTTAACATGAAACATTCAAAGGCTAGAAATGTGATTGAAAGATGTTTTGGATTACTAAAAGGGCGCTGGAAGATATTAGCTTCCCCTTCATTTTTCCCAATTGCTACTCAAGTCCGAATTATTCTAGCATGTTGTCTTCTACATAATCTAATAAGGAAGTACATGAGAGTTGATCCACAAGAGTTGGAACAAGATGAAGAAGACGAGATCGATGAAGAACAATTAGTGGAAAAAGCTTGTTTATCATATATCAGTCCGACCGATGAATGGTATAACTTTAGAGATGGTTTAGCACATCATATGTTTAATACGTGGAGAGAAACATCAAGTCCCTGATGGTTATTCAGTTTCATATCTACTTGGGGCATTAAGCCAAATGACCATTAGCTAGTTTGTATGTAGCCTGTGATCCGTGATACTTGCTGTAGTTTATTAAGTGTAGGTTCTAAGGCATTTTTGTTACCTTTGGAGGTTTATGTTAACTTTTGAGATAGAAAGTATGTGATGGTTTTGAGGTTTTAATAGCATATTTTTTTTTCTTATGCTAAGGTTGTCCCAGGTGTTCGCAAGATGTATATTTGGTTACTTTGAATTTGCCATGGGTCCTTTCATTTTTATGTATTTTCTGTTCAGTGATGTAATAGGTTTTTGATCTATCAGTTTTATAATCAATATGAGATGGTAGTTGTATATTATTATCCATTTGACTTTTTGATTGTAGCATTGACGTATCAAAATATGGTAAACAAACAACATTTATGGAATTGTCTTTCACACCTGTTAGTAATCAAACATCATTTTTTAAAGAGTCACTGTTAATCCTAAACCACCCACTTTTAAATCTCACACCTAAAGTGAACCCCAACTTCACACCAAACGGGCTCTTAAATTCAAATTAAAATCTAAATCCTAAACCCACCTATATACTAAACGGGCGCTAAGGGCCCGTTTGGTTTGTAGATGTGTTTAAATTAGGATTTGGATTTGAGTGTAAAGTTGTAGATTATTATTTTGGATTTTCAGAGAGAAAATATATTACAAAATTAATAAAATATATTTTATAATAAAATTATAATAAAAAAATATTACCTAAAAAATTATATAAAAAAGAATGTGAGAGTGAAAGTGGTAGGTCCCACATCTTTTTTCAAAAGATAAGTATAAGGTGGGATTTTCATATGATATGATATTTGGAATTGAGCCCAATCCCAAGGCCCATATTTTTCCAACCAAATAAGAAGTTTTTACTTTGAGTCCAAAGTAATCTTAAAATCCTATCAACCAAACGATCCCTAAATTTTTTCGAGTATATGGTCGAGTATTGCCTTGAAAATGTCAGTTACTACACCTGACACCTCGATAGACCAAAGCAGATTTCTGTCCTCTATTTGTTCCTATCAACAGAAAAGTTGAGATAACCATTAATGTTATGGGAAAATAATCCCTGCAGTAAACTGCAGGGAATGTTGTCTGCTGCAAGAGATAAACGAGGGACCATTTGTGTAAAATAATGAAAGTTGAGTGCTGCAAAAGAAGATGTTAAATTTCATTTTTCACTATGACAGCATATAGTACCCTGTTGTTTACAGCAGGGATGTTGTTCCCTAATGTTATTTTATTAACAATATTAAAGTATAATAAAACCTTTGTGTTTTATTATTATATTCTTCTTCATTCGTGACGTGGTACTAGCATACGCATATTTTTGTGAACTGTATGTATGCAACGATAGAGATAACCTACTTTGGTTATTAGTGTTTCGATCCTAGTTGAGTCAAGATTCAAGATTTGGTGTTTATCTATTTTTCAATAGATTAGAGGTTAGTATTTTGTATGTTTTAATTTAATAACATTAAATATAGATCCATCTGCTGCATACTCGTTGTATTGATGGTTTAATCAATATGAATTCCCTACACAATTAGCATTTATGAAGAAAAAACACTAAATGATAAATGCTCATTGAAACAACATTTTATGTGCAGTGGAATTAAGAATTACTTATAATACCCCCATGCAACTTATTTAAAGAGTTTATATTTGAATATGTATACCCTTTTATGTTATTTTATACATTATTATTACAACTGCAGCTACTCTATCAAACACTTTTATAAAATAAACTGCTACTTTTAACTACTACTGCTAACTGTTTGCTGCTACCGCTAATTTTGAAAAATATACTCTTAGTCACCTTAGGATTCTAGAACATTACTATATTTGAACCTCGTTTTATAAATTGAATGATCAATCCTAACTTTTACTTTGGCTGTTCTACACTGATCAGATACGTACGTTGCTTAAATAGGGTTTTAAAACTTTCTCATATGATAACATTATCATTATTACACATGTTTACCAACTAACATGTATCAGTGACAATCCTATGTATATTGTTTTCTTCATAACGATTTTCATTGGTTGTCATTGATAAAATATTCCATTATATATGCTATCTGTCAAAGAATATTTGAAATTTACTCAATTAAGCAACTAAAAACGATAACAATATTATAACTTTCAAGTGAGAAAACGTTCATGCTTACTTAACCCGTGTAGCTTCTTATAACCACAATACTCTTTAAGTTCATTAGGATTAGATCACATAGTCGATGATATTTTATTATAGAGGAAGCAATGGGTGGAACTAAGGAGCGGCTGAAGGGAGTGGAGAGGCACCATATTTCCCAGCATCTATGTTCATTGGCCGTGGCGGCGGGCACTTATAATAACATAAACAAAGAGTATTAATAAAGCATATTCCCGCAGCATCCGGTCCATATTTAACATTACATCCATGATTACACAAATAAAAGTCGCATCCGCCAGGTGTGTGTATACGACCTATACAAGTTTTTGCCTCGATAAGTAACTCCATACCTGCAAATGAATAATGCATATGTCATCATTAATTTAACGATTATATGGTTTTGCAAAATATTAAGACAGTAACACGACCAACTAATTTCTACTTTAATTTTCCAGTTTAGCGGCTAACAAATATTTGCGTAGTTTTCACCTTAATTGGTAAGAAATTCAAAACTGGTTTTATGTAACACATGAACATAATGGTGAAAAACAATTAATATGAGAAAGTTTGTCTAGGTTCTATAAGTTTCGGTCGAAAATGTTATAAAAAAAGTATGTATTAAAGATTACATGTGAACATGAAAAATACAACACATATGCTGAAAAACGTGAATTTTGACATGTTTAGCTGCATGTGTGATGTTGATAGAGTGTGTGTGTGAAGTGTTTTGAGATTCTTATAATAAATATTGAATATGATATTCTATATTTAATTACATTGACTGCATCAAATTATGTGATATTCTATATTTAATTTTGGAACATGCTTAATTTTATGCTCAGAGTGCTAGTCATAACTAAAAAGGTTAAGTTCGTATAGTAGCAAGATTTTTTATTATTTATTTATTAAATGGACGAATATCGTACATAAGCTTTTAAAAAATATCAATATCGTATACATACTTTCAAATCCGTTATGTTATCATCACCAACTTATTTTAATATGACAAAGTCCGGCCACATTATATATTGTATGCAATGTTTGCATTAGTTTAGACTCGTTCAGTACTTGGGGTTAGGTTTTGCATCTCGACATCAACTTGTTTTGGTTTCACATTTGTATCTGTTGGTTCCGCCTGGTTTCGCCCTGATTCTGCCCGGTTCTGCAATTGGTTACATTTGGCCTACATGTGTCTGATTTCATCTTGTATCGTTTGCTTTTGAATCTGTCTAAGTTCCACCTTTCATCTGGTCCTGTTATGGTTTTCCATCTGTTTGGTTTTGTCTGCCTGAATCGGCTCTGTATGCATATGTCTACATGCCTGAATCTGCTATACATCTATCTGTTTGATATGTCTATCTGAAGCTGCTTTGTTTGTCTGTTCTACTTTGGTTCTACTTGACTAATGTCGTCTTTTTACAGTTTGGATTGCATCGGATTGAGACTTGTCTAGCATCGAATTTGCACTCAAGGACACCGCGTTTCGTTTATTTTTTTTCTTTCCAGTTTTAGTTTACTTCTGTTTGGCAAACTCTCAATGTTTACCGCTGCATCATTGCGAGTTTGAGAGGGGATGTTGGATAATAAAGGCTTATAGGTCTGGCCCGTCGGTTTAAGCCCGTTTAGTACTTAGGGTTAGGTTTTGTTAATTTCCTATTTAATGTAATGTAGTCTATTTCGTTGAATCTGAGTAATATATTGTTCATTCCCCTCCCCCACCCCCACCCCCCCCCCCCCCCTCTCTGATTTCTACATGCAACATGTCATTATATAATACTCATTCACTGGCATGTTGAAATTTGTGTAGTGTATATATTTAGTTACATTCTTTAATTCGCTTCATCATCTACTTATGCAACTCGAAGTGCACTTTTTCATGTACCAAAAGTGTGTTTTTTACAACGTAGTGGAACTTAGTTTTACTACAAAGTAATAATTATTAAACAAATGAATAACAAGAGAATTTTTTTTTTTTTTTTTTTTTTTTTTTTTTTGGTCGTTAAATTTATTCAAACGGATGATAAACAATAGGATAATCATTAAGCAAGAATTCCCGTGTTTATAGCGACATATACGAAAAATATAAGTAGGATATAATAAACACTAGTTTATTGACCCATGAAATTCATGTGGCCTTAAGAAACTGTTGGCATTGTTTATATAAGAGACCGTTTTGTGATATTATGTAAAAAAAATAAAAATAAAAAAAACATGCATGTTAGATGTATGCATAGAAAATACTAATGCTAAACATTTAATGTGATTGTAAGCTATAAACGTCAAACAAATATATTTTGTTGTGTTATATATTTTTATTTGAACGTAATTATTGTGAAGGAATAACTTTAATATGACTTAATCTATTCAATATTATTTAATATACTAAAATTACATCTTTTATATAATAAAGGAATTACATCATTTCGGAGTTTTTTTGACAAAACAATCTTAATGGAAAAAAAATTGGATCAATAGGAATGCTCGATTTTGACACATAGACGAAATCAAGCAATATGATTGGCCAATAAAAAGTCAAAATTGAATTAATTTTGATCAAACTTTAATAAATTTGGTGGAGAATTTGATTGAAGAAAGAAAAAACACATAAAAAATATAGGTGTTAAATTTATGCAAATAAAACTTAAAAAATAGGAGGTAATTAATAAAACATTAGTGGTTGAATTTTAAATATATTATATGGAGTTAAGTGTAAAATTATAAATCTCCATATTTTTTGATAACTTTAGATAATAAACAAATAACCCCTTGCACTTAACCCATACACTTTATAATATGAACTTTGTTTATAATTACATGAGTATTAGTATTGGTTTAAGACTTCCATCCGTTAAATTTACAAAATTTTATATATGTACGAATTAGTTTTAATATACGTTAAATACTTTTAAAATAAATATTAGTTTCAAACTTTCATCTATTAAAATATCTTTTTATTATTTACGTTAAATACCAATAAGAACTCATGTTATCTTATTTAAAAGTTCAATATATACGTACACGGGTTTGAATATTAAATACAGTTAAATTATTATCATTGGTAATATAAATATCAAATGGTAAGTACGAGTTGCTGTGATATGAAAATAAATATACGCGATTGTACTTATAACGACTCATGTAATTATTATTTAAAGTTTAATACGGATATCCGAAAAAACATTTTTAAAAAACTTCATCAACGCTCATTATGTGCTACTAAACTTGCACATTTTGTACAATATGATATCAATAGTTAAAGTTAAACAACAACACCATCCTCAACATTAACATCTATGTCAGCTAAACAAAGTTAAATCTTTCATCCAATAAAATTTTTACAAAATATTAATTGATATTAATAAATAATGAAAAAATCATGCATACTTATTAGTTGTACTTATATCATAATTTTCAAGGGTAAATTCTTATATATCCATATAGTAAACAAAAATTTTAAAATGTAAACCCATCTGATCAAAGAACCTTTGGCCCATTAACATTGTAAGGAACCATGCTTAAGAATTCAATACAAGGTCGATGCCACTATTATATTTACATTTCTGCTAACTATTTTTCTTACTTTCGCACATGTTGATTGATGACGTATAGTCTGCACTAGGGTCACGAACCCGACCAATGGACACTAGTAATACCTAAGCCAATCACGCGTGGGCTATCATGATCAAGATTTGGGCTTACAAAGGCCCAAATTCGAATTTATTATTTATGGTCTTGATATAAGATCTCTTATTTATGGGATAAGGATCAACGGACAACATACATAGGGATACACCGAAAAGTAAGGAACACGAAACCAACAAGGATTTCGTGTGTATATAAAGGGCATCTCGGCCCTCATTAAGGTATCATCTAATAACCCTAACTCTTCATTAAAACCCTAAACCGATTAATTACTCTCACGCTGGAGGATAATCGTGGGAGACAATCCTACGATAAGCCTAACGGTGTTGTTTGCTCTATTAATGCGCAGGTCTCAAGCATTAAGATCCAGTTGATACGGGAACCGGAGTCCAAACAAGGAACGCCCAACTTTTGTATCAAGAAGTGGCGCCTTCCGTGGGACCACACACTAAGAACTAGAATGACGAAGCACAAAACCAGCGTACTCCGCAGGTGAAGAAAACATATGGTGACCTACAGGGGAAGAAGCAGCAAAGTGATTCAGCCCCTAAGCAGGCCTCTGGAACAACCAGTGCTCCCAGGCACCAAGGATCAGGCTCGGATCTGATCTTTCCGACAGTAGAACTACCCACAGGGACTACACAGGCTACTACGACAACCACTAGCGCGGAAGATCTACAGCGCACTCCTTTCACCACCCCCACCAAACAGTGCCAGAAACAGACCCTACCGAGCCGCCACGTGCGCCTAACCGAGACAAGGGTCCTGATTTGGAAACAGACATCCTCACGCTAGAGGGAGTCGCGCCTGAACTAGCGCCAAAAGATTTCGTGTCTCAAAACTACGAAACCTTGGTTGCCCTTATGCAAGAAGAAGCGAAAAAGAGATCAAGTCAGAGCCTGCAAGCCCGACTCAACTTTGGCCCCGAGTATGAAGCATCTCCACCACGTCACCAAAAGGATAAACGCGAGAAGGATATTCGCCGACTCCTAGTGTTTACTAGGGTCGGCAAGAAAGTCGTGGATGATGAAGCAACTGACTTACAGTACCTGGAGGAGCATGAAGACGATAGATGGAGTACCAATGTCCACGCTAGGCTTGGTAGTCGCAGGGTTCATGATAGACTTGGGCGACAGCGTTCCCTAAGCGAAAGCCCTCCAAGGCTTGGTAGTCGAAGGGTTCATGATAGACTTGGGCGACAGCGCTCCCCAAGCGAAAGCCCTTCAAGCTCGGATTCCGAGGAAAGTCGACGCAACCGCCGCAAAAGAGTAAGCTCGTCCTCAACTGACTCCTCGGACAACGAGGACAAAGAAACAGGACACTGAAAGTCCAAGAGAAGATATCGCGATGAGGAGGACGAAGATATGTCCCGTCCCTGGCGCCGCCAAAAGATTGACGCATTCACTCGGCGCATCAGCGATTTTTCAGAAGATAAGAGAAGGCGCATGCCCGCTAATGTTAAAACTTATGATGGGACGGGTGATCCTGATGACCACCTAAAAATTTTTGAATCAGTCGCCACCATCGAAAATTGGCCACAACCCGTGTGGTGCCACATGTTTAACTCCACATTAGTGGGGAATGCGCGAACCTGGTTTAGTAAGCTGCCACGTAGAAGCATTGATGGGTTTGAAGAGTTGCGAAAGGCGTTTCGCTTGAACTTTACTCAAAGGAAGAAGTGCGCCAAGAACCCTGTCGACCTTACTAGGGTAAAACAACGCCAAGGGGAATCCACAAGCGCTTATGTGGAACGCTATAAGGACGAATGCATACACGTCAAGGCATGCCCCGAAATACTAAAGATCTCAGGCTTTATGAACGGAATCAATAACCCATAACTTATCAAAAGGTTAAACGACAAGGTTTCCCAAACCTTTGATGAACTTATGAAGTGCACAAGGTCCTTTATCCAAGGGGAAGCCACTGTTGCAGATAGCAAAAAAGGCTACTCAAATTATAGGTCACAAGAACAGTCCAGGAGACAAACCAATGACCAGAGTAGCAACCGTAACAAAAGCTACCGCAGCCAGGGGGCGGACGAGATAATGACAAGTACACCTCACTAACAAAGACTCCAAGGGATATATTTGTGACGGAAGGCGCGAACTTCCCGAAACCCCCACCAATGCGTACCCCAGAAGATCGGCGCGTAGGGAACGGGTACTGCGAGTATCATGGACAGAAGGGCCATACCACCAATGAGTGCGTCTAATTGCGCCAACTAATCGATAAGTTAGTAAAAGAAGGCAGATTGGATCATCTAGTTAAGAACATCAAGGATGGGAAAGACAAACAAAAGATCATTAGCAAGAAAGAGGCACCTAAAGACAAGGCTGACACCATCTACATGATACAATCATGGCAACGAAAGACTAGGCAAAAGGTCAGCCAAAAGTTTTCTTATGGGAGTGAGATCTCTTTCCCCACTCTGGCTGCGGACAACGCGGTAGCAGAACCGCTCACCATCGAGATAAATACGGGGGGTCACGATATCCACCGCATGTATGTTGATGGAGGGGCATCCGCAGACATAATGTACGAACATTGTTTCAAAAGGTTGCGACCTGAGATACGAAGTCTGTTAAGCCCGGCCACGACGTCGTTGACTAGCTTTATTGGAGAAAAGATATGGCCCATGAGGCACATACGATTACGCATAGTCGTTGGTAATAAGCAACACTCCACAGCGGCTTGGATGAATTTTCTGGTGATCAGATCTCCTTCGCCATACAATGGCATTATTGGAAGACCAGGAATATCAGCCATGCGCGCGATACCGTCCACAATACATGGGATGCTCAAATTCCCAGTAGAATGAGGCATTGTCACCCTCAATAACACCACTGTACCACTTAGAGAGTGTAACACAATTACATGTGAGATGACACGCACCCCAGAACAGCACGCAGCTAAAGTATCAAACCTGAAGGTCGCAATTCATCCTGATTACCCGGAGCAAGAAGTGTCGATTGGGGGATCGATGTCTGATAAAGGCAGAGCGGCCGTGTGTGCACTCTTGCAAAGGAATTTAGATATCTTCGCATGGGAACCAAAGCACATGACTGGCGTGCCACGATCGATTATAGAACACGAGTTAAAACTCCGACAAGGATACTCCCCAGTACGGCAGAAAAAGTGTGGCCAGGCTCCAGAGCACACAAAAGCTATTCTAGAGGAAGTACACAAGCTTGTGGATGCAGGTATCATGCGAGAGGTCTATTACCATGACTGGCTCTCCAATCCAGTGATGGTGAAAAAAAGCAGGATCCTACATGGATGACCCCTATCATCGAATTCATAAGCAAGGGTATGTTACCCCATGAGCAGAAGGATGCTCGACGGATACGGCGCACAACGCAGAGGTTCCAACTTCGAGATAGTATCCTATATCGACGCTCATTTCTACAACCATGGCTTCGGTGCGTTGGACCTCTTCAGGCAGATTACGTACTCTGAGAGATCCACGCCAGTTCATGCAGTATGCACTCAGGACCACGGTCCGTTGTAGCACGAGCCTTGCGGTCAGGATACTACTAGCCCACTATGCATCGTGATGCGCGGGATATGATAAAGAAATGTAGTGACTGCCAAGTTCATAGACCTATCCCGCGCCAACCACAGTAAACACTAATGCCTATCACTTCGCCATGGCCATTCTATATGTAGGGTATCGATATCGCGGGCCCCTTCCCTATCGCAGCAGGGGGACTGAAGTTTCTTATTGTGGCTATAGATTACTTCACTAAGTGGATTGAGGCAAAAGCAGTGGCAACAATCACAGGCAACCAAGTAAAACAATTTGTTTGGGAGAACATCATATACCGCTTTGGATTACCTGGGGAAATCATTTCAGACAACGGAAAACAATTCTGCGATAACCCGTTCAAAGACTAGTGCGCGCAACTAAATATTACACAACACTTCGCGTCAGTTAAGCACCCACAAACCAATGGTTTGGTTGAGCGCGCGAATCGTAGTCTGGGCAAAGGAATTAAAGGCGCCTTGACAAACACAAAGGAAGATGGGTGGATGAATTGTCGCACGTCTTGTGGGCGCACCGCACGACAAAGTTAGCACTGGAGACACCCCCTTTTCTCTTGTCTATGGGACAGAAGCTGTCATACCAGCTGAAATTGGGATGCCAACTATTCGTATAGCGGAAGTTAATGTCACAACCAATGACGACGAACGTCGAATAGACCTTGATCTATTGGAAGAAAGGCGCGAGCGTGCAGCTATATGTGAGGCAAGAGCTAAGTCAAAAATGAAGGGATACTCCGATGCTAAAGTTGAAGCACCTAATTCAGACCAGGCGATTTAGTATATCACGCTAATGATGCAAGCCACGCAGAAGATACAGGAAAACTTGGACCAAAGTGGGAAGGACCCTATGAAGTCACAGAAGCACTAGGAAAAGGCGCATACAAGCTGCGTGACATGGATGGCCGTGAGCTACAACGCACATGGAATATTTGCAATCTCAAGAGATGCTATGTTTAGGAAAGGCTACGGCCCGTGCACGGACACCTTCGCACTTTAGTAAGTGCTCAATAAATGTCCGTGTATTTACATTTTTTTTATCTAGGCAAATGTTTTTTTTTTTCTTTTTCCAAAAAACTTGCAAGAATTAATCAAATGTCACGGTTTCTAGCTAACTCCGTGACACACTTCACTTTGTTATTTACATATCATTTATATCTCAATATTGTTGTTATATTATCCTTTGCCTACATGGCGTGCATTGATTCGTGTCAATTATAGTATATTTATATTCCAAGGAAATACCGGTTAAAGTAATTCCCGGGTCGTTCTTCCCAACGAAGGCTCAAATGGAAAATTTGAATTATCGGCTTGGGAATCGTGCAGTGTAAGTGAGTGGTAAAAGAGTGATAGAATGAAAATAGCAATCAAGGAATTCAAATATTCATAAACAATGATAAAGCATGCAAAAATTTCAAGCTAATTATGCACCGAAATGAAAATCGTAAAAACGGAAATTCAACCGTAAAATTAAAACGTAACGAATTATGAAAAATGATCCTACGATCTTGGAAATATTTTCTAAAAATTAAAAACTAATAAAAAGAATTTTAAGAAAAAAAAATATTTTTTAGACTTTTTATTTATTTTCTAGAATTAATTTTGTATTTATTGAATTTAAAAGTGAATTAAAAATAAGAAAAATAGAAAAATAAAGTGGAAAATTGAAAATTAAATTCTAAAAATTCTAAAAAATTATAAAAGAAATTATAAAAATATTTTTGTATTTTTCAAGACTTTTTCTGATTTTTTATTTGATTTTTGAATTTAAAATTGATTTAAAAATGATTTTTAACTAAAAGAAATTAAGAAAAATAGTAAATGACTTCAGAAAATTATGAAAAATTACCAGAAATTCTAAAATAATATAAAGAGATTGCAGAAAAATTTTGGAAAAGAAAACTTTAGCAGAAATGCTTAAAAGCTTAAAACTGCTTATGATGAAGTGCTTATTAATAAGCACTTTGACTCTGAGTTGACCAAAACTTTGACCAGTTAACTTTTGACTCAAAATATGCTCAGATGACAAATATATGACCAAGTAAAGCACAAAGTACCACAGATACTCAAAAATAATACCAATAAGCAATGATACTAGCTCTATAAGCTATTCAGTATAAGCACAAGTCCACACAGCAGCTAAGAGACCAAACACAAAGCTTATTCTACTCAAATTAATCTCAAATGACAAGTTATAACACAGGTATAAGCTCAGAACATGACTAACAGGCCTATGATATAAATCCAGAATTAAGCTTCAAGCATTGACTTAAAAGGACAAAATAAGCTGATGAAATAAACTAAATCTGAAAAGCTATTGGTAATTACTACTACTCTACCAACCAGAGATCACAAACCAACTAAGAATGATGAGTTCCAAACACTAATTCCTACTAGAACCAGTCCTTGAAAACAACTGCACACAAGTGATGCAGGGGAAATATATTTCCAAGCAGACAAGTTTTAGCTTAAATTTCAATAAGCTATTGAGCTACAAAACCTGGTTTTCTTTTTGAATTATAATCCCTTACTAACAAACTTTTAAAAACAACTTTCACTTTTGATTTCCAATAAAAAACGAAATCCACAGGTTCTTTCAAAAATCCATACTGACTAAATAATATACACTCTTTTGACTTTTTGTGAAAATTGCAAAGTGGACTTTTATGAAATTAAGCTACTCCTAGATGCTCAGTTATGTCAAATAAAGCTATGCTAATACTAGATTAAACTATATTAATCTAATTTGAAACTACAATTCAAACTAAGATACCTAGCAGCTAATTAGTGAATCAGTTAATGAGTATAAAAGCTAAAGTTGACTTATGAAGTTCTAGTTACCAATTGAATGCACAACTAATACTACTACTAAAATATTAAGGCTATCTATGCAACAAAACTTTACCTACAAACTATTAAACTCAGCAAACTCACTTCAGCCAAACACTCCTAATTAGTGATTATACAAACTGATGCAGTCTGAGATATGCTGATATCAGGTATGCAATAAAAGACTGAAACAAATTTAACTCAATCACAAATCAAACATCACATATCCAAGCTAACAATCAACTCAGTTAATGAATTATGCTGCTCAAATAAAACTATATCAGACCAATGCTATAATCAATATAGAACCACAAGTGAAACAGACATTTATACTATAACAACTAGTAACTCAGATCTATTAAACTAAAATACACCTACAAATATAATTCTAAATTAATCAAACAGTACCACAATATATTCAACTACAGAATTAACACTTATTTCTACACAATAATTTCCTACAATGAAACAGTGATGAACATTAGACAAATGAGCCAAAACTTACAATCACTTTCAGTCCAGCATGAATAGGACTGATTCACTAAGCTTGCCTATCTTTAAGATAGGCGGGTCCTTCCTTGTCTGACCTTACTTATCCACATTACACCATAAGAACACTTGATCAACATTGATGATTCATACTGAGTTAAGACTCAAAACACTCCACTAAAAGCTACTTAGCTTAAATGGAATGTATGAAAGTGGAAATAGCTTTACTGAAAGCTTTACTAGTTAATGTGTAAATATTTTTTTTATTTTTTTTAACATTTTTCTTATTTTTTTATATTTTCCTTTTTATGTAAATGATGAGAGATTGAATGATTATATAGAAATTAAACTAAAAGCAACTGAATAAAAGTTATGTTAAGACAAATTTAGAAACAGAATAAGCAAAAAGGAAATATGAATAAGCTGAGAATTATAAAAATGAACTAAAATACTTTTTATTTAAAATTCAAAAGAAGATTACAGATACTAAACTAGTGACAATGGAATTTTGACAGCATTTTCCTATACTAAAAATTACATACAAATGAGTGAATTTGGACACCTATTTATAGCTGAGTGAAGGGTTTGGGGTCTTCAATGCCAGGTTGGCAATCCGTGCAACTCTGTGCTTGTTGAAATCCAATCTAAGCCCTCTGATCAAATTGTGCTTCTTCAAATCGATTATAGCCCTTGGATGATGAATTAAAACGTGGCTTGTCCAATCCAATTATGCCATCTGTCCAAATGCGCTCACATTCTCTGTCTTGTCAGATCCTTTCTAGAAGCAGAATCCAATGACGCGATTTGACCAATACCCCTCTGCCAAGTGTCCCTCGTAGCAAGTATATCTTCTCTGACATGTGATCTGACACGTGACCAGGCTTCTAAAGGCTTAAATCATCAGCTATCTAAGGTCAATTTAATGGGAATGAGCCAATTGAGCCTAGGCTCAATTTCTAGGGTTCATGGGTGTGATGGTTCTGAGTTGAGAAGAATTTGGGGAAAAATAAAAAGGGCACGTTTGATTTTATTTTCTTTGGTATTTGACTAAGTTTGACCGAAAGATTAAATGGACTCGGGTTTATTTTTTTCATGGTGGGCTTTTGGTATTGATAATTGGACTTGGATTTGTAAAATGGATTTGGACCAAGGCTATTGAAAATTTCAGATTTAGCATTTGTAAAATTACAAGGACCAATAGTGCAAAATTTCCAAACTTCAAGGGTAAAATCTGCTAATCTTCAAAAATCTATTCCAAGGACTAAATTTGCCAAGTCTGAGTATATAGAGGACTGAAAATGATATTGGATTCCTGGCTTTGACTTTTTGACCATCTTCTACTCTCATGCTCGTTTTTCCGGTTTTCGTTTGCTTTTTTCGGCTTTTTATGATTTATCCGTACCTGCATATCACAAACACAAAAACAAACGTTTTCTTGGCAATTATTAGCTCAAATAGTCGTTTTGGTTTTGGTAATTGGCCATAAAATGGTGAGTAAATAAGCACTCACCAAAATCCCCCCGACTAAGGTATTGCCGTGTCCTCACGCAATGTGATCAATTCACGCTCTTGGGATAAATATTTTCAAAATTCTTTTTACTAACTTTGAAAAGTAGCAAGGAAGTTCAAAAGAAGTAGTAAAATCATTTATTCCCGAAAACGCTCCGTTTTCCAAAATTTTCCTTTTATTCCTTATTCCACTTACACTTCCTATTTTTGTACTTTTCTTACTTTATCCTTGTGACGGTTTATTGAACTTTCATTATTTTGCAATAATTATTAGGGTCAACGAGTAGAAACACTTCTATTTAAGAAGCCACCATACGGATAAAAATCGTCATCCTTGATTTTTCACAAGTCCCCAAACTAAGCGTACAAACGAGATCACAGCTTATCTACAAATTAGATGCTAACACTACTCATAACAGTTACTTGTGAAACTTCTTACTCCCATTTCCTAAGTTTTGTATCTCAATATTTTATTTTGTTGAGAAATGAATTGCTTCATATTTTCTCGTTTCGATAATTTTTAAGTCCGATAGTGATACCTAAGTTAAAACGATAAGTAGTTATCCATTTTCTCTTAAGAACCACTGCAATAGAAATTCGGTCCATTTCAAGGAATGAGGGGTACATACAATATCAAGAATATAAGTTGCAGAGTACGATCACGTGCACCTCATGTGACTGATTACTAATCACGTATCACATGCACCTCACGCGCCAACAACTTATTGATACATACATAGCTTTTATTTAACAATACTTCAACTTTCACTTTTTTCATTTTTCACTTTTTTCACTTTTTTCATACTTTTGATACTTTTTTCTTTCTTGACTTTTTTCTCAATACATCAATGGAAGCTTATCGGGTAGCTCCAAAACCACATAGATAATCAACTTTTGATTTTTTTTACTTTTTGCTCTTATTTTTGATGTTCCTTGATATGTACCCAATTTCTAAAGCAAAAATTCTCTTAAGAAAACAAAGAACTAAATATTATTCAAACCTAAATACCACTAATTAACCTAGAACATCTATTATATATTGGTGACGTTTCTGATGGGAGTAAAAAGCCACAAGTACCTCTCATGAGCTCTAAAGAGAACCACTACTCCACGTTTAGCATCTAACTTCTAAATAAACTCTATCATTTCTCGCTCTTCGCAATTTAAGATTCCAAATAACGAAACCCACGAATACTTAGCCGATAATCAGCCACGCATATATAAAGTCAAATACGGAAACTTGCAAATTCTAGAAGAAGAATTCGCATTTTCTAGCTCCTTATGTAAAAGACTAGCGAAAGCTTTTAAGCTGCGCATGTATAAAGTCAAGTACGGGAACTTGCAAATTCTTAAGAAAGAATTCGCATTTTATAGCTCCTGGTGTACAAAACTAGCACAAGCTTATGTGATTATCATTGGTTAAGGGAACAAGCTAGGGCTCAACACGCCCGGTCAAGTCAAAATATTTATTCCTACTCTCATCAGCAAGAAAGTCAACAAGGTGTCAAAACACTTATTCAAACTTTATTATATTTTTGTACAACTTTTTCAACTTTTTCACATCTTTTTGTACTTTTTCATTGCTTTTTCATCAAAATTTTTGAAATTTTTCAATTTTTTCATTTTTTTATTTTTGGTGGAAAAACGGAGTTGCAAGAGTACACGACTTGTGAAAAATGCAAGGTCAAAATCGAATCGAAGATTCACCCTCCCCCCGACTAGAACGAAACATTGTCCTCAATGTTTGCTGGGTTAAGGCAATCCTAACAAAATTCTAGGCCGTTTATTAGTTATGCCAAAGAAAACGTTAGTCGATAAGATTTAACGGATATAGGATTTCCAAATAGCACCGATGAATGAGACTCCAAGTGAAAAGATAACGAGCACGAAAGTCATCATAAATCGCGGACAATCCTGAACAAACATCACAAACAACCACGAAACACAAGAGTAGAAAAGGCACCCCCTCCCCACATTAGGTGTTCGAAAATAGAAAATATAAGAAGATGAATGATAAGCATGGGTTGCCACCCACGAAGCGCTTGTTTTTGTTCACCGAGTCACATGAGCTTGACTCGATCCCCGAATTCAATTGTCCTTGGGGAAAGTTTGGAGATCCGGGACTACCATAGTCGGTACATCCCCTCCAAAGTAATGTTTCAACCTATGACCATTCACCTTAAAATTGGGACCATCTTGTTGAGCTAACTCAATGGTTCCATAAGGGAAAACTTGGGTTATTGTGAATGGTCCAGACCAACGGGTTTTAAGCTTCCCCGAGAATATCTTTAACCGAGAATTGAAAAGTAGCACTTGATCACCAACGTTAAAAACGCGGTCTTTGATCTTGGCATCATGAATTCTTTTTGTTTTCTCTTTGTAAATCAAAGAATTCTCGTAAGCTTGATCACGGAGTTCTACTAACTCATTCAATTGAATTTTTCTGTGATCACCCGCGGTTTTCAAGTCAAAGTTGGCATGTTTTAAGGCCAGTAGGCCTTGTGCTCTAGTTCAATGGGCAAATGACAAGCTCTCCCGTAAACCAGCTTATATGGTGTACACCCAATTGGGGTCTTGTAAGCGGTCCGGAAAGCCCATAATGCATCTTCTAATTTGTCGGCCCAAAAGGCACGATGTTCACCTACGGTCCTTTCAAGTATACGTTTTAAACCACGATTGGAGACCTCAACTTGACCACTCGTTTGTGGATGATAAGCCGTGGAAAGACGATGTGTGACACCATATTTAAGCATAACTTTCGCAAATTGATCATTGCAAAAATGGGTCCCACGATCGCTTATGATGGCTCGAGGTACACCAAATCGGGCGAAGAGACTCTTTAAAAACTTAACAACCACTCGGGCGTCATTAGTGGGGAGCGCCTTCGCTTCAACCCATTTTGATAAGTAATCGACCGCCACGAGGATATACTTGTTACCCCTAGACGACGGGAATGGCCCCATGAAATCGATGCCCCAAACGTCGAAGATCTCACAAACCTGAATCGCATTTTGCGGCATTTCATCTTTTTGAGAGATTTTCCCTTGACGTTGGCATGAATCACATGTTTTCACCAATTCATGGGCATCCCGATATATCGTCGGCCAATAAAAGCCGGAATCGAAAACCTTCTTAGCGGTGAAATTGGCACCATGGTGTCCCCCCGTGGGTCCACTATGACATGCTTTAAGTATTTCAACGGCATCCGTACCGTGAACACACCACCGGATCACTTGATCCGCACCGACTTTGAACAAGTAGGGGTCGTCCCAAAAATAATGTTGTACATCTTTAAAGAATTTCTTCTTTTGCTGGGACGACATCCCTTGTCTAATGAAATTTCCCGCATGGTAATTCGCAAAATCGGCGAACCATGGGGTACTTTGGTCTATTTTGGTCACACTCCCAAGTGTCTCGAGAGGAAAAGCATCATTAATTTCCTTTTTCTCGAGAACACTTTGATGGGGGTTCTCAAGTCTAGAAAGATGGTCGGCAGCAAGGTTCTCAGCTCCTTTCTTGTCTCGAATTTCAACTTTGAATTCTTGAAGGAGGAGAACCCACCGCATTAAACGTGGCTTCGCATCTTGTTTAGCCATTAAGTACTTTAGGGCTGAGTGGTCCGTATACACTATGCATTTTTTAAGTAGCAAATAAGACCTAAATTTCTCAAAAGCATAGACGACCGCCAACATCTCCTTTTCGGTGGTTGTGTAGTGATGTTGGGCGTCATTCATGGTCTTGCTTGCATAGTGTATAGGCTGAAAATACTTGTTCTTACGTTGCCCCAGAACTGCACCAATGGCATAATCGCTAGCATCGCACATTAGCTCGAAGGGCAAGTCCCAGTCGGGGGCAATTAAGACGGGAGCCTCCGTTAACTTCTTTTTAAGAATATTAAATGCTTCGATGCATTCATTTGAGAAGATAAACGGAGCGTCTTTCTCTAAAAGGTGGGTCAGAGGCCGGGCTATTTTGGAAAAGTCTTGAATAAAACGTCGGTAAAAGCCGGCATGACCAAGGAAACTTCGGATTCCTTTGACGGTAGTCGGGTGTGGTAATTTAGCAATAACATCGACTTTTGCCCGATCCACCTCAATCCCAGATTTGGATATCTTATGGCCGAGGACTATTCCCTCTTTAACCATGAAGTGGCACTTTTCCCAATTTAGAACTAAATTAGTGTTTTCACACCGAACTAGCATATTTTCCAAATGGGAAAGGCAAGAGTCGAAAGAATTTCCATAGACGGAGAAATCGTCCATGAACACTTCCATGGTTTTTTCAATCATATCGGAAAAAATGGCCATCATACACCGTTGAAACGTGCCTGGAGCGTTACATAAGCCAAAGGGCATTCTACGATAGGCAAACGTTCCATACGGGCAAGTAAAAGTGGTCTTTTCTTGATCCTGGGGATCAATGGGAATTTGAAAGTACCCAGAAAAGCCATCCAGAAAACAATAGAACTCATTTCCCGCTAAACGTTCAAGCATCTGGTCCATAAAAGGAAGCGGGAAATGGTCTTTACGTGTCGCATCATTCAATTTGCGATAGTCGATACAAACTCTCCATCCGGTCACAAGTCGAGTCGGTATAAGCTCATTATCGTCATTCTTCACAACAGTGATTCCGCCCTTCTTCGGCACACAATGAACCGGGCTAACCCATGAACTATCCGAGATTGGATAAATCATTCCAGCGTCAAGGAGTTTTATAACTTCCTTTTTGATCATTTCGTGGATTTGTGGATTAACCCGTCGTTGTTGCTGAACGGAAGCTTTGTGATTATCCTCGAGAAGAATCTTATGAGTGCAAAATCGAGGGTTGATTCCCTTAATGTCGGATATTTGCCAAGCAATCGCACTTTAATGCTTCCGAAGCACATCTAAGAGTCGTGTCTTCTCCTCATCTTTTAAGTCTTTTGATATTATAACCGGTAATTTTTCATTTTTTTCCAAGTATGCGTATTCGAGATGAGGAGGCAAATCCTTGAGCTCGAGCTCCGGAGGATTCTCAATAGACGGCTTAACTTCTTTTACATCTGCCATTTTTAAGTCAACCGGAGGGGATGAAACAATCGGTTTTTCATTTAACAATTTTTCAATTACTAAAATGTCCCCCTCCGGATTAAAGTTGTTATTATCAAATTCCGGTGAAAATGATTCATTTGCAAGACAAGCATTGATTTCTTCCCAAGCGAGATCACTTCCCTCAAACGGAGTGAGGGAAGGGGAAGAATCGGAGACGATTGGTTCAAAAGAAGGAGTGGGATTGCCACTCGAAGCATTATCGGTAAAACCAAGAAATTCTCGAGCATACTCCTCCGTAAGTTCATCAATAACATCAATACGGTTGATGGAAGAAACATCGTAATCTGAGGAGTATCTCGCGGTTTGATCAAGATTAAAAGTGACGGCTTCGTTTCCAACACGTAAAGTAATCTCCTCGTCATAAACATCAATCAAAGCACGACCGGTCCTTAGGAAACCTCTCCCGAGAATGAGAGGAACCCGTGGATCGGCATCGAAATCAACAACCACAAAATCCGCAGGGAAATGAAATTTCCCAACATTGACAAAAATATCCTCAGCTATGCCAATTGGACGAGACGTTGATCGGTCGGCAAGCTCGAGGGTCATAAGCGTCGGTGTCAAGTTAGGAAGGGACAACTTTTTCCAAATCGACATCGGCATAAGGTTAATACTAGCACCAAGATCGGCCAAGGCGAAGCATTGAACCATACCCGGAAAATTACATGGTATAAGAAACTTGCTAGGGTCTTCAAGCTTTTCGGGTAGCTTTTTAAGAAGAACCGCTGAACAATTCTCGTTCATTTGAGTCCGTGACATTTCAAAAAGCTTTTCTTTATTATTTAAAAGACCTTTTAGCATTGAGGCAAATTTGGGCATCAAAAGTATAGCATCCGCGAGACTTATATCAAAATGTAATTCTTGAAAAATCTGATAAAACTTCTCCATTTGGTTTTTATCCTTCTCGCGGTGCTTTTGTTCATTAAGGCGTGATGGATATGGCAACTTTGTTTTGACGGGTGTTTCATTTTCATTATCATTAGCGACCTTTTCTTTTCCTTTAGACGTTGGGACCACCGGAGGTTGGATGTTCTCGGTCCTTCCATTATTACTAGGAATTTCCGTATCCGGTTTCGCCTCGGGTTCACGGGCGACTACCTTGGGAGGTAGAGAAGAAGAGGTAGTCGGAGCCGTAGGTCCATCGTAAGTAACACCACTCCTCGTAATGATCGCTTTAGCATCGCCCCTCGGGTTAGCGATCGTGTTGCTAGGCAACGTTCCAGAGCCCGAGGGTCGATCATTTAAACGCTTGTTGATATCATTAATTTGAGTTGCAAACATTTTCGTTGTTTCCTCTTGTTTAGCAATTAAGGCTTGTTGTCCTTGAAGCAATTGTTTAATCAACTCTTCCGTGGGCGACGGATTTGGAATAGCAGCTTGATTTTGATGATTAAAACTTTGCCCACGGTTTTGAAAATTGCCATTATTCTGATTTCCATGATTATTATTCTGAAAATTCCCATTGTTTTGAAAATTATTCCCTTGAGGCGGGCCTTGATGAAAATTTCCCCGGTTTTGATTTTGAAAATTCTGATTTTGTCCTTGAAAACCATTATTTCCACGGTTGTGATTTTGAGTGTTATTGAATTGATGATTACGGTTTTGCACATTGTTATTCTGATTCACTGGATTAGGTTGATTAAACCCGGGTGGTCCTTGAAAATGGCTCGAACGATAGCTGAGGAGATTACGGTCTCCTTGAAGAGGTGGGTAACCGTTGCCACCCATATTTGCAGCATACACATTCTCTTGAGCAAAAGAGCCGGTTGTCGGACATTCATAATACGGGTGTGGACCACCACAAGTTTCACAAACAACATTGACCACATTAACTTGTGTTTCTTTGACTTGATTCGGCATCATTTGGTACATTCTTAGCATAGCCGTCGACAAATCGTCAATTTTCTTACTCAAGACGGCTAGCTCGGGATTAGAAGAAGAATTAAGAGTCGCAGTCGATCTTATTGGCTCATTCCTCTCGGCTGAGGAATCCCAATAGTTGTAATGGGCCGTCATATTCTCAATTAGCTCGTAACAATCCTTAGGACGACGTTTCATAAAAGTACCACCAGCTGCAGCATTGATCGTGTCCCTATGTCGTAAAGTCAATCCATTATAAAACGTATCAATTATCGTGACGAGAAGCATATTATGATTCGGACAACGATCAATGGCAAGCTTGTAACGCTCCCAAGCCTCAAACAAAGACTCATCGGGGAGTTGTCGAAAATTGCTAATATAATTCCTCAATTTCGTCACCATCGATGGTGGAAAATACTTCGCCAGGAACTTGGAAACCATTTCATTGAAAGTATGAATCGAGTTCCTGGGAAGACGATCAAACCACGCGGTGGCATGATGCGTAAGAGAATAGGGGAAGAGAGAGAGACGGAGGGCGTCATCGGAGACCCCATTTTGTTTCATATTTTGGGTGACGGTTAAAAACTTATCGAGATGCTTATTTGCATCGTCACCCAGTAATCCGTGAAATTGGCACGAATTTTGGACTTGTTGTATCATGTGGTGCTTAAGTCCAAAATCCGTAGCCTCAATATTTAGAGGGGCAATCGGGCCACCTCTACCATGCATCGTGGGTTGGCACAGCTCCTCCAACGTTCGGAGATCGGGAGCCGGCATGTGTTGGTTTACATCACCACCCACCGGAGGGTGTTGATCATTCATATCCATTTCCTCAACGTTAAGGAAATGGACACGGTGTGTGTGTTGTATTACCCTTTCGGGATTTGATAATGGTGATATAAGACTCTCAAAAGAAGAGCGGGTGTGCATACACCAAAAGCAAAATTAAAAAGAAAAATAAAAAGAAAAAGGAAAATCTTTTTGTTTTTTATATTTTTCACAAAACTTTTTATTTCTTTTGTTTTTCTTTTCTTAAAGCGTAATATTAATCGAAAACCGTTTCTTTCAAAACCACTCGCGACGGGACGGGAGAGAAGAATGGATCTCTTTTCAGCTAGCAATTTAATGTCTTAGCTTCCGTATTTCCCGCTTATTCGGTTGTAGTAATTGAAATAGTCCGATAAACAACTAAATTACGTTTTCGTTATATTGCGAGACTTATTTGGTTTACAACGCCCTTTCTTTCGATCGAGTCGAGGCTGTAACTTTCATTATTTTTTTGGTATTTTTGAAAACACTTTAGTAAAAGTGTTTTTGATTTTTCAATTTTTATAGAAATATATATACAAAGTAGAAGAAGGCTTATCAAAACACGATTTTCCAAAACAATGATTCAAAAATTCACTTTAAGCCTTCCCCGGCAGCGGCGCCAAAAATTGATTCGTGTCAATTATAGTATATTTATATTCCAAGGAAATACCGGTTAAAGTAATTCCCGGGTCGTTCTTCCCAACGAAGGCTCAAATGGAAAATTTGAATTATCGGCTTGGGAATCGTGCAGTGTAAGTGAGTGGTAAAAGAGTGATAGAATGAAAATAGCAATCAAGGAATTCAAATATTCACAAACAATGATAAAGCATGCAAAAATTTCAAGCTAATTATGCACCGAAATGAAAATCGTAAAAACGGAAATTCAACCGTAAAATTAAAACGTAACGAATTATGAAAAATGATCCTACGATCTTGGAAATATTTTCTAAAAATTAAAAACTAATAAAAAGAATTTTAAGAAAAAGAAAAATATTTTTTAGACTTTTTATTTATTTTCTAGAATTAATTTTGTATTTATTGAATTTAAAAGTGAATTAAAAATAAGAAAAATAGAAAAATAAAGTGGAAAATTGAAAATTAAATTCTAAAAATTCTAAAAATTCTAAAAAATTATAAAAGAAATTATAAAAATATTTTTGTATTTTTCAAGACTTTTTCTGATTTTTTATTTGATTTTTGAATTTAAAATTGATTTAAAATGATTTTTAACTAAAAGAAATTAAGAAAAATAGTAAATGACTTCAGAAAATTATGAAAAATTACCAGAAATTCTAAAATAATATAAAGAGATTGCAGAAAAATTTTGGAAAAGAAAACTTAAGCAGAAATGCTTAAAAGCTTAAAACTGCTTATGATGAAGTGCTTATTAATAAGCACTTTGACTCTGAGTTGACCAAAACTTTGACCAGTTAACTTTTGACTCAAAATATGCTCAGATGACAAATATATGACCAAGTAAAGCACAAAGTACCACAGATACTCAAAAATAATACCAATAAGCAATGATACTAGCTCTATAAGCTATTCAGTATAAGCACAAGTCCACACAGCAGCTAAGAGACCAAACACAAAGCTTATTCTACTCAAATTAATCTCAAATGACAAGTTATAACACAGGTATAAGCTCAGAACATGACTAACAGGCCTATGATATAAATCCAGAATTAAGCTTCAAGCATTGACTTAAAAGGACAAAATAAGCTGATGAAATAAACTAAATCTGAAAAGCTATTGGTAATTACTACTACTCTACCAACCAGAGATCACAAATCAACTAAGAATGATGAGTTCCAAACACTAATTCCTACTAGAACCAGTCCTTGAAAACAACTGCACACAAGTGATGCAGGGGAAATATATTTCCAAGCAGACAAGTTTTAGCTTAAATTTCAATAAGCTATTGAGCTACAAAACCTGGTTTTCTTTTTGAATTATAATCCCTTACTAACAAACTTTTAAAAACAACTTTCACTTTTGATTTCCAATAAAAAATGAAATCCACAGGTTCTTTCAAAAATCCATACTGACTAAATAATATACACTCTTTTGACTTTTTGTGAAAATTGCAAAGTGGACTTTTATGAAATTAAGCTACTCCTAGATGCTCAGTTATGTCAAATAAAGCTATGCTAATACTAGATTACACTATATTAATCTAATTTGAAACTACAATTCAAACTAAGATACCTAGCAGCTAATTAGTGAATCAGTTAATGAGTATAAAAGCTAAAGTTGACTTATGAAGTTCTAGTTACCAATTGAATGCACAACTAATACTACTACTAAAATATTAAGGCTATCTATGCAACAAAACTTTACCTACAAACTATTAAACTCAGCAAACTCACTTCAGCCAAACACTCCTAATTAGTGATTATACAAACTGATGCAGTCTGAGATATGCTGATATCAGGTATGCAATAGAAGACTGAAACAAATTTAACTCAATCACAAATCAAACATCACATATCCAAGCTAACAATTAACTCAGTTAATGAATTATGCTGCTCAAATAAAACTATATCAGACCAATGCTATAATCAATATAGAACCACAAGTGAAACAGACATTTATACTATAACAACTAGTAACTCAGATCTATTAAACTAAAATACACCTACAAATATAATTCTAAATTAATCAAACAGTACCACAATAATATTCAACTACAGAATTAACACTTATTTCTACACAATAATTTCCTACAATGAAACAGTGATGAACATTAGACAAATGAGCCAAAACTTACAATCACTTTCAGTCCAGCATGAATAGGATTGATTCACTAAGCTTGCCTATCTTTAAGATAGGCAGGTCCTTCCTTGTCTGACCTTACTTATCCACATTACACCATAAGAACACTTGATCAACATTGATGATTCATACTGAGTTAAGACTCAAAACACTCCACTAAAAGCTACTTAGCTTAAATGGAATGTATGAAAGTGGAAATAGCTTTACTAGTTAATGTGTAAATATTTTTTTTTTATTTTTTTAACATTTTTCTTATTTTTTTATATTTTCCTTTTTATGTAAATGATGAGAGATTGAATGATTATATAGAAATTAAACTAAAAGCAACTGAATAAAAGCTATGTTAAGACAAATTTAGAAACAGAATAAGCAAAAAGGAAATATGAATAAGCTGAGAATTATAAAAATGAACTAAAATACTTTTTATTTAAAATTCAAAAGAAGATTACAGATACTAAACTAGTGACAATGGAATTTTGACAGCATTTTCCTATACTAAAAATTACATACAAATGAGTGAATTTGGACACCTATTTATAGCTGAGTGAAGGGTTTGGGGTCTTCAATGCCAGGTTGGCAATCCGTGCAACTCTGTGCTTGTTGAAATCCAATCTAAGCCCTCTGATCAAATTGTGCTTCTTCAAATCGATTATAGCCCTTGGATGATGAATTAAAACGTGGCTTGTCCAATCCAATTATGCCATCTGTCCAAATGCGCTCACATTCTCTGTCTTGTCAGATCCTTTCTAGAAGCAGAATCCAATGACGCGATTTGACCAATACCCCTCTGCCAAGTGTCCCTCGTAGCAAGTATATCTTCTCTGACATGTGATCTGACACGTGACCAGGCTTCTAAAGGCTTAAATCATCAGCTATCTAAGGTCAATTTAATGGGAATGAGCCAATTGAGCCTAGGCTCAATTTCTAGGGTTCATGGGTGTGATGGTTCTGAGTTGAGAAGAATTTGGGGAAAAATAAAAAGGGCACGTTTGATTTTATTTTCTTTGGTATTTGACTAAGTTTGACCGAAAGATTAAATGGACTCGGGTTTATTTTTTTCATGGTGGGCTTTTGGTATTGATAATTGGACTTGGATTTGTAAAATGGATTTGGACCAAGGCTATTGAAAATTTCAGATTTAGCATTTGTAAAATTACAAGGACCAATAGTGCAAAATTTCCAAACTTCAAGGGTAAAATCTGCCAATCTTCAAAAATCTATTCCAAGGACTAAATTTGCCAAGTCTGAGTATATAGAGGACTGAAAATGATATTGGATTCCTGGCTTTGACTTTTTGACCATCTTCTACTCTCATGCTCGTTTTTCCGGTTTTCGTTTGCTTTTTTCGGCTTTTTATGATTTATCCGTACCTGCATATCACAAACACAAAAACAAACGTTTTCTTGGCAATTATTAGCTCAAATAGTCGTTTTGGTTTTGGTAATTGGCCATAAAATGGTGAGTAAATAAGCACTCACCAAAATCCCCCCGACTAAGGTATTGCCGTGTCCTCACGCAATGTGATCAATTCACGCTCTTGGGATAAATATTTTCAAAATTCTTTTTACTAACTTTGAAAAGTAGCAAGGAAGTTCAAAAGAAGTAGTAAAATCATTTATTCCCGAAAACGCTCCGTTTTCCAAAATTTTCCTTTTATTCCTTATTCCACTTACACTTCCTATTTTTGTACTTTTCTTACTTTATCCTTGTGACGGTTTATTGAACTTTCATTATTTTGCAATAATTATTAGGGTCAACGAGTAGAAACACTTCTATTTAAGAAGCCACCATACGGATAAAAATCGTCATCCTTGATTTTTCACAAGTCCCCAAACTAAGCGTACAAACGAGATCACAGCTTATCTACAAATTAGATGCTAACACTACTCATAACAGTTACTTGTGAAACTTCTTACTCCCATTTTCTAAGTTTTGTATCTCAATATTTTATTTTGTTGAGAAATGAATTGCTTCATATGTTCTCGTTTCGATAATTTTTAAGTCCGATAGTGATACCTAAGTTAAAACGATAAGTAGTTATCCATTTTCTCTTAAGAACCACTGCAATAGAAATTCGGTCCATTTCAAGGAATGAGGGGTACATACAATATCAAGAATATAAGTTGCGGAGTACGATCACGTGCACCTCATGTGACTGATTACTAATCACGTATCACATGCACCTCACGCGCCAACAACTTATTGATACATACATAGCTCTTATTTAACAATACTTCAACTTTCACTTTTTTCATTTTTCACTTTTTTCACTTTTTTCATACTTTTGATACTTTTTTCTTTCTTGACTTTTTTCTCAATACATCAATGGAAGCTTATCGGGTAGCTCCAAAACCACATAGATAATCAACTTTTGATTTTTTTACTTTTTGCTCTTATTTTTGATGTTCCTTGATATGTACCCAATTTCTAAAGCAAAAATTCTCTTAAGAAAACAAAGAACTAAATATTATTCAAACCTAAATACCACTAATTAACCTAGAACATCTATTATATATTGGTGACGTTTCTGATGGGAGTAAAAAGCCACAAGTACCTCTCATGAGCTCTAAAGAGAACCACTACTCCACGTTTAGCATCTAACTTCTAAATAAACTCTATCATTTCTCGCTCTTCGCAATTTAAGATTCCAAATAATGAAACCCACGAATACTTAGCCGATAATCAGCCACGCATATATAAACTCAAATACGGAAACTTGCAAATTCTAGAAGAAGAATTCGCATTTTCTAGCTCCTTATGTAAAAGACTAGCGAAAGCTTTTAAGCTGCGCATGTATAAAGTCAAGTACGGGAACTTGCAAATTCTTAAGAAAGAATTCACATTTTATAGCTCCTGGTGTACAAAACTAGCACAAGCTTATGTGATTATCATTGGTTAAGGGAACAAGCTAGGGCTCAACACGCCCGGTCAAGTCAAAATATTTATTCCTACTCTCGTCAGCAAGAAAGTCAACAAGGTGTCAAAACACTTATTCAAACTTTATTATATTTTTGTACAACTTTTTCAACTTTTTCACATCTTTTTGTACTTTTTCATTGCTTTTTCATCAAGATTTTTGAAATTTTTCAATTTTTTCATTTTTTTATTTTTGGTGGAAAAACGGAGTTGCAAGAGTACACGACTTGTGAAAAATGCAAGGTCAAAATCGAATCGAAGATTCACCCTCCCCCCGACTAGAACGAAACATTGTCCTCAATGTTTGCTGGGTTAAGGCAATCCTAACAAAATTCTAGGCCGTTTATTAGTTATGCCAAAGAAAACGTTAGTCGATAAGATTTAACGGATATAGGATTTCCAAATAGCACCGATGAATGAGACTCCAAGTGAAAAGATAACGAGCACGAAAGTCATCATAAATCGCGGACAATCCTGAACAAACATCACAAACAACCACGAAACACAAGAGTAGAAAAGGCACCCCCTCCCAACATTAGGTGTTAGAAAATAGAAAATATAAGAAGATGAATGATAAGCATGGGTTGCCACCCACGAAGCGCTTGTTTTTGTTCACCGAGTCACATGAGCTTGACTCGATCCCCGAATTCAATTGTCCTTGGGGAAAGTTTGGAGATCCGGGACTACCATAGTTGGTACATCCCCTCCAAAGTAATGTTTCAACCTATGACCATTCACCTTAAAATTGGGACCATCTTGTTGAGCTAACTCAATGGTTCCATAAGGGAAAACTTGGGTTATTGTGAATGGTCCAGACCAACGGGTTTTAAGCTTCCCCGAGAATATCTTTAACCGAGAATTGAAAAGTAGCACTTGATCACCAACGTTAAAAACGCGGTCTTTGATCTTGGCATCATGAATTCTTTTTGTTTTCTCTTTGTAAATCAAAGAATTCTCGTAAGCTTGATCACGGAGTTCTACTAACTCATTCAATTGAATTTTTCTGTGATCACCCGCGATTTTCAAGTCAAAGTTGGCATGTTTTAAGGCCCAGTAGGCCTTGTGCTCTAGTTCAATGGGCAAATGACAAGCTTTCCCGTAAACCAGCTTATATGGTGTACACCCAATTGGGGTCTTGTAAGCGGTCCGGAAAGCCCATAATGCATCTTCTAATTTTTCGGCCCAAGAGGCACGATGTTCACCTACGGTCCTTTCAAGTATACGTTTTAAACCACGATTGGAGACCTCAACTTGACCACTCGTTTGTGGATGATAAGCCATGGAAAGACGATGTGTGACACCATATTTAAGCATAACTTTCGCAAATTGATCATTGCAAAAATGGGTCCCACGATCGCTTATGATGGCTCGAGGTGCACCAAATCGGGCAAAGAGACTCTTTAAAAACTTAACAACCACTCGGGCGTCATTAGTGGGGAGCGCCTTCGCTTCAACCCATTTTGATAAGTAATCGACGGCCACGAGGATATACTTGTTACCCCTAGACGATGGGAATGGCCCCATGAAATCGATGCCCCAAACGTCGAAGATCTCATAAACCTGAATCGCATTTTGCGGCATTTCATCTTTTTGAGAGATTTTCCCTTGACGTTGGCATGAATCACATGTTTTCACCAATTCATGGGCATCCCGATATATCGTCGGCCAATAAAAGCCGGAATCGAAAACCTTCTTAGCGGTGAAATTGGCACCATGGTGTCCCCCCGTGGGTCCACTATGACATGCTTTAAGTATTTCAACGGCATCCGTACCGTGAACACACCACCGGATCACTTGATCCGCACAGACTTTGAACAAGTAGGGGTCGTCCCAAAAATAATGTTGTACATCTTTAAAGAATTTCTTCTTTTGCTGGGACGACATCCCTTGTCTAATGAAATTCCCCGCATGGTAATTCGCAAAATCGGCGAACCATGGGGTACTTTGGTCTATTTTGGTCACACTCCTAAGTGTCTCGAGAGGAAAAGCATCATTAATTTCCTTTTTCTCGAGAACACTTTGATGGGGGTTCTCAAGTCTAGAAAGATGGTCGGCAGCAAGGTTCTCAGCTCCTTTCTTGTCTCGAATTTCAACTTTGAATTCCTGAAGGAGGAGAACCCACCGCATTAAACGTGGCTTCGCATCTTGTTTAGCCATTAAGTACTTTAGGGCTGAGTGGTCCGTATACACTATGCATTTTTTAAGTAGCAAATAAGACCTAAATTTCTCAAAAGCATAGACGACCGCCAACATCTCCTTTTCGGTGGTTGTGTAGTGATGTTGGGCGTCATTCATGGTCTTGCTTGCATAGTGTATAGGCTGAAAATACTTGTTCTTACGTTGCCCCAGAACTGCACCAATGGCATAATCGCTAGCATCGCACATTAGCTCGAAGGGCAAGTCCCAGTCGGGGGCAATTAAGACGGGAGCCTCCGTTAACTTCTTTTTAAGAATATTAAATGTTTCGATGCATTCATTTGAGAAGATAAACGGAGCGTCTTTCTCTAAAAGGTGGGTCAGAGGCCGGGCTATTTTGGAAAAGTCTTGAATAAAACGTCGGTAAAAGCCGGCATGACCAAGGAAACTTCGGATTCCTTTGACGGTAGTCGGGTGTGGTAATTTAGCAATAACATCGACTTTTGCCCGATCCACCTCAATCCCAGATTTGGATATCTTATGGCCGAGGACTATTCCCTCTTTAACCATGAAGTGGCACTTTTCCCAATTTAGAACTAAATTAGTGTTTTCACACCGAACTAGCATATTTTCCAAATGGGAAAGGCAAGAGTCGAAAGAATTTCCATAGACGGAGAAATCGTCCATGAACACTTCCATGGTTTTTTCAATCATATCGGAAAAAATGGCCATCATACACCGTTGAAACGTGCCTGGAGCGTTACATAAGCCAAAGGGCATTCTACGATAGGCAAACGTTCCATACGGGCAAGTAAAAGTGGTCTTTTCTTGATCCTGGGGATCAATGGGAATTTGAAAGTACCCAGAAAAGCCATCCAGAAAACAATAGAACTCATTTCCCGCTAAACGTTCAAGCATCTGGTCCATAAAAGGAAGCGGGAAATGGTCTTTACGTGTCGCATCATTCAATTTGCGATAGTCGATACAAACTCTCCATCCGGTCACAAGTCGAGTCGGTATAAGCTCATTATCGTCATTCTTCACAACAGTGATTCCGCCCTTCTTCGGCACACAATGAACCGGGCTAACCCATGAACTATCCGAGATTGGATAAATCATTCCAGCGTCAAGGTGTTTTATAACTTCCTTTTTGATCACTTCGTGGATTTGTGGATTAACCCGTCGTTGTTGCTGAACGGAAGCTTTGTGATTATCCTCGAGAAGAATCTTATGAGTGCAAAATCGAGGGTTGATTCCCTTAATGTCGGATATTTGCCAAGCAATCGCACTTTAATGCTTCCGAAGCACATCTAAGAGTCGTGTCTTCTCCTCATCTTTTAAGTCTTTTGATATTATAACCGGTAATTTTTCATTTTTTTCCAAGTATGCGTATTCGAGATGAGGAGGCAAATCCTTGAGCTCGAGCTCCGGAGGATTCTCAATAGACGGCTTAACTTCTTTTACATCTGCCATTTTTAAGTCAACCGGAGGGGATGAAACAATCGGTTTTTCATTTAACAATTTTTCAATTACTAAAATGTCCCCCTCCGGATTAAAGTTGTTATTATCAAATTCCGGTGAAAATGATTCATTTGCAAGACAAGCATTGATTTCTTCCCAAGCGAGATCACTTCCCTCAAACGGAGTGAGGGAAGGGGAAGAATCGGAGACGATTGGTTCAAAAGAAGGAGTGGGATTGCCACTCGAAGCATTATCGGTAAAACCAAGAAATTCTCGAGCATACTCCTCCGTAAGTTCATCAATAACATCAATACGGTTGATGGAAGAAACATCGTAATCTGAGGAGTATCTCGCGGTTTGATCAAGATTAAAAGTGACGGCTTCGTTTCCAACACGTAAAGTAATCTCCTCGTCATAAACATCAATCAAAGCACGACCGGTCCTTAGGAAACCTCTCCCGAGAATGAGAGGAACCCGTGGATCGGCATCGAAATCAACAACCACAAAATCCGCAGGGAAATGAAATTTCCCAACATTGACAAAAATATCCTCAGCTATGCCAATTGGACGAGACGTTGATCGGTCGGCAAGCTCGAGGGTCATAAGCGTCGGTGTCAAGTTAGGAAGGGACAACTTTTTCCAAATCGACATCGGCATAAGGTTAATACTAGCACCAAGATCGGCCAAGGCGAAGCATTGAACCATACCCGGAAAATTACATGGTATAAGAAACTTGCCAGGGTCTTCAAGCTTTTCGGGTAGCTTTTTAAGAAGAACCGCTGAACAATTCTCGCTCATTTGAGTCCGTGACATTTCAAAAAGCTTTTCTTTATTATTTAAAAGACCTTTTAGCATTGAGGCAAATTTGGGCATCAAAAGTATAGCATCCGCGAGACTTATATCAAAATGTAATTCTTGAAAAATCTGATAAAACTTCTCCATTTGGTTTTTATCCTTCTCGCGGTGCTTTTGTTCATTAAGGCGTGATGGATATGGCAACTTTGTTTTGACGGGTGTTTCATTTTCATTATCATTAGCGACCTTTTCTTTTCCTTTAGACGTTGGGACCACCGGAGGTTGGATGTTCTCGGTCCTTCCATTATTACTAGGAATTTCCGTATCCGGTTTCGCCTCGGGTTCACGGGCGACTACCTTGGGAGGTAGAGAAGAAGAGGTAGTCGGAGCCGTAGGTCCATCGTAAGTAACACCACTCCTCGTAATGATCGCTTTAGCATCGCCCCTCGGGTTAGCGATCGTGTTGCTAGGCAACGTTCCAGAGCCCGAGGGTCGATCATTTAAACGCTTGTTGATATCATTAATTTGAGTTGCAAACATTTTCGTTGTTTCCTCTTGTTTAGCAATTAAGGCTTGTTGTCCTTGAAGCAATTGTTTAATCAACTCTTCCGTGGGCGACGGATTTGGAATAACAGCTTGATTTTGATGATTAAAACTTTGCCCACGGTTTTGAAAATTGCCATTATTCTGATTTCCATGATTATTATTCTGAAAATTCCCATTGTTTTGAAAATTATTCCCTTGAGGCGGGCCTTGATGAAAATTTCCCCGGTTTTGATTTTGAAAATTCTGATTTTGTCCTTGAAAACCATTATTTCCACGGTTGTGATTTTGAGTGTTATTGAATTGATGATTACGGTTTTGCACATTGTTATTCTGATTCACTGGATTAGGTTGATTAAACCCGGGTGGTCCTTGAAAATGGCTCGAACGGTAGCTGAGGAGATTACGGTCTCCTTGAAGAGGTGGGTAACCGTTGCCACCCATATTTGCAGCATACACATTCTCTTGAGCAAAAGAGCCGGTTGTCGGACATTCATAATACGGGTGTGGACCACCACAAGTTTCACAAACAACATTGACCACATTAACTTGTGTTTCTTTGACTTGATTCGGCATCATTTGGTACATTCTTAGCATAGCCGTCGACAAATCGTCAATTTTCTTACTCAAGACGGCTAGCTCGGGATTAGAAGAAGAATTAAGAGTCGCAGTCGATCTTATTGGCTCATTCCTCTCGGCTGAGGAATCCCAATAGTTGTAATGGGCCGTCATATTCTCAATTAGCTCGTAACAATCCTCAGGACGACGTTTCATAAAAGTACCACCAGCTGCAGCATTGATCGTGTCCCTATGTCGTAAAGTCAATCCATTATAAAACGTATCAATTATCGTGACGAGAAGCATATTATGATTCGGACAACGATCAATGGCAAGCTTGTAACGGTCCCAAGCCTCAAACAAAGACTCATCGGGGAGTTGTCGAAAATTGCTAATATCATTCCTCAATTTCGTCACCATCGATGGTGGAAAATACTTCGCCAGGAACTTGGAAACCATTTCATTGAAAGTATGAATCGAGTTCCTGGGAAGACGATCAAACCACGCGGTGGCATGATGCATAAGAGAATAGGGGAAGAGAGAGAGACGGAGGGCGTCATCAGAGACCCCATTTTGTTTCATATTTTGGGTGACGGTTAAAAACTTATCGAGATGCTTATTTGCATCGTCACCCGGTAATCCGTGAAATTGGCACGAATTTTGGACTTGTTGTATCATGTGGTGCTTAAGTCCAAAATCCGTAGCCTCAATATTTAGAGGGGCAATCGGGCCACCTCTACCATGCATCGTGGGTTGGCACAGCTCCTCCATCGTTCGGAGATCGGGAGCCGGCATGTGTTGGTTTACATCACCACCCACCGGAGGGTGTTGATCATTCATATCCATTTCCTCAACGTTAAGGAAATGGACACGGTGTGTGTGTCGTATTACCCTTTCGGGATTTGATAACGGTGATATAAGACTCTCAAAAGAAGAGCGGGTGTGCATACACCAAAAGCAAAATTAAAAAGAAAAATAAAAAGAAAAAGGAAAATCTTTTTGTTTTTTATATTTTTCACAAAACTTTTTATTTCTTTTGTTTTTCTTTTCTTAAAGCGTAATATTAATCGAAAACCGTTTCTTTCAAAACCACTCGCGACGGGACGGGAGAGAAGAATGGATCTCTCTTCAGCTAGCAATTTAATGTCTTAGCTTCCGTATTTCCCGCTTATTCGGTTGTAGTAATTGAAATAGTCCGATAAACAACTAAATTACGTTTTCGTTATATTGCGAGACTTATTTGGTTTACAACGCCCTTTCTTTCGATCGAGTCGAGGCTGTAACTTTCATTATTTTTTTGGTATTTTTGAAAACACTTTAGTAAAAGTGTTTTTGATTTTTCAATTTTTATAGAAATATATATACAAAGTAGAAGAAGGCTTATCAAAACACGATTTTCCAAAACAATGATTCAAAAATTCACTTTAAGCCTTCCCCGGCAGCGGCGCCAAAAATTGATTCGTGTCAATTATAGTATATTTATATTCCAAGGAAATACCGGTTAAAGTAATTCCCGGGTCGTTCTTCCCAACGAAGGCTCAAATGGAAAATTTGAATTATCGGCTTGGGAATCGTGCAGTGTAAGTGAGTGGTAAAAGAGTGATAGAATGAAAATAGCAATCAAGGAATTCAAATATTCACAAACAATGATAAAGCATGCAAAATTTTCAAGCTAATTATGCACCGAAATGAAAATCGTAAAAACGGAAATTCAACCGTAAAATTAAAACGTAACGAATTATGAAAAATGATCCTACGATCTTGGAAATATTTTCTAAAAATTAAAAACTAATAAAAAGAATTTTAAGAAAAAGAAAAATATTTTTTAGACTTTTTATTTATTTTCTAGAATTAATTTTGTATTTATTGAATTTAAAAGTGAATTAAAAATAAGAAAAATAGAAAAATAAAGTGGAAAATTGAAAATTAAATTCTAAAAATTCTAAAAAATTATAAAAGAAATTATAAAAATATTTTTGTATTTTTCAAGACTTTTTCTGATTTTTTATTTGATTTTTGAATTTAAAATTGATTTAAAAATGATTTTTAACTAAAAGAAATTAAGAAAAATAGTAAATGACTTCAGAAAATTATGAAAAATTACCAGAAATTCTAAAATAATATAAAGAGATTGCAGAAAAATTTTGGAAAAGAAAACTTAAGCAGAAATGCTTAAAAGCTTAAAACTGCTTATGATGAAGTGCTTATTAATAAGCACTTTGACTCTGAGTTGACCAAAACTTTGACCAGTTAACTTTTGACTCAAAATATGCTCAGATGACAAATATATGACCAAGTAAAGCACAAAGTACCACAGATACTCAAAAATAATACCAATAAGCAATGATACTAGCTCTATAAGCTATTCAGTATAAGCACAAGTCCACACAGCAGCTAAGAGACCAAACACAAAGCTTATTCTACTCAAATTAATCTCAAATGACAAGTTATAACACAGGTATAAGCTCAGAACATGACTAACAGGCCTATGATATAAATCCAGAATTAAGCTTCAAGCATTGACTTAAAAGGACAAAATAAGCTGATGAAATAAACTAAATCTGAAAAGCTATTGGTAATTACTACTACTCTACCAACCAGAGATCACAAATCAACTAAGAATGATGAGTTCCAAACACTAATTCCTACTAGAACCAGTCCTTGAAAACAACTGCACACAAGTGATGCAGGGGAAATATATTTCCAAGCAGACAAGTTTTAGCTTAAATTTCAATAAGCTATTGAGCTACAAAACCAGGTTTTCTTTTTGAATTATAATCCCTTACTAACAAACTTTTAAAAACAACTTTCACTTTTGATTTCCAATAAAAAATGAAATCCACAGGTTCTTTCAAAAATCCATACTGACTAAATAATATACACTCTTTTGACTTTTTGTGAAAATTGCAAAGTGGACTTTTATGAAATTAAGCTACTCCTAGATGCTCAGTTATGTCAAATAAAGCTATGCTAATACTAGATTAAACTATATTAATCTAATTTGAAACTACAATTCAAACTAAGATACCTAGCAGCTAATTAGTGAATCAGTTAATGAGTATAAAAGCTAAAGTTGACTTATGAAGTTCTAGTTACCAATTGAATGCACAACTAATACTACTACTAAAATATTAAGGCTATCTATGCAACAAAACTTTACCTACAAACTATTAAACTCAGCAAACTCACTTCAGCCAAACACTCCTAATTAGTGATTATACAAACTGATGCAGTCTGAGATATGCTGATATCAGGTATGCAATAGAAGACTGAAACAAATTTAACTCAATCACAAATCAAACATCACATATCCAAGCTAACAATTAACTCAGTTAATGAATTATGCTGCTCAAATAAAACTATATCAGACCAATGCTATAATCAATATAGAACCACAAGTGAAACAGACATTTATACTATAACAACTAGTAACTCAGATCTATTAAACTAAAATACACCTACAAATATAATTCTAAATTAATCAAACAGTACCACAATAATATTCAACTACAGAATTAACACTTATTTCTACACAATAATTTCCTACAATGAAACAGTGATGAACATTAGACAAATGAGCCAAAACTTACAATCACTTTCAGTCCAGCATGAATAGGACTGATTCACTAAGCTTGCCTATCTTTAAGATAGGCAGGTCCTTCCTTGTCTGACCTTACTTATCCACATTACACCATAAGAACACTTGATCAACATTGATGATTCATACTGAGTTAAGACTCAAAACACTCCACTAAAAGCTACTTAGCTTAAATGGAATGTATGAAAGTGGAAATAGCTTTACTAGTTAATGTGTAAATATTTTTTTTTATTTTTTTAACATTTTTCTTATTTTTTTATATTTTCCTTTTTATGTAAATGATGAGAGATTGAATGATTATATAGAAATTAAACTAAAAGCAACTGAATAAAAGCTATGTTAAGACAAATTTAGAAACAGAATAAGCAAAAAGGAAATATGAATAAGCTGAGAATTATAAAAATGAACTAAAATACTTTTTATTTAAAATTCAAAAGAAGATTACAGATACTAAACTAGTGACAATGGAATTTTGACAGCATTTTCCTATACTAAAAATTACATACAAATGAGTGAATTTGGACACCTATTTATAGCTGAGTGAAGGGTTTGGGGTCTTCAATGCCAGGTTGGCAATCCGTGCAACTCTGTGCTTGTTGAAATCCAATCTAAGCCCTCTGATCAAATTGTGCTTCTTCAAATCGATTATAGCCCTTGGATGATGAATTAAAACGTGGCTTGTCCAATCCAATTATGCCATCTGTCCAAATGCGCTCACATTCTCTGTCTTGTCAGATCCTTTCTAGAAGCAGAATCCAATGACGCGATTTGACCAATACCCCTCTGCCAAGTGTCCCTCGTAGCAAGTATATCTTCTCTGACATGTGATCTGACACGTGACCAGGCTTCTAAAGGCTTAAATCATCAGCTATCTAAGGTCAATTTAATGGGAATGAGCCAATTGAGCCTAGGCTCAATTTCTAGGGTTCATGGGTGTGATGGTTCTGAGTTGAGAAGAATTTGGGGAAAAATAAAAAGGGCACGTTTGATTTTATTTTCTTTGGTATTTGACTAAGTTTGACCGAAAGATTAAATGGACTCGGGTTTATTTTTTTCATGGTGGGCTTTTGGTATTGATAATTGGACTTGGATTTGTAAAATGGATTTGGACCAAGGCTATTGAAAATTTCAGATTTAGCATTTGTAAAATTACAAGGACCAATAGTGCAAAATTTCCAAACTTCAAGGGTAAAATCTGCCAATCTTCAAAAATCTATTCCAAGGACTAAATTTGCCAAGTCTGAGTATATAGAGGACTGAAAATGATATTGGATTCCTGGCTATGACTTTTTGACCATCTTCTACTCTCATGCTCGTTTTTCCGGTTTTCGTTTGCTTTTTTCGGCTTTTTATGATTTATCCGTACCTGCATATCACAAACACAAAAACAAACGTTTTCTTGGCAATTATTAGCTCAAATAGTCGTTTTGGTTTTGGTAATTGGCCATAAAATGGTGAGTAAATAAGCACTCACCAAAATCCCCCCGACTAAGGTATTGCCGTGTCCTCACGCAATGTGATCAATTCACGCTCTTGGGATAAATATTTTCAAAATTCTTTTTACTAACTTTGAAAAGTAGCAAGGAAGTTCAAAAGAAGTAGTAAAATCATTTATTCCCGAAAACGCTCCGTTTTCCAAAATTTTCCTTTTATTCCTTATTCCACTTACACTTCCTATTTTTGTACTTTTCTTACTTTATCCTTGTGACGGTTTATTGAACTTTCATTATTTTGCAATAATTATTAGGGTCAACGAGTAGAAACACTTCTATTTAAGAAGCCACCATACGGATAAAAATCGTCATCCTTGATTTTTCACAAGTCCCCAAACTAAGCGTACAAACGAGATCACAGCTTATCTACAAATTAGATGCTAACACTACTCATAACAGTTACTTGTGAAACTTCTTACTCCCATTTTCTAAGTTTTGTATCTCAATATTTTATTTTGTTGAGAAATGAATTGCTTCATATGTTCTCGTTTCGATAATTTTTAAGTCCGATAGTGATACCTAAGTTAAAACGATAAGTAGTTATCCATTTTCTCTTAAGAACCACTGCAATAGAAATTCGGTCCATTTCAAGGAATGAGGGGTACATACAATATCAAGAATATAAGTTGCGGAGTACGATCACGTGCACCTCATGTGACTGATTACTAATCACGTATCACATGCACCTCACGCGCCAACAACTTATTGATACATACATAGCTCTTATTTAACAATACTTCAACTTTCACTTTTTTCATTTTTCACTTTTTTCACTTTTTTCATACTTTTGATACTTTTTTCTTTCTTGACTTTTTTCTCAATACATCAATGGAAGCTTATCGGGTAACTCCAAAACCACATAGATCATCAACTTTTGATTTTTTTACTTTTTGCTCTTATTTTTGATGTTCCTTGATATGTACCCAATTTCTAAAGCAAAAATTCTCTTAAGAAAACAAAGAACTAAATATTATTCAAACCTAAATACCACTAATTAACCTAGAAAATCTATTATATATTGGTGACGTTTCTGATGGGAGTAAAAAGCCACAAGTACCTCTCATGAGCTCTAAAGAGAACCACTACTCCACGTTTAGCATCTAACTTCTAAATAAACTCTATCATTTCTCGCTCTTCGCAATTTAAGATTCCAAATAATGAAACCCACGAATACTTAGCCGATAATCAGCCACGCATATATAAACTCAAATACGGAAACTTGCAAATTCTAGAAGAAGAATTCGCATTTTCTAGCTCCTTATGTAAAAGACTAGCGAAAGCTTTTAAGCTGCGCATGTATAAAGTCAAGTACGGGAACTTGCAAATTCTTAAGAAAGAATTCACATTTTATAGCTCCTGGTGTACAAAACTAGCACAAGCTTATGTGATTATCATTGGTTAAGGGAACAAGCTAGGGCTCAACACGCCCGGTCAAGTCAAAATATTTATTCCTACTCTCGTCAGCAAGAAAGTCAACAAGGTGTCAAAACACTTATTCAAACTTTATTATATTTTTGTACAACTTTTTCAACTTTTTCACATCTTTTTGTACTTTTTCATTGCTTTTTCATCAAAATTTTTGAAATTTTTCAATTTTTTCATTTTTTTATTTTTGGTGGAAAAACGGAGTTGCAAGAGTACACGACTTGTGAAAAATGCAAGGTCAAAATCGAATCGAAGATTCACCCTCCCCCCGACTAGAACGAAACATTGTCCTCAATGTTTGCTGGGTTAAGGCAATCCTAACAAAATTCTAGGCCGTTTATTAGTTATGCCAAAGAAAACGTTAGTCGATAAGATTTAACGGATATAGGATTTCCAAATAGCACCGATGAATGAGACTCCAAGTGAAAAGATAACGAGCACGAAAGTCATCATAAATCGCGGACAATCCTGAACAAACATCACAAACAACCACGAAACACAAGAGTAGAAAAGGCACCCCCTCCCCACATTAGGTGTTAGAAAATAGAAAATATAAGAAGATGAATGATAAGCATGGGTTGCCACCCACGAAGCGCTTGTTTTTGTTCACCGAGTCACATGAGCTTGACTCGATCCCCGAATTCAATTGTCCTTGGGGAAAGTTTGGAGATCCGGGACTACCATAGTCGGTACATCCCCTCCAAAGTAATGTTTCAACCTATGACCATTCACCTTAAAATTGGGACCATCTTGTTGAGCTAACTCAATGGTTCCATAAGGGAAAACTTGGGTTATTGTGAATGGTCCAGACCAACGGGTTTTAAGCTTCCCCAAGAATATCTTTAACCGAGAATTGAAAAGTAGCACTTGATCACCAACGTTAAAAACGCGGTCTTTGATCTTGGCATCATGAATTCTTTTTGTTTTCTCTTTGTAAATCAAAGAATTCTCGTAAGCTTGATCACGAAGTTCTACTAACTCATTCAATTGAATTTTTCTGTGATCACCCGCGATTTTCAAGTCAAAGTTGGCATGTTTTAAGGCCCAGTAGGCCTTGTGCTCTAGTTCAATGGGCAAATGACAAGCTTTCCCGAAAACCAGCTTATATGGTGTACACCCAATTGGGGTCTTGTAAGCGGTCCGGAAAGCCCATAATGCATCTTCTAATTTTTCGGCCCAAGAGGCACGATGTTCACCTACGGTCCTTTCAAGTATACGTTTTAAACCACGATTGGAGACCTCAACTTGACCACTCGTTTGTGGATGATAAGCCATGGAAAGACGATGTGTGACACCATATTTAAGCATAACTTTCGCAAATTGATCATTGCAAAAATGGGTCCCACGATCGCTTATGATGGCTCGAGGTGCACCAAATCGGGCAAAGAGACTCTTTAAAAACTTAACAACCACTCGGGCGTCATTAGTGGGGAGCGCCTTCGCTTCAACCCATTTTGATAAGTAATCGACGGCCACGAGGATATACTTGTTACCCCTAGACGACGGGAATGGCCCCATGAAATCGATGCCCCAAACGTCGAAGATCTCATAAACCTGAATCGCATTTTGCGGCATTTCATCTTTTTGAGAGATTTTCCCTTGACGTTGGCATGAATCACATGTTTTCACCAATTCATGGGCATCCCGATATATCGTCGGCCAATAAAAGCCGGAATCGAAAACCTTCTTAGCGGTGAAATTGGCACCATGGTGTCCCCCCGTGGGTCCACTATGACATGCTTTAAGTATTTCAACGGCATCCGTACCGTGAACACACCACCGGATCACTTGATCCGCACAGACTTTGAACAAGTAGGGGTCGTCCCAAAAATAATGTTGTACATCTTTAAAGAATTTCTTCTTTTGCTGGGACGACATCCCTTGTCTAATGAAATTCCCCGCATGGTAATTCGCAAAATCGGCGAACCATGGGGTACTTTGGTCTATTTTGGTCACACTCCTAAGTGTCTCGAGAGGAAAAGCATCATTAATTTCCTTTTTCTCGAGAACACTTTGATGGGGGTTCTCAAGTCTAGAAAGATGGTCGGCAGCAAGGTTCTCAGCTCTTTTCTTGTCTCGAATTTCAACTTTGAATTCTTGAAGGAGGAGAACCCACCGCATTAAACGTGGCTTCGCATCTTGTTTAGCCATTAAGTACTTTAGGGCTGAGTGGTCCGTATACACTATGCATTTTTTAAGTTGCAAATAAGACCTAAATTTCTCAAAAGCATAGACGACCGCCAACATCTCCTTTTCGGTGGTTGTGTAGTGATGTTGGGCGTCATTCATGGTCTTGCTTGCATAGTGTATAGGCTGAAAATACTTGTTCTTACGTTGCCCCAGAACTGCACCAATGGCATAATCGCTAGCATCGCACATTAGCTCGAAGGGCAAGTCCCAGTCGGGGGCAATTAAGACGGGAGCCTCCGTTAACTTCTTTTTAAGAATATTAAATGCTTCGATGCATTCATTTGAGAAGATAAACGGAGCGTCTTTCTCTAAAAGGTGGGTCAGAGGCCGGGCTATTTTGGAAAAGTCTTGAATAAAACGTCGGTAAAAGCCGGCATGACCAAGGAAACTTCGGATTCCTTTGACGGTAGTCGGGTGTGGTAATTTAGCAATAACATCGACTTTTGCCCGATCCACCTCAATCCCAGATTTGGATATCTTATGGCCGAGGACTATTCCCTCTTTAACCATGAAGTGGCACTTTTCCCAATTTAGAACTAAATTAGTGTTTTCACACCGAACTAGCATATTTTCCAAATGGGAAAGGCAAGAGTCGAAAGAATTTCCATAGACGGAGAAATCGTCCATGAACACTTCCATGGTTTTTTCAATCATATCGGAAAAAATGGCCATCATACACCGTTGAAACGTGCCTGGAGCGTTACATAAGCCAAAGGGCATTCTACGATAGGCAAACGTTCCATACGGGCAAGTAAAAGTGGTCTTTTCTTGATCCTGGGGATCAATGGGAATTTGAAAGTACCCAGAAAAGCCATCCAGAAAACAATAGAACTCATTTCCCGCTAAACGTTCAAGCATCTGGTCCATAAAAGGAAGCGGGAAATGGTCTTTACGTGTCGCATCATTCAATTTGCGATAGTCGATACAAACTCTCCATCCGGTCACAAGTCGAGTCGGTATAAGCTCATTATCGTCATTCTTCACAACAGTGATTCCGCCCTTCTTCGGCACACAATGAACCGGGCTAACCCATGAACTATCCGAGATTGGATAAATCATTCCAGCGTCAAGGTGTTTTATAACTTCCTTTTTGATCACTTCGTGGATTTGTGGATTAACCCGTCGTTGTTGCTGAACGGAAGCTTTGTGATTATCCTCGAGAAGAATCTTATGAGTGCAAAATCGAGGGTTGATTCCCTTAATGTCGGATATTTGCCAAGCAATCGCACTTTAATGCTTCCGAAGCACATCTAAGAGTCGTGTCTTCTCCTCATCTTTTAAGTCTTTTGATATTATAACCGGTAATTTTTCATTTTTTTCCAAGTATGCGTATTCGAGATGAGGAGGCAAATCCTTGAGCTCGAGCTCCGGAGGATTCTCAATAGACGGCTTAACTTCTTTTACATCTGCCATTTTTAAGTCAACCGGAGGGGATGAAACAATCGGTTTTTCATTTAACAATTTTTCAATTACTAAAATGTCCCCCTCCGGATTAAAGTTGTTATTATCAAATTCCGGTGAAAATGATTCATTTGCAAGACAAGCATTGATTTCTTCCCAAGCGAGATCACTTCCCTCAAACGGAGTGAGGGAAGGGGAAGAATCGGAGACGATTGGTTCAAAAGAAGGAGTGGGATTGCCACTCGAAGCATTATCGGTAAAACCAAGAAATTCTCGAGCATACTCCTCCGTAAGTTCATCAATAACATCAATACGGTTGATGGAAGAAACATCGTAATCTGAGGAGTATCTCGCGGTTTGATCAAGATTAAAAGTGACGGCTTCGTTTCCAACACGTAAAGTAATCTCCTCGTCATAAACATCAATCAAAGCACGACCGGTCCTTAGGAAACCTCTCCCGAGAATGAGAGGAACCCGTGGATCGGCATCGAAATCAACAACCACAAAATCCGCAGGGAAATGAAATTTCCCAACATTGACAAAAATATCCTCAGCTATGCCAATTGGACGAGACGTTGATCGGTCGGCAAGCTCGAGGGTCATAAGCGTCGGTGTCAAGTTAGGAAGGGACAACTTTTTCCAAATCGACATCGGCATAAGGTTAATACTAGCACCAAGATCGGCCAAGGCGAAGCATTGAACCATACCCGGAAAATTACATGGTATAAGAAACTTGCCAGGGTCTTCAAGCTTTTCGGGTAGCTTTTTAAGAAGAACCGCTGAACAATTCTCGTTCATTTGAGTCCGTGACATTTCAAAAAGCTTTTCTTTATTATTTAAAAGACCTTTTAGCATTGAGGCAAATTTGGGCATCAAAAGTATAGCATCCGCGAGACTTATATCAAAATGTAATTCTTGAAAAATCTGATAAAACTTCTCCATTTGGTTTTTATCCTTCTCGCAGTGCTTTTGTTCATTAAGGCGTGATGGATATGGCAACTTTGTTTTGACGGGTGTTTCATTTTCATTATCATTAGCGACCTTTTCTTTTCCTTTAGACGTTGGGACCACCGGAGGTTGGATGTTCTCGGTCCTTCCATTATTACTAGGAATTTTCGTATCCGGTGTCGCCTCGGGTTCACGGGCGACTACCTTGGGAGGTAGAGAAGAAGAGGTAGTCGGAGCCGTAGGTCCATCGTAAGTAACACCACTCCTCGTAATGATCGCTTTAGCATCGCCCCTCGGGTTAGCGATCGTGTTGCTAGGCAACGTTCCAGAGCCCGAGGGTCGATCATTTAAACGCTTGTTGATATCATTAATTTGAGTTGCAAACATTTTCGTTGTTTCCTCTTGTTTAGCAATTAAGGCTTGTTGTCCTTGAAGCAATTGTTTAATCAACTCTTCCGTGGGCGACGGATTTGGAATAGCAGCTTGATTTTGATGATTAAAACTTTGCCCACGATTTTGAAAATTGCCATTATTCTGATTTCCATGATTATTATTCTGAAAATTCCCATTGTTTTGAAAATTATTCCCTTGAGGCGGGCCTTGATGAAAATTTTCCCGGTTTTGATTTTGAAAATTCTGATTTTGTCCTTGAAAACCATTATTTCCACGGTTGTGATTTTGAGTGTTATTGAATTGATGATTACGGTTTTGCACATTGTTATTCTGATTCACTGGATTAGGTTGATTAAACCCGGGTGGTCCTTGAAAATGGCTCGAACGGTAGCTGAGGAGATTACGGTCTCCTTGAAGAGGTGGGTAACCGTTGCCACCCATATTTGCAGCATACACATTCTCTTGAGCAAAAGAGCCGGTTGTCGGACATTCATAATACGGGTGTGGACCACCACAAGTTTCACAAACAACATTGACCACATTAACTTGTGTTTCTTTGACTTGATTCGGCATCATTTGGTACATTCTTAGCATAGCCGTCGACAAATCGTCAATTTTTTTACTCAAGACGGCTAGCTCGGGATTAGAAGAAGAATTAAGAGTCGCAGTCGATCTTATTGGCTCATTCCTCTCGGCTGAGGAATCCCAATAGTTGTAATGGGCCGTCATATTCTCAATTAGCTCGTAACAATCCTTAGGACGACGTTTCATAAAAGTACCACCAGCTGCAGCATTGATCGTGTCCCTATGTCGTAAAGTCAATCCATTATAAAACGTATCAATTATCGTGACGAGAAGCATATTATGATTCGGACAACGATCAATGGCAAGCTTGTAACGCTCCCAAGCCTCAAACAAAGACTCATCGGGGAGTTGTCGAAAATTGCTAATATCATTCCTCAATTTCGTCACCATCGATGGTGGAAAATACTTCGCCAGGAACTTGGAAACCATTTCATTGAAAGTATGAATCGAGTTCCTGGGAAGACGATCAAACCACGCGGTGGCATGATGCGTAAGAGAATAGGGGAAGAGAGAGAGACGGAGGGCGTCATCGGAGACCCCATTTTGTTTCATATTTTGGGTGACGGTTAAAAACTTATCGAGATGCTTATTTGCATCGTCACCCGGTAATCCGTGAAATTGGCACGAATTTTGGACTTGTTGTATCATGTGGTGCTTAAGTCCAAAATCCGTAGCCTCAATATTTAGAGGGGCAATCGGGCCACCTCTACCATGCATCGTGGGTTGGCACAGCTCCTCCATCGTTCGGAGATCGGGAGCCGGCATGTGTTGGTTTACATCACCACCCACCGGAGGGTGTTGATCATTCATATCCATTTCCTCAACGTTAAGGAAATGGACACGGTGTGTGTGTCGTATTACCCTTTCGGGATTTGATAACGGTGATATAAGACTCTCAAAAGAAGAGCGGGTGTGCATACACCAAAAGCAAAATTAAAAAGAAAAATAAAAAGAAAAAGGAAAATCTTTTTGTTTTTTATATTTTTCACAAAACTTTTTATTTCTTTTGTTTTTTTTTTCTTAAAGCGTAATATTAATCGAAAACCGTTTCTTTCAAAACCACTCGCGACGGGACGGGAGAGAAGAATGGATCTCTCTTCAGCTAGCAATTTAATGTCTTAGCTTCCGTATTTCCCGCTTATTCGGTTGTAGTAATTGAAATAGTCCGATAAACAACTAAATTACGTTTTCGTTATATTGCGAGACTTATTTGGTTTACAACGCCCTTTCTTTCGATCGAGTCGAGGCTGTAACTTTTATTATTTTTTTGGTATTTTTGAAAACACTTTAGTAAAAGTGTTTTTGATTTTTCAATTTTTATAGAAATATATATACAAAGTAGAAGAAGGCTTATCAAAACACGATTTTCCAAAACAATGATTCAAAAATTCACTTTAAGCCTTCCCCGGCAGCGGCGCCAAAAATTGATTCGTGTCAATTATAGTATATTTATATTCCAAGGAAATACCGGTTAAAGTAATTCCCGGGTCGTTCTTCCCAACGAAGGCTCAAATGGAAAATTTGAATTATCGGCTTGGGAATCGTGCAGTGTAAGTGAGTGGTAAAAGAGTGATAGAATGAAAATAGCAATCAAGGAATTCAAATATTCACAAACAATGATAAAGCATGCAAAATTTTCAAGCTAATTATGCACCGAAATGAAAATCGTAAAAACGGAAATTCAACCGTAAAATTAAAACGTAACGAATTATGAAAAATGATCCTACGATCTTGGAAATATTTTCTAAAAATTAAAAACTAATAAAAAGAATTTTAAGAAAAAGAAAAATATTTTTTAGACTTTTTATTTATTTTCTAGAATTAATTTTGTATTTATTGAATTTAAAAGTGAATTAAAAATAAGAAAAATAGAAAAATAAAGTGGAAAATTGAAAATTAAATTCTAAAAATTCTAAAAAATTATAAAAGAAATTATAAAAATATTTTTGTATTTTTCAAGACTTTTTCTGATTTTTTATTTGATTTTTGAATTTAAAATTGATTTAAAAATGATTTTTAACTAAAAGAAATTAAGAAAAATAGTAAATGACTTCAGAAAATTATGAAAAATTACCAGAAATTCTAAAATAATATAAAGAGATTGCAGAAAAATTTTGGAAAAGAAAACTTAAGCAGAAATGCTTAAAAGCTTAAAACTGCTTATGATGAAGTGCTTATTAATAAGCACTTTGACTCTGAGTTGACCAAAACTTTGACCAGTTAACTTTTGACTCAAAATATGCTCAGATGACAAATATATGACCAAGTAAAGCACAAAGTACCACAGATACTCAAAAATAATACCAATAAGCAATGATACTAGCTCTATAAGCTATTCAGTATAAGCACAAGTCCACACAGCAGCTAAGAGACCAAACACAAAGCTTATTCTACTCAAATTAATCTCAAATGACAAGTTATAACACAGGTATAAGCTCAGAACATGACTAACAGGCCTATGATATAAATCCAGAATTAAGCTTCAAGCATTGACTTAAAAGGACAAAATAAGCTGATGAAATAAACTAAATCTGAAAAGCTATTGGTAATTACTACTACTCTACCAACCAGAGATCACAAATCAACTAAGAATGATGAGTTCCAAACACTAATTCCTACTAGAACCAGTCCTTTAAAACAACTGCACACAAGTGATGCAGGGGAAATATATTTCCAAGCAGACAAGTTTTAGCTTAAATTTCAATAAGCTATTGAGCTACAAAACCTGGTTTTCTTTTTGAATTATAATCCCTTACTAACAAACTTTTAAAAACAACTTTCACTTTTGATTTCCAATAAAAAACGAAATCCACAGGTTCTTTCAAAAATCCATACTGACTAAATAATATACACTCTTTTGACTTTTTGTGAAAATTGCAAAGTGGACTTTTATGAAATTAAGCTACTCCTAGATGCTCAGTTATGTCAAATAAAGCTATGCTAATACTAGATTAAACTATATTAATCTAATTTGAAACTACAATTCAAACTAAGATACCTAGCAGCTAATTAGTGAATCAGTTAATGAGTATAAAAGCTAAAGTTGACTTATGAAGTTCTAGTTACCAATTGAATGCACAACTAATACTACTACTAAAATATTAAGGCTATCTATGCAACAAAACTTTACCTACAAACTATTAAACTCAGCAAACTCACTTCAGCCAAACACTCCTAATTAGTGATTATACAAACTGATGCAGTCTGAGATATGCTGATATCAGGTATGCAATAAAAGACTGAAACAAATTTAACTCAATCACAAATCAAACATCACATATCCAAGCTAACAATCAACTCAGTTAATGAATTATGCTGCTCAAATAAAACTATATCAGACCAATGCTATAATCAATATAGAACCACAAGTGAAACAGACATTTATACTATAACAACTAGTAACTCAGATCTATTAAACTAAAATACACCTACAAATATAATTCTAAATTAATCAAACAGTACCACAATAATATTCAACTACAGAATTAACACTTATTTCTACACAATAATTTCCTACAATGAAACAGTGATGAACATTAGACAAATGAGCCAAAACTTACAATCACTTTCAGTCCAGCATGAATAGGACTGATTCACTAAGCTTGCCTATCTTTAAGATAGGCAGGTCCTTCCTTGTCTGACCTTACTTATCCACATTACACCATAAGAACACTTGATCAACATTGATGATTCAGACTGAGTTAAGACTCAAAACACTTCACTAAAAGCTACTTAGCTTAAATGGAATGTATGAAAGTGGAAATAGCTTTACTGAAAGCTTTACTAGTTAATGTGTAAATATTTTTTTATTTTTTTATATTTTCCTTTTTATGTAAATGATGAGAGATTGAATGATTATATAGAAATTAAACTAAAAGCAACTGAATAAAAGCTATGTTAAGACAAATTTAGAAACAGAATAAGCAAAAAGGAAATATGAATAAGCTGAGAATTATAAAAGTGAACTAAAATACTTTTTATTTAAAATTCAAAAGAAGATTACAGATACTAAACTAGTGACAATGGAATTTTGACAGCATTTTCCTATACTAAAAATTACATACAAATGAGTGAATTTGGACACCTATTTATAGCTGAGTGAAGGGTTTGGGGTCTTCAATGCCAGGTTGGCAATCCGTGCAACTCTGTGCTTGTTGAAATCCAATCTAAGCCCTCTGATCAAATTGTGCTTCTTCAAATCGATTATAGCCCTTGGATGATGAATTAAAACGTGGCTTGTCCAATCCAATTATGCCATCTGTCCAAATGCGCTCACATTCTCTGTCTTGTCAGATCCTTTCTAGAAGCAGAATCCAATGACGCGATTTGACCAATACCCCTCTGCCAAGTGTCCCTCGTAGCAAGTATATCTTCTCTGACATGTGATCTGACACGTGACCAGGCTTCTAAAGGCTTAAATCATCAGCTATCTAAGGTCAATTTAATGGGAATGAGCCAATTGAGCCTAGGCTCAATTTCTAGGGTTCATGGGTGTGATGGTTCTGAGTTGAGAAGAATTTGGGGAAAAATAAAAAGGGCACGTTTGATTTTATTTTCTTTGGTATTTGACTAAGTTTGACCGAAAGATTAAATGGACTCGGGTTTATTTTTTTCATGGTGGGCTTTTGGTATTAATAATTGGACTTGGATTTGTAAAATGGATTTGGACCAAGGCTATTGAAAATTTCAGATTTAGCATTTGTAAAATTACAAGGACCAATAGTGCAAAATTTCCAAACTTCAAGGGTAAAATCTGCCAATCTTCAAAAATCTATTCCAAGGACTAAATTTGCCAAGTCTGAGTATATAGAGGACTGAAAATGATATTGGATTCCCGGCTTTGACTTTTTGACCATCTTCTACTCTCATGCTCGTTTTTCCGGTTTTCGTTTGCTTTTTTCGGCTTTTTATGATTTATCCGTACCTGCATATCACAAACACAAAAACAAACGTTTTCTTGGCAATTATTAGCTCAAATAGTCGTTTTGGTTTTGGTAATTGGCCATAAAATGGTGAGTAAATAAGCACTCACCATGCATGCATTTATTAACACCCACGATGGTAAAGGATGAGTAAACCTACTAAATAACTCATTGAGTAAGAGGGTTGCAAACCCATCAACTTTGGATCACGCATCCTTGTTAAACACCTTACTCTTAAGACGTTGGAGTAAGTTCAATGTGCATCCTACGATGGATACGCAACAATGCACACTGTGCGCGTTTAACAAAGTTGGAGTCAAGACTCTTGACTCCTTGATATGGTATTTGCAGTACGCTGCATGTTAACCCATACACTTGTGAATTTTATATTCGCATATATATTAAGTTATGGACTTCATACACAATCATGATATAAGTGATTATAGATTCTGTAATCTCTTTTAAGTACGCTTACATAACAGTTTGATTCTTGGAGATAATATGGACATCTTTCATGCAAAGACAAAATAACTAAGTACAAACTTCATGCGTACAAATTACACCTTCGGAATAACATTTTATTATAGACTACAAGTTATACAAAACATAGATTTAACATGCATATGTGCAACAAAATGTTAATCTGTTACAAAACAAAGCCAAATAGCCTAAAATCTATGTGAACGTTTATGCTCTGAGCTGCCAACTCGTACGCTGCACTCCCAGCTTCCTCAAGCTTCTTCTGCAGACTACTATCCTTAGGTGACACTGTCGCCACACTAACAGGTACCCCATCAGATCTGGGAATATGCGCTGCGCCAATACCAAAGAGGATTGCTTTCCCCTTCACACCCTCCTTTTTTGCAAGTCTCATGGCATGGGCCTCTAAGGATGCCTTCAAGGGAATTTCTTTCTCAAGAGCAAAAGGGTTAAGGATATCACGTGGACGAGCAAAGACAGGTAGCTGCAGTAGCCTCCAAAATTGGTGTCTCACCATCCCTCAAGGGGCGCACCCCTACGGTTACCTGTGTGGGCTTCACCAGCTTCACTATGCTGAATAGATCCATCTCTGCGCAACACACAACAAACAACAAACAACAAATAAAACGGGGTTACATAAAGTTACAATACAAGAGAGCGCTTACACTACAGATGTGAAGGAAAGGAAGGACAAGCACCCACCCTAGTTATTCTCATCCAAAAAAGTGGGCACCTCATCAGGACTTTGGAAGTAGTTGCGATTGATGCCCATATGCACCAAAAACTCTTCGGGGTAGGATTTTATGGGGCTGTGGTTGCCATTTATCATCTCAGCATCATCTGCGCTGTATGTCCTGGGGTTTGGGCGCTCATCCTTTGGTAACGTCCCCTGGGTATAGAACTCAAAGGCCCAAGGGAACACTATCTCATCAACCTAGAAAAACCTCTCCCTCCAATTCCTAAGTGAGTCTAGCTTTTCCGTGTAACATTGCAGCCGCCCTGCGCGCTTGGAAAAGGACACCCACCCGTTTGACCACGTCGTGTGATTAAACGCATGGAAGAGATTGATGGTAGGATTAATCGCCAGCAAGCGACAGTTTATTTCAAAATTGGTTATTTTAGCTACACCTATGCAGTGCAGTTGGGATATATGAAGGCGATAATAATTAAGGACATCGCACAAGAATAGTGAAATGGGTACGCGCTGATTCGCAAATTTGAAAAAGCGCGTGTATACCCCTACTTTCCCCTCAGGGAAATCAGCCATGGATGCAGTCACCACCGGTACTACCGGGTGCAATGCGAGAGGGATATAGTAATCCAAGGTGAACTCATGAATTTCATCCTCAGTTATATCGGAGGTAAAATCGGATAATTTGCGAACCATTTTTAAATTTTCATAGATGAAGATGCGTACGCGTTATTACCTTAGTAACCATTGAGTTCTTGATTGGTGTTTGAGAAACTTAACAGTGGTAGAAATGAAGCTTTTACTGTGACAGTCACAGTGAAAAGGGAGATACCCTTTATATAGGGTTACATACAATCATGGATGCTTGACATGTGGATCCCACTCATTCTAATCGTGTGGCTGGGAGATCAAGAGGTGAGGTACTTTTCACCCACTTTCTCACGATTTACGAGGGATATTCGGGACTAATTTGGACTAGATACACCGTATAGTTTTTTGGCGGGAAACACTTGAAGTTTACCCGCTACCCATCCTGGTATATTTTTGCTATACTTGTTAGTCTAGCATCCGCGGTTGCACCTTGCGCATACTAGACTGGGGGGACATGATGACGTATAGTCCGCACTCGAGTCACGAACCCGACCAATGGACACTACTAATACCTAAGCCCATCACGCATGGGCTATCATGATCAAGATTTGGGCTTACAAAGGCCCAAATTCGAATTTATTATTTATGGTCTTGATATAAGATCTCTTATTTATGGGTTAAGGATCAATGGACCGCATACGTAGGGATACGTCGAATAGTAAGGAACACGAAACCAACAAGGATTTCGTGTGTTAAGGGCATCTCGGCCCTCATTAAAGTATCATCTAATAACCCTAACTCTTCATTAAAACCCTAAACTGATTACTTACTCTCACGTTGGAGGATAATCGTGGGAGACAACCCCACGATAAGTCTAACGGTGTTGTTTGCTCTCTTAGTGCGCAGGATCCAGTTGATACAGGAACTGGAGTCCAAACAAGGAACGCCCAACTTTTGTATCAACATTGATGCTCTAACTTTCTAAAATATAGATAAGATTTTCTGTTTTTAAACGATAATATTATATAATTAAATTTTTCTGAAAAAACCCCGTGGATGCACGGGTATTATAATTAGTTATAAAGCAAATGTGCTTTTCAAAAGAGAAGCTACTTTAAGGATCCGATGTTAAATAATATTAATTATCAGATAGATTCGGGCCTTCTTTGTACCGCTCCATCAGATAGAGAGCAATACAAAACTCCCTCAAGGAAAGCATTTGTCATTATCTTGATCAGACAAGTCCCACACATGTTTCAGAATTTATGTCGAAGAATAATAAATCAGCTTGCCGTGTTTATAGGAAATCTATTATGGAAAGACACTTCACTAGAAATAAGCTATGAGCCTGATCACCGGTGATTTACCTCTTGGTAGTCTCCAACTTAAAATAAGCTACGAGTGTGATTTTCCCATCTGTGTCAGGAATTAACACTTTCATATACTTGTTAACACCAGCCCGCGTCATTTTTGGCCACTAAGGTAGCGATATTTTGGGAACTTGTGTTCTCTCTTCCTGATATCAAATTAGCATTTTGAGTCAGGGCTTGTTGATTTGGTCCGCGCTGACTCTCACTACAAAAAAACTGGGCTAATGCAACGGTATAAATCCCTTGCAAGTCCGTTGCAACTGGTCATTTCCAATGGATTTGCAACCAGTCTCTACCGTTGCAAAAGGGCACCATGCAAATTTCAATTGCAACTAATTTGCAACGACCACAATATAACTGCAACAATTTTGCAACAGAAGTAACTGTTAGAAATTTGTACATTTGCAACGGAGACAATGAACAACGGATTTGCAATGAATACATTTCCAACGAATTTGCAACGGTAATAATTTTGGGACCTGCAATGGCAATTTGCAACGCATTTTCAAGTGTTTTGCAACGAATAAATCTGTAGCAACATAACAACCATTTTTCTAGTATTCTACGATACAAAAAAATTGCATAAATAAAGCAACAATCAATAATCATTCAAGTATCATATATCATATTACGGCATTAAAACGTAAAAGTCTACCAAATTCAACCAATTATACCAACTCTAACTAAAAAGTATAATTTACAATAATATGCATGAGACAATGGCTGCCACATAAATCGTGCCCACATCTCAGCATGTTTTGCATCCGTTTCTTGCTTCATTTCTTCCTCCTATGTCAAACACTTGCGAAGCTTTTCTTCTTAATGCTTACTCACATATTCTCTAGCTTGCTCAAAGCTCTTGATCCTTTCAGACTTCATTTCTTTCTCCAAATCATATAATGTTGGCAGGGATGACATTTTATCGTTAGAAAGATCCCTATATTAACTCGTATATAAACACCGTTTGATTATAATTTATCACAACAGATATTACCCTTTCAATAGCTCTTTACATAAATTACAAAGCATAATTTATCCAAACGATTTACAATCATTAACAGGTGTGTGCAAGCCTCAAACATCATATAAGCATTCATAGTTTCTACCTCTAGATAAAGAGTAACTAAGATCATAAAGATGACATACCAAGTTGCTAGGCTCACTGTAAACTTAGCATAAAAGGACATTTTGTGTATTAGAGCCTTAAAACACTTATGATCTTTATTGTGTATGTCCTTTCCTTGTAGGAACATTTTCAAAAGTTAAGGATTGAGAGCGCTATGGATTCCTCTGAGGCTACCTCTAAGCAAGTGAGTTAGCAGTTCCTTGTGAAATTAGTACAAGCTAAATTGGTCATAGACTAGCCAAAGAAAACAAAATGGTTTAAGATTTTATAGCATATATGTTGGCCTGTTGATGTAATCTTGATATATAATAGTAGAACATTTATGCAAAAAAGGGAGTTGTAACTTTTATATTGGCAAATTGTTACATCATATTATGTAATAATAGTTTTTTATTTTGACATATGCGGAGAACACTAATGGCCTCGAAATACCGTGTAATAATCAACGGTATGAAACATCGCCCCGCCGTAACGCGGTGGACCCCCAACTCGTTATAGTTATTTCACAATGAGACACGGACTATATCCGCACCAATAGTTTCTGACAAATACAACGCCTGTGTTGTGATTTAATAACATGTTAACCATTAACTCTACGAGTACGCTGTGGTATATGGATCTAGTTTAGCCTTTAAGATTAACACACATATAAACAACTTAAGGTAAAAAGGAAACGAGAAAACTAACCCTCGTAGACACCTGCAAATGAAATAATAAGTGATTGAAACAATCACCTCTATGGTTGCTCACACAAACACGTCAAAAAAATACGTCCGGAGTGCTAGCCGTGTACCACGTAAACCCAAACAACCTATGTCAAAGCTAAATGCAAAACCAGAAACTAAATAGCTTCTAATGAGAAAAGGATAATTGGATTATATTAAATATAGCATGCATGAAAACAAAGTCATGCATACGTAATTATAATATACCCATGCAAACAATGTGTTTTGCTTTCTGTTTTCTCTTATCACATGGAGGAAGAAAACAAAGTAATGTTTGTGACTTGTGAGTGGGGAGAGAACCAATCAACAAAAGGGTCGGTTTGTCAATTTTCTGCCGTATCTAAGACTACCTTTATCAATAGATTGCCAACCGGGTTGAATGGGAAGAAAACAAAAAAATATATATATTATATTGGGAGTGAACAAAAAAAGAAGATTGGATTGGCAACCCAAGATCACATGGCAACCAAAGATCACAACCCCATCTGCCACATGTCAATATTTTAATGGTTACTTGTTTTTTTCTTTACTTTTTCTTTTTTCTTTTTAATACTTTTATTATTTTAGGTTGGGTTATTGATAAATGGTAAAAAAAAAAAAATATTGATTGTTTGTATGTATTGATTGTGTAAGTGGAAGGAAGAGAAAATAATATTTTAATAAAAAATGGGTTGGGTTGGGTTGTTGATAAAAATAGCTTAATGAGCTAGGGATAGAGGGGCTTATATAGCTTCTAAATCCTTACTCATGATAAGGCTAAAACACCTTACATAATAAGCTTAAAACTCTACCTCTTTAAGCCTTATCACAACTACTCAATCCTTATCACTTCACAATGAATCTAGACAATTTGAACCCCTTCCAGGTCCTTCTTTAGCCAAGCATGAGGTTTAAGACAAACAAGGGATCTTGTCTAGTTCATTTCGTGTTCAAACGAGGTAACCTTTTGAGCTTTACGTGAAACATTAATAACGTATTCTAATGTTTAATGTGTGTGCCCCCAATAGGCTCACACACCTCTAGTCGTATTAGTCTAATCCAACGACCACATTCCAACAGCTCCCACTTGGGAGTTGGAGTAGCAGATAGCACAAATACCAACGACGGAAACATCTAGCAATGCTCTCACTCGCTATTTAAACTAAAGGTGTTTGAGATATAGTTTCATAAATCATTCTCAGTAGCATGGTCATTTATGTCTTGCTTTTAGCATCCATTGTTATAGATACCGTTAAACCATGTATATAGATCCTAACTCATTCCATATAGTTTAACCGTTTAGATTCTTGTTATAGAATTTAATTCAGATATACAAAATGTAATCAAGAATTATCTTGCATTACCCTTTGGGTTTGACCAAACAATTATCTAATTAATTCTGGAGAGGGCCCATAGTATCTTTCTGCACATATCAAGTGGAGTAACAAATCCTTTGTTGACTACAAGTGTTGTGGATGCTGCTTCACATCACTCTAAAAAATAGCTTTTATAACTACCTTATTCAGGATAGCGCTTGGCATATAATTAAAAAAGTGATATCCACACATAACAGAACTTGCTTGTATCTCAAGTCTAAGGATGACTTAATAAACCATTTCAACATCTTACTCATGACAAGGATCCAAAAGTAAATGTTCGAAAGTTGGGGTATAGTGTTTCCCCGGGTCGTTATGTTCCGACGAGGTTGAAATGGTGTTGTTTGAAATCGTTTATGAGTGAGTGGCACTGAGGACAGTAGCCCAGATGATGTGGAATTGATTTTGCTACTGTTATATTGGTATTGGTACACAGATATAATATTCATAAAAATCAGATACCAGATATATGCACAAATTCACAATCAGGATCACGTAACAGACAGAAAGTGGGATTTGATAATTAACAAACTACAGGGGGTGCTTCTGAAACTTTTTGGAACTTAAAATTAAAAGAAAATTGAAAATGAAAATGAAATTATAAAAATGATTAAAATATTATTTAAATATTATTTAATTAATTAAACTAATTAAAATCTAATTTAAATTAACTAATAAATGATAAATGTTACAAATTAACCTAAAAACTTGTAAAAATAATTTCTAAACTTAAATTAGAACTTGAAGAAAGTATAAAAAATAAAGATAAATATTTTTGTCTTTTTATGGATTCTTTATTAATTAAAAACTATTTAACTTAATTAAACTAATTAAACTAATTTAAATTACTATTAATACTAAATTAACTTAGAAAATTATAATAAAATTGATAAAACTATTTTATAACATTTAGAAGCTAGGAAAAATATAAAAACTAGGTTTTACTATATAAAAACTAAATATGCTATTTAAAACTTAATATTAATTAATAATTAATAAAACTAAAATTAAATCTAATAAATACTAAATGATAATATAAAAATCTGAAAATTTTACTAAAATTACTTTACTATATAAGGTAATTAATAAAAATATAAAAAAGATAAGTACTTAATAAAAATATAAAAATGAAAATTAAAATTAAATTACATTAAATAGAAACTATCACTTAATTTAAAATTGATTTTTCTTGGTTTTTCTTTTACAAACTTGTTTTCTACCTAAAAACAAAAACTTTTAATGAAAACAACTTTTTTGTAAATGAAAAATAAGCACCTGAGAGCTTATTTGGCTTGACAGTTGACCTCAGTTGACTTTTTAAGCAAATAAGCTCAAATGAGCTTAAGTGGGGCCCACAAAAGTTGAATCTGATTCAAATGAGTTAAGCAAACATGTATAAGATAGAAAAAGCACATATGGTTCACAGAATAGGCTAAATGACCAAAATAAGCACTTCCAAAATCCAATTTCAAATCAGAACTGGGACAGAGTTTAGGGATGGATTCCAGGTGGGGTCCACTGGTCTGATGGTCAAACTAGTGGTCAAGATTTAATCTCTGGTAGGAGGGGGTTTGGGAAAACCTAAATCTAGGGTGTGGGGACCACTGTGGTGGTCACAAACCACCACCAAAGGTGGTGGTGTGGGCTGTGTAACTGCTGCACAGAGAAGGGGGTTGCCCTGCTGCCCTCTTTGGAGGGTTGTGGGGCCCACTCAAAAATTGGAAAAATTAAGTGGACTATGGGACTTCACAGAAGAGGTGGGGAGCTACAAATCCTCAAAAGCTCATGGTCTAAAACCTCCTAGAAAAATTAAAACAAATCCCACTATTTTAAGGTTTTCTAAAAACAAATGGTTTTGACTTTTTGAGAAATATGACACAACTTGACTAAAATGAGTTTTGATTAAGCCTAGATGATTTATTTATGTTATTAAAGCCTAGATAACTCTACTTAAAGCAACTACAATAGGTTTTAACCTCAAATCAAAAGATTTATACTACAATACACCAATAGTTAAGCTGTTGGTGTGTTTAATTACTAATTTGATTTTTTTCAGTGAAAATGGCAAAACAAAAGGTCAAAAAGACTTAGTTTTATCTAATTAGAGTTGTAGAAACAACAACTAACACCAAGAACCCCTGGTGCTCAATGGATTCTGCTAAGCTAAACACCCCCTTATGAATGGACTGTTTTGAGTTTTGCAAAAGTTCACATTGATTCAGGCCATAATTTGCATTCCCTAAGTTGTATTATGATAATTGAAGCTGAGTTGGACACAAATATACTAACAACTACATCAGAAACCTAGGAATCACTAATCATGCTTTTAACTTGAGGAAAATAAACCTTAAAGCAATTATGAAATCTTATATACAAGCATGTAAGATTAAGTTATATTTTTATCTAAAAACTCTAATGAAACATTAAAACAGCAATAAACCAAACCAAAAGCAATTGCACAGTAAAATGCCAAAATTTAAAAAAGAGCTTACAAATGAGATTCTGCTGAAAACACAAAACCAAGGATCTTTAACTCATCTTATACCTCCCATGAGGTACTACAACCATAGCTTATCCAAAACCTTCCCTGCTCCAATCACCATCATCATTGCACACTATTTTTTATTTTTACTCAATTTATTTTGATTTTTATGAATTTTTACTTTTGGTGACTTAAACTAGTTTTAATACTTCTAATAGCTTAAATTAGCTAAGTTAAGAACTTATATGAGCTTAGGAGTTCAAAATAACAACAGATGGCAACTATAAAGCTTTTTGAAATTTTTGAATTTAAAACAAACTTTCACAAACTGAATTTGCACATGAACTTGAAATTAAACTTGAACAGATTTTTATTACAACATAATTAAAATGATACAATGCTTAAAAGCTTTGATGGAAACTGAAATACAAGTTACTTAATCAAACGACTTATTCTAAAACTAAACTAAAACTAAACTACTCTAACATCTTTCCTCCTTGCTTCTCTGTTGATTTATAGGGCTTGTGGGGCCCACTGATCATATCCCACCACTCTTATTAGCCATTGGATGAGTCTTGTTTGATCTTGGCCATTGGTGATTTTTGGCGCCAAAACTGGAGTGAATGCAATTGCATTGTTGAGTAGCCATAGGCGGGGGTGAGAGGTGATGGGTGAGTCAGAGTAGCTTGGGTGGTGGAGCAGGCTCAAGTGGTGCAAGGGGGGAAATACCAGGTGGTATTCTGGTATTGGTGGAGTAGAAGGGTGGTGGTTTTGGAGATAAGGGGTGGTTTGGTCAAACTTGTTTGACCGGGGTGGATTTATTAAACGGGGGATGGGTTTGTTTGTATAGTGGGTTGGGAATTAGGTTGGGCCCAAAGGGATGGGGTGTTGGGTTTGGATATAGTTGTATTGGATTTATGTTTGGTTTTTGTTTTTGGATTGTAGGATCCGTATGGTTTATGGCAATAATAACAAAAGGACCAAATTTGTAAATCTTGAAATTTAAGGACCTGATTTGTTTTATTCCCAAAGTACTTACAAGGGACCAAACTTGCCATAGTGTAATAATATAAGGACCTCTTTTGATAATTTCCTATTTTTGAAATTCAGGGACCTATTTTGCCAACTTATGAAACTCAGGGACCAAACATGTAAATTCTCCAAAAATTTCACGCAAGGACCATTCCTGCCATAAAAGATTAGAACAAGGACAAAATTTGTTTTTCTCAAAGTTTTAATATCCCAGGGACCATTTTTGTCAATTTTCAAAGTTCAGGAACTAAACTTGACATTTTGTGAAACTTTGCACCAAAGGACTAATTTTGTAACTTTATGATTTATAGGACCTTTGGTGACTTTTTCAAGTTTTTAGAACAACCAGGGACTAGATTTGGCAATTTTTGAAAGTTGGGGGACTGAAACTGCCAATTTTGCAAACTTTGTGCATTTTTCATCTGTTTTTGATTGTTTTGCATTTGAAACATATAAAACACATTCTTGGGATATTTTTACTATTTTGATGCAATATTGAGTGTTTTTAGATGTTTTGGCAGCTCAGAAAAGGCAAAAATGATGAGTATTTACACACTCATCAATCCCCCACACTAAAACATTGGTAGTCCCTAGCAATCTTTTGAGAAAAACTTTATGGATTTGAAAACCTCTTTACCAAAAGCCATCACTTCTGGAGTAGCCAGGTGTAAGAACTGTGGCACACCTGATAACCGTGTGATTTTGAGCAAACCACCAGCTGTCAACGGATTTGATTAGTCTTTACCAAAAGCCGTTTGCTTCTGGACTAGCCAGCATCTTGATGGACTAAGTCAACATCTTGGTGAGCTGATTACCAATTATTGATTTTCCATGGCCTTTACCACAAGTCATAATCTTGTGGGCTAGCCAACTCATTTGCTTATGAGGATATGGGGAGTTGAGGAACCATACAATTTTTGGCAAATTGCAAGCCATCAACGGGTTTGAGAAGTCTTTACCAAGAGCCGTTTGCTCCTGGACTAGCCAATCCCTTTGTCATTTAGACTTGGCGGACTGATTACCACAAAAAAATTTTGAACTTTAGTGAAAAATTTTAGTCAAAAACGGGGGTATAAGATAGTAAAATGTGATAAAATTCGCTAGAATAGCGAATACCCCCCCACACTTAGCATGAATATTGTCCTCAATATTCAAAGTCTCGGCTATTATGCCGACTCTTTGAACGTAAAAAGACAACATTACAAGTTAAATGTGGAAATAGAATTTTGTTTTTCACTTTTGTAATCATAGCATGGGGGACTCCCCTACACTTAGGGTGAAAACCCTATAAGCATGCTACTGTTTTTATTTATCGAGTAGCTAGCTTGACTCGACCCCGAATTCATTTGTCCTTGGGGAAGCATGAGGTGGAAGAAACAATCTCCATCGGACTTTCATTCAAGATGTTTGGATAAACATTTGAAGCACGTGAAAGTTCCACACCGATGAGATATAATCCCGGCTCAAAATAATGGTACATGAAAATGTCGGGGTCAAATATAGTGTCTTCATTCCCGAAGGAGTGAAGAACAGGAGAAGTCACCCTGTAGGTGAAGAAAAGGAAGAAAACCATGATGAAAATCATGATTTGATCTTCTTCGAAAGCAGGCTCATTAGCCTGATTTTAGATTTCAAAGGTTAAGCTCGTTTGGTTTGAAAACATCCCGGGCGGGAGGGTGGGATTTTGTAAATTCTCATGATTGAGTGCATTTCCCCCCGGGCTATCATACTCCAGAGGAGTAATGATATGAGTGAGTTCACCAGAGAACTCCTCATGAACAGAATTATTCACAAGATGTGAATCTGAGAACTCATGTTCCGGAATAGACTCATCACAATCCTCATTCTGAATATCAAAGAGTGGATTATCAGAAATCAAAGTGAATTCAGATTCGAATTCAAATAGAGGATTGGTGAGAGTAGTATTGAAATTTTCGGGAACAAAGTGATCAATATTCTCTATTGGATTTTCGGGATCAGAAGTGAGTGACAGATCATGATTTAAGAGATTTTCAATTTTGGTTTCGGAGTTAAGGAGACCATCATCACTTCCTGTTGGAAGTGAATTGATTTTGGTGATCTCCTCAAGAAGATGATCAGCATCAATATGTGGAATTGATGCCTCAACATACTCGATGTCTCCATAAGATGCACAATCTTCGCTACAATCGGAGAAAATCTCAAATTGAGCTTTTGGACACTCAAGAGGGGAAGGTAAATCACACATATGATCAGAAGTTCCCTGTGACTCTCTTGGGATTGGGATAAGGTTCTCAGCACTAGACTTTATGAATTCGTCCGATTCCTTTTTAGGAACAGTGCTAAGATGCTCATCCCCCATGTTCAGAGAGTGGATGTGAACTTCGGGTGTGATAGCAGTTGTTTGAGATGAAATCTCAACTGCAGGGATATCAACTGATGAACTTGATGAATCTTTTTGAATAATAACAATGTTATCTTCATCATCACTGTCATCATAGTCATCAAATAGAGCAGTATTGCGAATATTAGCACGTAGTTTAGCTGCTCTTTGCTCATCCAATAATTCTTCCATGCTTTTACCAGATTCTCGTTCTTCAGCAAGTAATTCTGCCATAGTTTTCCCATGAGAATTTGGAATGAATGGAAATTGTGGGGATGTGGATGTGTCAAAACCGGAAGGTTGACATTGAAAATCATCATGAGGACCCCCACAATATGCACAAGAAGAACTTGGAGTATGGCGGAGTGAAATATTAGCTAACTCCTCCTTAAGTTCTTTAAGTTTTTCAAGAACCTCTAAAAAGTCTTGCTGGATTTGAGGAGTTGCTTGGATCATTTGGTACTGTGGAGGTTGGTCTTGATACGAAGAGTCAAAATTGTTACAAGGAAATGGATTCCTTGTTTGACAATCAGAGCTAAAGTGTGGACCTTCACAGTAATCACAACAGTGACACTGATGTGGTTGTGGGTTGTATGTGCTTGAGTTATAATTGTTATTAGGAAACTGCTCATAGACAAGCGTGTTTCCTGATTGACAATCAGAACTGTAATGTGAACCACCACAGTACTCACAACAGTAAAACTGCTGAGTCTCATGGTGTGGTAACTGATGGAATGAATCAGTTGTGTCATGGTAGGAATAGGGATTCTGGTTATAGACAGACCCGTTTCCTGACTCTACCGTGCCACAACTGGGGCAATTTCCACCATTATAAGGATTACCACACCACTGGCAAATCAGAAAGCGTGGATTAGACATAGAAAGAATCAAATGGTTTTTGAGGGTAAGCAATGGAGAATCAAAAAGGTGAGAGGGTAAAGGTGAATATTTTTAGTATTTTTTAGAAACATGTTTAGTGCACATGCACCAAAAACAATTTTTCAAAACAAAATCGAGGCAAAACCACAGGGAACTTAAACCAATAATCACAAGTGAATGACTTCTTTGAAAAAGGTACACCACTCACAGGGATACAAAGGCAAGTTTTAATCTTAAGTTTGGGAACTTATTATGGGTTTGTATTTATTAATTTGAAAACTGCTTTAGGCTTATGGGTGTGTGTGCAGAAAACTTGGGAAATATTTTTGGAACTGATTCGTTAACCGAAATCGTCCCTTTAAGATTACTCGCAGGCTGGCGGGAGGAAGTAAATAGGTTTCCTCTTCAGTTCGCAATTTAATGTCAGAACTTACCTTAAACCAACTGTTTCAGGTTGTAATCTTAAAGAAAACGAAGTAATTTAACTTCACAGTTTGTTTTGTTGTTTTTAATTTTTTTTTTTTTTTGTGTTTTTAACACTTTAGGAAAAGTGTTAATGAACTTTTTTGATATGATTATATTTTTACAAAACTTTATACAAATTTGTGTGAAATTTGTACAGGGAGGGTTTTGAAAACCACTAAACTTAAAACGATTTTTTAAAACACGCAACAACCTCCCCGGTAGTGGCGCCAAATTTTGATTGGCTTCAAAATGGTCAGATATTATTGACCAAGGTCAATAAGTCAAAGACAGCCTCGTTCCAATTCTCCGGTGATAGTATAGTGTTTCCCCGGGTCGTTATGTCCGGACGAGGTTGAAATGGTGTTGTTTGAAATCGTTTATGAGTGAGTGGCACTGAGGACAGTAGCCCAGATGATGTGAAATTGATTTTGCTACTGTTATATTGGTATTGGTACACAGATATAATATTCACAAAAATCAGATACCAGATATATGCACAAATTCACAATCAGGATCACGTAACAGACAGAAAGTGGGATTTGATAATTAACAAACTACAGGGGGTGCTTTTGAAACTTTTTGGAACTTAAAATTAAAAGAAAATTGAAAATGAAAATGAAATTAAAAAAATGATTAAAATATTATTTAATTAATTAAACTAATTAAAATTTAATTTAAATCTAATTTAAATTAACTAATAAATGACAAATGTTACAAATTAACCTAAAAACTTGTAAAAATAATTTCTAAACTTAAATTAGAACTTGAAGAAAGTATAAAAAATAAAGATAAATATTTTTGTCTTTTTATGGATTTTTTATTAATTAAAAACTATTTAACTTAATTAAACTAATTAAACTAATTTAAATTACTATTAATACTAAATTAACTTAGAAAATTATAAGAAAATTTATAAAACTATTTTATAACATTTAGAAGCTAGGAAAAATATAAAAACTAGGTTTTACTTTATAAAAACTAAATATGCTATTTAAAACTTAATATTAATTAATAATTAATAAAACTAAAATTAAATCTAATAAATACTAAATGATAATACAAAAATCTGAAAATTTTACTAAAATTACTTTACTATATAAGGTAATTAATAAAAATATAAAAAATCTAAGTACTTAATAAAAATATAAAAATGAAAATGAAAATTTAATTACATTAAATAGAAACTATCACTTAATTTAAAATTGATTTTTCTTGGTTTTTCTTTTACAAACTTGTTTTATACCTAAAAACAAAAACTTTTAATGAAAACAACTTTTTTGTAAATGAAAAATAAGCACTTGAGAGCTTATTTGGCTTGATAGTTGACCTCAGTTGACTTTTTAAGCAAATAAGCTCAAATGAGCTTGAGTGGGGCCCACAAAGGTTGAATCTGATTCAAATGAGTTAAGCAAACATGTATAAGATAGAAAAAGCACATATGGTTCACAGAATAAGCTAAATGACCAAAATAAGCACTTCTAAAATCCAATTTCAAATCAGAACTGGGACAGAGTTTAGGGATGGATTCCAGGTGGGGTCCACTGGTCTGATGGTCAAACTAGTGGTCAAGATTTAATCTATGGTAGGAGGGGGTTTGGGAAAATCTAAATCTAGGGTGTGGGGACCACTGTGGTGGTCACAACCCACCACCAAAGGTGGTGGTGTGGGCTGTGTAACTGCTGCACAGAGAAGGGGGTTGCCCTGCAGCCCTCTTTGGAGGGTTGTGGGGCCCACTCAAAAGTTGGCATAATTAAGTAGACTATGGGACTTCACAGAAGAGGTGGGGAGCTACAAATCCTCAAAAGCTCATGGTCTAAAACCTCCTAGAAAAATCAAAACAAATCCCACTATTTTAAGGTTTTCTGAAAACAAATGGTTTTGACTTTTTGAGAAATATGACACAAGTTGACTAAAATGAGTTTTGATTAAGCCTAGATGATTTATTTATGTTATTAAAGCCTAGATAACTCTACTTAAAGCAACTACAATTGGTTTTAACCTCAAATCAAAAGATTTATACTACAATACACCAATAGTTAAGCTGTTGGTGTGTTTGATTACTAATTTGACTTTTTTCAGTGAAAATGGCAAAACAAAAGGTCAAAAAGACTTAGTTTTATCTAATTAGAGTTGTAGAAACAACAACTAACACCAAGAACCCCCTGGTGCTCAATGGATTCTGCTAAGCCAAACACCCCCTTATGAATGGACTGTTTTGAGTTTTGCAAAACTTCACATTGATTCAGGCCATAATTTGCATTCCCTAAGTTGTATTATGATAATTGAAGCTGAGTTGGACACAAATATACTAACAACTACATAAGAGACCTAGGAATCACTAATCATGCTTTTAACTTGAGGAAAATAAAACTTAAAGCAATTATGAAATCTAATATACAAGCATGTAAGATTAAGTTATATTTTTATCTAAAAACTCTAATGAAACATTAAAACAGCAATAAACCAAACCAAAAGCAATTGCACAGTAAAATGCCAAAATTAAAAAAAGAGCTTACAAATGAGATTCTGCTGAAAACACAAAACCAAGGATCTTTAACTCATCTTACACCTCCCATGAGGTACTACAACCATAGCTTATCCAAAACCTTCCCTGCTCCAATCACCATCATCATTGCACACTATTTTTTATTTTTACTCAATTTATTTTGATTTTTATGAATTTTTACTTTTGGTGACTTAAACTAGTTTTAATACTTCTAATAGCTTAAATTAGCTAAGTTAAGAACTTATATGAGCTTAGGAGTTCAAAATAACAACAGATGGCAACTATAAAGCTTTTTGAGATTTTTGAATTTAAAACAAACTTTCACAAACTGAATTTGCACATGAACTTGAAATTAAACATGAACAGATTTTTATTACAACATAATTAAAATGGTACAATGCTTAAAAGCTTTGATGGAAACTGAAATACAAGTTACTTAATCAAACGACTTATTCTAAAACTAAACTAAAACTAAACTACTCTAACATCTTTCCTCCTTGCTTCTCTGTTGATTTATAGGGCTTGTGGGGGCCCACTGATCATATCCCACCACTCTTATTAGCCATTGGATGAGTCTTGTTTGATCTTGGCCATTGGTGATTTTTGGCGCCAAAACTGGAGTGAGTGCAATTGGACTGTTGAGTAGCCATAGGGGGTGAGAGGTGATGGGTGAGTCAGAGTAGCTTGGGTGGTGGAGCAGGCTCAAGTGGTGCAAGGGGGGGGGGAATACCAGGTGGTATTCTGGTATTGGTGGAGTAGCAGGGGTGGTGGTTTTGAAGATAAGGGGTGGTTTGGTCAAACTTGTTTGACCGGGGTGGATTTATTAAACGGGGGATGGGTTTGTTTGTATAGTGGGCTGGGAATTAGGTTGGGCCCAAAGGGATGGGGTGTTGGGTTTGGATATAGTTGTATTGGATTTATGTTTGGTTTTTGTTTTTGGATTGTAGGATCCGTATGGTTTATGGCAATAATAACAAAAGGACCAAATTTGTAAATCTTGAAATTTAAGGACCTGATTTGTTTTATTCCCAAAGTACTTACAAGGGACCAAACTTGCCATAGTGTAATAATATAAGGACCTCTTTTGATAATTTCCTATTTTTGAAATTCAGGGACCTATTTTGCCAACTTGTGAAACTCAGGGACCAAACATGTAAATTCTCCAAAAATTTCACGCAAGGACCATTCCTGCCATAAAAGATTAGAACAAGGACAAAATTTGTTTTTCTCAAAGTTTTAATATCCCAAGGACCATTTTTGTCAATTTTCAAAGTTCAGGAACTAAACTTGACATTTTGTGAAACTTTGCACCAAAGGACTAATTTTGTAACTTTATGATTTAAAAGGACCTTTGGTGACTTTTTCAAGTTTTTAGAACAACCAGGGACTAGATTTGGCAATTTTTGAAAGTTGGGGGACTGAAACTGCCAATTTTGTAAACTTTGTGCATTTTTCATCTGTTTTTTATTGTTTTGCATTTGAAACATATAAAACACATTCCTGGGATATTTTTACTATTTTGATGCAATATTGAGTGTTTTTAGATGTTTTGGCAGCTCAGAAAAGGCAAAAATGATGAGTATTTACACACTCATCAATATGAGTTTGGCGGGAACAATCCACATTCTCATAGAATATAACCAACACTCACATTTGCCTTGCATAACAATATTCCCATATTGTTAACCGACAATGGACATATTTAGAACGACAAAAGCATTCAAGGATTAAACATGCAAATATAGGATAACAATTATTATATACATGAATAACAAATACCAAGTATCTTTATTCATCATAAAGTAAAAATTGTCTTACAATCCCAATTATCTAAATACTAATTAAAGAGATAAGTATGAAACTAATTAGTAAGTTGAAGTCTAATGTTTCCAACATTCTCAACTTTTCTTTACAAGAAAACTAAATAGTTATCTGAGTAAACTTTCCGAATACTAGTTTCAAATTTCACATATAATAAGGGATTCGAAATATATGATGAGTGTCTTATCTCATACGCGCATACTATTGCAAGAGTCATATTATGGAGATATCGCTCTACCTTGCATCAGGTATTAGAATTCAACGACATACTAACAATCATCTTTATAGTTTCATAAAAATGTAAAGTATTCTTATTCCTTAATGTGTTATGCAACAGTGCTCTTCGTTGAGCATATCTAGTTAGCAGATTTATCATAATGATAAAATCCTACTTTAACTAGTTTTAATTATCTTCTAGCATCATTGTATGTATACAACACTATGCTTTATAATTCGTAAACATCAATATTAACAATAATCTAAATACTCTCAATTAGATATTGTTGTTGTCAGCTCATCTTGCTCTTGTGCAAAAGTAACAACCAGTCTTATACACAATATAATATATACATGACAAACCCTTAGTTAAAAAAAATATATATATAAGGTTTCCATCCATGTAATAAATGATTCCAAGTGAAATATACCATTCAAGACTTGCTTGAATGATATATTGCATGTGTGTTGGACTTAATTTTCCGCATATGTTTATTCCATATAAACATTTATTTCAAGGTTGTTTGTTCTATTCCCTAAATCCCAAGTGAAGTTTCATTCCAAGCTTAAGGATTAAAATCTAGCTTAAATGGAATGATATCTTCAATATGTTATACGACATATGGATTAGATAGTGCTCCTACTTAATGTCAGATGTACTTAGGAGTTATCTTAATTCAATCAAAATCATATTGTAATTAAATTCAATATCTCAGCTCCTAGATGCATGATCCAATCCAAACTTGAATTGCTTAAACTTGTATACTACATAAAGATTATATAGACTCATAGCCCTTTTGATTACACACCGTCCTCACAAAAGGTAATCATAAAGGAAAGAGTTATAAAACTTAATTGCCATATTCCACATTCAAGGAAACATGTATGACAATTAATTATCTTTATTTAATTAATGCGTGTATATAAGAAAATCTAATCACAGTCAATAGCTTAAGTATGATTAAAAACTTCTTATTAAAATCTATGAATTAACATATATACAATTTGTCCTTGTGAGCCTTTCTTCAAAAGAAACTCATCCTAACCTCTTAGGTTTACTAATTTAGGCGAAATAACAATCAACATCAAAACATTGATTTGCCTTTTAAGGACTGCATCTTATCATTCATAGTTCTAAGACATTTATCAGATTCAAGATGTGATAATGTACCTTAGTAGTTAGCAGATTTACAATGATCTTCTAACTTATATCCCTCAACATTGATATTAAAATATCATTCAAGTGATGAGGCATCCTTGCAGATTTATAAATGAGAGTAACATTATACTTCGGTCGATATTTACATGTTTAACCTTAGTATGATATTATACTTCGGTCGATATTTACCGCTCCGTTCTCGAGTTATTTTTTCAAAGGAAAGGAAAGAAAATGATAGGAAATTGAAATTTTATTGTGTTCTCGAGTTTTTTTTGGACAGAAAGGAAAGGAAACAGGAAGGAAATGATAGGAAAATTCTAGTGATTTTCCTATAAGAATTTTCCGCCCAAATATGGGCGGATTTGGACGGAAAGTATTTTACACTCGCACTATTTAGTATATAATGACCAATATAACTTTCAATATTTACTCATATTCGACTCTTATGATAAAATGAACATATCTAAAAGTGCATAAATGTAATTATGTCTCTTTTTCTTTCTTTTCTTTCCAACTCGAGAACACAACATTATTTCATTTCCTTTCCTTTCATTTCAACTCAAGAACACGAAATATAAAATCAACTTTCTTTCCTTTCCTTTTCATTTTTTTTCTCTTCTTTTCACATCATTTCTATTCCCACCTAGAAAAACTCGAGAACGCAGCGTACATGTTTAACCTTAGTATGACATTATACTTCGGTCGATATTTACATGTTTAACCTTATTATGACATTTGTAGATGCTCCCACTTACTTTTGTAAGTAGAGACAATTATCTAAATACTAAGTATTTAAGCAACAATAAATTATGCTTTATTTGGGAACCACAAAATACATTTTAAGTTCTCATCTTTTAGATTGTTAATAAAATGCTTCATAAGATTTTAACAAATTCATAACTTAAATCAAGACATAATAGAATTCCTTCCAACAACTATAATTAGGGTTTGTAGTAAAACCTTAATTCTTGTATCACCCTTTAACCAAAAATCTTAGCAAAAGTTTTGTGTTTCATCGAGCTAAGAAGAACACCAAAACTACAATCTTCTAGCTTGGAAGTGTAGAAAAATCAAAAACCCAAAAGGGTTTAGGATTCGATTGGTTTGAGTGGAAAAACCAAAAATCCCTAAGAGTTTAGGGTCGTGGGTTGTCTTGAATACCTTCTAGGTTTGAACTACATTGAGTGTATTCATAACACACACAATTTTCTAACCTTGACAGATTTTAGAGGTAGAGCAATTAGAACAATCAAAAAACGCCAAAGGTCTGACCAATGAGCAAAATTTGCCATGGGTTGGAATGACCCTAAGGTCTGACCAAAGTGGTCAAGCTAAATGCACGTGTTCTTGGTTGGCTGGGATAGACTTAAAATTTACATATAGGGTATACACATAAATGTGGTAAAATTCGTGTACAAAGAAGCATACAAAACAACTTTGTAACACTTAAGGGGTGCTTGGTGGGGGGTTAAGGGGGTGCTTGGTGGGGGGTTCAAAAGGGCCCACCTCACTTAAATTATGTTGCTTGGTTAAGGAGTGCAAATGTATTGATTACCCCGTAGTGGGTAATCAACCATTATAGAGTAAATTGGGGGGGGGGGGGGGGGTAAGGTATTCATTACCCACCTCACTCATTCCTTTGCATTCCCTTTCCCTTTCCTCACTTTGAACCAAGCGGACCCTTATTTTAAAAACTTTTAGTAATGACACTTTAGTGATCATCATGGTTCACGAGTGAGCCATACTTCCCGAGTGTACATAGCGTCCAGTTTTTAATTTCATGAAAGCTTGTTTCAATAATTTAGGTCACTTAATTTTATAAAAACAATTTTCAACGAATCACATAGCAGGTCACAATGAGCACGGTATTTAGGCGTGTAAATTAAGACCATATTAATGTCATCTTTTTATAGGTATTAGTTCTCTTCTATTATAGTTTTAGGAGTGTAAACATGTAGGCTAAAAACGAAAATCACAAAAGAACGTAATACTAAAAACATGACAATAATATAAACAAGTAAACATTTAGATCTGAGAACTATAACAAGTCTTCCCCAAAAAGAGAACCATAAGACCCTCACTAGGTTTTTATCAAGTGCCTAGATCGCCACATGCATCACAAAAAATGATTGCGTAGGTCTTATAGGCGGAATTGACACATAAAATAATCATAACAAACTTATTAACATTTAATTTTTGCTATCTAATTAACCATTAATTTTCAAAAAGTAGAAATTGCGTTTGCTATTTTAACATACCACGGGGACAATTTTTGCAATTTACTCAACTATTAATAATGAATTATGAAATTATCTTAAGCAATGTTTTGAAAACCGGATTCGAAATCGACCCGTCGAGTCACCGGGCACCGGTTCGATCACGGGGTCAATTCGGTTTTCAGTTTATTATTATTTTTTATTATTTTGACCGGGTCAACCGGTTTGACCGCCGGGTCAACCCGGGTTTTTATTTAAAAATTTTGAAAAAATGGTTTCAAGAACCGGGTTGACCCAGGTCACTCAAAACCCGGCGGGTTTAACCGGTTAACCCGGTTTTAGAAACCCAGGTTTTTTTACAATTTTTTTTTGCTGGAACCGGTCAAACTGGTTAACCCGGCCGGATCGACCCGGGTTTTAAAACGCTGATCTTAAGCCTAGTCGCCTAGACAATATGCAGGTAGCACACCAATACAATAATACAATGGTCTCGTGAAATTTTCATTGCTGCATGGATAACACATGTGAATCACACTGACAAGGTATGGAACCAAAGCTAGTACCCTAGAACACATATGCACTAATTTTGTATTGCATTGATCGATCTTTCGTTACATTACACAAATTAAGTAACATATAATGTATTAATCAGGGACGGAGCCAGGTGGTTCTCGTGGGTGCCCGTGCACCCCATGAATTTTTTCAATGTAGTGTTAATTTTTGAAAAAAACATCAATTTTTTCTAAAGTTATCTTAAATACACCTGGTACATCGAATTACGTTTCTAGTATTATTGTTTAATTTTTTTTGTGCATCCGGTTATTTTTAGTCCAGGCTCCGTCCTTGGTATTAATGTACTGCGTACTTGTCGAGGTGTACTGATGATGATAATTTCACCTGAGGTAGAATTTTATGTTTTAACGTTTTAGATTGTTCCAATAACTTTTGCTCAACGCTAGCTAGCGAACAACAATGTATTTTAGATTTTTAGATTTTTAGATCTATGTCACACACTTAAATGTTGGAAACAAAAGAAGAAGGGTTATTTAGTAATTCATGTGTACGCAAAGGTGGTTCAAAGATTTACGTAAATTTGTAGTTGACGTTGACGCAAAGATGCTTTCCAAGAAGATATTTTGTTACATCATGGAAATTTAATCATTTTTAAAGTTGTTTACGTCCTACCTAGTTACAACCGCAAAGCTTAGTAGACATCATTCTTCCAAAGTTTTTAAATTAGTATCGATATTGTATGTATCTGTATAAACTATTTAAATATTGAACCAGCTAGTTGTTTTTTACAGAAAGACGTATATTGGATCTTAGGCCGATTGCATGAAGCATGCTTTAAATAATATTATGAGACGTGGCGCCCATACAAACCAAGCTAGGTGACGAAATGAAGATTTAATTAATCACACATCAATAACCAATAATTTCAAATATTCATAATTAAATACAATATGCTAAGTTTCCCGTTTATACATAAATGGAACTTTGAATTTGATAGTTAACAGTTTGACAAATATATAAATGGGTGTGATTTCTTTGACAGATTTCAAGATTGATTAATTTTGATAACAAACCTTTTCAAGTTTGGAATTGGAAATTGAAAGGTGAAGAAGTCATTCTCTATTTGGTATGTAAAAGCTCTAAAAAACAAGAAAAAATAGGAAAGTGTTTTCAAAAGCATTTACAAAAGCAAAAAAAGATTTCTTGAACATACAAAACAAAACTCATGAACAAGAACCAGAAAGACACATTGCGTAAGATAACATCATTTAAAAAATTAAAAAAAAAAAAAAAAAAAAAAAAAAAACAAACAAACAAAAAAACCTTACTAGCCTTCTTACTCTTACTAGTAAGAGGTGGTCAAACATTTTATTTATTTGTTTTTTTTTCTTTTGAGTCAAACTCAGTTATACATATAACATATTACTCAGTAATAAGTGGGGACTTGTTTTACTGCCTCTTACTCGATAAGAGATTGAAAACTCGTGTTAGTATATAATATATTTGATAGTTTATTAACTATGTTATATTTATAATAAAAAAGTCTTGTTTCATATTTTTATAAATTACTTATTTGCGTTGTTTTAATAAATAAATTAAAGAAACGAGCATTTAAAATCATTTGGACAATTATATAAAATCAAACAACATTATTTCGTTCAAATTTAGACTTTTTAGCCACCTCTTAGTGGTAAGATGTGGTAGTCAGATTCAGACCTGAAATATCTTAATGAAAAAAACACACTCTTAGGGGGCGTTTGGTTGGGGTAAATTGAAGGCAATTGAGGTAATTTGAAATTAAAATTACTCAAATAGTCTTGTTTGATTCATAATAAAAACGTGAGCCCAGTAATTTTAATTGCATTAATAAGGCTAAAAGTGGGCTAATTTAATTTCCTCCCACTTGGGAAGCAATTAAATTTGCTTAGAATTTTAAATGGCATCATTTACATATCTTGAACCAAACGCCCCCTTAGTAAAAAAGGATATTATTACATTAAGATATATAACATTTATTGGGATTCACTATAGCTTAGCTACAGTACCACAAAACACTGTAGCGCAACAGTGAAAACCACTCATATCCAAACAGTGATACTCACAATAACTAATGGTCATTAGCTATTTAACGGCCGTTAGCTAACGACCATTAGCTTTAACATTTTAAAAAAAAAAATTGTATGCACTTGGTCCTTCATCTCAGCGATTCGTTGCAAATTTAGTCCTCACATAATTTACATAATTGGTCCTTCATGTTATACATCCGTTGCAAAGTTGGTCCTTAAGCTCCGTGACAAAGCGCAATGAAAATCAATAATTTTGTATTCGAACATTCCGCTGCAACGCGGTGGAAAACTCCTATTAAATATAAACAAAACTAAAGAGATTGGTCTTTTTTTCAACCACAATGAATGCACACTCATGACTTATTTCATGCTTACAGGTGAAAGTGACTTGACGAATGGGTACTTAGACACGATTATTGATTGGATTCCCGGGATGGAAGGCATCCGGTTAAAGGATTTAAACAGCATGCTCTGGACTACAGATCATAACCATGTACAATTTACATCTAAAGTTACACAGAAGTCGAACGATGTTTCACACAATATCTTCCACACGTTTGACGTGTTGGAACCTAGTATTGTTGATGCTTTTATCATCCATGTATCCTAAGGTGTATACAGTTGGCCCCATGCAATTACTTCTAAATACCCAAACAAGACAAAGAAACCGAATTTTCATACAGCTTATGGAAGGAAGAAATTGAGTGTTTTGAATGGCTCGACTCCAAGAAACCAAAGTCTGTCATGTATGTGAATTATGGTAGTATTACAGTAATGTCGCTATAAGATCTTACAGAATTTGCTTGGGGACTTGTGTATTAACATTTACCAATCCTTAGAAGGGTTTAAATGTGACTTAAACAATAATAAAAGATTTAATTTATTTAGTTTAAATAAACTTTTGGATATATAGGAAACGAGTTGGTTTGCAAGCCGAACATGTAACTGTCCCATGAACTTCTACTTGTACAGTGATCATACTCTCTCATGTCTTTAAAAGAAAGCGGAGGAAATGTATGTTCGTACATTCTTCCTTGCTCATTTTTAATTTAAATAAAAATGTAACATTTGAGAGTACTGTATAGTTATTACAAGTCAAGTCAAGATTCCGCTCTAGTTTCAAGGTTTGTTAGTTTTTATCCAACACGAACGCATTTTTTAAAACTCAAACTCTTTTTATGAAGACAAAAATATGCTTCATTTCCTATCAAATAACAGAAGCAAAAAAGAACTGACCCCGATGCCTTAGCTTAAAGATAATAAGAAAAAATATTCTCAACAAACATCAACATATTTAAGATCTTTAGAGCATGGAGTAAGTTGCCCGAGCACCCCACGTTAAAGGTTAACGCGGTGCGTTAACTTACCGCCCCAAACGTTAACTTGTGCGTTAACTCAGCGAGTCAAGCCATTAACGTGCGTTAAATGTGATCTTGGGTAAAAATAAATAAATAAACAGCCCTTTAAACGGCTACTTTTAGCCCCGATTTTCAAAAAAAATAAAATAAAAAATAAAAAATAAATAAATAAAACACTTTTTCAAACCCATTTTGTTACAACTATAAATACCATTCACCCACACAATATTTTTTCACACTTGCAATACTCTTTATAACCTACAATACACTTCTATTAGCAAAAAAAAATGTCGGGCGACAACAACAATGGCTCGTTTACGAATCTTCTGGGTGGTGGGTTATACATGGCACGTGTCGGGGTAGATACAATACTTGTCCGGACGACATATGCCGAAAGGCATTAAGATATTCTAAGTATTGCACTATCGGTCTTCAACCGATACTACGATACTGGGGGGACATGTTGACGTATGTGTCTGGACGACACGTGCCAGACCGAAGAGAAGGAGGATGCTACTCTTGTCCGAGGGGCATGTGGCGAATGACCGTAAAGGTATACACTCCTTTTTATACTGTTACATGCTTTTACATAGTGGTCTGATGCAAGAACCGGACTGCGCCACCTACGGGGTTGGTCTCCCACATGACTTGACACCTAGCACCTAAGACTAGGTATAGCTCGACATGTTCCTTCCCAAGACAGAACAGGTATCGAGGAACCAACTTGGGTACCTACCTCTTTCTCTCTCTATATACTACTCTTTATATCTCTTTTATATCATCTCATTTTACACACACACAATACACCACAACACATTATAATAAATCCTGTACATACGAGGTACTGACTTGACCGTCAGAGGATGGTTCCCGGGGCTTCGGCCTCGGGACCCCTTCTAACGGGTTCGTTCATGTTTGTAGTATACTTTCAAGCTCGGGACAAAGACGGAAGGCACCGTCAAGATTTATTCGACAAAAATATGCTTCAACAACATGCAACCGTAACACGGAGAAAACATAGAATCTAGTAAACATAAATAGGTTAAATTAAAATAAGTTGACAATATAATTATACGAACACTTATGTGATTCATTCATGTGGATCGGTGGCATCAATGACCTTAAGGTAAAATTTCCAAGATTCATCGGTATCTGAAATCGGTTGTTGGCCATATGGGTTTTGTTTTATAAACTTTTGCACGTTATCAGATGCTGCCAACCTTTCCAAATAACTACGAAGGTCGCCTTCAGGTCCTGTGATACAAACTCAAGAATGTGATAATAGGGTCATGCAAACAAATTAATCAAACTTTTCTTACATGGCAAGAGATCCATCCCTCCCATCAATCTAAAAAAAAAATTGAAATTTAAAAACATTTTAATATTTCACCAATTTTTTATAATTCAAATCTCTCTTAAACCGTTAATCGTTAAGCGAAAATAATTACACCATCGCGACGAGCATTTAGTTATCTTTCTATAGACGGGCACTTTGATATACTTTCGAAAAAAAAATCGCTTTTTTCACGTTTTTTTTCGTGGCCGAAAAAATCATATATGATATTACATATCATATATGATATGTAATATCATGCATATATGATTTTTTCGGTCACGAAAAAAAGTGAAAAAAACGAAAAAAAAAAAATTGTCGAAAATATATCAAAGTGCCTATCTATAGAAAGATAATTAAATGCTCGTCGTAACGGTATATTTTTTTTTTCAATTAACGATTAACGGTTGAAATATATTAATATTTGAAAAAAAATGATGAAAGTAGGTTTTTTAAATTGTTGGGATTAATCTCATCTAGATCAAATAAAGATGGAGGGAAGATGAAGAATGAATATTGGGTTTTTGGTATGTAAAAAAAGTTTTGTCCTCAAATGATCTTATATTATATAAATAACAAATGTAACACACATAGAAGGTAGACTAGAAGAAGGGATCAAAACCTATTCATGGGGACATATCAGATCAATACTAAGTTTATATCCATACTGTAATCATGACTTGAAACTGCAAATACAAGTTTACAATGTCTGGAAAAACAGATCCTACCTACTGACTATATAATAATGTAGGGGCAATATAATAAAATTTGTTTAATCAGGCATAACTGCAACAAAATTTACTATCTGTCAATCCTTAACTTACAAAAATGCACTTTCTGATCATACAAACAATCACACATGATCATTACATTAAACAATACACTGTGTAATAGACGGGTACCCGCGCATTGCGGAGGCGAGTAACCGTGTAATTGAATCTTCCGACGAGTATATATTTTTATGTTATATGTTTCTAGTGAGAAGAATATAACTTTATAGATGTTGCTAAACAAGTTTACGATAATGAATAAATAAGAAGACTTTGTATTTGTAATTGTTTATCGTATTATGTGTAATATGACTTTGTAACATTGGTCGCAAATAACTCCAGTGTCGTATAAATCTTCAAATTGACTGTAATATAACTTTCAATATGCTATACATATTACGTTAGTATCTAAATATCTTCAAATTGTTTGTGTGAATGCAACCAGTAAATAGATGTGTATATGTGCTGCGCCAGTAAATAGATGTGACTGTTGTTAATAGTGACAGAAAAACTGTCAAGTGCCGCTGAAATCTATTAGTAGAAAGTTAGTTACTTTCCACCAAAAGTTGTAAGCATTCATGAAAGGTTGTGACTTTTCATTAAAAGTCACTTTGTTTACTATATAAATATGATTTTGGTCTTTCATTCATAACATAACATATACATCAAATTCTCCATGTTTTGCTCTTTTTCTTTTGCCTAGACATTGAGTGTTCATTCTTGTCTTATCCCTATACAAATTTCTTGTAACTCAAGGCAATTAATAGGGTAGAAATATTGTATTAGGAAAGTGGACTTCTACACGATTCAAGAATTATCCAAGTAAGCTTTGATTATCACACCCTATTACCAACAAAGATCATGTGTGAAATTAAAAATGAGCAAACAAAATGAATGGAGTTTGAACACGCAGTGGCAGAATTCCTAAACGACCATTTAAACAGTGGACTAGGCTCTACATCCTTTCAAATTTCTGACTTTATTTTATCTATAACGTTTAACGGTGGCCAAAATAACAAAAATGTCGAAGTTTTCTTAAAAATTACACTACGTATCGAAAATTTCGAGGAGGTAGTTGCCCAACCTGCCCCCTCCGTAACTCTGCCCATGGTGCAATAGGTGCCTGAGAATATAGCCTAAAAAAAAGAAGCAAATGATATATAATGGCGCAGTACATATACACTTAAGAGTTGTTGAAACTTGATCCATTAAGAAACTCATAGTTTGGTGTTTTTATCTCTATTTCCTTGTCTACAACTCTACATCCTTCAATTTGTATCCATCCTTCACCTATTACTTACACATCGCCTTCTATTTACTTTTTCTTAACTGATCTCTAGATAGTCCGTACGATATATCCCAATTTAGGTGCGCTCAATAATAAAGTACACTATTCCCTTCTACAAGCAATAAAAATGAGGCTGTACTAATAAGAAAAAAATGGGACACAGTGACTTACCTAGGCCAATATCTTTGGTATCACGGTAACTGTAAGAATGGGGGAAGATTGCAGTATATGGCTGAAAATGGAAAGAAGATGTGTTGAAGGAATTAACATGTTTGATTAGTTATATTTTTTCTACAGAAACAGAAAAAATAAAGTGAGCAGAAAAAAACAGCTTACTGGATTGCGAAGCGCTTTGTATGGAGAATCATCCAAAAGAAGTGTATTTGATTCATCATACACTCCTCTATCCCAAGAAAGATCAGGATCTCGTTTATCCCATAACTTTTTAAGTTCCTTTAGCAGCAAGGGTTTGTCGCTGTTATCAGGAGTATTAAAACCAGTCTTGGTACAGTGAGATTGATCCTGCACAAAGACCAGTCTTCATCAGATTCATGACAAAATGATTGACATCGTAAGAAACATGCAGTTGGCAAAGTAATCGTCACATTTATACACATACTACATTTCTGTAAAATCTGGGTCAAGGTTTGATCCAAGTTGGTTATTTAATTTAACTTTTTCCTAATGATTGTACGGATTTGCTTCTTCGAATAAATACTGAATCAATAGATATTATCGCCAGCAAACCATGTGATAGGAATCTGAGTAGCTACTAAATCGCAATAAAACACCATACTAATATAGCTACTTTAGCTAATTCTACCCTTTTGCTTATAAGAACACATAATCAATCTTTAATATACGTTACCCGGGATAACTGTATACATCTACGATAATCTGAGAGCATATGGCCTTACCCAACAGAAAAGCAATTGCTTCTGAGTGTCCTTCATTAAAAAGTCAAGAACCCACTCTTTAGTCCGCCTGGAGGAGGTCATAATATGAAAACACCAAAAATAGTTTCATGAGAAAAAAGTTCAGTTCTGAAAGAAACCCAAAGATATAAAAAAAGTTGTAATAAGGTAAAAATTAAGAGTACCTTGTTCTTGATGTCCAAACACCGACATTAAATCTCTCAAAGCAAAATTTTAAAAATTCGTCACAATACGGTCTCTTATACACTACAATTGGAAACAGTTCAAGTTAGCAATGAGTCGAGTCACACAGTGTAAAAGGCTAAGAAGTGGAAATTTCGACCCATTTATTTATGCATGGGTCGATTCAGGTAATGCTTTATCTCAAACAGGCCAAACGGGTGAGAAGTCGTATTAGACAAACTAGTTATATAGTACTATAAATTATAGACGATTTTATGTCAACCCAGCTGGATAAGAGCAATAAAGTTTATCCATTTGATCCAAATCTAGTACCCAACCTGCCTGACTTGCCTATTTGCCACCTCTAATTTGAATGATTACACTTGAAAGTTGAAACCCAAGATCCAAACCTGCTTTTAGATCTATTATTGTGCCCGGCTTGTATTTTTCATCTGCGTGTGCTACAATATCAACAATCAACCCGTTTAAATCAAGAACAAGAAGCTTTTTTCTAGGATTAGGATGACCATTCATCTGTGAAGGATGGTAATCTTCGTCCCTAGATTTACTACTACTTTCTTTAGATGCATCTAATTTTGATCCTTCCATCGCAGTCTGCAAATACATCTTATCTTCAGTCCTGATTTGACTACTACTTTCTTTACTTGCATCCAATTTCGCTCCTTCCATCACAACCTGTGGAAGCACATTGCCTTCATTCCTAACCTGACTACCACTTTCTTTAGATTCATCCGAATTTGATCCGTCTATCACCATCTCTGAAGGCAGGTTATCTTCATCTCTAACTTGACTAGTGCTGTCTGTAGATGCAGCTGATGTTGATTCTTCTATCATCATCGGTGAAGAAAGGTTATCTTCATGTCCAAACTCAATAGTACTTTCAGCACAAGCATCCACTTTTGACCCTTCCGTCACAACCTGCAGCGGCATGTTATCTTCATTCGAATTGGTGAAACACAATTTACTCGTGTTCTCTCCATTCGTAGTCAAATTTGATCCATCCATCAAAATCTTATCCTTACCCTCGTGTCTTTTTAGATCAAGGTCAGAACATTCCATCTGGGGACTTTCCTCCACTAAAATGTCTTTCCCATTATTGACTGCATCATCCTGATTGACTACCACTTCTGTATTTGAAATGTCCCCCAAACTTGTATCTCTGTTCTCATTTGGTGAGACTACAATTGACTCTTTATTAGAATCAGGATTGTTCGGTTTATCCACATGTAAAACTCTTCTCCTTTTTACAGGAGGAGAGTGATACTCCATATTTGCTTCCTCCTGAAAATACATCAGCAACATGCAAATGCTTTAAACGTTGACTCATTTTTGTATGCACACAGTCCATATAACTAAAGCCTGCATTTAAACTCTAAACGTCCTCTAATTATATGGTTCTCTATGAAAATAAGGAAGAACTACCAACTGGTTAACATTCTCGTCAGCATATAACAATGATGAATGATAAATATCTATCACTAAAAAGAACAAGGGAAGGGGGGGGGGGGGGGGGGGGGGGGTATCGCCACTAAATGTTAGAAACAGGCATATTTCTAGACAGGTTTCATTTGTGTGTGGTAATATAACAAATTGGCCTCATTAGCAATTGATACAACCATAATTCACAGGATCAATTTTACAAAAGCCTAAAATTCCCAAAACCTTGCAAATCGGGGGGGAATAAATAAATAAATAAAATAAATAAAAATTACAGATGTAGAATTCCTTTACCGTTTGCGGAATTTGTTGTCATTCAGAGTCTGACCACATTCGGTCCGGTCCTCGGTCTAAGATTTTTGGTTAATTCGGTCTTCGGTCCGGTCGGTCCGGTTCGGACCAATCAAAAAACCGAAAAAACGTGCCAAATCTTGCCTATTTGGACCGGACCGAGACCAGACCGACCACATTCGGTCCGGTCTCGGTCTATGGTTTTTTCTTAAGTTGGTCTTCGGTCGGGTCCGGCTTGGCCGGTCCGGTCCGGTTTTTGGACCATGATCACCCCTAATTCAGACATAAACTCAAAAATATGCAGATTTTGTAACAGGGCACATACAAAATGTATCAAATTAAATAATTTCCCTAATTATAAAACCCAAAAAGTATACATTATTCTTTGCCATCAAAAGTTTACGATTTGAACAAATTTCAAATTGTGCTTAGTATTACTTATATAAATGCTTATCTGCTAATTAGTTCAACTCATTAGTAAGGGGTAGGCAAACTATCTTCATTAAAATGTGAGACGTCTCAAGTTGAATCCTACTTAATGCAAACAACCATGAAGTAGCCATGGCAAACTTCCTAAAAAGAAGAGGGCTTCCTTGGTCTCATATCCCGTACAAAAAAGATTCCCACAAAATTTTCAGATTACTTCACCCAACACAACATTAAAAACAAACAACAATAAAAATAATAATAAAAAAAGGGCAAGTATTCCAATGCATGAAAATTGTATCTTTATGACAAAAATAAATCTAAAAAAACCCATTTTCCCAATTACAAAACCAAACCGAAAAAGCCAAATATTATATAGGATAGAGTGAATTACCAGTAAAACTGTATCAGGGTATTGAAGATTACACCTTTAATTGAAGATACATGTGAAACACTTAACACAAATAATAGAATTCAAGCTATAGGGCCTAGTACATTGGTGACTTGTTATCACTTACTTTGATTTTATTCATGTAGTTATACAGTAAGTCTTTGTTAATGGTCAATGTGAGTGGTACAAGTTCATCAAAAGGTGGGTTTACTACTGAGTCAGTGCGGTAAATAGGTTTGGTGGGTAGCACATGCATGCATGAAACAGTGAGGAGGAGTGATATGCATGCATACAGTATATATTTTCTTTGGGATTATCTGACCAGTGCATGTTGGTTAAGAAAGGGAGGACCAAAAGAAAACACTAAAGAAATAATTAAAAAACTCAGGGACTTATATTTTTTTAATAAAAAAATATTTTTTTCGTATTTTTTTTGGGTCCTCCTCCTTCTTAACCAGTGCCCTTAGGGCACCGGTTAGACAATCCCATTTTCTTTAGAGTAAATTCACAAAAGAGGCCAAAAAGTTAAACCTTTTACTAAAAGAAGCAAAAAATAACATGTTTTCCTAAAATGGTCATGTGCGAATGTGCGATTCTACTAATCTTTAATTTTGACACGTGTCCAGACAAATAGTACAATACCAATCATTTGTTGGCCCACATCCCCAACCATTAGTACATACCCCAACTAAGCAGATGTGCGAACGACAATTGTGCGAATTCCGGCTAATGTGCGAACATTAAAAAAATATTTTTTTCTTCCGGTAAGTCTTTGTTATACAGTAAGTCTTTGTTATACAGTAAGTCTTTGTTATCAATGTGAGTTATACAGTAAGTCTTTGTTAATGGTCAATGTGAGTGGTACAAGTTCATCAAAAGGTAGGTTTACTACTGAGTCAGTACGGTAAATAGTAAGGCTATAAACGAACTGAACGTTCTGTGAAAATTTCATAAACTGTTCGGTAAAAAGTTCGTTTATGTTCGTTCGTTTATTAAATGAACGAACATGGACAATATTTTACGTTTGTTTAGTTAATTGAACGAACATGAACAAAAGTCTCGTTCGTTCATTTATGTTCGTGAACGTCCGATTAGGCGTTCGTTAAAGTTTGTTTTTGTTTATTCATCTATTTATGTTCATATATCATATCTTTTAATTTTATAATTTTAAAAATTGGTTTGTTTAAACAAAGCAACACTTATAAAACAATATATTGTGAAGAATTATATAAAGTTTATGTTTGTTTATCTATTTTCATTTATGTTCAGTCGTTTATATTCGTTTAGCGTTCGTTTAATGTCTTAATGAACGAACATAAACGAAAATGAACAATTCATTTTCTTAATAAACAAACATGAACAAAAAAATTCGTCCGTGTCCGTTTATTTGTCCGGTTAAATTAAATGAACGAACATAAATATGGCTTCATTCATGTTTGTCCGATTCATTTACAGCCCTATTAAATAGGTTTGGTAGGTAGCACATGCATGGAACAGTGAGGAGGAGTGATATGCATACAGTATATATTTTCTTTATTCAAATATATTTTGACTGCTTTGTTTGGAAAAGTCACTTTTTGGAAAAGGCTCTTATGGGCTATATGGTATACGTACATTGAATTGGTAATTGAATTTGATAATTGAATTTTTATTTGGGTATAAACTTTAGACTGGTAAAAGGGCTTTATAGTTTTGGTTGTGGCATATTCATTACACGTCTTGAGCTATTTGGATAATAGGCGAAGTTGTTACGGAAATAACTACTACTCTACTAGTAGTTCGTTTGAATTGAAGTTTTGTTTAGAGTTAATTACATAAAGGGTTATTGTGGTTTGCCGGGTCTTGCATATTTGGTCACTCAATTTTTTTTTGCCGGTCCAATCATTGTGGTTTACTTTTATTACGGATCCAAGCCAAATTTGGTAAATGCGTTAAATAGGCCGTTAAGTCCACACACGTGTCAATCTCGTGAGGGCTTTTTTGTCACTTCCTGTAAACCATTTATTTCCCCCCCTTTTACCACTTGACTTCTTATTTAGGGGATTGACTATAAATAGTCAAAATCCCTAATAACACTAACACACACAAATAGTCAAACACATTAACACACGGATGAATGCCTTGTTTGTCATTATTCCCCTTTGAGGGTTGTAACATCATGGTCACCAAGGAATCCAGGAAGGAGATTCAACTGTTGTTCTAACATAGTAAGTATTATTTTTTTTGTTATCTTGTAAGTTTATTTTATTTATTTATTTTTATTTTTTTGATTTTGACCTAATTTATAAATATAGCCAAGCTGTGGGTTTGTCTCTTGGTTTGATCCACCCATGTGTAGAAAAGCTGTTAAGATCATTCTTGGCTTGTTTCAAAGAATGAACAACCTTGAAGCTACATTGACAACAAAAGTGAATGAAGTTCGAAAATTGAAGATGATTTTGGATCTCAGTTGGATGTTGTTTGTTGCCTACTTTCTTAGTCATTGAATGTATATAGATGTTGTAATTCTAGCTTTTGGATGATGTTTCAATTCTAGGTTTTGTTTAGATGTTTATGTTAGGTATAAGTTGTAATACCAACCTTGAAGCTATATGGATGTTGTAATTCCAGATTTTCAAGCTAATGAAATGGTTTGGTTGGTTAAATGTTATTAGTGTTACAAGTTAATCAAATGGTTTGCTTTGGTTTAGTACAAGTGTTTGACTAAAATGGTCAAAATATAGTGTAAAATACAAGTGCAAGGTCTCTACTACAAACTATCTAATCCAAACATAAACAAAAGGACACTGCAAATATCCATTACAAAAGAAGATAGCAAATATCCATTACAAAGACAATGCAGTATATAGAGACTGCAAATACTTATATCCAAAAGAAACAAAAGAAGACAGTTATTTACCCATAATACTTATATCAAAAAGTACAATCACTCCACAATTTTTCCCTTTCCTTTACCTTTTGCAGATTCTTGTGAAAGTTTGGCAGCTAGTGAACCTCTTGTATTAGCACAAGGTGAGTCTCTAATGATGATACCTTGTGAAGGTCTTTGTGTTGGTGTGCTTGGAGTTTGTTGTGTGCCTTTATTCATTGGAGAAGCAGTTGTAGAAGCATTTACTTTTTTCTTCCTTGGAGCACCTTTGTTTGCATCTGCTTGAGATTTCTTTCTTTTATTTGTAGCAGCTTTGTTTGCAGTTTCTGTTGTATCAGTTGTAGCAGCTGCAACATCTTTCTTTTGTTTACAAGTCCTTTGATTGTGTCCTAATTGCTTGCAAATCTTACAAGTTACAGTTTTCTTTCTTTTAGTTGTAGCAGCTTTGTTTACAGTTGTTGTTGTAACAGTTGTTGTTGTATCAGTTGTAGCAGCTGCAACATCTTTCTTTTGTTTACAAGTCCTTTGATTGTGTCCTAACTGCTTGCAAATCTTACAAGTTACAGTTCAGCCCTACTCAATTTCCCATTTTTCACCATTTTGTCAATCAATTCATATGCTGTTTTCTTCCTTTTCTTTGGGGGTCTACCTATTGGAGTGTGATAATCTGGTGGAGTTAGAATAAGTGGAACACCTGACTTTCTCCAAAACTCTGAACCATTCACTAGATCAATCTTGAAACTGTACATGTTTTGCCATGTTCTCAACCAATAACAAGCATGAACATATGCTTCTGGTATCCCAACTGGCATACCGTTATTACCCATGTCATTGATTGCTGCCACTGCATGTTTGCATGGCATTCCTGTTAACTCCTATTTTCTACATGAGTATGCCTTTGTATTCATGTTAACCACACATTGCTCTGACCAAGGTCCATTGACTTGATATTTGTCACCACCATTCCAAGTGACCTGTAAATCAGTAACATTCTTTAGATCAGTAGCATTTAGTGATTAACAACCTTTATGCATTTGATTAACAGTTAGAAAAACATTTACCCTATACTTAGAAGCTTCTTCTTTGATGACTTTAAACAACCTTGTTGCATTTGGTGTAAGAGCCCCATCAGACTTATCAATAACCTTTCTCACATTAACAATCTTTTTCATCAAATACTCCCTTATGAACTCTAAACAAGTAATTATGGGTTTATCCCTTCCATCTACTAGTTGCCTATTCAGCACCTCACACATGTTGTTTAACAGGACATCACAATGTGCTCTTCCTGAAATATAATTACTATGACTCTCTAAAACATTCAAATATTAATCAAATATAAAATGGTTAACTTTTTGATCATACCAGAAAAATGGGACCTTGACTAGTGGCATGGATCAATCTTTTTCAACCAAAGGTATGCACCATTAGAAATTCCTTTTAGTTGTTCCATCCTGCTGTCAAATGCTTGAGTGGTAGTTGTTGATGCACACATCCATAACATACCCTTATGCAGCTCACCCCTCCAAAGAAGCTTCATGTTATCATATATATGTTTCAGGCAGTATCTGTGCTCAACACTTGGGAATATAGTAGCTAAGGATCGTATTATACCCTAAAATTGCATAAGTAATTGCATTAGTAACAAAGTAATTGCTATCTAAAAAATTACAGTGCATTAAATAAGTAGATTAAAGGAATTACCTTTTGTCTATCAGATATAAATGTGAAGTGTGACCTCCAGTTCAAGTCTAGATCATCCCCTAAGCACTCAAGAAACCAGCTCCATGAATCTTTGGTTTCAGATTCTACAGTAGCATATGCAAGTGGATAAGTGCCATTATTTAGGTCAACTCCAACTGCAGTTAAAATTTGACCAGGCCAAGGTCCAGATAGAAAACAACAATCAAGACCCAATAACTCCCTCCTTCCATCCTTGAACCCCTTCTTTAATGCTCCTATACAGACATATATCCTCTTAAATTGCCTTGTTTCACTGTCAGGATCAATGTCTCTTTCTACCTCAAGTTTAACTGTAGGGAGTTGATATTTCCACGGAATGTTTTTATTCATCCACGGATATTTTGTGGAAATTTACATTTATGCCCTCACACTTACATTACCCATTTTTCATCATCATCCAACACTCACATTTCGCTAGTCCGTCATCTTTTTCGTTGCTAACTTCATAACACGAAACAATGCAATCTAATATTAAAACCTTTATTTTCCTTTTGATACTGATTTTTTTTCATTTATTTACATAAAGTTATAGAAGAACATTCGTAACTATAAAACTGCAATTCACATTAGAAAAAAAAAATGTTATAGATTTATGGTTGCTTTTGATATCGACCGGAAATCAATCTGATATAGTGTATGTAAGGATGTTCCAAAAATACATGTATCGATTAGTGAATAACAAGTCATGTATGTGTTGGTGTGGAAGCTAGATTAATACTTTCTAGTTTGTACAATCATATTCAAGCGTGGAAATTAAACTGGATTTGTGTGATGGTGAATATCGATTGTGTGTCTGACCAATAATGTTTGTGATCATTTAAGGAGTATTTAGGGCTGCTTCTTATTGACTTAAACTGTTAAAAGAATCGGTTTCAAATATGAATGTTGTTAGATTATTGTGCAAAAGAAAGAAAAACGTTCAAAAAAATAAAAGGTAGAAAGGCCTTCAAAGGTCTTCATGTTATTAGATTTCAATGTTTCATGTTATGTTGTTAGTGGCGACAAAGACGTCATCAGATAACAGATTTCAATGTTTCATGTTACGCGGTTAGTGGCAACAAAGACGTCAGAATTGTAAAACATGAGTGATAGAATAGAGAGATGATACAAAAAATGGGTTGACCAAATATAGGGGCATAAATGTAAACTTACATTCAATTTCTGTGGATGCATCAAAATGCTCCGTGAAAATATCACTACCCTTAACTGTAGTGTCTGGGTTAGCTTCATGCAATGCTAAGGTATAATCCCTCAAATTAGAATACTGCCCAGCATAATCACCAATCACTTTCTCCCTTGCTATTTGTTTTTCCCTGTAAGTTTTCATCTTCGAAACTCCTAAGTTGTATTTTGTTTGTAGTTGGTCTCTAAGAGCTGTAGTTGGGATTTTAGGGTTAGGAACTATTGTCTATTTGCACATCTTTTGATAAATAAGATGCTATACACTTTTTGACATCTCTTGTTTGTAAGCATGTATGGGTGTCCTTAAATGTCTTGACAACCCATGTCCATCTTATGGACATTTGGAAACATGTAAAAGCCATGGACACTTTTGACTATTATCTATAACTGGCCCTTCACTTGGCCCATCAGTTGGCCCATCATCTGGCCCATCAACTTTTTTACTTGGCCTATCAGTCCCCCCACTCTTACTAGCTTCATGTGATTTTGAACCATTAACCTTTTTACTTCAAATATCAGTCCCCCCACTCCCACTAGCTTCATTTGACTCTGCAAAATTAGTAAATGTTGGTGTTTTACCTCTACAAATTGCCCTTACTCTAGTCTTATCATTTCTATCAAAATGTAGCTGCCTTCTTTCCTCCACAGCAAACTTACTGAACATTTCTTTAATCACTTCTTTGCTAAGTATATTTCTCCCTACATAAAAGTTTCCCTTATAAGACATACCATGAATTGATCTTTGGTTTTTTGTCAACTTTTTCAAAGCTGTATCTCTTTCACATTCAAAATCACCCTCAGAATCTGATTGGCTATCAAATTCTTCATGATCAACCTCAATATCATTGTTTTCAACTTCTGGTTCACTACCACCAACCTGTTCCACATTCTGGTCCATGGTTTTCCTAAAATAGTCCATATCAACTTCAACATCCTTAAGTGGGTTCTCATCATCCTTCATTAAATCACTAACTTCAACTTCTTTATTCTTTTTCCTAGATGACTCATCTACTTGAACATTCATCCCACTAGATTGGCCCCTTACTTCAGAAGTAGAGCTAATGTCTTTTTCAAAAAAAGGATCAAAATCATTTGACATATCAAATTCGTTTGCCAATGCTTATGAATTCTTGACAACATCCTCATCATGTTTTATGTTCTTAGACTTTTGTGGGACATCAAAGGTAACCTTTGGCTTATTAACTCTTTGTTTAAAAATGTCTATACTAGACAGCCATAGTTCCAAGTATACCTCAATCACCTTATTTTTTCCTAAAAACTTTGCCAAATGTAACATATCACTGTCACTAGCTAAAGGATGAAGTCCAATATCTAAATCCTTATTAGGCATTCTAAAATGGAAGTACATAGTGTCTTCCTCTTTGTAACCTAACTTTGTTAACATATCTTTAAGGTCTATGACTGAAAACTCATCTATATCAACTCCATCAAACCAATTAACCTTACCATTCATGTAACGTCTTCCCGACCCTATTTAAAAAAACCCCCCATAATGTATCTCCAATGTAAAACGTTTAGGGTTTGAACTACCTATAAAAAAACATCCCATGATTTAATAAACAACATGCCATATGCTAAAAACATTAAATTTTCATTTAGCCCTAAAAAGCATACTGTATGCTTGATAAGGATCAAAGTTTGCTTCATCTTTTCGAAGAGTACATTCATTTAAGTAAACCATTATTGCTCAATCACATGAACTTTTTTTTATCATTTGACAATCGTTTGTGTAAGTGTGTGTAACCAGAGTAGATGTGTGAGTAGACCTGGCAAACCACAATGACCATTTATGTAATTAACTCTTTTGTTTAACATAAGTACAATTAATCTTTTTCTGGTTATTTGTTTTCATGACTTGTAGCAATAGGCCTCCTTGCATTGCCAAAAAGGCCTTCACCCATGAAGGGCCCCTCCAATGGGCTTCCAACCAATAATGAACTTCCCATATGGCTAAATGGATTCGGCTGCAACATCCAGCCATAGGGTTGCTGAAAAAAGGGTCATCAAATAGGTCACTGCCTACAAACAGACTCAGTATACCAGCAAAAGGATCGCTGCCCATACCAAAGAAAGGGTCACCTCTTCCTCTACCACCCTGCATTCTTTTTCTTCAAACAGTCTACGTATGAAATGTCACGCAATTCATATAAGCTATTGATCCTCATCCCGGTATCAACCATCAATAACATCTCAGACAAACATTTTTTTTAGTGAAAATGTGAAATATATTACCCCCAACAACATTAACAGTTACAAGAAATTCAAATCAGGGAAAATGAACATGCTCATTCCCTTAAGATACTGAACTACCCATGTGAAGGATCTAAATACACGCCTTGTGTTAGGTTGGTACTTTGAGTATATGTCAACTAGCAAGCGGAATTTACTAGTTAACACTTAGAAGATATTGTATGTGGAATATATAATCAATGGAAAAGAAACACAATGTATTCACCACCAAAACAAGCTTTAATATTATTAAAATAATACGAGTGATCTTTACTATCACTAGGGTTACAACCTTGAAGCTATACTATGTATTCGTATATTTTGTGTCTATGTTTCTCTTAATCTAGAATCTCCTTTTATATCAAACAAGGAGTCTTCTACAAGATAACTATACTAGAACAATATACGTATCATTCTAAACATATAAAATATTCATGCAATCCATTCTATAATTATCTTGAACGCGTCTTCACTTTTGATCATAATCTCATAATCAGTACTAACTTACTGTGCTTAGCAGTACAAACTAAGTTTGTACTGCTAGTGTAAACTTCCAACAGTTTCTTCTTTAAGCTTGACAGTTCCAACTGTTAAGTATAATTCCCAACAATCCTCCCATAAACTTGTGATTCCTCTGCAAGTTCACAAGTTTCTTTGATTTTACTTTAGCTATTAGAATTAAAGTGAATTCTTCCAAACACTTAACACCTTTTTCTCTTTTTGCTATGTGTTTCACTGTCGAACTCATCACATATCTTATTTAGCACTTGACTACTTATACTTAGAATGAGATTTTGAACAGCTTCAGTTTCTTCTTTATGTTGAAGCTTTGTAAACATCATTCTAATCAGCACTTCTTTACACAATAGATACTGCAACTCTGCAAGCATAAATAAATCAACTCCACCTTTAGTTGATAAATGGTGAACATTGCATGAGTTATAGAATTTCCATGAGATAGTTTGATCTTGACTTGGAAAGTTCCAATACACATCTGTAGGGTCTGGATCATATAACCTTTTAAGCTCCACCCAAAGTTCTTGTCCTTTTACATCAGCTTTCTTGACTTCTTTAAGTTTCAGTTGAACCATCTTCCATAATGTTTCTAAATCTTCTCTATCACAAGACTTCACCAATGTTTCAATGTTCTTGTAATATTCAAAATTTCCATAAGCTCTAATTATCTTCCAAGCTTTATGATGAGTGCTCAAACACTCATCATTTTTTGTCTAATCTCAACTGCAAAACATACAAAAACACTCAGAAATGCATCAAAATACTAGAAATATTTCAAAATTGTGTTTTATATGTTTTAGATGCAAAATGAGCAAAAACAAATGAAAAACGCACAAAGTTTGCAAAATTGGCAGTTTCAGTCCCCCAAGTTTCAAAATTTGTCAAAATCAGTCCCTGAGCATATATTTTAAATAAAAAGTCAACCCAAAGCTTTTGAAAGTCAAAATATTAAAAAATTGATCTTTGGGTAAAAAGTTTTGAGAATTTACACTTTTGGTCCCTGAAGTTTGAAAAATGACAATTTTGGTCCCTAGAGTTTCAGTAATTGACAGATTTGGTCCCCGGTGGGATAATTTTGAATGAAAAATCATTTTGGGTCCTTGGGAAGTTACAAAAATCATTTTTAGTCCTTGGGGTGAAGTTTGAGAAATTTTCATGTTTGGTCCCCATACTTTGAAAAATATCATTTTTAGTCCCCGGGAAATTTTGAAAAATGAAAATGGCAAAAGATGGTTTTTGAAATATTGGTGATTGGCAAATTGGTCCTTGTGATTGCTTTGGGAAATTTCATTTTGCAGCCGTTAAGTTTGGCCAAATTACAACTTAGGTCCTTGTGATATATTTATAAACCAAGTGGACCCTTGTGTTATTATATAAACCAAACCAATCCCAAACCTGGTCCACAAACAAAGCCCACCAGGCCCAACCCCATTTTCTCTTTTAATATAAAAACCACCCCATCCGGTCAAACCGGTCAACACCCTCAACCCCGCTCCACTGTTCACCTTCCACCCCACCTCCATGATTTCTGCAACCTGCTCCCCCCTCCTCCATGATATCAACAACTCCACCAAACTCCAATTAATATTCTATACCAACCCAACCAACCCCCTCCTCATTAAATTCTCACCAAACCCCTCCCAATTGCCCCAAAAATGTTTTCCCGCCAAAACTGATTTTGAAGGCTGAGATCAACAAATGCCAATCCAACGGCTCACACAGGTGTGGAAAAGTCAATAAAAACTACCAGGGCCTATAAAAGTGAGAGAGAAGGGAGGAAGAAGCAGTAGTTAGTTTTATTTTTCTTTAGTGTAATATTTGGTCAAAATGTAGTTTAAATTATTGTAAAATTTTTAATTAAGTGTTATAATCTCTGTCTCAGTACTCAATTTACTCTTTTTAATAAAAGTATTTAGTTCCTTGTTGAAGTTCAGGGTTAGTTAATTTTTATAAATTAGATTGAAATATCAATGTTGCTCAAGTAGCTTTCATAAGCTTTAATAAGCTTGATTCTGGTTCACTTAAGCTCAATATAACTTAACATAGTCATTAGTGGGATGAGTGTTCAACAATAATTGTTTTAGCAAAATTTTTCCACAAGTCAACTATGGTCAAACTTTAAAGAGGTACAAGCTGTTGAGCTTATCCAGAACTTGTTGGGGACATAATTGGTTACTCTTAGTTACTCTTAATAGACTTTTGCAGGTTTACCTTTTATTTCTCTTTAAGCAAAGCTCTTGTCATCATTGTAAGTCTCATTTCATTTGTTTTTATTTCTTATTAGCTCATTCTCTGTTATCAATGGTTAATGTTGTTCTCAGTTGTTGAATGCTGTTTATTTATACTCATTTTAGGTTAGTGTAAGGTTTAGACTCAGTTTCATGGTGTAGTTGTATCATTTGCTTTCTACAATTTCATTAACAGGTTCTTAGGGGGTGTTTGGTTCTGGCTTATTCACTGTGTTGAGGATGTTTGATGTTGATGTTTTTACTTTTATCTAGTTTCCTTAGGTTTACTTAGGTCCTAGAATAATGAAAATGGTACCTTAAACATGTAAAAGTCAAAATGACTTTTTGAACCAACTCATCTGTCATCTGTTATGCTTAAAGTTTCCAAATCACATCATAAGTTGTTGAAGTCGCTTAACATCATCTCATTATAGCTTATTACATCAGTATTAGTGTGTATGATTCATTCAAAGTTGGGAAAAGTCAACATAAGCTCATTTTCTTAAAAGTCAAATGTGCATGAAACTCAGTTTTTACCAAACTTGCAAGATTTTATGTGAATTTTGTGCTTGGAGTTAGGATTTGAATTTTCTTGTGTGCAAAGTCTACCACCTCAGCTTCAAGTTCCTAACATCATTATATTTTTAGCAATTTTTCTGTGGGGTCCACACTGGCTCAAACTCAACTGCAGGGCAAAGGTATGCCCTGCTTCAGCTCATCAGTTCAACACCCCAACTTCAAAGCCCTCCCCAAGGCTTATTAGTGGGGCCCACTGTGAACTTTCTAGCTTTTTGGAAAGCCCACATGCCCAACTTGCTAAATCTATCCTTAATTTGTGCTTCCCATCTTATTTAGTAAGCTAGATTAAGCCATCAATTAGTTGCAGGCCTGCTGAATTTTTGGTCTTTGGAATTGCTTATTTGGCTTTATTGGCTTATTCAGGCTCCCACCATTGATGCTTTAGCTTTACACATGTCCCTTGAGCTTGTACAAACATAATTCCACCCTTGGTTTTAGCTTAAAGCTTATTTCTTAGCTTCTAGATTTGACAGTTGACCAAAGTCAACTGTCAAGCTCATAAGCCCTCATGTAGCATATTTTCAAGTTCCATAAAATTTGTTTTTACAAAAGTTAGTTTTTTTAAGTATTAAATAGGTTTGTAAAAGAAAAATCAAGAAAAAACAAATTAATATTAAGTGATAGTTTCTATTTAATGTAATTTAATTTTAATTTTCATTTTTAAATTTTTATTAAGTACTTAGCTATTTTATATTTTTCTTAAATTCCTCTTATATTAAAGTATTTATAATAATTTTCTCAGATTTTTATTTTATCATTTAGTATTTATTAGAAATTATCTTAGTTTTATTAATTATTAATTAATAATTAGTTTTAAATAGCATAATTAGTTTTTATTAAGTAAAACCTAGTTTTTATATTTTTCATAGCTTTTATATAATGTTAAATAATTTTAGAAATTTTCTTGTAATTTTTACTGTTCATTTTCTATTTTTCTTAATTTAAAGTAGTTTAATTAGGTAATTAATAATTAATTAATAGAAAAATCACAAAAAGTCGAAAATACATATTTTTAATTTTAAAACTTGTTTTTAGTTATTTTATAATTTTAGAAATTTTATTTTTATTTTTCTAGTGTTAAATTAATATTATATTCTATTTAAGTTATTTTAAATATTAATAATTAGTATTAACTAGTATTTAATTAATAATAAATAATTAATTAGTGTAAAAATTTATTTTCTTTTTCTAAAAATTTTCTTTTATCTTTTAGTTTGTAAAAAAGTCATTTTCACCCCCTGTGGGTTTTCAGAATTCAGTTTTCACGTTTTATTTTGTACGTTTAGGTTTATTTAAACGTGAACGTACGCGTTTTAAGTTTTAAACGTTTCTGGTTTTTCCTACTTCCCTGTCTTATTCATATAGCTTATTTAAGCTATTTCATTGTAGATTCCTTAGTTCAGATCAATCACAAACCCCTTTCCATCCAAATTCACCCGATCACAAAGCCGTTTGAATACAATCCACACCTCGTCGGGACATAACGACCCGAGGAAACCCCTATACTTCCACGGAGATTGACTCTAGGCTGTTTGACCTTTGTTGACCATTCCCTGGTCAGTTTAGGTTGACGGTTTAGCATCAATCACTTTACCAAACTCATATCTGCTGATTCTTCATCCCTATCCCTCTATACACATTTGATTCTTTCTATATCTCATCCACACTTTCTGGTTTGCCATTGGTGTGGTAATCCTTATAATAGTGGCAATTGCCCCAGTTGTGGCTTGGTAGAGTCAGGAAACTGGTCTGTCTATAACCAGAATCCCTATTCCTACCATGACACGACTGATTCATTCCACCAGCTACCACACCATCAGTCTCAGCAGTTTTACTGTTGTGAGTACTGTGGTGGTTCACACTACAGTTATGATTGTCAATCGGGAAACACGCTTGTCTATGAGCAGTCTCCTGATAGCAATTGTAATTCTAGCACATACAACCCACAGCCACATCAGTTTTACTGTTGTGATTACTGTGGAGGTCCACACTCTAGCTCGGATTGTCAAACAAGGAATCCATTTCCTTGTAACAATTACGACTATTCGTTTTCAGACCCACCTCCACAGTACCATATGATTCACACAACTCCTCATGATACTGAGCAAGACCTTTTACTAAAGGCTCTTGATATATTGAAAGAACTTAAGGAGGAGTTGGTTACTACATCGTTTCAAGACTCTCATGAGAAATCTATGGCAGAATTACTTGCTGAAGAACGAGATGCTAGAAACGAATTGAGCATGGAAGAATTGCTGGTCTTAGAACAAGCGGCTATAACACGTGCCAAATTTCGTAAAGCTGCTCTTCTAGACTGTGATGATGATAGTGATAATGAGGACACCCTTGATATCCTTCAATTTTATAAGGGTTCTTTAGATTCATCATTTGTGATTCCTCCCATTGAAAATCAGGGAGAAAATAATGAGACGGGGAAATTACTAGCAAAAGATCAAATGGAACTTGTATAATCCATGAATGCTAGCTCCTCTCATCTCCCTCAGTCTGTTGTTATCACACCCGAAGTTCACACTCACTCTCTAAACATCGGGGATGAGCATTTTAGCACTATTCCTAATAAGGAATCGGACGAAGTAATAAAGTCTAGTGTTGAGATCCTTGTCCCAATCCCGAGAGAGTCACAGGGGACTTTTGATCATGTGTGTGATATTCCTTCATCCCCAAATAATCCAAATGATCAAATTGAGACTGTCTCTGATTCCAGTGATGATTGTTTATCTTATGGAGACATTGAGTATGTTGATGCATCCCTTCCCCACTCTAATGTTGACTTTCTTCTCGAGAAGTTCGCCGATGAACTCACTCACACAAATCCACTTCCATCGGGAAGTGATGGTGATATCTTTGATTTCAAAGATGATATGGAAGAAGTCGAAGCATTCCTTGCTCTAGATAGTTCAACTTCGTATGAAGTTGATGATAACTATCTTGATTCTGAGGGGGATATTCTTTTCCTTGAAACCTTATTGAATGATGATGATCCATCACTCAATTCCTATCTCAATATCGGGCTTAGTGATTCACCCACTGATGAAAAGTCTTTATCTTATGGAGACATCAGTGACGTTGATGAAATATCTTCTGAGCCCATCATTGATCGCCTTATCATGACTCCTCCTGAGTATGATAGCCCGGGGGGAGATACCCTCAATCATGAGGATTTGCAAATTCCCACCCACCCTCCCGGGATGTTTTTGAGCTTAACCCTTGAAATCCAAACTCAGGCTAATGAGCCTGCTCTCGAGGTGCCTTCCTCTCTTCTTCACTCCTTCGGGAATGAAGACACTATATTTGATCCCGACATTTTCATGTATCATTATCTTGAGCCGGATAGTTATCTCATCGGTGTGGAACTTTCACGTGCTTCAAATGTTTGTATAAACATCTTGAATGAAAGTCCGATTGAGATCGTTTCTTCCACATCATGCTTCCCCAAGGACAAATGAATTCGGGGTCGAGTCAAGCTAGCGACTCGGTAAACAAAAACAGTAGCATGCTTTTAGGGTTTTCACCCTAAGTGTGGGGGAGTCCCCCATGCTATGGTTACAAACAAAGTGAAAAATACAAAATGGTGTTTTCCACGCTTAGCTTGTAATGTTGCCCTTTTACGTTCAAAGAGTCAGCATAATAGCCGGGACTTTGAATATTGAGGACAATATTCATGCTAAGTGTGGGGGGGTATTCGCTATTCTAGCGAATTTTATCACATTTTACTATATAATACCCCCGTTTTAGCCAAAATTTTAAAAAATTTTCACTGGTGCTTCAAAATTTTTGTGGTAATTAGTCCGCCTTGTCTAACCAACAAAAGGGATTGGCTAGTCCAGGAGCAAACGGCTCTTGGTAAAGACATCTTAAATCCGTTTATGGCTTGCAATTTGCCCAAAATTGTATGGTACCTCAACTCGCCATATCCCATAAAGCGAATGAGTTGGCTTGCCCGCTAGATTATGGCTTGTGGTAAAGGCAGTGGAAAATCCATAATTGGTAATCAGCTCACCAAGATGTTGACTATTCCATCAAGAGTTGGCTAGTCCAGAAGCAAACGACTTTTGGTAAAGACTAATCAAATCCGTTGACAGCTGGTGGTTTGCTCAAAATCACACGGTTATCAGGTGTGCCACAGTTCTTACACCTGGCTACTCCAGAAGTGATGGATTTTGGTAAAGAGTTTAAAATCCATCAAGTTCTCAAAACAGTTATTGCTAGGGACTAGCAATAGTTTAGTGTGGGGGATTGATGAGTGCTCAAACACTCATCATTTTTGGTCTAATCTGAACTGCAAAACATACAAAAACACTCAGAAATGCATCAAAATACTAGAAATATTTCAAAATTGTGTTTTATATGTTTTAGATGCAAAATGAGCAAAAACAAATGAAAAACGCACAAAGTTTGCAAAATAGGCAGTTTCAGTCCCCAAAGTTTCAAAATTTGTCAAAATCAGTCTCTGAGCATATATTTTAAATAAAAAGTCAACCCAAAGCTTTTGAAAGTCAAAATATTACAAAATTGATCTTTGGGTAAAAAGTTTTAAGAATTTACACTTTTGGTCCCTGAAGTTTGAAAAATGATAATTTTGGTCCCTAGAGTTTCAGTAATTGACAAATTTGGTCCCTGGTGGGATAATTTTGAATGAAAAATCATTTTGGGTCCTTGGGAAGTTACAAAAATCATTTTTAGTCCTTGGGGTGAAGTTTGAGAAATTTTCATGTTTGGTCCCCATACTTTGAAAAATATCATTTTTAGTCCCCGGGAAATTTTGAAAAATGAAAATGGCAAAAGGCGGTTTTTGAAATATTGGTGATTGGCAAATTGGTCCTTGTGATTGCTTTGGGAAATTTCATTTTGCAGCCGTTAAGTTTGGCCAAATTACAACTTAGGTCCTTGTGATATATTTATAAACCAAGTGGACCCTTGTGTTATTATATAAACCAAACCAATCCCAAACCTGGTCCACAAACAAAGCCCACCAGGCCCAACCCCATTTTCTCTTTTAATATAAAAACCACCCCATCCGGTCAACACCCTCAACCCCGCTCCACTGTTCACCTTCCACCCCACCTCCATGATTTCTGCAACCTGCTCCCCCTCCTCCATGATATCAACAACTCCACCAAACTCCAATTAATACTCTATACCAACCCAACCAACCCCTTCATCATTAAATTCTCACCAAACCCCACCCAATTGCCCCAAAAATGTTTTCCCGCCAAAATTGATTTTGAAGGCTGAGATCAACAAATGCCAATCCAACGGCTCACACAGGTGTGGAAAAGTCAATAAAAACTACCAGGGCCTATAAAAGTGAGAGAGAAGGGAGGAAGAAGCAGTAGTTAGTTTTATTTTTCTTTAGTGTAATATTAGGTCAAAATGTAGTTTAAATTATTGTAAACTTTTTAATTAAGTGTTATAATCTCTGTCTCAGTACTCAATTTACTCTTTTTAATAAAAGTATTTAGTTCCTTGTTGAAGTTCAGTGTTAGTTAATTTTTATAAATTAGATTGAAATATCAATGTTGCTCAAGTAGCTTTCATAAGCTTTAATAAGCTTGATTCTGGTTCACTTAAGCTCAATATAACTCAACATAGTCATTAGTGGGATGAGTGTTCAACAATAATTGTTTTAGCAAAATTTTTCCACAAGTCAACTATGGTCAAACTTTAAAGAGGTACAAGCTGTTGAGCTTATCCAGAACAGTTGTTGAATGCTGTTTATTTATACTCATTTTAGGTTAGTGTAAGGTTTAGACTCAGTTTCATGGTGTAGTTGTATCATTTACTTTCTACAATTTCATTAACAGGTTCTTAGGGGGTGTTTGGTTCTGGCTTATTCACTGTGTTGAGGATGTTTGATGTTGATGTTTTTACTTTTATCTAGTTGCCTTAGGTTTAGTTAGGTCCTAGGAATAATGAAAATGGTACCTTAAACATGCAAAAGTCAAAATGACTTCTTGAACCAACTCATCTGTCATCTGTTATGCTTAAAGTTTCCAAATCACATCATAAGTTGTTGAAGTAGCTTAACATCATCTCATTATAGCTTATTACATCAGTATTAGTGTGTATGATTCACTCAAAGTTGGGAGAAGTCAACACAAGCTCATTTTCTTAAAAGTCAAATGTGCATGAAACTCAGTGTTTACCAAACTTGCAAGATTTTATGTGAATTTTGTGCTTGGAGTTAGGATTTGAATTTTCTTGTGTGCAAAGTCTACCACCTCAGCTTCAAGTTCCTAACATCATTATATTTTTAGCAATTTTTCTGTGGGGTCCACACTGGCTCGAACTCAACTGCAGGGCAAAGGTATGCCCTGCTTCAGCTCATCAGTTCAACACCCCAACTTCAAAGCCCTCCCCAAGGCTTATTAGTGGACCCACTGTGTACTTTCTAGCTTTTTGGAAAGCCCACATGCCCAGCTTGCTAAATCTATCCTTAATTTGTGCTTCCCATCTTATTTAGTAAGCTAGATTAAGCCATCAATTAGTTGCAGGCCTGCTGAATTTTTGGTCTTTGGAATTGCTTATTTGGCTTTATTAGCTTATTCAGGCTCCCACCATTGATGCTTTAGCTTTACACATGTCCCTTGAGCTTGTACAAACATAATTCCACCCTTGGTTTTAGCTTAAAGCTTATTTCTTAGCTTCTAGCTTTGACAGTTGACCAAAGTCAACTGTCAAGCTCATAAGCCCTCAAGTAGCTTATTTTCAAGTTCCATAAAATTTGTTTTTACAAAAGTTAGTTTTTTTAAGTATTAAATAGGTTTGTAAATGAAAAATCAAGAAAAAACAATTTAATATTAAGTGATAGTTTCTATTTAATGTAATTTAATTTTAATTTTCATTTTTAAATTTTTATTAAGTACTTAGCTATTTTATATTTTTCTTAAATTCCTCTTATATTAAAGTATTTATAATAATTTTCTCAGATTTTTATTTTATCATTTAGTATTTATTAGAATTAATCTTAGTTTTATTAATCATTAATTAATAATTAGTTTTAAATAGCATAATTAGTTTTTATTAAGTAAAACCTAGTTTTTATATTTTTCCTAGCTTTTATATATGATGTAAAATAATTTTAGAAATTTTCTTGTAATTTTTACTGTTCATTTTCTATTTTTCTTAATTTAAAGTAGTTTAATTAGGTAATTAATAATTAATTAGTAATTAATTAATAGAAAAATCACAAAAAGTCGAAAATACATATTTTTAATTTTAAAACTTGTTTTTAGTTATTTTATAATTTTAGAAATTTTATTTTTATTTTTCTAGTGTTAAATTGATATTATATTCTATTTAAGTTATTTTAAATATTAATAATTAGTATTAACTAGTATTTAATTAATAATAAATAATTAATTAGTGTAAAAATTTATTTTCTTTTTCTAAAAATTTTCTTTTATCTTTTAGTTTGTGAAAAAGTCATTTTCACCCCCTGTGGGTTTTCAGAATTCAGTTTTCACGTTTTATTTTGTACGTTTACGTTTTATTTAAACGTGAACGTACGCGTTTTAAGTTTTAAACGTTTCTGGTTTTTCCAACTTCCGTGTCTTATTCATATAGCTTATTTAAGCTATTTCATTGTAGATTCCTTAGTTCAGATCAATCACAAACCCTTTTCCATCCAAATTCACCCGATCACAAAGCCGTTTGAATACAATCCACACCTCGTCGGGACATAACGACCCGAGGAAACCCCTATACTTCCATGGAGATTGACTCTAGGCTGTTTGACCTTGTTGACCATTCCCTGGTCAGTTTAGGTTGACGGTTTAGCATCAATCACTTTACCAAACTCATATCTGCTGATTTTCCAATCCACAATTCTTGCTGGAAACAGATTAATATACATAACTTCTTCTTATGATTCAACATTCTTCTCCATCTCCATCCCTATTACTTCTTCTTCATTAGCCTTTTTCTTTATGACTAGCAGTGCTTTCTTCATCATCAGAAAAATTTGCTTCATCTTCTTCAAAATCTTTAAAAACACATTGCATTTTCCTCCCCTGAATCTTTGACTCCATATTCCTCTGTGACTCTATTTTCCTCCCCTGTTTGGAAGAATTCCTCAAAGCCACATAAAAATCATCTGAATCTGAGGAAGAAGAAGAATCAATTTGATCTTCCTTCTTGACTTGCAACTGCTTAACATGATCTTGTAACTCTGTACAAAGCATCTTTGTTTTCTTGAGATCAACTTCCAAATCTGAAACTTTGGAAGATAAAGTAATAAAAAGATGCATCAATTCATATAGTTGCATACTGTCCTTAACACTTCCAGCTGTGTAACCTGCTGTGAGAGGTGCATCATTAGACATTATCTGAGTTTCATCCCTAGGTTGACTAGGTTTTACTCCTGAGCCTTCAGAAACCAAGTGAACCATGATTGTGAAGAACAATTTGGTTGTGAATATAAGAGAGATCGAATATGATTAAGAAGAGAATTGGGATGATATACTTATACTGTTAGGGTTTATGAATTGTTGCCCAAGAAAGAATTGTCTCTAAGAATATAAATTTAGAAACAATATATTCTTCCAAGAAAAACTCTAAAAGTATAGAAACAAAAGATTTTCCTAATTATACTGTCCAAAATTCATTTACTGAGTCAACAGTTTTAAGTTTATCATTAACAGGATAAACTATAACTCAGCAGGACAAACTGTTTCTAAATTTTTTTCAAAGAGCAATATAAAAGTTTGTCATAAAAACATGATTGCTCATATATAGTTTTGAGCAAACTATCAGCTATAAACGGATTTGACTTGTCTTTAGCAAGAGTCGTTTGCTTTGGACTAGCCAAATCTTCATCATAAGAATATGGTGAGTTAATAACCATATAGTTTTTGGTAAACTATCAACCATGAACAGATTTGAGTAGTCTTTACCAGGAGCCGTTTGCTCTGGACTAGTCAGTTCTTATTTGGATGAGACATGGTGAACTGATTACCATTTGTTATGTGTGAAGAATTACACACTGCAAACTTAGCAAACTCCAACTCAATGCCATTCATAAGGATTATATTCCCTATGAATGTCAGTCCAAAACCAAGAAAATACATAACAAAGTATGTTTTCTTTGACAGTTATGAGCATTGACTAACAACTCAACATAAGCAGTACCAAAAATACTTTCAACAGTACAAACTTTAAAAAGCATTTTATTGATAATACAACCAGTACAAAGCCACATTCTTTTGAAAATAACACTTAGACATCAGAGTTTTATGGATTGAGCATTCCAATACCTGCAACCAAGTATTGAAACCTCCCTAGATCGAAACCTTTAGTTAATAAGTCAGCATAGTTGTTATCAGTATGAATTTTCACAACCTAAACTAACCTTTTCTCATTACAATCTCTAATAAAAGGATGTCTAATTTCAATATGTTTTGTTTTAGAATGTTGAACTAGATTTTTAATTATGCACATTATATTGTTATTATCAATAATATAATAGTGTTCATAAATTGTACCCATAATCAAGCAATTGGTTTTGAAGCCAAAATACTTGAGCACAACAACTAGCAGCAGCCACATACTCTGCTTCAGTTGTTGAAGTAGCTACCATTGTTTGCTTTTTGGACTACTATGAGATCAACCTGCATCCAAGATACTAACATCTACCAGTTGTTGATTTTCTATCCATACTTGCTCCAGCATAATCAATGTCTGAATATGATACTAATTCCATAGGAGATTCTCTTGGATACCATAATCCTAACTTAGGATGAGCTTTAAGATATCTAAAAATTCTCTTCACATCAGTCAAGTGAGATATCTTATGAGTAACCTGAAACCTTGTACAAGCACACACTGCAAACATGATGTCTGGTCTTGATGAAGTAAGGTACATCAAAGACCCTATCATAGATCTATAAGTGTGAACATCAACAGCTTCACCACTATCATCTTTTAACATCAGTGATGTATCTTTATCTGCAGGAGTGCTAGCTGTTTTTGCAACAAATTGAAACTTCCTCAAAATATCAGCCACATATTTGTCTTGACTAATAAAGATTCCATCTGGTCTTTGATGTACTTGAAGTCCCAAAAAGAAAGTAAGTTCACCCATAGAACTCATCTAAAACTCTTTTTTCATCAGCTTCTCAAATTCTTTGCACATCTCTTATTTTGTGGAGCAAAAGATGATATCATCAACATATACTTGAACCAATAAGATATCATCCTTGTTTTTCTTGATGAACAAAGTCTGATCAATCTTGCTTCTATGAAACCCATTATTCAAAAGATAAGCAGCTAGGGTTTCATACCACTTCCTTGGAGCTTGATGTAAACCATAAAGAGCTTTTACTACCTTATACACCTTGTTTGGATGATTTGGATCTTCAAAACCTGGAGGTTGTGCAACTTACACTTATTCTTCAATTTGACCATAAAGAAATGCACTTTTGACATCCATTTGATATATAGTAAAGCCCATATAAGAAGCATAAGCTAGAAATTGTCTTATTGCCTCTATTCTTGCCACTGGTGCAAAAACTTCTGCATAATCTATGCCTTCCTCCTGTTTGTATCCCTGTGCCACAAGCCTAGCCTTGTTCCTAATTACTATCCCTCTTTTATCTCTTTTATTTTTGAACACCCACTTGGTTCCAATAACCTTCATGCTATTTGGTAAATCACAAAGCACCCAAACTTTCTGAATTTGAAATTGAAGCAGTTCTTCTTGCATTACTTCTACCCAGCTTGAGTCTTCTAATGCCTTGAACACATTTTCAGGTTTAATTTGTGATATAAAGCACATAAAGAGACATTCATTCTTGTCTTCATGGTCTTTGGAGTTGTAAATTTCACTCACAAAGCCATGATGATCTGGTCCTTGTAGCTGCTTTCTTGTTCTCACAGATGTATTGATGTTACCAATGACATTGTCAAGAGGATGGTCCTTATTGATCCTGCCACGAGGAATGAGAGGAACCTCATATGTAACAGGCATATTTTGCAGACCTCCTCAATACACATCAAAAGGATCATTCTGAGTTATAGGAGTAGCTGTTGGATCCTAAGAATTCAAACTTGATCCACCAATACTAACTGTGGAAAACTAGAAGGGGGGGGGGGTTGAATAGTTTTACGTCAATTTTTATTTTATAAAATCTTTGTTTGCAAAATAATTGATTCAAGTTTTATGTGAGATCAATAAACAACACTTATATAAACTAATATCTACGAAATGAAATAACAACAATATAAGTAAATAAGTAAAGAGATAGAGATGGAAAGATCGCACCACAAGACAAAGGATTTATAGTGGTTCGGCTACGAAGCACCTCTTCGCCCTACTCCACTCCCCGAGCACCTAACTCGAGAGTTTTCTTCACTAAGTCAACAAGCTCCCTTATGGCGGAGAAAACCTTACACAACTTTTGCTTACACAAATTTACGACACTAAGCTAAATGTCGAGTCCTAATAGTAGCTAGAACCAATCTCACACCACTACACACCTTCTTCACAACTTATGCACACCACTACTACTACACAACTTCACTACCTCTCTTTCACAACACTACTTCTACTTCTACCCAACACAACTACTTCTATTCACAACTACTAACACACCTAGATCTATCTATTACACAACTTCTACACCTTTACAATATACACAAGCCTACAATACTTCTTAACAAGATGTTGGAGGAGTATTCTTCTCTTGCACTTTGAATGTTGAAGGATTGGATCACTTGAAACAAGAACTAATATGTTTATGATCAAAAGATTTAGGAAGATGATTTGAGGGAATTAGAACAGAAAGTTTTAGTGCAAAAGGTGATGAAAAAATTCATATTTGAACCAGTATTTATAGGCAAAGAAATCTGACACAGGAGCGTATGCCGGCCCCCTTAATTGTGTGTCGGCCCCCTTAAAATTAAGGGGGCCGCCCATATGAGACGGACAGATTCTTTGTCTTTTTCTAGGGAAAGTTTATTTGGTGAAAATTTAACTGAATTTTGTTAAAATTTTGAATTCATATATTTATTATGAAATAAACATTTTCTTTAATTACCAAAAGTGTTTTTCTTAAATATATAATATGTTTATACCATTTTATATAATTTGTAATTAGTAAATAAACCTTCCTTTGATCATAAAATGTATTAGGCACTTGTTTATTCATACCTTAAGTGAATTAGTTGGATATAATGATATTTTGTCACTAAATACTTATTTACGTAATGATTTTACATTTAATGATTTTAGATTTTGTTATCGTCGAAACATAGGGATATCGAAAAATATTAATAACGTTTTTACACATTATTTATATTAACAATCTCCCCCTTTTTGATGATTACAAAATCTAAACTCATTAAATAAAAAATTATTATATATGCAAGTATTTAGTGAGTTTTATATCACTTCTCCCCCTTTTGTTAAACATCAAAAAGGTTGTACCGAAGACGGATGAGCTCCCCCTTGATGTGTACTCCCCCTCGTTTTAAGGTTAAATGACAAATCGAGATATGGAATGCTTGCAAAAATATTTAGAACAAACAATATATATGCATGCAATAAACTAAATATATAACTAGAGAACATGTAAAAAGCAAACAATAAATCTCAACAAGCATTTATTATTCATAAAAATAGATTATGTTGGAAAACATAATAATTTTTTACACAAGCATACATATATGCTTTTCTTAGTAAACTACATTAGATAATGCTAAGTTTCCATCTTGAGGTCTCTAGGACTTTCTTGGAGATGTGAATCATGGATTTAATGGAGGTGGACATTGGTGGGAATTTTGGTTGGAGAGTTTGGAATGGTGGATGGGGGTGAGCTTGGAGCAGAAGAGTTGGATTGTAGTGTTTGTGATGGTGGTGGGGAAGACCTTGTGAGGAGATACTCAATCCAAGTAAAGTGCTCATTGAGAGCAATGGTTTGTTTTTGGTGAAAAATGCAACAAGGACAATTGTTGACATGATTCTCAAGTGGGACGATATTGTTGGATGGTGAGGATGGAGTGGTAGAGGGTTGTTCAACCAAATTGCGTTGAGCAAGATGTAGGGCAACTAGAGAACTAAGCTCATGGGCTTCTTTGAGCTCCTCAACGAACTTTTTATGTTCGGAGGAAGGTGATGATGGAGGAGTTGGGTTGTTGTTGGGGATTGAGGTTTGGATATTAGACATAGGGTTCATGTCTTGATGAGAAAGATGGATATGGTTTTGGGATTCAGTATGTTCCTCAAAAGGATCATTTGGAAGATTTGTGGTGAGTGAGATGGTAAGGTTGTCTTGTGGAGGTAGAGTGAAAGTATCATTTGGATGAAGTGAATGTATGGTTGTTGGTTGGTTGGAGACAACATCATTAATGGATGAGAATTTTTGACATGTGTCAAGTTTTCTTCTCCATACGAGTTTGACGGTTATTCTTGCACCTCTTGTGGGTTTGGTTCTTGGATGATTGGGGGAAGACATGATTGTGTGAGTTATAAGAAATGATGAATGAGGGTATTTATAGTGTGATGATTTGGTGTTTATGGAAGGATAATATGTGGTGGATTTGATAGACAAAGTATGTTTGTGAATTTAGGGAAGTGGGGAATCAAAATAGGGTGAAATGGGCTAAAAAGCAGAAAGCAAACAGGGAACCTTGACCATCAGGTGACCGGCCCCCTTAATTAATGGCCGGCCCTTTTAATTTTAAGGGGGCCGCCCGTTATAACTATGGGGGCCGCCTAATGCTTGGTTCCCAGATTGCCAGAAATGGTTTTTAGCACAGGTTTTTCCAGAAAGATGTTTGTTTTGAGGTTTGGTTTTAGGCAAGTCCATCTCTTTAGGCAACTAAACAAGTATTATCTTGATGAAGTATGCATGGAAAGTATATATATGTAGGCAACTAAGCAAATATAATAGTTTACATGCAAAGGCAATAATGATAAAGAACAAATAAGCAAGTTATGTATCATAAGGCAACAAATAAGGTATAGGGCAACTTAGTGAGGAAGAAACTAATGATGGAACAAATTAGGACCAAGTGAAACTTGACATTTTTCTAGTGTGTGCCTATATGCAATAAATGTGGAGATGTGATTGCTTCGACTCCTAATGCAAAGAAAAACATGTATCCTAAGAAGCAATCCAAAAACTCCTTGATTTAATTTGCTTAGTCCATGATTGCCAAAGATATATATTGGATTATATATATTGACACTTCATGTTAACTCTTATGCATGATTTTAGAAGGGTGGCAGTGGGGGCGGCATCACCCATTGGCAAGGTGATGCCGGAGGTGAACACCGCCGCCACCCCACCGGCATCATCAACGGCAAGGTCTCAACGGCAAATATTGCCTCCGAAGCATTCTCGTTTCAAACACAAAATAAGACCGTTGCATTAAATGCAAGTAGACGTTGGAGTACCGTTGTTATCATCATCACCATCTTGCTCCAAAAGCTCGTCGTTTAGTTCACTCTTGTCATTTTGGATTCCAAACTCAAGAACAAATATCACCTTTACTTATTGAAGAGCACTGAATCTAGCTACTTCTTATCCCACTGCCAAATACTTATGGATGGTTTGATGAAAGATTGATTTAAACAGTTTGGAGTTTTTTCTCCTCTTCCAGGAAGAAAATAGTTGAGTGAGAAGAATTTGAGTGTGGCAAGTAGTAAATAGGAAAGCTACAAAACTGAGTCAATCATATACTCCCTACGTGTCCAATGTGTCAATTTTTTTTTTTTACCTTTTTTTTTTTTTTTTTTTTTTTTTTTTTTTTAGTTGGGAGGTAAGAAAAAGGCATGGTTGCCACTAAAAAGGGGTTGGGAGGTATGAAAAAAGTATGAATTAGGTGAAATGAGGTGGAATGATATTATTGGTGGATTTCGGAGGTATGGACGATTTCGGAATCATGACTGCCAGTGTCCTTAGAAAAATGTTTTTACCATTATTCAACAATGTAAAATTTGAAAGTGATGCGTTTTCCTAATCGTGAGAATAATTTCGAAATGAATTGAGGTTTTCTTTTGAGAGTATATATACAAAAACAAAATATCTCAATTCCTGATTTTTGTGCAAAACAGAATCCTAGACTCAGATTTGAGAAGACGGAAAAGAAAAATTTTGATGTTTTTAAATGCTCAGATGGCTGGCCCCCTTAAAGTGAGGCCGGTCCCCTTAATTTTAAGGGGGCCGCCCTTATATATTTAAGGCGTCCGCCCATCTGACAATTTTTTTTTTTTTTTTTTTAGAATTGAGAAATTTCAGAAATAAAATTTTAATCTATTTGTTCCATCATTCCTAATCCTAAACGCAAGTGGTTAAATAATTCACGCTTAAGGGGCTTAGTAAATATATCCGCAATGTTATCTTCCAAGGCTACCTTTTCTATAGTTATGTTTCCCTTTTGTATGTTATCCCTAAGAAAGTGATGACGTATTTCTATATGTTTAGTCCTAGAGTGTTGAACGGGATTCTTACTTAAATCTATGGCTCCTTTATTATCACACATTATAGGAATGTTTTCTAACCTAATGCCATAGTCTACGAGAGCTTGTTTCATCCATAGTGCTTGTTGACATGCCTTTCCAGCGCTTACATATTCAGCTTCGGTGGTCAAAGTAGCAAGAGCAGTTTGCTTCTTGGAAAACCAAGACGTTAGGCAACATCCCATAAATGTGCAAATACCACTAGTGCTTTTTCGATCCACGTAGTCTCCCGCATGATCCGAATCCGCATAGACAATGGTTTCTATGCCGGATCCCTTAGGATACCATAATCCTAAGTGTATAGTGCCTTTAATGTATCGGAAGATACGCTTAACCGCCTCTAGGTGAGAGGTTTTGGGATCCTCTTGAAAACGGGCACAAAGGCAATCACTAAACATGATATCGGGTCTACTTGCCGTTAAGTATAGTAAACTACCTATCATTCCTCTATACTTAGTGTTATCTACGGACTCACCTTCTTCATCTCTTGTGAGTTTCACTTCTGTAGACATAGGTGTCTTAAGGGGTTTTGAGTCTTCTAGGCCAAATTTCTTAAGCATTTCCTTAATGTATTTTGATTGGTTAAAAATATTCCATCTTTTAGTTGTTTTATTTGTAATCCTAGGAAGAAGTTTAGTTCACCCATCATACTCATCTCAAACTCATCATGCATGATTTTGGCAAATTCATCACACATATCCTGACAAGTAAATCCAAATACAATGTCATCAACATATATTTGAACAATGATGATATTTGGGTCACTTCTTTTAGTGAAGAGAGTGTTATCTACCATTCCCATGTGATGCGTAGGGATTGCACCAGACTTTACCTCTCAAGGGATCTTGAGAAGCTTACAACCCCCACCAGGCAGTGTACCTGATCGTTGTAGTATAGTATAGTGATAAGTACCGGGTGATTGATCGTTCAACTTGGGAATAGTGTCGCTAGGATTAGAAAACCTAAAGACTAGGTCTAGAGATGAGGGATGATTCTTTTTGTATTTTTTAGTTTTTATAAAAGCTAGTAAAATCTCGGTTTTTAAAGGAGTGGGCGGAATTAGTTGCTAGTCAACTAACCCAAAGAACTAAGATGCAATCAAAATAAAATAACAAAAATGAAACTAAACTAAATTAAGATAGTGGTGTGAGCAATATATGGGAGAATTGTGTTTACTTAGATTTCACTACTCCCTAGATATCTTTTACATGTTAATTACTTGTTACAGTTGCGTAGATGACGGATTGTATTCCTTAATACCATTCATGGGGTGGCGTACTTACTTCCCCAATCCTATAAGCTCCTATTTCACTCCTATGTCGAGCCGGCTAAGAATCTCCTAACATGTGATCACTAGAATTCGCTCATGCATTAAATACAATCATAAAAACCTAGTACACATCGGTTCATGTTTCTTAAGACATTCAAGCAAGTTACACAATGGAGATCTGCCAGTTTTCTTAAGCCTAACATTGAAATCATTCATCCATTACAAATATAAACAAGCAATCAACCTATAATCAACATTTAGGTTTCATTACATCTAAGCAAACACATGAAAGATCTAGCCTAGCATGTTGAAATCAAGACAAGCATAAGATATATTCAAACAACACATAGACATATTGAATGAATTGAAAGAGGACTTATCTTAATTGAACATGAAAGGTTTCAAGGGGTGAAAACCCTTGAAAATACTGTTACAAACGACCTATGGTTTATTAGGTTCGACCCTAGTATTCTCCACACAAGTTCCTCTCTTAATGAAAGAAAAATAGAAAAGTATATATAGATTTTGTGAGGTGACGGAATCAAGAGTAAATTTCTGACGCCGTCATCTCGCTGCCAAATAAATTCTCGGACTGCCTGGATCTGGGTTTTACGCCGTCACGTGTATTCCAATTGCAGGCCGTCACCAAAAATACTCTTGACGCCCTTACTCCTGACGCCGACAAAATTTTTTTCTTGACGCTGTCAGGTACTGTTCTCAGCATGGAAAATTAAGTCTTTGACGTTTTCTTCACTTTTATGCTCCAAAAACGTCCAAAAGGCTTCCTTTTCCAGAATTCACTCCCAAAGTACCTAAAATCACAAAAGAAACGATTTAGGGCAATATTTGATCAAATAAATTCAATTCTGGGCTTAAATGACCCCCTAAAAACGGTTCATTTTTCGCCTCATCATATAACCTTACACTTGAGATTTGCTTGTCCTCAAGCAAATGTGCTTTTATTCTAGTCAAAATACAAGTTAGGGGTCATTTAACACTAATATAAAAGTAATTACAACAAATAATCATTCCACTAAAGACCAAAGACAAGCACGGAGGTCTTACACTAGCACCTCACAAATAGTGTTTAGATACTCACATCTCTCGGGTGTAATAAAGTAATATCACATTATGGAAATGGAAAACATCTCTCACTACCTGTCATAGCAAAATAGATTACCATAGGCTTGGGAAAGGATCAAACCTCCACCACATGGCATAAGCACCTAGGATAAACTATCAAAGAGGTCTTTTAAAGGGTTGTAATGTTAGGTGTAGGGATATGGAATACACGGTTTTGTTGGATATAGGCAGCCTTTACTGGTGGCGAGTTAACAATCTTGGTCAATTACATGTACAATATGGCGTTGCTAAGCCAAGACTAGACTCGACTTAAGCTAATAAATCAAAAATAACAAAAACATAAAATGAACATAGAATGAAAAGGGATGGTAGTTCGTATGTTTTTTTTCTTTTTCTTTTTCTATTTTTTTAATTAATTTTTTTTTCATACACTCTTACCCTACCATCCAAAATAATACATCATAGGGAATGAACATTCTCCTTACACTTGAATTTTTACATACTTTACAATAAACTAATCTAATGACTCGAATTAAGAAAATCAAAACACTTGGAGTACTTTTAAGATTAACGCACATATGGGGGGGGGGGGGGGGGGGAGGGTAATAATATGATGTTCTTCCCCATTACTCCATAACATTAGTACTTTACCCATGAGTCCCAATCGTCCCAAAACAATATGTACAAGGATATGACTCGACTTAGCAACCATGTAATCAATTAGATAATTAACTAAGGGTTTAACAAATAACAATAATGCACTAAAGATGAGTGCATACACGGAAGGCTAAGGCGATTTGGTTGTACATTTAAGTGGGGTGTAACAAATTCTTCCTTTAAGTAAGATGCTTAAAGTTAGAAACAAAAAGATAGGCTCGGAGTGGTGTACTAGGGGTTTCGTGTACTAAAAATGTGTACAACGCTAATGGTGTGGGAAAAATTAATTGACTTAACTAGCCGAGTAATATAACTTAAATGGTCAAGTAATTATGATACGGGTTTAACACAAGGGTGATCCTAATGCCTCTTATCATGTAGTAAATCCTACTACACAAATGTAGTCTCACTAGTGGTCTCGGGATGCATCACTAACGCAAGTTCTAGAATCTAAATGCTACCGGTACATTCATAAGCACTAATAGTAAATGCTTTTCCTATCAAATCTAAAGGCGAACCTCACATATTTTGGTGGAAATTTTTTCTGAATGGTACGGTTTTGTGCTAGTCATACAATCTCCTATCCATGAGACACTTGCTATGGCTAAAGTTTCACTCCGAAATGTTGTAAAAAATTTTAAATTTGGCGCTAAAATTACACTAACAAGTATTTCTCATAGTTTTATTACACATCTACCATCAAACAAACAAACTCAAGCGAAAGTGTATCTGTAAGGTGTCATCATTTTACCCTCCCTTTACACTTAGGATGAACATTGTCCCCAATGTTCAAGTAAAGAATGTAAAAGTGAAATAAGTAAAAAGAATGAAATCAAATACTCCCCTGATTCGCTCGGTATGGATAATAAGGTGGCTAGGTTACATCTTCCTCCAAGAAAATGAACAATCAAAGCTTCCCTTCCAGAATATAAATCATCTTCTTGTCATACATAACTTGTAAAACCTGAGAAAACAGACAAGGCAACCTCGCGTAAAATCGGCGGCAATCTATATATGCTAACAAAGCCTAGAAAACAAAGTAAGATATAATGCTTGTGGAATGATGTTTGCAGATCTCCTGGAGATTATAAAACTAAAGATTCAACAAAAATTTTAAGACTCTGTTAGAAAAACCAAACTGGTAAAATTTCTAGATTTTTACACATGACGCCGTCAGGAATTTCTTCCTGACGCCGTCAGAAGTCACCTGCAGAAATTCTTATGTTAAGTTTCCGGAAAATTTCTGGAAAAACTTCATCTTACTTCCTGGAAAGTCCTGCAAAACATCATTATTACTCGATACAAGCATTTGACTCAAACAATTACTAATATACATGTTCATTTAATATTGTTGTGGATCATGCTCAATTTCATTCTTATAAACAAATTTGGGTCTCCCCTTACACTTAGCTTTTGCAAAATACCTTTATATGCAATTAAAACGAAGCTAAAAATAAAATAAAGCATTTTCACAATTTACTTTGAAACATGAGCCACAAACAACAAAAATAAAACATGCATACGGAAAGAAATAAAATCAAACAAACAAACAAACAAACAAACAAATAAATAAAGCTTGGGTTGCCTCCCAATAAGCGCTTGTTTTTGTTCGAGTCTCGAGCCTGACTCTACCCTTATTTAATGGAAATAGGGGAAGTTTTCCCTACACTTTGGATTAAGTGCGGGTGATAGTAGCGATATACACCTTCTCGTTGGAAGTATGCCACGTGAGGAAAGAGTGGTGGATGAATTATATGCTCAAAGGGGTGTGCTCCTATCATCATAACCTTACCTAATTCAATCGGGTTAATGGGTGGATTAAGATTTTCTCCCAGAAAGGGATCATTTTCAATCAACTTCAAGAGATTACTAGTTGGGGATCCATCTTGACCTAATAAACCCGGTTTAAACCCATAATGTTTCTTGTGATCAATCATAAATGGGTGATGTAAGCATGTAAGGTCATTTTCCACTCTTATATTGGCTTCCTCTCTACAAGGCTTAGAGTCCACTACCTTTGTCCTAAGACTACCCAGACTATATGGTGTGATGGGTGGATCGGCTCCCCTTTTGTCTCCTAGATGTATATCTAAGGATGGAAGATTAGGTAACGGTTTTGGTTGAGGCTCCGGTTCATCAAAAATAGGAACTTCCTTAGAACTAAGAGAAAGGTTGTGACTAAAGGTATTCAAACCTATTTCATTTTATTGTGTTTGGTCCAAGGGCTCTACCTCTATTGGGGTTCCTATAGTATCTTCTACTTCTTCCGGGTAAGTCACGGGCAGTGTATGTTCCTCAAGTGATGATGGGAGTTGTGGGGTACTTTGTAGGTTTGTGTTATTTACCTCGTGCTTCCTTATATCAATATCATCTATATCCTCATCACGTGATTTAGTAGAATCTAACCTAAACATGTTCCTAAGTATCTCAAATCCTTCTCTAGCCATTTCAAGTTCTAAGTCTGATTCATAAGAACCTTCCTCAATAACTTGATTACAATGTTCAATTTGCCTAAAGGATTCATCTTTTTACTCAATATGATTATGTTCGGCTAAATCCTCCTTAATTGTTTCCTCAAGTGGTGAGGTATACAAACCCATCTATTCATTGAACTCATGGTTCACGGTTAGGAGGCTTTCCTCAAAATTTTTCCAAAGGGTCTTACTAAAAGGAATTGATCCTAACAATGATTGTTTAATATAGGCCACACATGCGCATAACTCATCAAACCTATCAAACTTTACACCCATCTCTTCTTGTATATATCTAAGATCACTTAAAAATTCATTGGAACAACAAGAAGCAAATCTATCCGAGTAAACTAATTGTTCCTCTATTGTTAATGATCTAAATGGAATCTCATCCGTCATGAAGACAAATGAAAATGGTTTTACAAACAAAGGGCACAAAGAAAAAGATAGACTAAAGGAAACCTATAAAAATAAGATAAAAATCTTACTAGAAAGGAATCTAGCAAGTAGACCTAATAAAAAGAAATCCTAACCTAGACAATAACTATTCCCCAGGCTGCGACGCCAAAAACTTGATGCGTAGGGATTGCACCAGGCTTTACCTCTCAAGGGATCTTGAGAAGCTTACAACCCCCACTAGGCAGTGTACCTGATCGTTGTAGTATAGTATAGTGATAAGTACCGGGTGATTGATCGTTCAACTTGGGAATAGTGTCGCTAGGATTAGAAAACCTAAAGACTAGGTCTAGAGATGAGGGATGATTCTTTTTGTATTTTTTAGTTTTTATAAAAGCAAGTAAAATCTCAGTTTTTGAAGGAGTAGGCGGAATTAGTTGCTAGTCAACTAACCCAAAGAACTAAGATGCAATCAAAATAAAATAACAAAAATGAAAATAAGCTAAATTAAGATAGTGGTGTGAGCAATATATGGGAGAATTGTGTTTACTTAGATTTCACTACTCACTAGATATCTTTTACAGGTTAATTACTTGTTACAGTTGCGTGGATGACGGATTGTATTCCTTAATACCATTCATGGGGTGGTGTACTTACTTCCCCAATCCTATAAGCTCCTACTTCACTCCTATATCGAGCCGGCTAAGAAGCTCCTACCATGGGATCACTAGAATTCGCTCATGCATTAAATACAATCATAAAAACCTAGTACACATTGGTTCATGTTTCTTAAGATGTTCAAGAAAGTTACACAATGGAGATCTTCCAGTTTTCTTAAGCCTAACATAGAAATCATTCATCCATTACAACTATAAACAAGTAATCAACCTATAATCAACATCTAAGTTTCATTACATCTAAGCAAACACATGAAAGATCTAGCCTAGCATGTTGAAATCAAGACAAGCATAAGATATATTCAAACAACACATAGACATATTGAATGAATTGAAAGAGGACTTATCTTAATTGAACATGAAAGGTTTCAAGGGGTGAAAACCCTTGAAAATACTGTTACAAACAACCTAGGGTTTATTAGGTTCGACCTTAGTATTCTCCACACAAGTTCCTCTCTTAATGAATGAAAAATAGAAAAGTATATATAGATTTTGTGAGGTGACGGCATCAAGAGTAAATTTCTGACGCCGTCATCTCGCTGCCAAATAAATTCTCAGACTGCCTAGATCTGGGTTTGACGCCCTCACGTGTATTCCAATTGCAGGCCGTCACCAAAAATACTCTTGACGCCCTTCTCTTGACGCCTTCAGGTTTTCTCTGGGTCATCATGGATTTTACTCCTGACGCCGTCAAAATTTCCTTCTTGACGCCGTCAGGTACTGTTCTCAGCATGGAAAATTAAGTCTTTGCCGTTTTCTTCACTTTTATGCTCCAAAAACGTCCAAAATGCTTCTTTTTCTAGAATTCACTCCCAAAGTACCTAAAATCACAAAAGGAACGATTTAGGGCAATATTTGATCAAATAAATTCAATTCCGGGCTTAAATGACCCCCTAAAAAAGGTTCATTTTTCGCCTCATCACCATGGAATAATTATGCTCAACTAGGAAAGCTTTAAGTCTATCATACCAAGCTTTCGGAGCTTGCTTAAGACCATATAAAGCTTTCTTTAGTTTGCAGACATAATTAGGTTTTGTGAAGTCAATGAATCCCGGAGGTTGTGCCACATACACCTCCTCATTGATAAAATCGTTGAGGAATGCACTCTTCACATCCATTTGGTATAACTTAAAGTTTAGGGCGCAAGCATAAGCTAAAAGGATTCTAATGGATTCTATTCGAGCTACAGGAGCATAGGTTTCGTCATAATCAATTCCCTCTTGTTGATTATAACCTTGGGCGACTAACCTAGCTTTGTTCCTAGTTACTATTCCATTTTCATCTAATTTATTCCTAAATACCCACTTAGTTCCTATTACGGTTGCATTTCTAGGATTTGGGACTAGTTCCCAAACATCATTTGTTTTAAATTGATTTAATTCTTCTTGCATAGCCATAATCAAACTTTCATCCTTTAAGGTTTCATTTATATTCTTAGGTTCTATTGTTGACACAAAACAAAAGAAGTTATTTTTATCTTGAGCTTGTGATCTAAGTGTTCTTTGATTTAGGTGACCTATTATGTTATCTAATGGATGTGACTTTGATTCTTTAACATTTACAACTTCATTTTCTTCTAAAGTTTCTACTTCAAGATCATTACCTAAGGGTTTAGTTTTACTAACCTCGATAGCTTCTTCTTCTATAACATCATCATCTTCTAAGGGTAATGTTTTAGGTATTGGAGGAGTTTCATCAAAGGTTACATTTAAGGATTCTTCTACTTTCATGGTATGTTTATTAAGAATTGTATATGTCTTACTATTTTGAGAATATCCTAGAAAAACTCATTCGTAAGCTTTAGGGTCGAACTTAGTGAGATAGTCTTTTGTATTAAGAATGAAGCATTTACTTCTGAATACTCTAAAGTAGCCTATATTAGGTTTTCTACCCCTTAATAATTCATATGGTGTTTTTCCTAAGATTCGTCTAATGGAAACCCTATTAAGTATATATGTTGATGTATCTACGGCGTGACACCAAAATTTTTGTGGGATAGATTGTTCATTTAACATCATTTTAGTCATTTCTTGTAAAGACCTATTTTTTCTTTCTACTACCCCATTTGATTGCGGAGTACGTGGAGCGGAAAAGTTGTGAGATATTCCATTCTTATCACAAAATTTTCCGAATTGTACTTCGTTATCAAATTCCCTACCATGGTCCGTCCTAATTGATACTATAGAACATCCTAACTTATTTTGTATCATTTTACTAAATATCTCAAATTTTTCAAAGGCTTCAGTTTCATCACTTAAGAAACTAGTCCACGTGTATCGTGAATAATCATCTACTATAACTAAGGTGTATCGATTGCCACCAAAGCTCCGCACAGCGGATGGACCAAAAAGGTCCATATGAAGTAATTCTAAGCATCTAGTTGTGGATAACATATTTTTAGCTTTGTGAGTAGCATGTGATTGTTTTCCAATTTTACAAGCATCACAAAAATGTTGATCATATCTTAGACTAGGTAAGTTTCTAACTAGTTCCTTAGAGGCTAAAGATTGTATTTGTTGCATGTTTGCATGACCTAATCTCCTATGCCATAAAGTGGAGTTTTCATCTATAGTAGCTAGGCATATCTTATCTTCCGGTTTGTCTCCTAATTTCATAACATATATACCTCATTTCCTAATTCCTCTACCTATAACTTTCTTATCCTTAATTATTTCACTATCTTTTTCGGTAAAGGTAACCCTACACTTATTATCACATATTTGGCCTATACTAAGCAAGTTATAAGTTAGATTATCTACATGCTCGACATTTTCAATAGTTAGAGAGTCATGAGAGATCGTACCTTTGCCTATGATTTTTCCACGACGATCACTACCAAAAACAACATTACCTCCGTTGTATGCCTTATATATAGAAAATAGCTTGCGATTCCCCGTCATGTGTCTTGAGCATCCACTATCCTTTATCCACTCATCGGGCTCCAAATCTACTCCTAGACATATTTCATCGGGTGCATGAGCCACAAAACATTTGTACTTCATTGTTTCATCTTCGTCACTAGAAATTCTTCTTCGGGTGATTTTCCTTTTGTCTTGTGCTTTTAGTCGCTTCTTAATAATATTCTTGAATTCTTTAACGACCTTTTCATATTCTTCATCTTCACTTTCGGAACTATAATAGTCATCATCATTATGTTCGATTGTTGACTTTGTACACCCTTCTTGTTTGCTCTTGGTATGACTTATGGGGTTTTCGTCATTATCACCTACACATGCAAAATTTGAACTAGTAGCACTTGTACTCATTTCAACTAAATACTTATCTACTATACTTTCATTTTCAACAATTTTATATATAAAATTTTCTTTGGCTTGACATTTCTCTTGATGAAAATTTAAAAGACTTTCCCACATATCATTTTCCGTTTGACAAAAAAAAAAAAAAAAAAAAACATATTCTTTCATATTCAATATTTGGTAAAGCTTTGTATATGATCATTTTAGCAATATCATTTTTATCAAGCACTATTTTGAAATAATTATCTTGTTTTTCAAAAGTGGTTTTTATTGATTGAAAATTACCAATTGAAATGACATGCCAAAGATCATCATCTATTAATTTCACATAACTTTTGAATCGATTTTTCCATTCAAGAAAACTTGTATTTTCAAAATATGGTGGTTTAAATGTCATGTTCCCTTCTAAATATTTTTCCAATTCCATAGATCGATTTCAAGTTTTAAAATACAGTTTATTTTAAAAATCTTGTTTAACGTAGCTCTGATGCCAATTATGGAAAACTAGAAGGGGGGTTGAATAGTTTTACGTCAATTTTTATTTTATAAAATCTTTGTTTGCAAAATAATCGATTCAAGTTTTATGTGAGATCAATAAACAAAACTTATATAAACTAATATCTATGAAATAAAATAACAACAATATAAGTAAATAAGTAAAGAGATAGAGATGGAAAGATCGCACCACAACACAAAGGATTTATAGTCGTTCGGCTACGAAGCACCTCTTCGCCCTACTCCACTCCCCGAGCACCTAACTCGATAGTTTTCTTCACTACATCAACAAGCTCCCTTATGGAGGAGAAAACCTTACACAACTTTTGCTTACACCAATTTACGACGCTAAGCTAAATGTCGAGTCCTAATAGTAGCTAGAACCAATCTCACACCACTACACACCTTCTTCACAACTTATGCACACCACTACTACTACTACATAACTTAACTACTTCTCTTTCACAACACTACTTCTACTTCTACCCAACACAACTACTTCTATTCACAACTACTAACACACCTAGATCTATCTATTACACAACTTCTACACCTTTACAATATACACAAGCCTACAATACTTCTTAACAAGATGTTGGAGGAGTATTCTTCTCTTGCACTTTTAATGTTGAAGGATTGGATCACTTGAAACAAGAACTAATATGTTTATGATCAAAAGATTTAGGAAGATGATTTGAGGGAATTAGAACAGAAAGTTTTAGTGCAAAAGGTGATGAAAAAATTCAAATTTGAACCAGTATTTATAGGCAAAGAAATCTGACACAGGAGCGTATACCGGCCCCTTTAATTGTGTGTCGGCCCCCTTAAAATTAAGGGGGTCGCCCCTTATAATTAAGGGGGCCGCCCATATGAAACGGCCTGATTCTTTGTCTTTTTCTGGGGAAAGTTTATTTGGTGAAAATTTAACTGAATTTGGTTAAAAATTTGAATTCATATATTTATTACGAAATAAACATTTTCTTTAATTACCAAAAGTGTTTTTCTTAAATATATAAAATGTTTATACCATTTTATATAATTTGTAATTAGTAAATAAACCTTCCTTTGATCATAAAATGTATTAGGCACTTGTTTATTCATACCTTAAGTGAATTAGTTGGATATAATGATATTTTGTCACTAAATACTTATTTACGTAATGATTTTACGTTTAATGATTTTAGATTTTGTGATCGTCAAGACATAGGGATATCGAAAAATATTAATAACGTTTTTATGCATTATTTATATCAACACTAAAATTTGCATCACTAGTACTAACTCCATTTGTACTGCTTTCAGGAACATCCTTATTCTGAGCATCCTGATCATCTGAATTATTTTCAGCAGCATCACCTTCTTTTCTTCCTTCAGTAGAAGATTGTGAATCGTTATTCTTTAAAGAATGATCAGAACCCCAAATAGGCATCAAAACATGATCTTGATCAGCTTCATTCTCCATGTTTGATTCATCTGTATCAACATATTTATCTGACCCTGCAAAATCATTAGTGTTTGTACTTGCAGCAACTGGTACATAGTTCATAGATTGGGTCAAAGAATCCATATCAAACATCCAACATGGACCTGTACTTGCAAATTAGCTTTATTCTCTAAAAAGTTCACATGCAAGTTTTCCTCAATATGTTTGGTCCTTAAATTGTATACTCTAAATGCTTTACTAACCATAGAGTATCCAACAAAATAACCCTCATCAGCTTTTCCATCAAACTTTCCTAAATGGTCTATGGTATTCAAAATGGTAACATGACATCCAAATGGTCTCATAAACTCCAAGGTAGGTGTTCTACCCCTGAAAAGCTCATAAGGTGTCTTGTTCATTGACTGTACCACTAAAACCCTATTCTGTACATAACAAGCAGTGCTAACTGCTTCTGCCCAAAAATTCATAGGAAGTTTTGAGTCAGCCAACACGGTTCTAGCAGCTTCTATCAAAGTCCTATTTCTCCTTTCAGCAACCCCATTTTGCTGAGGAGTTCTAGGAACACTATACTCTCTTTTAATACCTTTGATTTTACAAAAATCATCCATCACTCTATTCTTAAACTCTGTCATATTATCACATCTGATGATTTTAACCTTCTTATCAAAAAGGTTTTCTACCTCAGTAATGAAAGCCTTAAGGACGCATGGTGTCTCATCCTTAGTGGCCAAAAAGAAAACCCAAGTAAACCTGATGTAGTCATCAGTTATAACAAGACAGTACCTTTTGAAGTTTATACTACTCACAGAAATTGGACTATACAAGTCCATATGCAACATGTAAAGTGGGTGAGCAATAGAATTTTGAGCTTTGTGCTTACAAGAAGCCCTGTGTTGTTTACCTTTAAGACAGGTAACACAAGTTTGGTCATTCTCAAATTTTTCTGGGGCAAACCTCTTACCAAACCATCTTTCACAATCTTATTGATAGTTTTGAAGTTAACATGACCAAGCCTCCTATGCCATAACATGGATTCATCCAAAGTAGCCTTTGCAAGCAAGCAAGTAAGATTCTCTTTGGGAACAATGTTCTTCATATCAATACTGTATAAGTTGCCTTTTCTAGGAATCTTAAGCAATATCTGACTTTCATCAGGAAGCTTATAATCCTTAGAAAGGACAAAGCATTCATTATCAGTAAAAAGAATTTTGTTCTTCTTGTCACACATCTGTGAGACACAAAAGAGATTATACTTTAGCTCTTTCACATAGTACACATCTTTAAAATCCAAATTTCCAGTTTTGATAGCTCATTTACCAGAAATTTTACCACTAATACCTCCTCCAAAGCTGACATATTGTCCTTCAAATGGTATGAAGTTTGAAAGATAAAAATTATTGCCAGTCATATGCCTTGAACATCCACTGTCAGAGTGTCCTTGATCAATCTTTATAGAATTTGGATGTCCCTGCACATAAGATAAGAGAAAAGTTCCGTTTCTCTTGGAGACCCAAGCCATGATTGACTTGGATTTGCCCTGTGTATTAATATAATTATATCTATCAAAGGTCATTGATACACCATTGGGATTGTTAGAGGTATTAGTTCCTTTTGGTCTCCTTTCCCAACGTGCTGAGGCCTTCACAACATTTCCTATTTTTACCCTGTTGTTATTCACAACACTTCCAGTACAAATTTTTGGCCTAGCAGTACAAACTGCTGGCTCATTTGTTTTAGCTTAGGAACCAATTTCATGTTGTGAACAATCCTTTTCTCATAAAAAGACCTTTTTCCTGTTTGTGTTGTTTTAACAAAAGTTATGATTGGTTTTGCACTTGAAACAGGTTGTCTTGGGTAAAAGTTCTTGGTTGGACTAGCAGTACAAGTTGATTGTGTTTCTACTGCTCTGGGAAACAGATTACTTTTGATATTAGGGTGACTGTTTCTTTGAAACATTTTTTCATTTCCCTATTGATTTGTGTTCCCTGAGACCCTGGTTTTCCCAAATACCACTCTTCTTCCCTAGTGGTAACCACAGTAAGCATGCAAATTATCAAAACTACCACAAATATAACATGCTTTATTATTCATTACAAAGTTGCTACCAAGTTGATGAGATTTAAGGTTATTCCAGTTCCTATAATTACCCCTAGGACTTCTTGGCCTAGATTTGGACCTATACATCTCAGCATACTTGATTGGTGACCTAGGTTGTTTAACTTGTTGTTTAGGTGACATAGATTCATTCCTAACAACCTTAGGTTCAAAAGTTTCCTCTTTAACTTTAACATTTAACACAACTTCATCTGTTAAGGATGAATCACTAGCACTTTCAAAAAAATCATTCTTTGTCTCAACCTTTTCTTCACTACCACTTTTAACAAATTTAGGGCCATAGTTAAAGGTTAGTTCTTGAAATTATTCTAATCCTGTATGAGCCAAGTCTATGCCTGGAGGTGTTGGGACACCTCTTAGTGGTGGAGGAACTGACTTGTATCCTACACCTAACTTTGCCTTATTAACAACCTGTGCTTCCCAAATTTTATCTATACTTTGATACTGATAAGCAAGTGTATCACAAGTTAGTTTAACATTTTCATTACACTTCTTAAGTTTTTCTATATATTCTCTCAGGGCCTCATTAACAGCTATCTTATAGTCTAAATCTCTTTTTAGAATAGCTATGTCATCATTATATTTAGACTCATTAGCCCTCTAATGTTCTAACTGTGCTTCTAAAACAAACAAGCCTCTTTTATGATTAGACAAATTATAGTTAGAATCCATTAACTCTGTTGCTTGATTTTCTAAAAGTTCCCTAAGTCTTTCACATTCTTTTAATGCTTTACAAGATTTAGAACAACTATCATTAGAATGTACCTCAGAGTCAGAGAAAGCAATAAGAGCAAACTCTGTTGCTACCAATCCTGCTTCAGAAGATGCTTCTTCTTCATCTGCCATAAAACTCCAATCATAACTAACTCCATCAATAGCTAGCATGGCTTTTGGTTCTTCCACAGATGGATCTTTCTTTTTTTCTTGCTTGTACCAAGTAGATCTGTTATCTGGCTTCCGTGGTTTTCTGCATTCTCTAGCAAAGTGTCCTAACTTATGACAGTTGAAACATTCCACTTTCTTTTTGTCAAAACCTACAGTTTCATTACCATTTATGGTAATTTGCCTTCCAGTCCTTTGCCAGAACTTGTTAGCCCTCATGCTAAGAAGTGCAACCTGCCACTTGATATCCATCTCTTCCAAATCATCATCATCCACTTGCTCCATATCTTCATGTGTTAGAATTGAACCACTAACTTGGCTTGAGATGAAAGCATAGAAGGTAGGATCTCCAAGTCCAGCAACCTTCCTTTTAGAATTAGCAGTGGAAACACTTATACTAGTAGTGGAAATAGCAAGATCAGCAGTGGAATTTCCTTCATTACTATCTTCATCAAAACAGTCATTAATAGAAGATGATAGAAGTGCCAAGTTCCCAGAGCTTGTACTTAACTTTCCAGCCTTCGTCAATCTTTTTACAACAATTTTAAAATTATTGTAAAGATCATTAAGTTTCATGGTTTCAACTTCTGGCTTGTTTACCCAGACAATTACATTAGTGTGAAACTCTAAAGGCAAACTTCTTAAGAACTTCAAATTGAGGTCTTCCTTGTCTAACTCAATGCCAAACACAGCCAGTTGTGTTACAATCTTCTAGAGTATTGTAAAGATGTTATCAATAGATTCATTGTTGGTTGAAGAGAAATTTTCATAACTTTGCTTCAACAATGTTTTCTGAGTCTTTTTGGTAGCATGATTGCCACCAAACACTGAGTAGATCTCTTCAAATATGGTCTTTGCTGTTTTGTACTTGCTGAATGCAATTATTTGATCCTTAGGAAGAGTCATAAGTAGTAAGCTTCTGACTCCTCCCAAACCAACCAGTCAACCGGGTGCAGTTGATAGGCCCACCTGGGAGAGAAAAGTCAAATGTTTTTAAATCCGTGGAAGTACAGGGAAATCCCCGGGTTGTTAAGTCCCAACGAGATTGAAATTGTATTTTGAACGTTTTTTGGGAATAAATGGCACTGAGGAAAGTAACCAAGATGATTGGGGAATGATTACACTACTGATTGCTTGGTATTTGAACAACTTGGAATGATATTTAACAATAACAGATATTCAGATATAATCACAGAAGCAAAAATTGAAAATCAGATACAGACAGAGAAAAGTGAGATTTAAACAATTTGAAACTACAGGGGGTGCAAGTGAAACTTTTTCAAACTTAAAATAAAAAAAAATTTAAAATAAAAATGAAATTATTTACTTGATTATTTTAATATTTAAATATTACTTAATTACTTAAAACTATTTAAAAGGTAATTTAAATCTAATCTAAATTAAACTAAAAATGACAAAGGCTACAAATTAAACTAAAAACTTGCAAAAATATTTTCTAAACTTCTAAATGAACTTGAAGAAAGTACAAAAATTAAAAAAGAAATGTTTTTGTGTTTTTATGGGTTTTCTATTAATTAAATACTAATTATATTAATTAAACTATTTAAACTATTTTAAATTATAAATAATAGTAAAATTACTTAGAAAATTATAGAAAAGTGTGTAAAACTAATTAACCATCACAGGAATCCTAAATAATTATAAAAAGTTTCTAAAAATTATATTTAGACTATTTTACTAATTATTTACTTGTTAATTAATTAAAATCTAATTTAACTAAATTAATTAAGAAAATTTAGAAAATTAATAGTAGAATTTGAGAAACTATTTTCTAAAAGTCTTAAATGATTTATGAAACCTAGGAAAAATATAAAAACTTACTGTTGTTAATTAAAAATTAAGAAAACTATTTAATTTCTAATATTACCTAATTAATTAATTAAACTATTTTTAATTCTAATAATTATAAAACTAAAAGAGAAAAATCTAAGAAAATTACTGAAAATACTCAAAGGTGACAGGAAATTAAGAAAATTATGAAAATGACAGATTGCTTATTAATAAGCTAAAAAGAAAATTAAAAAGATAGAATCTATTAAATAGAAGCTATCACTATTTTTAAATTTGGTTTTTGTTGGTTTTTCTTTTTGACAGATGTTTATAAGCTAAAAATAAGTAAATTTTGGGAAACCTCTTTTGCTATAGCTTATTAATAAGCTATGTGCACCCCCATGTGCTTATCAATTGAATTTTTAAGCTTATTAGGACTTTTGGATTTGTGAAAAGCTATTCGGATGAACAAATAAGCTATCACAGATGTTTAACAACTTGAAATAAGACAATTAGGGACAAATAAGCACTCTGGATAAGCTGTGGTAAGCAAATAAGCACTTATCACACTACAAGGCCAAAACAGGCCAAACCAATGAACTTTGGACCTTTGTGGGGTCCACAAAAGTAAAGTGGGGTCCAAATTAAGGGTTGAACTATGAAGGTGGACTGGTTAGCTACAAAATAAGCCAATAAGCTAGGACTATGGCTTATTAATGATGTCTGTGTGAGGCTTGGAACTTGGGGTCAAAACCTGAGTCACTCAGTGTACTCAGGAAAATGATCAAACTTAAAGGCACTTGCAGCCCTATCAAATAAGCTCTAATTGTGGAAATAAGGCCTGATCTATTAAGATGAGTTGTTTGGCTTTCCAAAAAGCCAATAATCTAAGGGTGGGGTCTACTAATGAAGCAGCTATGGTCTTGGGAATATTGGTCAAAACCTGTGCACAGGGCATGTGTTTGTCCTGCAGGTCAAAATAAGCTAGTGTATAAGCTACAATAAGAATCCCAATTTTAAGCTGAACACAGATTATTGAAGCTTAGGTGATAGATTTTAACCTCTGAAAGTTTGAAGGCCTGAATAAATTCACAAAATTCTAGAAAAATCCTTGAATATTTGGTTTTTTGCCTAAGTATGCAATTTTGACTTTTTTTTAGATATTAAGCTAAGTTGACTAAAGTGAAACTGTAGCTTGATTTCCTGGTTGATTGTGTTATAATAAGCTATGTTAAGGCCAAAATAAGCTAAATCACTAACTTGTGAATGGTTATGGGGCATGTGCTACTCTAAATCCAACTCAAAAAGGTTTTAAGCCAATTTCTTGGTGATTTTGACTTTTAGGTTTGTAACTCGCTGAGACTTACTTGATTTGGTCAAATTAGGTACTGAGTAACATGTAAGAACAGATATCAATCACTTAAACCAACTAATGAACACTACACAGTTAAATCCAAACACTACCTTATCAAGCTTGATTTGTGATTATCAAAGTGAATGACTGATCTGATCCTCAATCTTGTTATCAAACCTTATACTATCATTAACAAAGATCAAATAAACATGAAATACCAAGAACACAAGCATCAAACTCAGAAATGACCAAGATGGTATTTTAACTGTGAAACTTGATTTTTAGCAACTATGGATTTCAACAAACAAGCAACTGATTTTAGGCTAGATTATGATTAACTAACATCAAATAAACACAAATGAGCAAGAAGCAGAGATATAAGCTATGCTACAATGGAGACAAAGAAATGATATTATGACTTACAAAGTGCAATCCTGCCAAACCATGAACCAAGGACCAAAGATCTTTCCTATAGAATCTCTACAGATTCACTAACCCAGGGCAATCCAGAATTCACCCTGCTCCAACTTGTTCACCATGAAACCTGCCATTTTTGATTTTATTTCTATTTTCTTGAATTTATTTATATTTTTGCTTTCTTATGCTAAACTGATTTCCAAGGTTTCTAATAGCTTTTATAAGCTATATGGGATCTTATATGATCTATTTGAGTCCACAATAACAGCTTATGATCAATATAACCTACACTTGAAATTTCAAACATAAAAATTCAATTTAGAGAATTGAAACAAGAAACTTGGAATTAAGATTATAAAAACTTCAACTTGGATTATAGAAACTGAGTACAAGGTTTGAAAGCTTGAAATAACAATTGAATTACAGAGTACAATACATACAATTTTAATTTTACTAATTAAAACTACACTTTATGTCTTCTGCCTTCTCTTTCCATTTATAGCCAAAATTAGGGTTCCCCTTGACTTTCTGAGCAAATCCCACTTCAAATCCTGACCTTTCAATGCTCTGAGATGATCCTAGCCGTTTAAGCGTTTTTGGCGCCAAAAGTGGTTCAAGTTGCTTGTGGCCAAAATTTCTCAATTAATGCATCTTGGGGTGTTGTGGTGGAGGAGGGAACATGATTGGATGGGTTCTTAGCCAAGTTGGGGGAGTTGGTGTGATACAGAGGTATAGATATGGCTTGGAGGGAAAAAAGTGGTGGGGATGCATTAACTACTAAGTGGGAGTGAAATGATGAGGGGGGATGAGGTGGAAGGTGTAGATTAGCCAGCTGGGGGGTGAAGGTGGCACAAAACCACCCTGGTATTGGTGTTTCAGGGGTGAGGGAGGAGGTTGAACAGTGTTTGGTGGTTTGGGAGGGTCAACGGGGTCAAACCCCGTTTTATATAAAAAGGGTGTGGGCTGGTAATGTGTTGGGCCTGGGAAAGGGTAAGGGGGTTGGGTTGGTGTAAGGGTTTGGTTTGGATTTGGTTTTTAAGTTTAATATTTAGGGTCTGGTTTGGTTTAAGTGGTCAAAAAGCCCAAGGACCTAAAGTGTAATATTTGGATTTTTGGGGGACTGAACCTGTAAATATCACAATGTTATCACAAGGACTAATTATGCCATTCATGGATAGTACAAGGTTTATTTTTAATATTTTTCCATTTTTAAAACCTTAAGGACTAATTTTGACATTTTTCAAACTTGAGGGACTAAAGTTGCCATTTTGTAAATTTTAACTTTAAAGGACTTCTTTTGGACAACTTATGAATCCCTAAGGACCTTAGATGATATTTAACATGTTTTGGATTACCAGGGACTAGATTTGCCAATTTTTCAAAGTTCAGGGACTGAAACTGTAAATTATGAGAAATATGTTGTTTTTCATCAGTTTTCAATCCTTTTGCAAAAAAACACAATCCAGGGATATTTTATGTATTTTAAGGCATTCCTGTGTGTTTTCAGATATTTTTTTAGCTTAAATGTGAACGAAATGATGAGTATTTAGACACTCATCAGCTTCTTGCCTTCAAGTCATTCTTCTTTTGATGCCTTTCTTCGCTGGTGACTGAACCAGTATTCAGCTTTTGAACCACCTTGCCATCAATTGTTTCAGAAGAAGTACCAAGCTTGAATGAATCACCAAACATAATGATTTCCCATAGAGCATAATCTTGTACAAGAAAGTACTGCTCTATCATGATTCTCCACATCTCAAACTCATTGAGTTTGAGCTTTGGAAGTCTTGTTGCAACATTGGACTGGTTGTTTTCCATCTCCATTGGATTCGTTAAAGTGAGTTGTTCCTTTGGATCTTCTAATTCAAAGTATTAGAACCTGTCTCTGATACCACTTGCGAAGGATCTAAACACACGCCTTGTGTTAGATTGATGCTTTGAGTATATGTCAACTAGCAAGCAGAATTTACTAGTTAACACTTAGAAGATATTGTATGTGGAATATTTGATCAATGGAAAAGAAACACAGTGTATTCACCACCAAAACAAGCTTCAATATTATTAAAATAATATGATTGATCTTTACTATCACTAGGGTTACAACCTTGAAGCTATACTACGTATTCGTATATTTTGTGTCTATGTTTCTCTTAACATAGAATCTCCTTTTATATCAAACAAGGAGTCTTGTACAAGATAACTATACTTGAACAATATACGTATCATCCTAAACATATAAAATATCCATGCAATCCATTCTATAATTATCTTGAACGCGTCTTCACTTTTGCTCATAATCTCATAATCAGTACTAACTTTCTGTGCTTAGCAGTACAAACTAAGTTTGTACTGCTAGTGTAAACTTCAAACAATTTCTTCTTTAAGCTTGATAGTTCCAAATGTTAAGTATAATTCCCAACAACCCATACTAGAACATACAACCAAAATTCAAACAATTGGTAATAACATAAGCCAGCAATCGAAGACAACATTTCACATTTTCACCATGGAATCACTACATTTCTTGTAACACCAATACACCTCAGAGCAAAACTAACTAAGAATCACTCAAAAACATATTAATAACAGGCCTCATGATTCCATAGATCATATGCTAGGACTACTGATGAGTTCATAAAAACTCATCATTTCTGTTCCATTTTAAATACGAAAACAGTTAAAAACACATAGAAATACTACATAATACTACAAATATCTTTGGAATGTGTTTTTATATGTTTCAGGTGCAAAAGGATTGAAAACAGATGAAAAACGTGCAAAGTTTGCACAATTGGCAGAATCAGTCCCTGAACTTTCAAGAAATGTCAGAAATGGTCCCTGGGAAAATTATTTTTGAAGAAAAGTCAACAAAAGTCCCCCAGGAATCATGAAATAACAAATTTTACCCTTGAAAGTTCAAAATTGCACAAATGGCAAAACAGGTCCCCCAAGTTTCAAAACTTGACAGTTTTAGTCCCTGGAAGTTTATTTTGGAAAGAAAAGTCAATTTTAGTCCTTAGGAATTCAAAAGTTATCAGATTTAACCCTTGGATAAAAAGTTTAAGGAAATTACAAAATTGGTCCCTGAAGTTTCAAAAATGGCAAAAATAGCCGCTGGGTATTTAAAAATGGAAATTTATCAAAATATACCCTTGTACTATTCATAATTGGCAAATCAAGTCCATTTTGATAAACTTTTGGAAAATTACACTTTTACCCCTCAAAAAGGTCCCTATATTATTACAACATGACAAAAATAGTACCTTTTGATAAAATTTGGAAAAGTTACAAGATTGGTCCCTGGAATTCAGAATTTGCAAAACAAGTCCTTGGGCTTGTTAAAATATTATACATGGGCTCTTTATACTTAAACCAAAAATTCCAAATCCAAACAAAAATATAACCTGATCCATTACTTGGGCCCAACCAACACCCCAGCCCAAGTCCACTTTTAAATAAAAACCAGGTAATATGTTTGACCCGCGTTGACCTCCCATCATCTTCAACCTCCACTCCACCTCCCTTGCTGCTACTCTCCATATCCTCCACCTCCACCTTACACCTTTCCACCTTACTACCCTCCCTGGCACCTCCTCAAACAAAACCCACCATTGGGTTTACCTCAGGAGAGGACACGTACCAAAACTACCATCTCCACCACACCCCTACTGTGCTACTAACACCACCACACCCTGCAACTCCCACTACCCCTTATCCTGTCCTAATTCCACCTCCCAAGACCAATAAATGCAACTGAACCCCCCCCCCCCAACACGCAATAGTCCCAATTGATTAAAACTACTTTTCCCGCCAAAATCAACTTAAAGAATTCAACACGTATCAAGGCTGAGAATGGGTGGGATTTGGTTATGATGACACGTGGAACAATCTGGGAGTCTATAAAAGGAGAGGGATGCAGAAGAGAAGAGTAGTTAGTTTTAGTTTTAGGAGTAGTGTAATTTAATTAAACGTTGTAGTGTAATTTTGTTTTCCAATTGTATTTCTTAGTCTCAAACACTTGTACTCAGTTTAATTAATGTTAATCAAACTTTATTTAACACTTAATTCCAATCTTGTTCTTTAAATTCAGATTTAGCATTTTTAAGTGGAATTGACAACTTCACTTAAGTTTGGTAAATTGTTGTTGTTTCTGTTTCATTAAGCTCAATATAAGTTGTTATTAAGCTTTTATAAGTTCCTAGAGTACTTAATCAAGTTTTTTATTCAGTTTACTTAAATTACTAAAAATTCAAGGAAAATAGTGTAAAATTAAAAATCAGTGTTATTGAAGCTTGGAGCAAGAAGCAGGGTGGATGTTTGATTCTCATGGTTTATAGTACCTCAGGGAGGTGTTAGATCAGTGTGGTTCTTGGTTATGGATTACACAGGTTCAACTTGTAAGCACATTTTCAGTTTTTGTTGCATAGTTACTGTAGCATAGCTTATTAAATTGCTTATAACTGCTTATTTCTGTCTTTTCATGCTTATGTATGCTTATTAGTTATTTAGTGTAGCAACATATGTTTATTTGGTAGTTTAAATTATTTTGGTTCATTGTTTATCTAGTTAACTTGTTAAACCTGCTTATTGTCAATTGCTTATTTAACTGGTCTAATTACTCTTTAAACTTGCTTATTTATTGCTTAAATACATGTTTCAACTTCTGGGAATGAGTTTCATTGCAAAAATCATGTCCTTTAACTTTTGATACCAAGACAGCTTAGATAAGGGGGTGTTTGGCTCAGGTTGTTTCCCTGGGTTTTAGGTTTATTTTCTCAATGCTTGTTGTTGAAACAAGTCTAAATAGGCAACAATAGCTCAGTTAGGTCACTAAAATAGGTCTTGTTTGCAAAATAAGTCAAAAATTGCTTGTTGTCTCATTTAACTTAACTGTCATGAGATTTAGGTTGTATAATCCTAGGTGTATATACATAAGTGCTATAAATAGCTCAATCCAGTCATAATTTAGCTTAAAACAACATCTCTAGTAATCTAGTGAGATTAGAATCTCATTAAAGTCAAAGTTTTAAGATTTTATGAAAAGTCAATTTGCATGATCCTCAGATTTTTGCAAAAGTTCCAAGATTTATTGTGAATTTTGTGCTTGGTTTTGGGGCTTGTACTTGTTAGGAATTATAGTCTACCACCTTAGCTGTAGAAATCCATACTCAGTATATTTTTGCAATTTTTTTTAGTTAGTTCCATAAGCCCTCAAACTTACCTGCTGACCACCAAGGTCTGCTGCAAACAGCAGCTACCCATCCACTGCATCACCTTCTGTGGGTCCCACATGACTCCACAGTGGGCCCCACAAGCCCCCTCTTGGTTCCTAGGACTCCCCCCCTGGTAGGCTCCAAGCTTTGACCAATGCTTTGACCTAAAACCCAGTGGACCCCACCTAAATTTTGCCCTATAGTTTGTCCCAGTTTCTGAGTTCTAACAAGTTCCAAAAGTGCTTATTAGTGGCTTATCAGCTTATTTCAAGAGCTTATTTGATCAAATCCTACTCAAACTTGTTCAACTAACTCAGAGGTGCAAACTTTTACCATTGTGGGTCCCACACAAGCTCAGAAGAGCTTATTTGCTTGTTTGGTCAACTGTGGTCAACTGCCTTGGTTCTTAGCTTATACACAGCTTATTATTAAGTTATAAAATTATTGTTTTTATTAAAGTTAGTTATTTTTATGTATAATATAGTTTTGTAAAAGAAAAATCAAGAAAAAACAATATAAAAATAAGTGATAGTTTCTATTTAATACAATTTAATTTTAATTTTCATTTTTAGATTTTTATTAAGTAAGTTGTGTTTTTATATTTTTATTAATTTCCTCTTATATTAAAGTATTTTTAATAATTTTATTAGATTTTTATAATGTCATTTAGTATTTATTAGATTTAATATTAGTTTAATTAATAATTAGTTAATAATTAAGTTATAATTAGCATAATTAATTTTTATAAGGTAACACCTAGTTTTTATATTTTTTCTAGCTTTTATAAGTTATAAAATAGTTTTATAATTTTTTTTTATAATTTTCTAAGTTAGTTTAGTATTATTTATAATTTAAATTAATTTAATTAGTTTAATTAAGTTAAATAGTTTTCAATTAATAAAAAAATCATAAAAAGACAAAAATATTTATTTTTAATTTTTATACTTTCTTCAAGTTCATTTTAAGTTTTATAAATTATTTTTACAAGTTTTTAGTTTAATTTGTAGTATTTATCATTTTTAGGTTAATTTAAATTAGTTTTAATTAAATAGTTAAATAGTTTTTAATTAAATAATTAATAATAAATAATAAAATAATCTAAAAAATAGTTTTCTTTTTAATTTAATTTTATTTTAAGTTTAAGTTTACATAATTTTTAATATTAACCCTTGTAGTTTATTTTTCTTAAAACTCACCTTTTTCTCAGTACGCAGTCGCGTCTGATTTTTAATTTTGTTTACGTTTATACGTTTTAGATATCTAGGTTTCACGTAACTGTTTATATAGCTTATTTAAGCTATTTTATTTTATAAGACCCTAGTGTAATCACTCACACACACTTTTATCCTTTCCTGTTCAAAACCACTCGATCACGAATTCGTTTTATTACAGATTTCACGCCTCGTTGGGAAATACGACCCGCGGATACCTTGTACTCCACGGAAGCATTAGTCTAAGCTGTTGTTGACTTATTGACCTTGGTTAATAAGAATCTGACGGTTCAGCACTGATCAAAATTTTGGCGCCGCTGCCGAGGAGGTGTGCTGCGTACAACGAATTTGGAAGCATACATGGTTCTGAATATCAACTCACTGTACAAATACCATCAGTCTGTAAATTTTTGTTAAAATAAATATCATAACTGAAAAGTTCACTAACACTTTTCCTAAAGTGTTAAAAACACCAAAAAAATTAAATAACAAACAAAATAAATCGTGAAGTTAAATTACTTCGTTTTCTTTAAAATCACAACCTATACAGCTGGTATAAGGTAAGTTCTGACATTAAATTGCGAACTGAAGAGGAATCCATTTATTTCCTCCCGCTAGCCTGCGAGTGATTTTAAAGGAACGATTTCAGTTAACGAATCGATTCCAAAAATATTTTTAAGTTTTCAACAAACACAAAAAAATATCCATCTTTACCCTCTTACCTTTTTGATTCTTCATTTCTTACCCTCCAAAACCCTTTTATTCTTTCTATGTCTTATTCTCACCCTCTTGTCTGTCAATGGTGTGGTAGTCCTTATAATGGTGGTAATTGCCCTAGTTGTGGCATGGTAGAGTCAGGAAACGGGTCTGTCTATAACCAGAATCCCTATTCCTACCATGACACGACTGATTCATTCCATCAGCTTCCACACCATGAGACTCAGCAGTTTTACTGTTGTGAGTACTGTGGTGGTTCACACTACAGTTCTGATTGTCAATCGGGAAACACGCTTGTCTATGAGCAGGTTCCTAATAACAATTATGACTACAACACATACGACTCACAGCCACATCAGTTCAACTGTTGTGAGTACTGTGGAGGTTCACACTTCAGCTCCGAATGTCAAACAGGGAATTCATTTTCTTGTAATAATAATGACTATTCGTCCTATTACCAACCTCCAAAGTACCAAATAAACCAAGTAACTCCTCAAACAAATGAAGATATTTTTCTGAAGGCTCTATAGTCTTTGAAAGAAATTAAAGAGGAGTTGACTAAGCCATCGTTTCAAAATGCACCAAGCTCTTCTTATATATCTCATGAGAATTCTATTGAAGAACGAGCTGCTAGAAACGATAAAACCATGGAAGAATTACTCATCCAAGAAAGAACAGCTAAAACACGTACCATATTTTCTAAAGCTACTTTTCTTGATGATGATGCTACTGATGATGAGGAAACCATTGATATTCTTCAATTTTATAAACCTTCATCACGTTCATCAATTAAAATTCCATCCATGGTTATACAGGGAGATAAGAGTACGGAGGAATCCCTAGCAGAGAAACAAATGGAAAAATCCATGCATGCTAGCTCTCCTCAACTCCCTCTTCCTACTGCTATCACACCTAAGGATCCCACTCACTCTCTAAATATGGAGGATGAGCATCTTGACACAATTCCTGCAAAGGAATTGGACGAAATAATAAAGTCCCGTGTTGAGAACCTTGTCCAAAATCCCAAGAGAGTCACAGGGAATTCCTGATCATGTGTGTGATTTACCTTCCCCTCTTGAGTGTTCAAATGATCATCTTGATCCAACACTCAATTCTCATCCCAACAATCCAAAAGAGAATATTAATCACCTTGTTCCTGAAACATGCAAAACAAATGAACAAGGATTCACAGATATACATCTTGTGAATGATTCTCTTCATGAGGAGTTCACCAGTGAACTCACTCACATCAATGGAAATGAAAATCCAATCAATGAGGTATTTGAGCATAATGATCTATATCATTTGTTACCTGAGATTGATTCATGTTCCTTTGATGATACCGTGGTTGATTTCCTCCCTGAGGATAAAATCTTAAAACCCGGTATATTACTTTGTGAGAAAACTACCATGGAGAAGTTTTCTTACATTAGGAGCTTCAATGCTGAAATTCATAATATGGAAATTATGAAGTCTCCTTTTTATAAGTTAATCATGATTGTTATCATGATTTTCTTATCTTTCTTCACGTACCCTGTGACTTCTCCACTTATCCGTCACTCCTTCAGGAGTGAGGATACTATCTTTGACCCCGGCATTTTCATGTAAGCCGGATACTTATCTCATCGGTGTGGAACTTTCACGTACTTCAATGTTTATCCAAACACCTTGAATGAAAGTCCGATGGAGATTGTTTGTCTATTCCACTTACTTCCCCATGAACAAATAAATTCGGGGTCGAGTCAAACTAGTGACTCGGAAAACAAAAACATTAGTATCATGTACATAATAATAATAATAATAAATAATGAATTGTAAATTTTGTTCAAATATCTATCCTTGTATGTATATTATATACTTTATCATTCAACTACCGGGCTGCCAGGACATATTTATTATAGTTAATCATTCACAAGTGATTAGCTAGCGTGGTAAACCTGACACAAGCCTGGGAGGTAGTGATTACATATACTATATCATATTTTATTTGATAAACAATATAAAATACAAAAATATTTTTCCTTTGCACACAACTTGCCCAGTTTGATTAGTCCCTTAGTTACAACATTTGGTTGTTGGCTGTTTACAGTTACTGAGCTCTGTCAGACCCAGATTCCCTTTCGAGGGGCGGTTGTTAGGAATTTTCTTTCTTTTGTACATATATATAAAATTTAAAAATACAAAAACATTTATAAAAATTAAAAATCAAAAACAGTAGCATAAACATGGGTTTTCACCCGTGTGTATCACCCAAGTGTAGGGGAGTTTCCCTACTGTAAATAAAGTACATAGAATAAAAATGAAAAAAAAAAATACAAAAATAAAATAAATGTTGTTCCTATATTTAGCTTGTAATATTGCCTTTTTACGTTCAAAGAAGCGGCATAATAGCCGGGACTTTGAATATTGAGGACAATATTCATTTCTAAGTGTAGGGGGGAAATTCTAGCGAATTTAATTACATTATACATCTAGTACCCCCGTTTTTGCCAAAAAAAAAAAAAATTTCAAAATTTTCACTTAATGAAGTACTTGGCATTAACGCAACAAATGGTTATTAGTCCACCATGTCTAATCCACACAAGGACTGGCTAATCCAGGAGCAAACGGCTCTTGGTAAAGATAACTCAAACCCGTTTATGGCTTGCAATTTGCCAAAAATTGTATGGTTCCTCAACTCCCCATATCCCATAAAGCAAATGAGTTGGCTAGCCCGCAAGGTTATGGCTTGTGGTAAAGGCAGTGAAAAACCATAATTGGTAATCAGCTCACCAAGATGTTGACTTTGTCCATCAAGAGTTGGCTAGTCCAGAAGCAAACGGCTTTTGGTAAAGACTAGTCAAATCCGTTGACAGCTGGTGGTTTGCTCAAAATCATACGGTTATCAGGTGTACCACAGTTTTTACACCTGGCTACTCCAGAAGTAATGGCTTTTGGTAAAGAGACATTAAAACCATTAAATTTTGAAAACGGGTTGTTAATGGATTATAGATTGCTAGGGACTAGCAATAGTTTAGTGTGGGGGATTGATGAGTTCATAAAAACTTATCATTTCTGTTCCATTTTAAATATGAAAACAGTTAAAAACACATAGAAATACTACATAATACTACAAATATCTTTGGAATGTGTTTTTATATGTTTCAGGTGCAAAAGGATTGAAAACAGATGAGAAACGTGCAAAGTTTGCAGAATTGGCAGAATCAGTCCCTGAACTTTCAAGAAATGTCAGAAATGGTCCCTGGGAAAATTATTTTTGAAGAAAAGTCAACAAAAGTCCCCCAGGAATCATGAAATAATAAATTTTACCCTTGAAAGTTCAAAATTGCACAAATGGCAAAACAGGTCCCCCAAGTTTCAAAACTTGACAGTTTTAGTCCCTGGAAGTTTATTTTGGAAAGAAAAGTCAATTTTAGTCCTTAGGAATTCAAAAGTTATCAAATTTAACCCTTGGATAAAAAGTTTAAGGAAATTACAAAATTGGTCCCTGAAGTTTCAAAAATGGCAAAAATAGCCGCTGGGTATTTAAAAATGGAAATTTATCAAAATATACCCTTGTACTATTCATAATTGGCAAATCAAGTCCATTTTGATAAACTTTTAGAAAAATTACACTTTTACCCCTCAAACTTTGAAAATTGGCAAAAATGGTCCCCGGTTGTTTTTTATTTTGGAAAATATCAAAAAGGTCCCTATATTATTACAACATGACAAAAATAGTACCTTTTGATAAAATTTGGAAAAGTTACAAGATTGGTCCCTGGAATTCAGAATTTGCAAAACAAGTCCTTGGGCTTGTTAAAATATTATACATGGGCTCTTTATACTTAAACCAAAAATTCCAAATCCAAACAAAAATATAACCTGATCCATTACTTGGGCCCAACCAACACCCCAGCCCAAGTCCACTTTTAAATAAAAACCAGGTAATATGTTTGACCCGCGTTGACCTCCCATCATCTTCAACCTCCACTCCACCTCCCCTGATGCTACTCTCCACATTCTCCACCTCCACCTTACACCTTTCCACCTTACTACCCTCCCTGGCACCTCCTCAAACAAAACCCACCATTGGGTTTACCTCAGGAGAGGACACATACCAAAACTACCATCTCCACCACACCCCTACCCTGCTACTAACACCACCACACCCTGCAACTCCCACTACCCCTTATCCTGTCCTAATTCTACCTCCCAAGACCAATAAATGCAACTGAACCCCCCCCCCCCCAACACGCAATAGTCCCAATTGATTAAAACTACTTTTCCTGCCAAAATCAACTTAAAGAATTCAACACGTATCAAGGCTGAGAATGGGTGGGATTTGGTTATGATGACACGTGGAACAATCTGGGAGTCTATAAAAGGAGAGGGATGCAGAAGAGAAGAGTAGTTAGTTTTAGTTTTAGGAGTAGTGTAATTTAATTAAACGTTGTAGTGTAATTTTGTTTTCCAATTGTATTTCTTAGTCTCAAACACTTGTACTCAGTTTAATTAATGTTAATCAAACTTTATTTAACACTTAATTCCAATCTTGTTCTTTAAATTCAGATTTAGCATTTTTAAGTGGAATTGACAACTTCACTTAAGTTTGGTAAATTGTTGTTGTTTCTGTTTCATTAAGCTCAATATAAGTTGTTATTAAGCTTTTATAAGTTCCTAGAGTACTTAATCAAGTTTTTTATTCACTTTACTTAAATTACTAAAAATTCAAGGAAAATAGTGTAAAATTAAAAATCAGTGTTATTGAAGCTTGGAGCAAGAAGCAGGGTGGATGTTTGATTCTCATGGTTTATAGTACCTCAGGGAGGTGTTAGATCAGTGTGGTTCTTGGTTGTGGATTACACAGGTTCAACTTGTAAGCACATTTTCAGTTTTTGTTGCATAGTTACTGTAGCATAGCTTATTAAATTGCTTATAACTGCTTATTTCTGTCTTTTCATGCTTATGTATGCTTATTAGTTATTTAGTGTAGCAACATATGTTTATTTGGTAGTTTAAATTATTTTGGTTCATTGTTTATCTAGTTAACTTGTTAAACCTGCTTATTGTCAATTGCTTATTTAACTGGTCTAATTACTCTTTAAACTTGCTTATTTATTGCTTAAATACATGTTTCAACTTCTGGGAATGAATTTCATTGCAAAAATCATGTCCTTTAACTTTTGATACCAAGACAGCTTAGATAAGGGGGTGTTTGGCTCAGGTTGTTTCCCTGGGTTTTAGGTTTATTTTCTCAATGCTTGTTGTTGAAACAAGTCTAAATAGGCAACAATAGCTCAGTTAGGTCACTAAAATAGGTCTTGTTTGCAAAATAAGTCAAAAATTGCTTGTTGTCTCATTTAACTTAACTGTCATGAGATTTAGGTTTTATAATCCTAGGTGTATATACATAAGTGCTATAAATAGCTCAATCCAGTCATAATTTAGCTTAAAACAACATCTCTAGTAATATAGTGAGATTAGAATCTCATTAAAGTCAAAGTTTTAAGATTTTATGAAAAGTCAATTTGCATGATCCTCAGATTTTTGCAAAAGTTCCAAGATTTATTGTGAATTTTGTGCTTGGTTTTGGGGCTTGTACTTGTTAGGAATTATAGTCTACCACCTTAGCTGTAGAAATCCATACTCAGTATATTTTTGCAATTTTTTTTAGTTAGTTCCATAAGCCCTCAAACTTACCTGCAGACCACCAAGGTCTGCTGCAAACAGCAGCTACCCATCCACTGCATCACCTTCTGTGGGTCCCACAGGACTCCACAGTGGGCCCCACAAGCCCCCTCTTGGTTCCTAGGACTCCCCCTGGTAGGCTCCAAGCTTTGACCAATGCTTTGACCTAAAACCCAGTGGACCCCACCTAAATTTTGCCCTATAGTTTGTCCCAGTTTCTGAGTTCTAACAAGTTCCAAAAGTGCTTATTAGTGGCTTATCAGCTTATTTCAAGAGCTTATTTGATCAAATCCTACTCAAACTTGTTCAACTAACTCAGAGGTGCAAACTTTTACCATTGTGGGTCCCACACAAGCTCAGAAGAGCTTATTTGCTTGTTTGGTCAACTGTGGTCAACTGCCTTGGTTCTTAGCTTATACACAGCTTATTATTAAGTTATAAAATTATTGTTTTTATTAAAGTTAGTTATTTTTATGTATAATATAGTTTTGTAAAAGAAAAATCAAGAAAAAACAATATAAAAATAAGTGATAGTTTCTATTTAATACAATTTAATTTTAATTTTCATTTTTAGATTTTTATTAAGTAAGTTGTGTTTTTATATTTTTATTAATTTCCTCTTATATTAAAGTATTTTTAATAATTTTATTAGATTTTTATAATGTCATTTAGTATTTATTAGATTTAATATTAGTTTAATTAATAATTAGTTAATAATTAAGTTATAATTAGCATAATTAATTTTTATAAGGTAACACCTAGTTTTTATATTTTTTCTAGCTTTTATAAGTTATAAAATAGTTTTATAAATTTTTTTCATAATTTTCTAAGTTAGTTTAGTATTATTTATAATTTAAATTAATTTAATTAGTTTAATTAAGTTAAATAGTTTTCAATTAATAAAAAAATCATAAAAAGACAAAAATATTTATTTTTAATTTTTATACTTTCTTCAAGTTCATTTTAAGTTTTATAAATTATTTTTACAAGTTTTTAGTTTAATTTGTAGTATTTATCATTTTTAGGTTAATTTAAATTAGTTTTAATTAAATAGTTAAATAGTTTTTAATTAAATAATTAATAATAAATAATAAAATAATCTAAAAAATAGTTTTCTTTTTAATTTAATTTTATTTTAAGTTTAAGTTTACATAATTTTTAATATTAACCCTTGTAGTTTATTTTTCTTAAAACTCACCTTTTTCTCAGTACGCAGTCGCGTCTGATTTTTAATTTTGTTTACGTTTATACGTTTTAGATATCTAGGTTTCACGTAACTGTTTATATAGCTTATTTAAGCTATTTTATTTTATAAGACCCTAGTGTAATCACTCACACACACTTTTATCCTTTCCTGTTCAAAACCACTCGATCACGAATTCGTTTTATTACAGATTTCACGCCTCGTTGGGAAATACGACCCGCGGATACCTTGTACTCCACGGAAGCATTAGTCTAAGCTGTTGTTGACTTATTGACCTTGGTTAATAAGAATCTGACGGTTCAGCACTGATCAACTACATTTCCTATATGAAGGCATACTTATATCTAACTGCCACAACCTCCTCACAGAGAGAAAATAAGCATGGCATCATCCATAGTAGATTTCGTTACTTGTGTCAAAAGGATTACATTTCCTTCGTGAAGGCAATGTCAAAACCTTATTGCAGCCCTTCCTCACAATAAAGATTACGACATTGACATCCATCAGAGGCATCACCTACGTGACAAAAGCCCACCATCTCTATACCTCCAAACACAAATACCAAACAGGAAACTATCCTTATGCCTTCTATACACCACTAGATATAAGAAACTTGCACTAAAAATACATTACTCTCCAAGTACATCTCAGACAAACACATACAATGAAAGTAAACCACAAAAAGTATAATGCTAGATTTCCAACCTATCGTTTTATGGTGAATAGTTGCCAAACAATTTATATGTCACTATAATATTTCTGATTGATCAACAATTCTCCTAGGGGGTGTTTGTTTCCACTTATATAGTGGGCTAATGGCTTCTTGGGTTTTGGGCTGATGTTTCATAAGCACACTTTTTATGGCTTATTTTAATAATTTTCGGCTTATATAAGTTTATTATTTTAGCTTTCTATCATTTTTTTTCCTTTTCTTGTTAAAAGAAATTTAGGTTTCTTTGAATTAATTGCCACTATCACGAAAAGCTATGTTTAGTTTAGAACTTCAATTAGAACGTGTATATAATTCATCGAGGGCATACTCATAGGTTCGTAGCTAGGATGGGAGTGGCCTTTATTTGGTTCCTTTTATTGTTGTTGCTCCTATATTCTGACCTCTTGAACACATACAGATAAAATAAATCCTAAAGTCTCACTTATTGCGGATAATTCAACTAGCAGAGATCTAACGCTTCTCAAACACTTCCCAAAATATTATATGCTCACAATGAGAGTACGTTATATGATGGAAATATTATCACGTTGGCAAGGCATCATAATATTTGCATTATATAAATATACCTTCATGGCGACCATACTTTATCTCAAGTTGTGAATAAAACAACCTAATGGCAACCTAACAATCTTCTCTTCTTCCTAGGATTTAACAAAATCAATCATCATCAAATGAAGTCGAACGGAAAACGAAACATATCAGAAATAACCTAAATCTAACAGATCTATCTTATAGAGCACAATACTTCCAAAATAATTTGACAAAAACCATAGAATTATAAACCTAACGATCAGACGCAGAATTGTCACAAAACGAAACTTTCAATGGAAAACTTATTAATCTAAAAGATCCAATCACATTAGAGAAATCATGAAAATGAAAACGAAATCAAAGTCTAACATCCGAATGAAAAAGGAATAAAGAAAAACTAGTTGGTTGCACGATCATCTGATTGATTTTGCTTATCCTTCCTTGCCTTCTTGTTGTATCTATTGACCTGATGCTTAAGACAATCCTTAATCTTATGATCCATTGAACCGCATGAAAAACAAGCATTGGTAAGTGTTGGGTCCTGACTTTTATGTATTTTCACACGTAAGAGAAATGTTTAGAGGGAGAAAGATATGTGTTATAGAGAGAGAGAAACAAGAGAGGAAATAAGAGATATTTCTTATTCCTAATAAACCAACACCCTTTCAAATGAGAGATTACAAGAGTATTTATACTCCTAGTCTTGGGCATCTTACATGTTTCTCGTAATATCACTAATGGCCCTTAGACTTTAACAATACATGTATTCTAAACAAGAATAATTATAAAACATATTAAAAGTTTAACATACTAACATAATATTGCAACCTATTACAAGACTCATAGACTCGATAATGATCGTCACTTCAAGCGTTCCCAACAATCTCCCCCTAAGGGACGATCATTGAGATCTCTCTTTGATTGCATTTATGATCATCACTTTTGCGTTTCCAACAATCTCCCCCTAAAGGGGTGATCATTTGGGATCTCTTTTGCGACCTGTGGGTTATGGGTCCACCAATAGAAATGACAGATCTTTTGACTTCTTTAATGCTTGTTGTTTTGAACTTTGAGTCTTTGTGTAATAGCTTTGCAAGATTCTTTGTTCCAATCATGCTTTGTGATCTTTGTTCTTCATTCTTGTTGTTGTGATCAAATGATGGTGTAATCTGCCATTCGTCACTTCTGCGTTTGTGGTGGTTGTCTGCCATTCCAACATGCTCATACATCTTTGGACTTTGACATTCACATGCGTGTAGTTCCATTTCTATCACTTTGATCTTTAGTCTCTTTACTTTGTAGATTCTTATTTTTGGCATAGAATCTTTCTTTGAAATTTGTGTTGCTTAGATCTTTGAGGGAGCTTTCTTTGAATTCAAGATGTATGTATGAGCATGCGGAATCTATCGCCATGGAGGTGATGTGTAGCTGCAGGTAAACAGTTAGCGATAAACAACCGGTATTTACAGATAAGAAATTAGAGATTGTCAACAGCATAGTGTGAAGACTCCTTCTAACCCTTATCAAGGCCGTTCCCATGTCAGATACCCCCGAAGGAGCTTCCAAGACCTACTAAGTAGCTCAATGACTGGGTGAGTCGCTGGGGATCACTCCACGACTGTAGACCGCTAAAGAACCACCGCGAACACTAAGCGTAACCCGCAAGGAGTTACCGAAGTGACCTGCTGTCAGGGCTGTTTGATGTTGACCCTGGCAGGATTTCCGTTCAATCATTGAGAAATACTTATGTAAATTCTCTCATAAACGTTCTTGGTAGATTGCTAAGATCTGCGAAGGACTCAATAATTTACAGCTAGTGTCCATTGATGTTGAACACCAGTTTTAGAAATGCTAAGTGTTCCTAAGAGATCTTTGATGTATCTCATGGCTCTAGACTCGAAAAGTGCACACTTAGGTTTCTTATGCGGAGACTAGGGAGGGGTCTCCTGCTTCAATATCAACCATCTCTAAGAGATAGGTCGATAGATTACACCGGTTCCCCGTGAGAATGAAACAAGCTCTTTTAAGAGAACTTGAGTGGCTAGAAGGTTTAGTGCATTGCGTCACTGGGTCCATGACAACTTTATCTTCAATACCGGCGTCGCCTTAGCAACAACCAGTAGCATACGAATTGAACCCGGTGTCTGCCCTAAGGTTGAACATATGGAGGGCTATTTCTTTTCACCCTTTTCTTTACTTTTTTTTTAATTCTTCAACTCCTTCTTTCCCTTTCATTCTTTTCTCCTTTTATCGTATCATACCTAAGGACTTCTAATTCTAACTATTGGTGATGTCCTTAGGTAGATCCCTCCGGCTCTAGCGGATCATAGGACGGTTTTTCCTATCTTAATCACCTTACAACTCCATGATTATCCGACAATAGCCATGAAACCTTTGATTGAAAATCTCTCAAAGTGTTTGTGATTATCAAACATTTTGTTTAACACTTTGAGAGTTTTGTGTTTACTTTTGAAGGGTTCCCCCTTCACATGTGGTCATGGATATTTAAGAAATTTGCACATGTGGGAGGAGTAAGCACTTTTGAATTGATCCACTTTCAGTGAACCCGACCGATTCGAGACACACTTACATCACTAGTTAGACTAGCTTGAAGTTATTACCCGGCCTGGTCAAGTCCATAGAAACTTTCTCGAAACGGTACATTTCTACTTAGACAAATCCTTTTCGAGACACGCTTACGTGGCTAGTTAGAGAGTTCCATTGTCAGCTTTTAGGTGACAACTAGCTCTGGTAACTAACTTGATGTCATTACCCGTCGAGGATAAGTCTTTTCGATTACTAACTTTTTGTTTCGTAAATTCCTGGGTCAATTATGAGTCGAGCTCGCACGAGATTGAACTTTTAGCATCCTTAAACATTCATATTTTAATCACATTCACTTTTTCTCCCCCTCAAAAATAGCATATAAGATGATATTTTTGATAATATTTTGATTAAAATATGCCTTTTGAGTCTTATGGGGAGAATTCAACAAGAGCTTTTGATTTCAAGAACGATGATTTTGTTTCAAGTGCTCCCCCTCAACAAGTGAATTCTTATTGAGGTGAAATACTTGTCTTTTGAGTAGAGTTATGAAAATCAGAAAAATGTTTGATTAACTCTACTCAAAAGTAAGAAGCCTTCGCTCCTTATATTAGGATTGAGGCACTGATGCGTACCTCAGGGTCCTTTCTTTACAAGAACGGGTTGTACACTGTTATGTGTGCACAAGCCATTGAGCATGATTTTGACAAAACATAAAGTTTTGGAAATAGTCCCCCTAAAAAACTAGCATATGTTATGAGAATTTAAAATTTTTGAAGCGAATTGGGGAGTAAAGATTTGAAAAATCTTGAGAAAAATTTTGAAGAGTTTTGAAAAAACCTTTTGAAAAAATTTGAATAAATTTTGCTCAAGAATAAGAAGCTTTAGATAAACTTTGCGTGAGAACTTGCTTCTTGTTTTTAGGATAAGTGCACGTTTTGGTTTTAATAAATGGTTTAGCAAGGCACTTTCCTTTCTTTGAAAACCGAGTTGTATACTGAAATGAGTGCACAAGTCGTCGTTTGAATACAAAATTTGTTTTCTTTTAACAAAATACTCCCCCTCAAATAATGAAGTTTATTCGAAAGATAGTCTTCTTGAGCAGAATATTGAGTCGTATTTAAGAAATACTTTTTGAAAATTCGTGAAAAGATTCTGCTCAAGGTTTTAGAAAACATAATCAAGTATTATACAAAAAAGAATGTTTGAATATCAGATTAGACAACAACCTTGAGGACTGAAAACCTTAGTTTACCAAAATTTAAAATCCATTTATAGGTTGTGTCAATCCGATTAAAATTTTTTGAAATCAAACGAGGATTGAAAAATCATTGTTTCATTTTGATATAACACTCGTTGAATCAACGGAAATTTAAAACTCTTTTACTTTTGAAAGTTGTTTGAGACCCGGAGTCTCTCTTTTGTGTTTTAAAATCTGAAGAAGAAGATTTCCATCTAAAGTTGAACCACATGGGTTCTTTTTGAAGATTTGTTTTTGTGGTGAATGGAAAACTTCCGGTAGTTGGGATGTTCAAATCAGAGTCATTCTTTTATCGTAGCCAAAGCATTCCAGATTTTGAAAATTTGAAAGGTTTTGAACGACTTTGCTTTGGTTTCCAATCTTGCTTTACTAGTGTAAAACGAGAGTGTAGAGTTTGAAAAACTTGTTTCTCACCATTTTGAATCCTTTTACCAGTTTTAGGCTTTTAACACATTTAACCTTTTGCCCTCAAAATATGTTATGTGAGAAACATTTTGACAATTGTTGAAGTTTTGACTTTCAATGGGATGACATGTACTTGCACACAGAGGAAGTGCGTCAGGCACAAACAAGTATGCGGATGAATCAAAAACTCATTCTAAATCAACCTAAGTGCTCAGAATTCTCAAATTAACACACAAGATCACATATTAATTCATTTATTCACTCAAAATTTTCCAATTATTATCATGGTTTGGGGTTATGATTTGAGACTTTGCACACATGTTAGCATCATAATGCAAGAATATTGTACAAATAAACGCCCTAGTAGTAGCAGCAAAGACATCGACATCTTAAACCCTAAATCACATGATTTCAAACCTATGTTGTTTATAATCGAGCAATCACACCAATCGAGCATTCTTTAGTGTTCTCTTAAGTTATATGAAATAATTAATTAGACTAAACACATAAAAAAGAAACGCCCCGATCGATAATTACATGAACCCTAGTTTCTGTTTATGCCTTTTTGATCATTAAAAACATTTGAAACATTTAGGGAATGATTAGACAACAACAATGAAGAAATTAGAAAATCACAATCGAAAAGAAATCGAGGATAAAAAATCGTTAGTCTGATTCGTTGTGGTTTTTAATTATATGTGAAACTTTTGAGAACATTTGTGAAAACATTGATTAGAGCCTGTTTTATTTTCCATGCAATGTCCTTTTACCTAAGTTTAAGACTTTTGTGAACTCTACTCATTAAAGGTTTACTACTTTTCCATTTGAAGTCTAAACATGGTTAATTTGGGATCGTTGCAGAAAAAATTTCTTTTCTCCCCCTCGAATTAGCATTTATTTTGTTAAACCTTTGTGCACATTTAATTCGAGAGATCATAGAAGTTTTTGGAAAATGAGTTTTTAATCCGAATGATGTAGAAACATTTTATCCTTGAAGAATAACGATTAGGTGCGCAAACTTCATGTTTTTGTGAAAAATTTTCTCCCCCTCAAAACATATTCCATTTTGACAATGTGAAGCAAAATTTGTTTTAATGGAGGAACATAGTTTTGAAGATTAGAAGTTTGTGCACAAAGAAAGAAGATTTTTTTTTTTTTTTTTTTTTTTTTTTTTTTTTTTTTTTTGATAAAATTATTTACAGAAAGAGTTTGATGTTTGACTCTTCTTAGGTTTTAAGAAAATTTTGCAAATCATCTGGAGTCAAACATCACATGCCATTTTGGTGAACTAAATCAACAAACCTTGATGGAGGTAATGTCTTTGTAAACAAGTCCGCCAATTGGTATTTAGTACCCACAAACTCTAATTCAATTGTACCCTTCTCATCATGCTCCTTTATGAAATGGTAGCAGAGAGCAATTTATATGGCCTTGGAATGATGAATGGTGTTGCACGAGATAGCAATAGCACACTTTGAGTCGCAGTACATTGAGATCTATTCAAATACATAGCCGTAGTCCATGAGCTAAGTTCTCATCCAAATGACTTGAGCACAGAAAGCAAACATGGCTACATACTAGGCTTTTGTTGACGACAGTGATGTACAATCCTACTTCATTGACTGTATCCCTTTGTAACTAAACAAGATTTGTTGCGAATCACTGTACCTTCTGCGTCCAGCTTATTTTCCAAATCCATTTAAGTCCAATGATGTGTCGAAGGGTGATGTTGGTAGAACATATGCATATCAGACGGATCCAAATTGTGAGAAGACAACTCCATTATATCAGGAACAGTTGGAGTTGGTGCAAATGGATTGAAGAAAGTATTTCCATCATAATCTGCAAGTTGTGGTACTGATTGTTGTAATGGATCTTCAACTGATTGTCTGGAGTTGGAAGCGGTTTGTCCTACTGTTGTTGGAGATGCAATTGGAGGACCGTCTTTATCAATAGTTGTTCTTGTTTGTTGAGGTATGTCAGGTACTTGATTATGATCAAGGTGTGCAGCGGAAATTGGTGAGACCTCAGAAGGACGGTTTTCAATCGTATCATCGAACAATGGAACAAACAAGGTTTCCAATTCTTTGCAAGAGAGTGACAATGGTTCAGTCAAAGAATCCAGAAAGTTTAGACGGTTGGATGTGGGTCCTAAGCTGTTGTGCTTAGAAGCCATAGTTGAAGTACTTTAAACGGTTGATTATGGGTCCTAAGCTGTTGTGCTCAGAAGCCATTCCATTAAGCTCGGGTTCGAAACTGATTTGTTCCGAAGCCATTCCTGTTATATCTAAAAAGAAGAAAGAATAGACAAAACAGAGAACATGGATCCCCAAGTGTAATTGGGTTCCAGATGTTAGAAGCATAAAGATGTGGTGTCAATTATCTTCTTGACATTCAGACACACTATATCAATGATTTCCTTTCTCGCCTCAGGGATAGATGTTGTGGATTTCACATTAGTTTTGGTGTAAATGTCTAAAATCTTTCCTGTAGAAATCCACTTAAGACCAATTTATTTGAAAATTCTACCCGTGGGTACCCACCTAATGTTAGATCTAGGAGATGTTTTCCTTTTAGATGTAGTGGGAGCATCACTTGGTTGAGAAACCTACGTCCTATATTGATCCACTTCTTAGGTTTCTGACTTATGACTTTTGGTTCAACGGGTTTGTTTGTCATAGTCGATTGAGCCTTTTCAAGTGAATTTCCTTTTTGAAGATTTTCTAAAGCACAAACATCATGATTATTTACGCAACTACTCTTAGAAGCTAGCCAATTCCTATTAGTTTGTAGAGTACTCCTAGGTTTTGGTTTGCTACTACTAGCAGTGTTCTGTACTACAGTGGAAGGCATCACATGAGGTTTTGAACACAGAATTCCATCCTTTTGAAGTAGCGCCTTTTTCCTAGCCTTTTCTAGATCATAGTTCTTGTACATGTCAAATGTGTCATAAGAATCTTTACTTTTAATGCTCATTTTAGACACTGTTGTTGAACTAATCCTAGATGAGCTAGGTATAATCACGTGTTGAGATTTAGCAGACACAGATGCATTTCCCTTAGGCCAAGAATGTGGAGTGACTGGTTTTGTCAAATTGTTTTTCTCAACAACTTGGGAGGCAAACCGAGGTTTTGAAAATTTAGGTCGTTCAGATTTAAATGCAGTTGGTTGTCTAACCACCGATTGTTTTCTGTTTCTTTGAGAATTCGGTTTCCCCAAGTTTGATGGTTTTGCAAACTTGGTATCCATACTCTGGCCAGTCAGTCTTCTTAATTTGTTTTGCAATGCAGCATGTTCAAACACTTTTGCTTGAATCTGATCTTTTAAAAGCTCATTTTCTTTAACTAATGTATCCACACGTTTACTTTGTTCATTCGAAACTTGACAATTGTTGCCCGAAGTTAAAGATTCATTTTGCAATTTAAGTTCAAGCGAGATGCAATGTGCCTCTAGTTTTGAAAAATCTTTATGAAACTGGGCGATGGTCTTTTTGAGAAGAATGTTTTCAGACTCAAGAGTTTGGTATGATGTTTCAGTTATTGGATTATCAGGTAAGGACTCAGACTCAGAATGTTTGTTAAGACATTATACAACATTCTGGTCAACCTCTCCTTCATTACTGAAGTTAGGTTTCTCAGATTGTTGTTTCTCATTTGCAAGCATAATATGATCAACAGTAGATTGTACCTCAACCATTTTCTCTTTGTCAAAGTTAGGTTCTGTGTCATAGATGGGTATGACATCTTCCTCATCCATATGTTCTTTGTCAAAGTTGGGCACTGAGTCATAGAAGGGTCTGATCTCTGCACAGTCTGCATCTGTATCATTCCCCAATCTGCTGTTGTCATCCTGCTCTTCTGATTCTGTTCGCTTTCCATGACACCCAAATTAGCTTCCAATACTTTAACCTCATTGCCTGCATTAACGACATCTGCAGTATTCTCACCATTCTCAACAAGCCTTTCAGCATTCCTTCCTTGTCTATTAACTCTTCGGGAATTATGTAAATTCGTTATCATAGCTTGAACGAACCCCTTATAATTAGCAAATACTATAGCTGTATTATTCATGTGAGATTCCTGCATGTCTGCCATTAACATCACATCTGCTATATCGGCTTCCAAATCTGCTGTATTGGATTCCAAATCTGCATATTCATCATCAGATGGAATATCTCCTATGAAACTTTGCGAAACATCATAGATATTACCCCCTTCAACTTCCATTTGACTAAATGTGGCATTGTATTCAACATTATCGTCAGAGAGTGAAGTTGAATCATAATCTTGAGCTTCCACATCTGCAATATTTTCCGTATATGCCAAAAATGCCATGCTTGGTTCGATAAGATCTTCTTCATCGTCAGTATCTTCCATTGTGTTAAAGCATTCATAAGTTGAAGTCATCATGCATTTGCCTTTATCAGAAGATACTTGTCCAAGCTTCACAAGATTTTGCAGAAGTGATTGCATATGATTATATAGTGTTGCAGGAGGGTACTGTGGAATGAAGATAGGCTCAGGTGCATTTGGAGGATTGAAGATGAGACCATTTGGAGTGTAAATTAAGGATCCATGGTCAACAGCTGGAGATGGTGGAGCAGGGAGGATGATCTTCAGAGGATTCATGCTTAAACAGGATTCAAGAATTTGCTTCATTCTGATGTGATGAAGTTCTTCTGTACGATGCATAGCTTCAATATATTTCCACATTTAATAAGCACTGGCTTGAAAGTCCATATTCATGTAAATTGAGTTGGGAAGGGCTAGTGTCATGAACCATGCCGCTTGTTGGTCAGCATCGTACTGAGCAAGTTCAGTATCATTCAAATCTTCGTTAGTTTGTAGTCTGATAATTCCTGTTGAGTCAGCAAGAAATATCATTTTGTATGGACCATCTTGAATGGATTTAAGCATAAGATCTGCAGCAGGACGATCTGTGAGCTATTGTAGAAATCTCCATTTCCAATCAGTATATGTTCCTGGTAGCAACATTGGAGGTCTTGATTCATTGCCAAATAGCAGAACTTGACGAATGAGTAAGTTGTGACTTTGTTGTTGATGATACTGTTGCTGATGAGAATATTGGTGAGGAAGGTAGTTGGCAGAAGGTACTTGAGACATTGTAAATGACATTTCTCCCCCCCTTGATTGTTGCGATGTAATCGAAATAATCAAACAGAAATGTAAAACCAAGGTCGAAATAGTGATTTCAGATTTTCCTTCCAAAATTAATTTGAAAAATTTTCTGTTCCAAAATTTTTGAAAATCACTGTAAAATGCTATTCCAAAATTAAATTGAACGTTTGGTCTCCTGTAAAAAATAAATTTTACTCAAATTTTCCTGCTATTTTTTTTAAGAAATAAAAAGAAGATAGTAAGAATATGTTAGAAAGAAACTTGTCTGATAGATGAATCTTATAGAAGGTATAGATGTAATGCCAATTCTCGAAACTTAGTCAGAAAGTAGTTCTCGAAAGAATTTGAGAGTTCTCGAAAAATATGTAATCTCGAAACTTTGGTAATTTCAAAACTGTGTTCTCGAAAAAAAAAATTTTTTTTGAGAGTTCTCGAAAAAAATATGTAATCTCGAAACTTTGGTAATTTCGAAACTGTGTTCTCGAAAAATGAGTCTTTTCGAAACTTTTATATTTTAGAAATTTTTCAGTGTTTTAGAAACTTTTCAGTGTTCTAGAAACTTTTCAGTGTTTTAGAAAGTTTTCAGTGTTCTAGAAATTTTTCTGTGTTTTAGAAACTTTTCAGTGTTTTAAAAACTTTTCAGTGTTCTAGAAACTTTTCAGTGTTTTAGAAACTTTTCAGTGTTCTAGAAACTTTTCAGTGTTTTAGAAACTTTTCAGTGTTTTAGAAACTTTTCAGTTTTCTAGAAACTTTTCAGTGTTTTAGAAACTTTTCAATGTTCTAGAAACTTAGCACCAAAACTTTCTAAATTATACAATTTAGAGAGTATACCACGAGTCGAAGTGTTTTCTCACTTATACAAGCAAGGGAAACACCGAGTAAACAACGGGAGCAAGTGTGTACTCGAAACTTTGTGATTTAGAAAGATTGCTAGAATTTTGATTTTGCAAAAAGCTCATCCAAATGAAGTTTGTATTTCAAGATTCATGTACTTCTAGTTATAAAAATACCAAAACTTGAAGAAAGTTGCAAACTTGATGATTTTTATGAAAATTTTTTGTGTTCTAGAAAGTTTGCCAAAATTTTGAATTTGCCAAAAGCTCACCCAAATGAAGTTTGTATTCCAAGATTCTTGTACTTCTAGTTATAAAAACACCAAAACTTGAAGAAAGTTGCAAACTTGATGATCTTTATGAAAATTTTTTGTGTTCTAGAAAACAAGTACAATAACCAAAATTGAATTTTTTAAGCTTGAAACTTTCAAAAAGATTGAAACTTTCTTGTTGGGAAAGGTTTATAACACTAGTTTGTAATAAAAAAAAATGTTAAAACCCAAGAAAAACAAGAAAAGTAAGGATTTTTTTTTCTTATAAAACGTGTAGGAGCTTAAAAATTCGAAACACACAAGCTCAAATCACTTTTTTTTGAAAGAAAGTTTGACACTTTTTTGTTTGTTATGATTTGTAGCACAAGTTTGTAAGCAAATATGTGATAAAAACCAAGAAACAAACAAGAGAGTACAAAATTTTCACAAAAAATCGAGTAGAAAAAGAGGTTTTTGATTGGATTCAACTTAAAAACAAGAACTACACCTTCTTCCGGCGAATGATACCACTTGTTAGGTCACCATATTGATTTCACACAAACAAGAATGAGTTAGATATAAGGATTTGGGTGATTATATGAATAAGAGAATAATGAGAGCAAAAGTTTCCTTAAGATATCAAATAACCAACCAAGTTTACATTAGACCTAAGCTTACTATTTATAGGGAAGGAGCTAGGGCAACACTCCCTCTCCTTCCTTTTACCAAATCGTGGGCTTTGGAGGCCCATGGGTTTCATTCTTAAGCCTAGTAAACTTAATAAAAAATGTAAATGAAAGTAAATAATAACTAAGCAACCTAATATTGTTACAAATGACCGAGACTGACAAAATAGTAAAACTTTGATCCCAACAGTAAGTCTATTGCACACTCCCTTGTGGTACTTCCCACACGTAGTACATTGAGATATCTTCTTCTGCTCCTGCTTCTGCTCTTGATCATGATTAATTCGTTGAGCTTGTTCTCCATCCCTCCATGATCTTTCGTTGTTGGCATAGTAGCCTTGTCGGTTATTTCTCTACCTATCACCAGCCTTCTGATCTTGTCCTTTTGACTCTTGTCGCCGAACATTCTGACCCTTCTGATCAATACCCTTGTCATCTCACCCTCTATGATCCAAACTCCTATCTTGTTGACCTGGTCCCTTGTCCTGAATGCGCTCTCCATCACTGTTTCTCTTATTTAAACTGCTACTCTCGTTCAGCAACTCAATGTTATGAGCTGCAGCACGAATCTGTGCAACATCAGTATACTCATTGTTGACAATCTGATCTAGAATCCATCTCTTCAAACCCAACTTGAAATGGCTGGCTTGTCTCTGATCATCACCAACAACAGATCCCACAAAACTAACCAATCTCATAAATCTCTGCATATACTCCACATAATTCTCCTTCTCCAATTGATAGATAGATCTATTTCCTTTCATACCTCTGCTACTCAGAAACAGGGAAATACCGTTTATAGAAAATCTCACGAAAAGTAGCCCAAGTACACGTGTCAGCAAAAACTTCTCCTCCTACTTGAGTTTGAAGATAAGCCTTCCACCAACCCAAAGCATCTACTTCCAACTTGAACGCAGCCAAACGGGTCTTGAAATTAACAGCACAGCCCAAAACTTGAAACGACTTCTCCATATGAGTAATCCAATCTTCTTCCTCATTAGGTGTAGCCGCAGATCGAAAAGCAAGTGGTTTCAGATTGTTGAATATCTTAATCCAAACATGAATCTCAGTAGGTGGAGCACCGCTACCACCATTTGACTATCCAGCACCATTTATGATGTCATTAGTGATTTGGGCTCTCAATTCAGTAGAGAGATTCAGAAGAACATTGGCCAAAGCAGTAGAAATCATGGCCTCAAAGTTAGGAACATCAGCTCCATCACCATTCCTATGAGTATGCTCCATCTGAATGATCATCAAACCGATTTCCAAAACGAAATAAGGACAGAGTACGGATAAAGAAAGTACGTAGAAGGAAACCTAATGTCTACCCAATACTCACATGTCAGAGCCTAAGCTCTACGGGTTATGAATCCGCTGATCAAACCTGGCTCTGATACCATAAATTGTAACACCCCAACAAGACAAGGGTAAAGATGTCACAATAATATGGTGTTACATCAGAACAGATCAAAAGCGGAAGTCTTATATAAATAACTTACTTTAAATGACTAAGGTCAAAATCTTCAACTCAGCTTTACTCTAAATCCCTGAAAGCTATCCCAAAAGCTATCTTGAATACCTGCCGCGGTGAAAAGAAATGCGGCTGAGCTTAAAAAGCCCAGTGAACATATATATAGCAAAATGAAACGAAATATAAATGCTGAAATACAAGTGATATATTTTAGGGAAAACACATTTAGGTATAACGGATAATATGAAAAAAAAAATGTATAGATTAGGTAATGAGTTCATACAGGCACCTGCATAAACAGAATCTGAACCATAATAATACCATGAGCTCAGAAACAGATCACAATATTATCATAAACACATAAAAGGCAACATAATGGAGTAGCTAGCTCCCAGAATTTTGTGAAGGACATGTATTGCACACACAGCCACATTCACCAGGAAACAGATAACAGATAACAGAAACTGATCTAGGATGCATCCATACGCCCCTTCCCAACATATAAATATATGCAGCCAAACCCAGGGATGTGGCAAAACATCACTCTACTGCCCTAGAGTCATTTCAGAGGTGCATCCTTGACATGGACATGGAACCCCCATGCCTAGTGAAACTGATGTAATCAAAAGGTTCATATTTAAAGATTCAAAATATAATTTTCATATCAGAAAGTTCATAACAAAGTTTTCATAACAAAGGTTCAGATCAGAGGTTTCAAAACAGATAGTTTATAAGAGAGGTTGTAATTGTTAGGTCACCATTTTGTAAACACAAGTATGAGAAATTAGATGAGAATGAGAGATGGTTAATTATAAGAATGAGAGAAAAGTAATTGCAAGAGTTTCCTTAATGTATTCAAATAACCAACAAGAATAATGTTTACCTAAGCTTAGTATTTATAAGGGAGGAGTAGGGCAACATTCCCTTCCTCCCTCTTTCATCTAGTAAACGTGGGCCTCAAGCCCATTGGACCTAAATTACATAAGCCTTGTAACATAAATCATGAATTAAATAACTAAGCAACATATTACAAAAGGTAATGACCGAGACTTGACTAAAATACAAAAGTATGTTCCCAACAATCTCCCTCTAAGGGTCGGTCATCACGGTTGCTTGACGTCTTCATCTTTGTCGTTTCTTGTGACATGTGAATCTTTAGACATCTTCAAAATTGTTGTATAATCAATGCACTTTGCTCTATGTCTTTGTTCTTTTGTGATGCTGTAGCGATTGTGTTATGAAATAGTATACCATTCGTCACTCCTGCGTCTGTGGTGGTTGTCTGCCATTACAACATACTCATACATCTTTGGACTTTGACTTTCACGTACACGAAGTTCCTTTTCATATTCTGAGATCTTTTAGTCTTTATACTTTGTAGATTCTTCTTTATTGACGTAGAATCTTTCTTTGAACTTTGTGGTGCTAAGATCTTTGAGGGGAGCTATCATTTACTTCAAGATGTTTGTATGAGCATGTTGGAATCTACCATCATGGAAGTGAGGTACCTGCAAGTAAACAGTTAGCAATAAATAACCGGTATTTACAGATAAGGAATTAGAATTCGTCAACAGCATAGTGTGAAGACTCCTTCTAATCCTTATCAAGGCCGTTCCCATATCAGATACTCCCGAAGGAGCTTACGAGACCTACTAAGTAGCTCAATGACTGGGTGAGTCGCTGGGGTTCACTCCACGACTGTAGACCGTTATGGAACCACCGCAAACACTAAGCGTAACCCTTGTGGGGTTACCGAAGTGACCTGCTGTCAGGGCTGTTTGATGTTGACCCTGGCAGGATTTCCGTTCAATCATTGAGAAATACTTATATAAATTCTCTCATAAATGTTCTCGACAGTTACTAAGATCTGCAAAGGACTTGATAATTTACAGCTGGTGTCCATTGATGTAGAACACCAGTTGCAAAAATACTAAGTGTTCCTAAGAGATCTTTGATGTATCTCATGGCTCTAGACTCTATACGTGCACACTTAGGTTTCCTATGCGGAGACTAGGGAAGGGTCTCCTGCTTCGATATCAACCATCTCTAAGAGATAGGTCGATAGGTTACACTGGTTCCATGTGAGAATGAAACAAGCTCTTTTAAGAGAACTTGAGTGGTTGAGAAGGTTTAGTGCATTGCGTCACTGGGTCCATGACGACTTTTTCTTCAATACCGGTGTTGCCTTAGCAATAACCAGTAGCATACGAGTTGAACCCGGTGTCTGCCCTAAGGTTGAACATATGGAGGGCTATTTCTTTTCACCCTTTTCTTTTACATTTCTTTTTAATTCTTCAACTCCTTCTTTCCCTTTCATTCTTTTCTCCTTTTTTCGTATCATACCTAAGGACTTCTAATTCTAACTATGGGAGATGTCCTTGGGTAGATTCCTCCGGCTCTGGCGGATCATAGGACGGTTTTTCCTATCTTAATCACCTTATGACTCCTTGATTAACCGACAGTAGCCAAGAAACCTTTGATTGAAAATCTCTCAAAGTGTTTGTGATAATCAAATATTTTGGTTAACACTTTGAGAGTTTTGTGTACACTTTTGAAGGGCTCCCCCTTCACATGTGCTCATAAGTATATAATAAATTTGCACATGCGGGAGGAGCAAGCATTTTGAATTGATCCACTTTCAGTGAACAAGACTGATTCGAGACACGCTTACATCACTAGTTAAACTAGCTTGAAGTTATTACCCGGCCTGGTCAAGTCCACAGAAAGTTTCTAGAGACGGTACTTTTCTACTAGGACAAATCCTTTTCGAGACACGCTTACATGGCTACTTAAAGAGTTCCATTATCAACTTTTAGGTAACAACTAGCTCTAGTAACTAACTTGATGTTATTACCCGTCGAGGATAAGTCTTTTCGAGATTACTAACTTTCATTATCTCGTCAATTCCTGGGTCAATTCTGAGTCTAGCTCGCACACGATACAACTTTTAGCCTTTTTGACTACTTATATTTTAATCACTTTTCCATTTTCTCCCCCTCAAAAATAGCATATAAAATGATGTTTTTGACAATCCTTTTAGATTAAAATATGCTTTTTTTGAGTCTTATGGGGAGATTCGCCAAGAACTTTTGTTTTTGGAACAAAGTTTTATGTTTTTGACAAGTGCTCCCCCTCAACAAGTGATTAGGTCTTATTGAGGTGAAATACTTGTCCTTTTGAGCAGAATTATGAAAATTCATAAACACTTGATTAATTCTACTCAAAAGTAAGAAGCCTTCGCTCCTTATGTAAGGATTGAGGCACTGATGCGTACCTCAGGGTCCTTTCTTTACAAGTTCGGGTTGTGCACTGTAATACGTGCACAAGCCATTATGAAGTATGGAATTGACAAATCAAATCAAGTTCTTACAAATTAGCTACCATTCGGGTCTCTGAAATGTCAACACAGGAAATCCAAGTCTGCCTCCAACATAGCTTTCCAATCTCCGAAACTGATCCATTCGCTTCAACCGGTTCTCAATCCTATTAATGAATCTGCGAGCGTCCCTGGCCTCATTGGTATTCCACCTTTTGGATTTACCCAGTGCAATGTCATCTAATCTGCTTTTGATTCCATCTCTGACGAACTTCAGGGTTTCATCATAGAACTTATGGATTTCTTCATAGGCCATGAAGTAGTTACGACCGTTTACTACTACGGTATGTAAACCCAAATGCTGGATGCCTGATCAAGGAGTATTGAGATAGATGTTGAAGGTTGGGGATGTCGAACATATTAGGTTTTGTGAGATTCAGCTTCTTCTGATAACTTTCCACTCCCAGTTGAAGATCTTCTACTCTTTCTCTGATGACTATTTGCCTGATGAAGATTAGGAGAGCTGTGATAAAGGCAAGCTGCATTGGTTTTGGTAAGTTGCAAAGCTTTCCTTGAACTTTGAGCAGGTACATATCTTCTATGTCGTTTAGGAGTAGTCGTGGAAAGTCTGACTCGGAAATCTCATACTCTTTTTCATCAAGTCTTTTGAGTATTAGTTTGCTGAGGAAGGGGTACTCAAAGTGAGTGACTGTCGAAATGAACTGAATCGAGACAATCTTCAACTCACTTGTCACATTACCCATCGTCTGATTGAGTCTGCTACTTCGATAATACTGTGCCCGGTTATCTGGCCAATGATGTATACCGTAGAGTGCGTTCCGGTCATAGTCAACAACTTTATCGATGAATAAGGTAGAGGCTTCTTCTTCGATGGCATTGTTGAGGTATCTGGCTGCATGTAGGAAGGTAAGTGATGTGGCGTACTTCTTCTCAATCTTACTTCCGTGTTGTAGAAATTCCAAGTCGTTGTTGAAGAAGAACTTGTAAGGGATCTTTGGTTCCTTAGGCTTCCCAATCATAGGCAGTGGTTTGGACCAGTCAGTTATGTATGGTGCGGTTTTCCTTGTGACCGGATCGACGTAATATTCAGGATTGATCCAGTCAATATTGCTTTACATAGCTCGAGCAATATTTTCTAGATGGTACTCAAATTCGATGGAGTTAGCAGACCGATCTTTCAGAAGATTGAATGCATCATTCTTGATTCTTCGTAGCTCTTTCTTGTTCATCTTTTTCATATGAAACTTTTGTTGAATCAACTAAGCGTATTCCACTGTTCGACCATCGAGGGGTTCTTGATTGTCTGCAAGTGGTGGTTGCGAATTGATCATCTTGTCAAACCAGGAGTAATCGGCAGTTTCATCTTCGTCTAGCCATTTGAGAACGGGTTTTGGTTTATTAGGTTCTGAGCCTTTTGACGAGGTGTCCGGTTTGTGCTGATGATGTTTTTGTTTCCTTTCTTTCTTCTTTGTAGATGACGGTTCTGGTACTTCATCGGTCTGAGGAATCTCGTCTCCGCCTGTATATTCGAAGTGGTCATGGGCTTTGGGACCGGAACCAGATGCCTTAGGTTGTTGTGTAGATGTTGTTGTAGTTGGAGGAATGACCGGTTCTTTTAGTTGAGAGGAGGGTCCTTCGGCTTGCTTCTGTTTCTTTGCCTGAGAGTTAGGATCCTGATCTTCATCATCTCTTGGACGTTTCAGTTTATCGGCCTCAGTGCTGCAGGTCTCTTTAGTCATTTTGGCTTTCAAAGCTTCCAGGACTTTAGCTTCTTCAGGTGACAATGTGAACTTACTTGCCAATTTGTCTAAGAGCTGGGTTTCTAATTCGTCCATAGATAACCCTGGTTGTGGTAAAGTTGATTTGTCAGCTCGAAGAGTAAACGAGGTAGATCTGATCACTTTCTTGACTGCTTGTTCTGCAAACTTGGTGAGTTCATCTCTCATAGGTGCCAGTAATTCTTTCAACTCAGCCACTAAGTGTTGTTCCATATACTGATGTGCTTGAGCAGCTAATGTGGCTTCCAAGTTCTCTTGCACATCCTTAGCTAAGAAGGTGTCAACCTTTTCTTGCAGCTCCTGGACATTCGTGTTAAGCTTCGTCAGTTCAGCAACTTGGCTTGCTAGTGATGCAACCTGATCTTCCAATTTGTTTTTCTTCTTATCATGAACTCTTCTAAACGCTTTCTTTATCAACTTGGATGCAGCAGAGGCTTTGGTACTTGCGGGTTTCTTGATTGATTCGTCATGGGTAGATTCGGATGCTGGAGGTGATGATTGTGAAGATTCAATGTTGGTGGTTACGTCTTTGTCATCTCCTCTTTGTGGTTCGGGTTGATCAACATTTGTAACTTTGGCAGCTTCCTCTTGCAATCTTTGTTCTTCAGCCAGTCTGTCAGCTTCGGCCTTAAGCTTTAATTCTTCTTCTAATTTGGCTGCTTCTGCCTTAAGCCTAAGATCTTCTGCAAGCTTGGCTTCTTCTTCTTTTCTTAACTTATCTTCTGCCAGCTTGGCTGCCTCTTCAGCCTTTCTGCTTTCCTCCATATGAATTGTTTCTTCCAATTTGGCTTGTGCTAGCTCCTCAAGCCTAGCCTCTTCAGCTTCTTGCTTTTTCTTTAATTCTTCTTCTTGAGCCCTTTCTCTGAGCTCCATTTCATCCATAGTCAACAGATATGGAGCATCAGTATCCATGTGATCCTCTTCTTCCTCTTCTCCTATTGCGGAAGCATTGAGCATTTCTACGTCTGTGGGTGATACTGTGGGGGTGTTGTAGACAATCAAATCAGCATTGGTTCCTGTAGTATAATCAGGAATGCTGCTAGATCCGCCAGCTTCAGTAGTATGAGAGAACAATGGAGGTGGAGGTTGATCAGCTTGGAATGCATCTATCTTGCTGTGGAGGCGACCCATCTTAAGAGTTCTTTCATTTTCTTCTTCTACTGAAAGGCCTAAGTTTAAGTGAGCAGACTCTTGTTCAGCAGTCATAGGTTCCTTCAGCTTCTCCTTCCTGATCCTTTCTTCTTCCAATTTTGTCTTTGCTTCAGTGAACGGTCTTTGATTGAGATTTGCTGGGTATTCAGCATTATCATCAAATTCATCAATGTTTTTCTCCCAATCTTCGAAAGTCATGTCCTTATCATCAATATCTTCAAGGTTAGCGTTCTCGTTAATATCAGCATAGGCTTCCCTATAAATTGGACCTTCATCGGATTCGGTTTCTGAGTCAGACGGTTTTGGAGAAGGTGGTTGTGTGGGTTCAGGAATGGATTCAGGTTTCTTGACAGGAATTCTTAACTTGAGTGTACCCCTCTTTTGTTTAGACTTGGTAGAACTACCAGAGCTCCCAGACTTGCTACCTTTCTTCCCTTTCTTCTGCATGCACGAAGGTAGAATTACTTCGTCTAAGAACCCAACTTTGTCTTTCTTGAGTGCTTGAACGTAGTACTTGTAATTCTTGCAAAGCTTCACCTTGTTATTCAAGAGACAATCGGGAAATTTCTTTCCTTGCTTCCGTGTGTTGGTGTCGAGTCTCTTGATTTGTTTGAGAGTGTCTTCATTTCTGAAAGTATGCTTGGCTTCGTCATCAAGTCGCTGTGGAATATCGTTATACTCACGAAGGAAGCTTTCGATGAGTAGTTTGGTGAAACGAACAAATGGAATGTTGGTGGTCTTGTGTTGTATGTGCCACACAAGGTCTTCCCAGATAATGCTGGCATAATCTACTTTCTTGACGTTTGCCACGGCTCAGAAGAGTTTGAGGTGTTGGAGCTTGGGGTGTTCATGACCAGTGTCTCTCCCAGATAAGGACTTAGCAATCAAAATGTAAAGTGTTCTCCATGGTTGTGGAAGATATCTGATGTTGACCTTGGAGTGTCTAGTCACTACTTCATCTGATTCATCATAAACAATGTCTTGTAACCAGTCTATCAGCTCTTCCTCGTTAGGTACTGGATCATATTCTTCATCTGGGCCAAGTTCGGGTAACCCAAGAACATTCCTAAGTGTATCTATGTCCACAGTAACCTGTCTGTTATGAAGTATGCAAGTGAAGGACTCTTCCCCAAGGTCTAGCTGAAGTGTGTGCCAGAATTGGTGTATATAGAAGCAGGCTACTGATGCTAACTTATTCAACAGAATCTTGTTAGGGTGATAGAGGAGAGCATCCACAGCTACAATGCATGAAGATTCATTGCATGTGATTTTGTTGAAGTTGATTCGTAGGTTGTTCTTGCCTATCTTTCGGGTGTAATCTTCGGGAAAGGTTTCTTCCCATGAGAGTTTTGGTTCAGGTTCTGGTCCATACGGAATGTCATTATGTTGAGCCATCTGAATTGATCATAAACAATCACAAACATAGCAATGATATACTTTGTTAGCTCAGACATTCAATTACATGATTGTGTACATTTTGAATTGATCAGTGGGTGTTGTGTGTAAAAACTGTTATTATATGATAAACATGTTTTTTTTTTTTTTTTTTTTTTTTTTTTTTTTTTTTTGGAAGTTAACACTTAGTAGAAACTTATAACAATCTAAACACAACATGAGTTAACTAGTACAAGAGTTTACACTTTAGAAATTTTACAACACTTTGACAATTTCATGAGTTTTGACAATGTTATGCGTAAGTTAGAAATCCTACGCATAACATTATTTATGCGTAAGAAATGAACTTAGGTGTAAAAGCAAAATCTAGGCATAACATTGTATGTTACGCGTAAGGTGAATCTTATGCGTAGGCTCAATCTTATGCGTAAAAAATCTTAGGCGTAAGATATGAGCTTATGCAAAGGATTAACCTTATGCGTAAGATATAACTTATGCGTAAGTTCTGACTTATGCGTAAGTTTATAACTTATGCGTAAGAAATGAACTTATGCGTCAGAAAATCTCTTATGCGTAAACATTGTCTTATCCAAGACAATGTTTTTCAACGTGTCGAATCTTACGCGTAAGATTTCATCTTACGCGTAAGATGAATCATTTTATGCGTAGGATTGCATCTTTTGAAAAAATCACCTTCGAATGTTAAGTATCTTTGATTCCTGAAAGATTTAACACAACCACTGATCAAAACATTATCCAAATGACTCCTAAAACACTTATATCACAAATTTAAGCGTAGACATGCACACTACCAAACTTATGCGTAGGAATGCATGAACATCAAATCACAAGAAATCAAAACATGATACTGGGTGGATATTGATCATAGGCGAGTGTTAGTAACATCCTAAGGAACAATTGTACCAATATATAACACAAATGGACCATGAAATAATAAGATCAAAACTGCTAGTGTCAACGAGCCCTAAATCCTAGATCCATGATCAATTAGTTGTAATTGAAGCAATTAAACCACAAGATTGAGTTCCTAGGCATGTATAAACACTATCCCCATCAACAATTACAATCAAAACACTCAAACTCAGAAACCCCTAAAAAAATCGAATGAACCCTAAATTTAAATCAATCAATTTTGCGTTTCTGGGTACGATTGGAGTTCATAAGCATGTAAGGCATTAACAATTGACCATTTCCCACAAATTAATTCAAACAATAACACTCTAAATCTTAAGTTTCAATTTTACGCAAAACCTAAGTCCAAATTTAATGAGTTTAACAAATTTGACCGTTAGATCTTTATGAAACTTAGAATCTTTGATTAGAAACATGATCAAAACATATTGGCACTTACAGATTAGAAAAACAACGATTAGATAAGCAGTTTGATTGTGAGTCGTTGATTTGTTTGGTGAGAGTAGTAAATATGATTGTCAGTGTATTGAATGAACGGTCAAAATGTGTTTTGACTAGTGGTAAAACTATTTTCACATATTGACACATTTGGCCCTTAAACCTTATGTTACATTCCATCCTAATACCCAAATTAACTCTCATATTTATATTAACTTATGTTAACTACACCAAGTTTACGACAAGAACAACTTGTGGTACTCCCCCTCGACCTTAGACCGTAGTCTTAATAAAAAAAACTTAAAATTTACTATAATGGTCAAGGTGAGTATCCCGAAACACTTTTTGAAGCATCACTTTTGATAAAAAAACGTAATATTTTTTTTTGGTAAACTGCAAGTACGTAGTAATTATTAAGAAAAATTGAAAAATATTTTACCTCCCCTTCAACACTTGTTTTTAGATCATATTTGAAGACGTTTATGAAAAAATAGTGTTGACAAGAGTGGTCGGACTTGCATTTTTTTTTTGTGGTTTTATATTTTTGTATTTACAAAGATAGTTTTGATGTTTGACAATCAATTGTGTTGTAAAAACTTTTCTAGATCATCTGGAGTCAAACATCGCATACCAATTTGGGAACTAGACTAGCAAACCTTGATGGTGCTAAGGATTTGGTAAGTAAGTCCGCCAATTGGTACTCAGTCCCAACAATATACAGTTCAACGGTACCCTTTTCAACATGCTCTTTGATGAAGTGATATCGGAGATCAATGTGTTTGGATTTGCAGTGATGAATTGTGTTGCAGGAGATAGCAATGGCACTTTTGGAATCACAGTAGATTGGAATCTTGTTGAAAAAGTAGCCATAATCCTTAAGTTGTGATCTCATCCAGATGACTTGAGCACAACAGGCAGACATAGCTACATATTCAGATTCTGTTGACGAAAGTGATGTGCAGTCCTGCTTCTTTGATTGCCATGACACAAGTTTGTCTCCGAGAAATTGTAATCCACCAGATGTACTTTTGCGTGTGTCTAAACATCCTGCATGGTCAGCATCTGAAAAAGCAATTAGTTCAAAACCAGAATCCTTCGGATACCAGATTCCCAAGTTAATGGTTCCCTTTATGTATCGAAGGATTCTTTTGACCTCACTGAGGTGTTTTTCAGTTGGTTTGGACTGATAGCGAGAGCACATGTAGACAGAAAATACTGTATCAAGTCTACTAGCTGTGAGATACATGAGTGACCCAATCATACTGCGGTATTTGGTAGGGTCAACAGGTGTCCCATGTAAGTCAGCATCTAGTTTTGTGGTATAGCCCATTGGTGTAGTATAAGTATCACAAGTCATCATTCCATGTTTCTTAAAAATTTCTAGAGCATATTTGGACTGATTTATAAAAATTCCACGGGGTGATTGATGAACTTGTAGTCCTAGAAAGAACGAAAGTTCACCCATCATGGACATTTCAAAATTATCTTTCATTAATTTTGCAAAATCATTAGAGTAACTTATTTTTGTTTAGGCAAAAATAATGTCATCGACATATATTTGAACAAAAAGTAAGTCCTCCCCATGGGTTTTTGTAAATAGTGTTGGATCCACCGATCCTTTAGAAAATGTATTGGCCAGCAAGAAAGTGGACAGTTTGTCATACCACGCCCGTGGGGCTTGCTTAAGTCCGTAGAGTGCCTTTTTGAGTCGGTAAACGTGATTAGGACGCTCATGATCAACGAAGCCGTCTGGTTGGCTTACATAAACTTCTTCACGGAGTTCTCCATTAAGAAATGCCGTTTTCACATCCATTTGGTAAACAACCATGTTCCTGTGTGCAGCATAGGCCAAAAAGATCCGAACAGCTTCATGTCTAGCCACTGGAGCAAAGGATTCAGCAAAATCAAGTCCTTCTAGTTGGGAGTATCCTTTCGCTACCAGGCGTGATTTGTTACGTATGACAGTGCCTTCAGCATCTAGCTTATTTTTCCAAATCCATTTTAACCCGATGACAAAGACTCCGTCAGGTCTTTCAACTAATTCCCAGACTTCTAATCGTATGAACTGCTGAAATTCCTCTTGCATAGATTCAATCCAGTTGTCATAAGTTGCTTCTTTAATGTTCTTAGGTTCTTTGTGACAAACTGTGAGTGCATAGATACAAGTTTCTCCATCAGTGTGAAGTCGTTGTCTTGTCATTACAGGTGCATCTGGATGGCCAATAATATGAACTAGTGGATGATCTCGAGTCCATTTGTGTGTCGAAGGGTGTAGTTGATAAGTATCTCGCATGTTAGCAGGATCCAAATTGCGTGTGGATGATTCAGCTACTTCAGGAAATGTAGGAGCCGGTGCAAACGGGTTAAAGAACGCATCTGGATCATGCTCTGCGGGTTGTGGAACTGATTGTGGTGTAGGATCTTCAGCCGATTGTCGGGAGTTAGAGACAGTTTGTTCTGCTGTAAATGGTGATGCAATTGGAGGACCGTCTTTCTCAATAGTGGTAGTTGTTTGTTGAGGTGAGTCAGGTACTGGAATGTTATCAGGTTGAGCAGCGGAATTAGGTGAGACCTCAGTAGAATGGTATTCAATTGTATCATCAAACAGTGGAGCAAACAAGGTTTCTAATTCTTTGTGGTTGAGTGGCAATGGTTCAGCCGAAGAGTCCGGAGAGTTAAGATGGTTGAATTCGGGTCCTAAGCTGTGTTGCTCAGAAGCCATTTGTGTGAGTTCATCAAAATTAGCGTGAATGGTTTCTTGAATTTCTCTTGTTCGACGATTCCATATCCGAAAACCTTTAGAATTTTCACAGTATCCAACGAACACTCCGATGTCAGCCTTTGCTTTAAGTTTACCTAAATCATCACGATCATTTTGCGGATAACAAAGTGCTCCAAATACATGAAAGTAATCGATGTTCGGTTTTCTTTTGTGAACAATTTGATAAGGTGGCTTGCGATGGCGTTCAGTGATCATGCAACGGTTTTGGGTATAACATGCAGTTGAAACAACTTCTGCCCATAAGTAATCTGGTAATTGAGCATTAATCAACATTGTTCTAGCAGCTTCCACTAACGTCCTGTTGCATCTTTCAACAACTCCATTCTGTTCTGGGCTTCTAGGAATAGATGTTTGATGTTCAATTCCCACTTTCTCGAAATATGACCGAAGTGTCTGATTCTTAAATTCAGTTCCATTGTCAGTTCTGACTATTCGTACCGTATTGCGTAGCTGAACTTGAATTTTAGTGAGAAAGGTGATGATCATTGAAGGAGCCTGATCTTTACTTCGTAAGAAATAAACCCAAGTCCATCTGGAGTAGTCATCCACAATTACCAGTATGTAGCGTTTACCATTGATACTTTGAACACGCATCGGTCCACACAAATCCATATGAAGCAATTGTAAAACATGATTCGTACTTTGCTCAGGTTTTGAAGGAAAATGAGCCCGAGTACTTTTTCCTTGTTCACAGGCTGAACATAAGTGATCTTTGGTAAAACGGAATCTTGGAAATCCATCTACAAGTTTGTGACGAGCAAGTTCAGTCATAGTGTTGAAATTCAAGTGCGAAAGACGTTTGTGCCATAACCAAGATTTAGTCGATTCTGCTTTGGAGAGAAGACATATCGGAGATGTAGCAATCATATCTGACATTGATATTGTATTAAGATTAGAACCACGTGAGCCAGACATTAGATCGTTTCCTTGTAAGTCACGAACGAAACAAGTTTTCTCACAAAATGCAACTTCTAGATCCCCATCACGAAATTGACCAACAGAGAAAAGGTTGTGTCCAAGGCCTTCCACATAATAAACACGATTGATTTCAATGTTCCCACTGACATAGTCACCATATCCCATGATTAAAGCGTAATGATCATTCCCGAATCTGACAGTACCAATGAACTTTGAGAAAAAGTTGTGTAACAGTTTGAGATTGCCTGTCATATGTCGGGTGCATCCGCTATCAACAATCCAGAGAACAATCTGTACCACCTGCATCCCAAGAAGAAGACACGGATGGAACAGAAGTAAGGGTGGAACCCAAAGAAAGTGCAGGTTCCTGTTGGTTAGAAGCACATGTATTCAACAATTTAGGAATCCATTTAAAGTCTGGTTTATATTGTAACCAACGTTGCCAATTCCAACTAGTTCTTGCTTTCTTTTTGGTGAATTCACTAGTAATGGGCTTGTTCCTAGATTTATTCTCTGCACTTATGGGGGTAACTTCAACTTCATTAGAAACCGTTGACGGCGGCTTTCCTAATATAGACTTAGAGGTAGTAGTGGGCCTAGAAGGAATGCTTGTCCTACGTTTTTTATGACGATTAAGAAGAGAATTAGCTATACATTTTATATGATCACCAGATGATACGCTTGTACGACAAAACACACAAGATGCATTAATATTCAAAACATTCAAAGATTCATCATTCGTTACATTTAGATTTTGATTACAATTTGCCAGATTAGAATCTAAATCTGATGCAACATGAGTTTTATTCAAAGTCCTAAGTTGGTCTTCTACTTCTTGAGCTTCTAGTTGTCCTCTTTTACGTTGCCAGAACCTATTCTTCTTGTTACTTTTTCGCTTGGGTCTGCTAACGCTACTAGTGGAGACTAGTCCTGTGGAAGTGGAGTTATCAACATTAGTGTTTTGAACAAAATTTTCTTTAGCAGTTTTGTCTAATTGATACAATCCTGGTGCTATCACCGTGGTGTCAACAAACTTTCCCTTTTGAAGTAGCTTAATTTTCTCTTTTAAATCAATGATGATATGATTTTTATCCTGAATATCAGACTCAAGTAAACCATTGCAATATTTGATGTCATCGCGGTTTTGTTGCCATTCGGCGTTTTCAATTTTTAAATCCGCAATTTCTTTCTCGTATTTGAGACACCGACTTTTTAAAGACTCAGTGTTTTTGCAAAGCTGACAAGAGTTAGAATTATTTTGACTTTGAAATTTTAATTCCATATCAATGCTTTGAGCTTGACACCATTCAAGCCTTTGTTTGAGATGACAAATTTCTTTTGAGAATTGTTTTGTCACATCATCATTTTGTATTCTCAACTTGTCATTTTCATGTTTAAGTGTCTCGATTTCCACATTTAACAAGTTATTATCAACACAAAGATCATCCATAAGCATAGAAGTCCCAAATTTATAGAGATCATTCATGATAACAGAATAAATATCAGCATTGAGAATTTGTTCCAAGAGTCGATCAGCATCATTTTTTAAAACTCTATTTCTTTGCTTTTGAACCAAAATCTCATTTTCAGTTGAGTTGAAAATGTTTATCATAGTTTTGACCTCGTTTTGAAGTTCCTGTTCCCAACGTGTAGCACAGAGACGGAGGTGTTTGACAATTGGCAACATTTGTTTTTGAAAAATATCTCTCTTTTCTCGCTCGTAAGCGGATTGAAAAGTTTCAATTTTTATTTCAGAATTACCTTCAATTGTTTCCTCCAAAATTTCGATGTCTTCCATAAAAGTTTTGTAATAATTTAAGACACGACAATTTTTCGGTAAAGGTGTAAGTTCACCGGATGATGGTAAAGGACCATTTATTTGTGCTACAGTTTGGACAGGGGCCGCATTAGAGGATGAAACATATGACTCAGTGACATACCATGATTTCTCAGGTAATTCCTTTTGAGTAACAAAAGATTTAGAAATATAAGGAGCTTTTGAATAATCATATGGTGTCCAATATTGAACATAACTCATTTTTGATCGACTCTCGTCTTCAAGTTCTTCCTCTTCCTCAGTATAAAAAACAACAGCATGCACAATCGTATTATCAAGCAAATGATCCATACTGTAAATCTTAGGATTTTCTTCGAATGCTGTGTGAAGAAACATTGATTTGAAATCGCCAGGTGCAAATCCTTTATCGGGTATCAGTTTTAAAGTAAATTTCTGAATTGTTGTGACAGAGTTCCCGTGTTTGTAAACAATATGACGAAATTCTTTGAGTTGTTTTTCAAGATCAACAATCTAACCAAGTAAGTTATCTATGTACTTCCTTTTTCGTATTTTATGTTCACAAAAATCCTTTTTGCAACTGGACAATTCTGTTTCTGTTTTTGAAAGTACTGTTTGAAGACGTTCAACTTGCATTTTCAGTTCACACTTTTCACTTTCGAGTTTAGAAATCAACTTTCCGTTTGACTCAATTAACTCTTGCATTTTGTGTTGAAGATCTTGTTCTTTGTTGTAAGAATCTTGAAAAGCTTTTTCAAAACTTTTTGCATGTTTAATTTTGTCTTCCTGATTTGAAAGTTGAATTTTATAACACTCAATATCTCTTGCAAGTGACGCATTTGTTTCTTTTAAAACTTTGTTTTTCTCGTTGCATTTTATGATTTGCAATTGTTGTGCATTCAGTTGTTTAGATAACAATATGAGGTCAGGGTCTGGATCAAATGATGGTTCATGTTGTTCTATATGATCATGTTTATCATTCTCAATAGGATCATCAAATGAAACAACTGTGTCATCATCAAATATGACAACTGTGCTTATTTATTCATCTGTTTGAGAAGATGAAGATGAGTTAGATGGAACAACTTGTGCCATATCTGATTCAGAAGCAGAAGGTGGGGCTATTTCATGTATTAGGCATGCTTTTTGGTCATGTACCTAAGACAAGCCGTCAGTGTCATACACTGGACCTGAATCATTAAACTGAAATTCCTGCATGTTGGCCATAAGCATCACAGCTGCATTGGCTTCCAGATCTTCCATGTCATCATCATTGTTCACATTTGCCATGAAGTTGTTATCCTGTTCAGGGAAATGTCCATCTTTTTCATCTTGAAGAGCCATAAGTAATGCCTGCTTGTGAAACTTACTACCCCGAGTTATCGGTTTGGGACATGCTGTCGCTATATGACCTTGTTCATTACAATTATAGCACCACACTGCATTCCCTGAGTTGGAGTTCCTAGTTGCAACTGGTTCAGACCTTTGCTGAGAAGATCCTGAGTTGTTCCTGAACCCTCCATTGTTATTAAACCTCTGACCATTCCCAAAATTTCTTGAAGAACTTCCTGAACCAGATCGACCATAGTTACGATTCTGAATTTCCACTCTTCCATCATTGACAATAGCTTGATTCCTTGTGTTAGAAGATGAACGTTGATGGTTGTTAGTTTTGTTGGAGAATTTGCTGAAAGCACGAGCAATAAGAGCAAGTCCCTGATTCAACGTATTAAAGTCATCATCGTCATCTTCATTGAAGTTGGAGTAATACACTGCATCATTGTTGTTTAATGGAACAAGTTGAGTAGAAGTATTCTGTGGAGATGAATCATAAGGGACCATTTGGTTCGAGGTAGAAGATTGTGGATAACTGAAGTAGTTTTGCTCTTGAACATATGCATGATTAGACATAGGTGGTGGAGCATAGGGAGATTGAGCTACGAGTGCCAAAGAATTTGGTGTTGGTGATGGTGAGTATCCTCCTCGAAGAGCTCTATCTTTTTCCACTTCAGGTTCATGGTGTTTCAGAAAATCATACAACAAACCATATGGTGCATCATGAAGATTTTTGGTTTGTCGAACAAATGTCACATATTTATGCCAATCAGGACCAAGACTACCAACGAATTTAGAGTTCACTGCTATCCTAGGTACTGTAATTTTGTGACGTTCCAGATCATTGACCACATTTGTGAAACGATGATAGTAGGATTCAAGTGACTCTCCTGGTTCAATTGTGATGTCAGTGTATTCCATGTAGAGATTGGATTCCATATCATCTTTGTTCAATTGAGTGCCTTCCATAAGGAGATGAACATGTTCCCACATAGCTTTGGGTGTTTTCTGAGCATCGACACTTCGATAAATTGGATTGGGTATACCTTGAAGTATATAAGCCATTGCATACTCATCAGCTTCACGATGTAATTTATGTTCTTCTGTGAGTTGAGATTCTGGAAGAGGTCTATCTCCAGGAGGACGTGGAGGATCAGATGTTGGATCACCAATTTCAAATCTTGTTGGCCACTCAAATGGTCCTTCAAGTATCACTTGTTTCAAGAATTTCCCATGAGGTTTCTTTAGTTCAAGAAATCGTAAGAATCGACTTGACTATTGAACATAGTTCCCAGGTGTTAGCATTGGAGGTGTTTCAAGTGATCCTGCCTCATGTCTGGATTGTTGAGTTGTAATAACTTCACACATTCTATCAAACCAGTGAGGTTGTTTGGAGGAAAACTGATTGTTTTGTTGTGACATTTGATATGGTTGTTGTTGAGGAATGATTTGATGTTGTTGCATCATGAGATATTGTGGTTGTGGATTAAACGGTTGTTGATGAAAGTGTGATTGTGAAGGTTGTTGATATGATTGTTGCTGATGGTATTGTTGTTGCTGATACTGCTGATGTTGTTGCTGAGGATTAGAGAAGTAGTAATGTGGTGGTTGAGACATCTTAGAACACTTGTGTAGTAATGGATCTTTGTAGAAGATTGAAATGCACGTTCCTTTGGTTAGGTTCAAAATCCATGGGGAAAGTGGAAATCTTACGCGTAACTTTGACCTTATGTGTAGACTTAATGTTATGCGTAGAAAGGTAATGTTATGTGTAAACTCAAGGTTTATGCGTAAGATTTGCCTTTTTACGCGTAAGATTAAATCTTATGCGTAAAGCAAGTTTTGCGTAAGGTTAAAACCAAACAAATCTTTCAAACTTATCCAAGCATGAAAGATATCCGAAGTCGAAGTATTCCACTAACTTATCCAAGCTAGGGAAGCACTGAGTCACCATTACACGAAGAGAAGACCTTGGATGAAGTTTTGCGTAGAACTCTGAAACTTACGCGTAAGATTTGATCTTATTCGTAAGCCCTGACTTATGCGTAAAAACTTAGGCGTAGAGGCAACTTCTGCGTAGGATCAGTCTTCTGCGTAGGATCTTTGGCGTAGGAAATAGACTTACGCGTAGAACTTAGGCGGAGAAAACCAAGTAATGCGTAGAAAGAGGGTTTTGACCAGATTTACGCGTAGAAAAGGGGTTTTGACCAGATTTACGCGTAGAAAAGGGGTTTTGACCTATGTTATGCGTAGAAGGGACAAAACAGTACTGTAGAAAGCTTTTTAAAACGTACTATTCACCAACTTACACGTAAGATGGCCAGTATTATGAAAAATCACCAATTTTTTTTGAAGAAAAAAGCTTAGAAATAAGGTACTTTTAATCAAATAACTTCACCAATACTTAGAAAACACTAACTATTGAAGATTTTGAGTAGAAAAAAACCTTAAAAATCAAAACTTTATGCAAAATCTAAGCTTCTAAACACTATATTAACCTTAAAACTTATCGAAGCTTCAAGATTTGAGTGTAAGAAACAAAGAAAGAAGCAAAAAAATGATGAAATCACACCCTAAATCCCACGCTAACACCAAGAAACACACTTCAATCTCTATTAGGCGAATGATACCACTTGTTAGGTCACCATTTTTGTAAACACAAGTATGAGAAATTAGATGAGAATGAGAGATGGTTGATTATAAGAATGAAATAAAAGTAATTGCAAGAGTTTCCTTAATGTATTCAAATAACCAACAAGAATAATGTTTACGTAAGCTTAGTATTTATAAGGGAGGAGTAGGGCAACATTCCCTTCCTCCCTCTTTCATCTAGTAAACGTGGGCCTCAAGCCCATTGGACCTAAATTACATAAGCCTTGTAACATAAATCATGAATTAAATAACTAAGCAACCTATTACAAAAGGTAATGACCGAGACTTAACTAAAATACAAAAGTATGTTCCCAACAGTAATCATGAACGAAACCTTAAAAGTAAAGTCAGAATATTTGTACCTTAAAGAAAGATTCACGAAAGGAAGAGTTCACTTCTTCTTCACATATCTACCTGAATTAGGGATCATTTATTATTAAACTTATCTTAAATCAGATTACTCTTCTTTAGTCGGCTTTCCACTTTTAGTAACTTTTTATTATTTAGTAAGGTTTCCCATATATTCAATTCCAACCCTTAAATTTTAATAATTTTATAAATTAAACCTTTAATTAAATAATCTTGCAATTTAATCCTTATAATCTTCATATCTACACATTAAGCCTTTACTTATCCAAATTTACAACTAACAACCCTTTAATACATATTTATACAGCCCTTACCATCCACAATTTACAAGTTTAACCCTTTAACTAAAATAAATACAATTTATACCTTTTTAATTATTAATTACAAATAAATCCTTTTAATTACCAAACTTACACCTTTAGTCCCTCAACTAATTTATATACTAATTAACCCTCTAGTTTTCAAAATTTACAAAATGGTCCCTTTATTCTTAATTAATTCAATTAGGATTTATTTATATATATAATTACATAATTTACTATTTAAACCTTTTAATTACAAATTTAACACATGACACCCTCATATTATATTTTTTTCAAGTCACCTTTGACCAAATACATCTTACAAAAATATCCCACATGTTTACAAAATTTACTAAACACACCCTTGTACTATTTACACACAATCAGTTTTATTAAAAATTCATCAAAACCTAACCCTAATTCAAACAATCATTACCACATTAATTTTAACCTTAAAAATACATTAATTACACCTATTTTTATATCAAAACCCTAACCCTAGCCTTGCACTCTTTCTTTTTCTTTTCATTTCTTTTTAATTATATAAATCCCATTACAAAACAAATCCAAACATGGTTTCCAAGCTTCAAAATTAAAACGATTATTTTACTGATGTTATATGACTTATAAAAGACCAGAATAAAATATATAATAAGCTCATAAAAATCTCATTACAGTTTCATTTTTATAGTTCGATTTAGGGTTTTTAATCTTATATAAATTCGTATGATAATAATAGCATTCATGGCTCGATTCTAATATTTTATACTGATTATATACAATATATAGGATGTTATAAAAATTACCAGAAGATTATGGAACGTAGGATTGAAGCAGAATGAATTTTCTTCTCGCTAGAGCAAAATCAACACAATTAAAAACCCCCAGCTCACACGATCGACTCACACGTGAACCCAATATTTTCCCACCTTTCTTAGACTTATAAAAGACCAGGAAAAATACTTGGGAGTTCTGGAAAAACTCAAGTCGACTGAATTGGATTTTGGGAGTCGGTTTGGAGTTTTTAAAATCAATTATGGGCTTTATCAATATATAAACTTTTTTTTACATATATAAGGATATAAAATACTTATCTTGGCGGGAATAATAATGTGATAAGTGCAAATTTGGATATTGTATAAGTTTCCTAATTATTTGGGATTTTTTATTATTTTATAAATAGTATATATAATTAATTATATATAATTCAGCCCATAATATTTTTATACAAAATTTTATTTTTTTCCAGTTTTACAAAAAAGTGTCAAATTTCATCTTACATAATTTATTTTGATCATATGTTGCCAAATTCCAAATTTATAGGGTTTTCTTGGTATTATTTAAGTGTTATTACAATTTTTTAAACTTAAGGGCATTTTGGTCATTTTGCATGTTTAAGAATTTAAGGTATTACAGTTTTATTCTTAATCCCCTATTGTTTCTCTCTCTCTCTCTCTCTCTCTCTCTCTCTCTCTCTCTCTCTCTCTCTCTCTCTCTCTCTCTCTCTCTATATTTTTTTTTCTGTCTGTGCAAAGATAAGCGAGTATGCTTTTATTTCTTACAATGGTCCAGATGAGGTAAAGCTCGAAGCAAGGCGGCGAGTGGAGAATGAACCTATACTTTTGGAAGCTACCGATGATCGAGTTCTTCCTCTTTCTCCGCCTTCGCATAATCAAGCGGAGGGTGAATTGGGGGTTAATGATGATGAAGGTGATGGCGCGGGGCAACTTGTTGCTGGTGATGGTAATGAAGTTGAGCATGTTTAAAATGTCGCTTCGCGGCGTATTGTTGGGTGTGGCAGCCAGTGCAAATCCTTCGACTCTTCCGCGTAAAAAATTAAGGACAGATTATGGTTCTTTGAATATGCCTACTGCTTCTGGTAAGTCTATGGCTGTTATCCAAGGTTTGCTGATATCCAAGGTTTGATCACTAATAATTTTCAAGATTTGCATCGTATGCTTGAGTCGTCTCCCCACATGCCTTCCGTATCTTTTGTTTCAGAGAGAGGAATTGGTTTTCAGCTTGATACTTGTGCCAAATCTAGTCTTCGCACTATTCACCCTGCTGAGAGGTTTGTTGTTTCTTCTAATTCTTCGTCCTTTTCTAGTGCTCATGATATTGAAGTTAGTTCCTTTGCTAGGTCTTCTCTTCCTTTAGTTCCGGTTGCTGCCGCAACCACTACCTCTACTACTTGCACATCATCAAAGGGAAAAGATAAAGATGGTGTTCCCGAATCATCTTCTTTTCTGGGTGTTTCATCATTTGCTAGTGGTGTCAAGTTTGTTATTGATTGTCAGGAAGGTTTTTCCGGGGATGGGTTTTCTGGTGGTTGCATCCGCTCTGCTGCTGATGTAGATCCCAATGTATTTGGAGAGATTTTTATTCCAGAGTGGAATGTGTCTTGCGGCTCTCGTTTGGATACTATTGCTGACTGGCGCGAGATACTTGATGGGTTTGCTCCACCTGGGTTCTTTGCTGAGATTCGCGGTATGAATGATAACCAATCTTTTGAGGAATTTAATTATTTGTCGGCCTGTCAGACTGCCTTTTGTGCGGAGATACGGATACGGGCTGAACATAATATTGCTCAAAAACAAAAGTTGTCTGCCCTTTGTGACCGCCATGTTGACCAGCTAGGGGAAAAGATGCAGAAATTGAGAAGTTGAAACCGGAGGTATCTTGCGTTCGTACTGAAGTTTCTTCTTTAAAGTCATCTGAGAATCCTTATGCTGCTGAGACGTCGTCTCTGATGGAGGATAATTTGAAGCTTAAGGGTGAGTTTGATTGGCTCAAGGCGAAGCTAGAAGAATTGCGCTTATCCTTTAATGGTCAGACCGTAGCTTTTGGAATGGAACATGCCGCATTTTCAGTGAAGCTAACAGAGCTTCAGTCTTCTTTTGGAACGGAACGTGCCGCATTTTCAGTGAAGCTAGCGGAGCTTTAGTCTTCTTTAGAAGATAAGGATCACGAGCTTGCAGATTTGAATGCTACCTTTGTGGAGGTGAAGCGTCAGTACAGGTGGTCTGCAGATCGGGTATGTGCGGTGCCTTTTATCTTTTACCTTGTTTACATTTATTCTTTTTTTGTTTTGTCATCCGTTCCTTTTTCTTATGTTCTCTCTCTCTCTCTTTTGAAAAGGCTCGCTTGCTGCAAGCTACTCATGAGACTTCGAAGACTCTTTTTAAGGAGAACCAGGATGCTCAGATGAAAGAGATTACTGAAAAATTGACACAGTTAGATGCCCTCCTTATGGATATAGCTTTTCATCTTGATGAAGATTTTTATTCTCGCTTTCTTACTGCTGTTGCTAGTTACCAGTGGTTGCTTGAGCGCGGTATGAAATTGTTCCTTACTAAGTGTTTGAACTCGATGGAGTATCGTACGATGTTGGGCAAACTCTTGAGTTGCACTATCAGGAGAGGGATGCAGAAAGGTTTGGACGCTGGCATAGAGCATGGTAAGGAGGGTAGGGAGCTTGCGAATATTGCTACTAATAACCCTACTGCGGAAGCGGACTACAACTCTGCTTACCAGGCCTTTCCTGATCTTGATTCTCCTCTCTTATCATGTTTATCGTCGTGTAAGGACTCCCGTATCGAGGATGTTATGCGCCTACTCCAACTAGAAGATGTAGTTGCGGAGAAGCTTTGATTGGCTGATTTGCAGCCAAGTTTGGAACAACTTTCCATACCTCGGATTAGAGATGACTTAGTTGTTGGTGAGGCTGCTTTGTCATTTTATTTGAACATTGCACGCCAAAGAGTTAAGAAGATTAAAGAAAATATTTCTATCGGTCAGCCTGTCTTTGCGGACGTGTTTACTTCTGTGGCTAGGCCTTTTATCTTCTAAAGTTTTGTTGGGTTCAGGGGCTGTTTCTTCCAGTGGGTCGATTGCTACTTGTGTTAACCCTTCATCTACATCCTCCGCCCCCGCTTTGTGCATCGGGTCCCTTTCCACGGGTGATATCCCTGCTTCGGATGTTAGGAAAGATGGGGATGTTATTACTTTTCTTCCATTTGCCGGTCCTCATGAAGGAAAGCTTGATAGTGCTTTGGAGCATAGTCATGCGGAATAAGCTCTGATGATGTCTATATGTCGTGACCACCTGTGGTCGTCTTTTAAACGGCCTTCTTGTATTTTGACAATTATTCCACTTGTTAGCGGCAATTTTAATCTTTTGTGAATGTAGTACACTATGTTCCATGATTATCCTCCCGGTACTGGGCTTGCAATTCCTCTTATGTACCTTTGAGTTAATTATGAGGTTTCTCGCCCTTTTGTTATATGGAATAACATGTTTGGGTCATGCCCTTTCTGTGCGCGTCTTATTCACATATATGTACGCGTTTGTAAAGTAAATATTGAAAACTTGTAATGTTAAAAATGGTGAAGGTAGCTTAGATTCACTTTTTTTTATTAAAATTGTTAAAATAATACAAATGATAAAGTATTCTTTACAAACGTCTATGATGGACTTTCACCGGAGTGGTCCTCCGCGATCTATAACTAAAACATTCTTAGACCGTTGTTTTGCGGTAGCGGATATGAATTTTCATCTTTGCTTCCTTTTGTATCTTTATCTTTGTCTTGAGTTTTCGCCCCTTGGTTTTCGTGCTTTGTTCACTTCCAGTCTAGTCCGTAATCTTCTTATGTTTTAGGTTTTACGGGTGTTAGTGCCCGTAGTCTTCTTATATTCGTAGTCTTGAAACTTTTCCTGATCTCTTTCTTGTTGATCTTATGTAGCTTCCTTTTATGCCGCTCTATTAACGAGCGGTTTTAGTTTATCCGGGTGGCTTAAGACCAGTGATTGCCTTTTTCGGTTGGCGATTCATCACCATGATATAGGAGATTTGGATAGCTTTTCCGCTCCTCTCATGGTTTTATTTCCAACCATTATCCCAGCAGTGAGCTTGCTCCTCTCGTTATCGCTCGTAGGCTATGCATGAACTGAGGATTGGAAGTTCGTTGACTCCATCCTTGTTTGATTGACGTTGTTGTCACACCTCGCCAAGGCGGAAACGCGAGGGTGTAACTTCATGGATATCATCACAACACATGGTGTCTATACAGAGAATAACTACATGCAATAAAAATGGCAAAGTATAGACACAAAGTGTCATAACAATACCCGAAAGATAACAACATGATAAACTCCAAACACAATAGATAACCTCTTCCAATGCAACTAAAGTCTCGTCTAATCACTTCCTTCTATCATAGCATCAATTATGGGACTATGAACTCACCTCAAACCTTGCAGCTTCCACAACACAAATCACAATCTATAACACACAAAATAAATCCACATTACACAAGGTCAAGCTAAAAGCTACAACCCATGTAATACACATATGATGGATGTCTAAGACTCATATGACCCACCATGGATCTCCTAGACACCATACTAACCACTACCATAACTTAATACTCACTAAATCCCTTGCACTTTTAAAATCAGAAAATGCAGAATTTTTAGGTACATTCACCCACATGAAATCACAACAATTAAAGCTTAAAAACTCACACCAAAAATTCACCATGGTCTCACATAAGCATACAAGCTAATCCCAGAAGGCCATGGACCAATAACACACAAATACTCATAATAAATTCAAACTTGTCAACTACTCAAATTCGGATCTGAACGCACACCAAAAAGTTTTGATTTCCATAAAATACTTCCACAAGTTTTTATCGCGAATCCTCTTCGTGGTAGTCTAATATAACCTAATACTTAACTATTCCAGAAGGGCTAGTCAAAACACCACTTTTACAACCACAACTCACCCTAAAACCTTTACCCAAATTCTGTCCCGGTTTGACAGCTTTGACACCTTAACAAAGAAAAATCAAAAGACCAACTTCCCGACCTTGAAATCAATCGTGGCTGGACTTTTTGGAAAGCTCTTTCATTAAACTTCAATTTAGACCTAAAATTCGTGACTTAAATCTTCACAATATGTTATTTACACGCACATCTTTACAGCCATAGTTTTCTGTCCAAACCCTAACACATAAACTAATGTGTTTTACACTCAATTCTCTTCACCAATCATCATAATATAATCATTAATTGATCCCATCATGTTTTAATTAATTAATTTACAGAAACTTACAAACCCTAGATCCATCATACTTAATATTACATGAATTTGAATAATTAATCAACCAATTAAACATGTATTTTAAAAATTTTACCTTGATTCTTGATTATTGCTTCCAAATTATAAACCCTAATTTTTTCTTCTTCCTTGGCCTCCCATGAACGACCAAAATCATAAAAAAAACGTTTGAGGGTTGTTTGGTTTGTATTTATATTAATTATGGATAATCTTTGGGCCTAATAGTCATATTTGGACTCAAATTGGGTTTCCTTTTTCCCCTTATCCCCCTAAATCGGCCGCCCCTTATATATATATATATATATATATATATTTTATTAAATTTATTTATTACACTTAAAACCTCATACTTTTCATATTTTATGTATTCCCATAATGAAACCTAACGTATTTCGCGATAAACCTTAATTTTACGACAAACAAAAAAAAATCATTTTCAAAATAAAGTTTCCAAAAATAGATTTTCACACTCTTATATAAGCATAACACATCAAAACAAACTTCTCGTAACTTGCTAACGCTCAAATACATGAACGAAAACTCGTTACACAAAAACACAAAAATACCAAAACTTCACAAGTCATTTCTACACCACAAAGGTGATCAAAATGAACTTTCCAAAATAATCAACATTACTCACTCACAAAAACAATACCACGCAAAGGGATTTAGTGCTAAAACTCACCTATATCACACTTATATCACTTCAATCACCTAGGACACACCAAACAAATGTCAACCGAGTCAAGAGTATCAGTCAAATTGACCTGCTAAAACCACGGTTGTTACATCATCCCCAACTTAGGGAAATCGCGTCCCGAGATTTCAACTACTATAGTCACCACTCACAACAACAAATGGAAATTTATGGATTTTTATCGGATAAATACCACACCATAAAATCACAGAGAAAGAATCGCAAAAAATGTGAATCGACTAAATACTCGAATTCACACGATAGAAAACATTCCGTCACTCCAACGATACACGCAAATAGATACACTCCCCGATCAATAACACCAATGATCAAAACGGCTTCTCACAAGTAGGTACGATACTCTCGAACCAAAGGAAAATCCACATGGTAACCGCAGGAAACACCAGATATAATGGATACGCACAAAACAATTATTAATTACATCTGATCCTCACGCTCCCAAGTAAACTCAGGACCACGCTTAGAATCCCACCATACCTTTACCAACACTATCTCACCACACTTCAAACCTTTAACATCTCGATCCATAATCTCAACAGGTTTCTCGAGAAAACGAGGAGTCTTGTCAACCTTACATTCATCTTGTGGAAAACTAGAAGGGGGTTGAATACTTTACCGCTTTTTAAAACCTTTTAAACTTGGATATCTTTAAAAACCTTTACGTTTGGTTAAAGATATAAACACAATATTATATGTTTGATTCGTTGAAAAGCTTTTCATGTGAGTAACAATTCTAACTATACTAGTTTCATACTTTGAAAAGCTTTGCTTGTGATGATCCTAAATTTGCTTGTTTGGTACTTTGAAAAGCTTTACTTTTCTTTAAAGATATAAACACATCTTTACTTGTTTAGTTCTTTGAAAACCTTTATATGTAACAACCAATTCTAACTAAAGAACAACATGTAATAAGCAAAGATAAAGAAAGAAACGATCAAACCACAACACAATTGTTTATCGTGGTTCGGCTACAAGGACTCTTTTTCCTTGCCCTACATCCACGCCCCGAGTTTCCAACTCGAGAGTTATAAGCACTAAACAACAAGCTCCTTTCACCGGCGGAGAAAACCTTTACAACGTTGCTTACACTTTTACCGACACTAAGCTAGATGTCGAGTTCTTTTACACGGGTACAACCACTCCCATCGTCGCTTACACTTTTACCGACACTAAGCTAGATGTTGAGTTCTTTACCAAGGGTACAACCACTCCCGTTAGTTCTTTTACAAGGGTACAACAACTCCCGACACACTACGTATTTTGAGGCCTAAAATACTAACCACTTACTTCTATATACATGACACACATGAAGTATAAACTACCAAAGCTTATTCATGACCAAGCTACCAAGACTTGCAACTTTAGAGTTGAAGCTTGTAACTTCTTGAATGATCTTGTGAAGTCCCTTGCTACATAAGAGAGTTACACAAATCAAAAGGTTACTGAGTTAGTTGAGAGAGTATGTGAAAATATGTCCTAAAGAGGTTACACAAAACTAACAAATGGTTTGGTATTTATAGCAAACCATTCTGCAGGTCTGGCGGATACGGCGGACCCCTCAGAAGGGTTCCGCCCGTGTAACTCCAGGGTACCGCCAGGGCTGCAGTTGGTTTTTGCAATAAATCTTCCAAACCAAACAAGGTCACATCTCATTACTCTTGCAAATCAAACAATGTCACATCTCATAATATCAAGTCAAACACTAAACTTGCAAGCAACATCTAAGTAAGTCAAACACACTTCTTACCATAAATGTATATTGACAAAGCTTGCCCTAAATGTGATGTGACCTTACTATATTAAGAAATAAATGTGATGTGACAAGACACTTTCTAGTTTAAGAAATAAAAACAATGTTTTGTTTAAAAGGAAATGAAAGCCTTAGTTAAAGAAGACTTAAACACTTAAAGTGATGATTTACTTATAGCTAAACTTCATACTTTGTCATTAACAAAACTTAGCAAAGATCATAAAATATAAATAACGTTTTTAGGCGATATTTGTATTAACACATCTAATGGCACATGCAGACTAGCATCCGCTAACCACTTCTTTCCATTAGATACGTGAAATGTATCATGCACTCTACTTCACTCGTCAGGCAAACTCAACCGATATGTCTCAAATCTAATCCTTTCCGTAAATCTCAAATGGTCCTACGTATCTCGATGCTAGCTTGCCTTTCTTACCGAAACGCACAACCCCCTTCCAAGGAGATACTTTTAACCTCACAATATCACCAACACCAAACTCTAAGGGATTACAGCAATAATTCGCATAACTCTTTTGGCGATCTCTTGCTGCCTTAAGTTTTTCCTCAGTCAGAAAACCTTATTTGTAGTCTCTCGTTCTAGTTCAGAACCAATTAGTTGGCGTGTTCCAACCTTTGCCCACAGAATAGGTAACCTACATTACCTTCCATACAACTTTTCACACGACACATACTCCATACTAGAATGACAATTGTTGATATAGGAGAACTCAGCTAAGGGTAAATGTATACCCCGGCTTCCTCCAAAATCAAACACACCCATACTCTTAGCTCACCATCCAACGCCTGATTTGTATGCTCACTTAGTTGAATGATAAGTCGTACTTATCTACATACGCGTTCTCAAGACTCTATAACACGTTTACCCCTATCGCGAAGTAAGTATTTCATCATGTTTCTTGATGATCAACGCGACACCCCATGGCTCTTTACCACTCACCGAGCGAAAAGTCTCGCCAACTCCTCCATACATCTCTTGCTAAGGTAATAATACGTCTTATCCATTCTCAGATATATCAAATACCTTGCATGATTGATGTCCTTACGCTTCCTCTCAATGAAACCAATAGCTGCTCCACAAAGTACATTCCTCCATCTTCGTTCCTTTCCATTTACTGGTCTAAACCAAGTAATCATTCTTCTTACATGTTCTCATCCTTGAACCTCTCCCTCTAGGCTGTCAGTATCATCCTCTTAACTCCGAACTGAATTATCATAATCATTGCTCATAAACATCCAAGTTTCACTCGTTCACTCCCGCTCAGCGCTCTTACCACGATGTCCACTCTTCCTTGACGGTGGCGAATCAGACAATCGTAGTCACTGAGAAATTCCACACCCAACTTCTCTCCGACATATATTAGCCTCTTATCAAATATATGCTAAAGATTCTTATGATCCGTGTAGATAACACTTCCCGCTCCATACCAATCTCATCTCCAAGTTCTATTTCCCAACTTTAAACCATGTATCACACAGTTCCTCTTATGGATCTTCCACCTCCGCGATGCCTACGCAATCTATAGAAAGATAGAAATGAATTTCCAATAGTACCTGCCATTCCTAAGGACAATCGTCTCTCAGATGGTGTCTTAGGTACTCTTCACCACTTTTATCTTACTAATGTCCACGAACACTCGCTATCGTTGACCACTTTCCTGAAGAACGTACATCTTAAAGCTACACTTCTCACTTGAACAACTTGGCAAACACCCTCTTCTTCTTCAACGAACAAATTGATAATCAAAACGACAATCTATCCTATGTAAACAACGCGAACCATGAAATGGTCGAACTAAAACGTAAATCAACGAACTCAAAAGGGGTACAAATTACCGACTACCAAAGGAACGGACATCAAAATCAAAGCTAGAAAAATACAATGAGAAATTTCACCAATAAAAGTAGGCACGGATAAAATGTTCATGAAAACCCATACAAAGAAGATATAAAATACACATACCCATAAAACATCCACAAGTGTACCTCAACGAAAGAAAAACTCGATGAACCAAATATATAACAAGTTTAGTAAATGAGAACCATAGATAGTTCTTATTCCCGTACTCAACCTTCCCAAAAACAAATGAACACCGTTTTTTTACAAGACGTATCTTAAACTTATACATTTTTATAAAATATATATAAACCATTTTATGTAAGACATCAACATAACCATTTTTTTTACACTTCATTTTCACCATAAAAATAATGGTTTCTAACAAATGACCTTGAAATACCCAAAACGAATTTGCAAAATTCCAAAAAGACTCTAACATAACCTCTTAATCGAACGCGAAAGACATTGAAGAATTCCGTAATCAAATTAATCATCAAATGAACTCATACCAGTGAACACTCACGCCAATACATTGCAAACCAAACGATGAACTTAGAAACTCATTCGTACAATGACCAAACCAAAATCATAGAAAAACACCGATACTAACAAGTCACAAAACATGTCACGAAATTCAATTGGTGTGTGTAAATGAGGGATAAAATATCCACACCAACTCGCCACGAACCAACAACACTCGAAAACAATATAATATTCATTCGCGGAATGAATGCAAGGAATAACCAAAGAAACGAACCAGTATCCAAAAAAACAATTTCGATTACCCAACACCTATCACGATGTCGAAAAGAAAGAATATGGCATCTGTACCATCATGGTACGAATAGGAATGCCTACCAAAGAAATAGGTATACAAACGGAGTGTCTAGCAAACGAATCAACTTAAATACTACAACATAAGTACCCACCGATAATTGAGGTATCAACATATGATAGGTAGGATGGAATCTCACCACCTACACACCCCAACATATAACGACTGCCTAACGGTTAAGAGAATACTTCTCTAACCATACAGCCATCACCAATCATGATATCACATACCATCTACCACAACATATAACAACAAACATCAATCAATGCACTAATGGTCACAAGTCCACGTGTGTGATACCCTTATAATTATGTTCGCGACCATAGTTATAAGCCTATTCCACACGCATACTTACTCCCAAAACCACACATCTCAATGATAGCGCACATATACCACATAGCACCTAATACACCATGCAATCCATGCCATCATACTTGCAAGTCCACTTGTGTTGTGACGCATGTATAATTATGTTGGCCACCATAATTATCTATGCCCCCTTTCATAAGTGTACTCCCTCCAATGACAACACATCATGCAAACAAACATGCAAACAAAAACAAAAGATGTCACAAACAATCATCTCGCATGGAACAATTCCATCGATCACGTAAACTCTATAATCAAAATCACTTGGATAAGGTCGATCCAATATCCAAGAGTAATCACGCTCCAACATGGCTCTAGACGGCTGATATTGTCGTTTTAAGTATAGTTTTTTAAACCGAAGAAATGCTTAGGAAAGTATTTCCCTGGGTCGTGTCCCAACGAAGGTGTGAATGGAATTTCGAATTCCTGAATCGTGAAACGTGTCGTGAAAACGGTAAAAAGTGATTTGAATGAGATTATACTAATGAAATAGTAAATGAAACACAAATAATCAACTAAGAACGTAAATCAACTAAACAAACTTAAAACGTAACGTAGAATCGAAAACGTAAACTAAAACGGAAAATAAATGTTAACGTACGAAATAAAACGCGACTTTTAAGCTACACGACTCCTACGGACTTGGAAATAATTTTTAAAAGTTAAAAATGATAAAAGAAAATTTTAAGAAAAAGAAAAATATTTTTTTGACTTTTTATTTATTTTTTATGAATTAAAAACTATTTATCTAATTAAAAATAAAAAGAAAATGAAAATAAGGTGAGAAAAATGAAAAATAAATTTTGAAAATTATAAAATAACTAAAAAGAAATTTTAAAACTAAAAACTAATTTTTTTTTTCTTTTTGTGGAATTTTTGAGAATTAAAACTAATTGAAAATTCAAAATAAATTCAAAATAAATGAGAAAAATGCAAAATAAATTTCTAAAATTCTAAAATAACTAAAAATAATTTTCTAAAATATTTTTGGATTTTTCTTGACTTTTTCAGATTTTTTTGGATTTTTTATTAATTAAAAAATATTAAATTTTGATTAAAAATGAAAATAAAATAAGAAAAATAGTAAATGAGCTCATAAAAATTTAAAAAAATTACAGAAAATCTAAAATATTAAAAGAGCTTGAGAAAAAATTTTGAAAGAAAAATAAGCTATAAATGTGCTGAGAAGCTAGAAACTGCTTAAGTAGAAGTGCTTATTTATAAGCACTTTGACCAAAAGTGACCAAAACTTTGACCAACAGTTTTTAGGACTCAAATAAGCTTGTTGGAACAGAATTAAGGTCAACAGAATTCAGAAAAACAGATTTGGAGCAAAATGATTCAAATAAGCATAAGTGGTAATAAGCAAATAAGAAAACAGTTAAGCGAATAACACAAGCTATCTGAGAACAACACCTAGAAGCTTAATGGAACAAAAATGAGCCACAACACTCAAGCACCAATCATCAAAACACAACAGTAGGCTTAAATGAGAAAACAGATGCAAAGTTTAAACAACTCAAATAGACACAGCCAATAAGCTTAGGTAATAAGCTCAGAGGTCAAACCTAATGATGGCAAAACCTAGTCTAACTAACTAAGATGCTATATCTACTATCAAAACAGATTCTAATCTCAATTTAATTACCTAACAGCAGTATAGAAAGATGGTTAAAGTTTGATGTGCAGGGGACTTGAAAGTCCAAACAGTCCACTTCCTATGGCTTTTCAGATAAGCAAATAAGCTGCAAACCAAAATTTTCTTTTTGATTATGATTGTCTAACTGCTGAACTTCTAAAATCAACAAGCCAAAAGTATTTCTGATTAAGAATGAAGCCTACAGAAGCTCACAAAGAACTGTCCAAAAACTGATTTCAACTTTTGAATTGACTTTTTAACCACAAATGAACTTTGACTAACTTGGATTTTGAAAACTAAAATATGACTGAAAATGTATTTAAACCTAATAAATGAGTAACTAGAAGTAATACTTATGAACCTAATGATTAAGATTATGCAACCTAGATCCTAACAGACATGAAAATTAAGAAGAGAAAAACTGATTTTTGACTTTTGTGTAATAACCTACTAAAATTATGCTTGATATAACCTAATTGCAGCCTAAGTTACTAATCAAAACCAAAGCAAACCTCTGAATAAGCTACTGAATCAGCATACTACTTAAAACCAAACACCCCCTATGTGACAGACTTATACCTACTAGTGAAGCAAAACAGTGATGAACCAATTCAAACAACCAATTCAGTATCAAATATGCTTAAGTATGCCTAATGAAACTAAAACACAGATCTTCAAACTCAAAGAGTACTCAGAAACACAGATCCAATTTATGCAGGCAATGAAACAGTAAAGCACAATCTTAAACCAACTATTAATATAAATGTAAAAACAACTAGAATAATCTAAATGAAGGCAATATAACTGAGAATGAACAAAAACAAGCAGTAAAACAAATCTACACTAGAAATCAATATCACACAAATTTTAAACTTGAAAAGATGAAATTGAAACTTACAATTACCCCTCAGCCAAACAGAGGGGTGTTCCCACACAGCCTGTCTTTAAGACAGGCCAAAGGCTCCAAATGGCTGCCTTCTACTCCAAAATTCAGCTGAGCTTATTCCAATCAATATGAGTTTGACCTCAATTGACCAAATGCTTGAAATGATTTGAAATAGAAAATTAACCAAACACTCACGATAATAACTTTGAATTATCTCAATGAAATAGTAATTTAAAATTTTCAAACAAAAAACAGAATAATAAAGTTGCAAAGTAATAAAATGGAAATTTGAATTTTATTAAACTAAAAATGAAGTACAATACTGAAAAATAAGGAAATTACAATGAAATTAAGTGCTGAAAATTTAAATGACAAGAATAAAGATGGTCAAAAACTTTTCTAAATACATGAAAAATCGGACAAATACAAATGAGTGAGGAAGGGTGCTTATATAGCTGAGCTGAGGTGTTTGTTGAAGCTGCCAAGTCATCAATCCGCGTGAAGGGTGTGTTTCTTTGAGTCAATCTCAGCCCTTGATCATCCCTTGGTCCCCAAGTTTTGATACCAGCCGTTAGATTGATTGTTGTGATGTGATGTATCCTCGTGATGCATTCCTATTGGTCCACGCGTCCAAAACATTCCCTGACATCTTACTGACACCTTCTAGAACATGTAATGATTGGTTAATTATTGTAACGCGGGGTAATTTGGGTGTGGGTAAAATTAGGGTTCTAGGTGAACAGTTATAATTTCTGGGTGTGTAAAAATTGGGGGGCGGGAGATGGAATGGGGTTGTTTTTTTTTTTTTTTTTTTATTAAGAGTTGACCGGTTCTTTGGGTGGGTTGACTTGGGTATTGGTTGTAGGCCGGGTATATGTTAATTAGGATGGTGGGCTTTGGTGTTGTATGGGCCTTAGATATCTTTGGGTTTGAGGAATGTGGATCCGGTTGTATTACTTTAGATTTAGGATTAATAAAAATCACAAGGACCTATTATGTAAACTCTGAAATTCCAGGGATCAATTCTGTAATTATACCAAACTTCTATCCAAGGGTATAAATTGTCATACTCTGAATATCGGAGGACCATTTTTGATTTTTCTTCTAAAATTCATTAAAGGACCATATTTGCCACATTCTGAAACTGCAGGGACTGATGTTGCCAATTTCTCAAAACTTTGTCCAGGGACTTTTCTTGTAACTTTAAGAATCTCTGAGGTTGAATTTGACTTTTTGAGCTTAGACTTTGACCATTTGACTTCCCCGACTTCGGCTTTTGACACTTTCCATTCTCGTGCTCGTTTTTGTCGGTTTTTGCTTCGTTTTTGTTCATTTTTCACATATCCGTACCTGCACATACACAAATACAAAAAAATGTATTCTCTTGGCATTTTTGGTTAGTATATAGTGTATTTGGTCTGATATAAGGCCTAAAAAGGATGAGTGATTAAGCACTCATCAAAATCCCCCAGACTAAGGTATTGTCGTGCCCTCACGCAATGTCATCACCTCACGCTTAAGAGATAAATAATTTCAAAACCTCTCTTTACTGACGTTGTAAAGTAGCAATGATGTTCAAAAGAGATAGTAAAATCATTTATTCTAAAAAACGCTCCATTTTCCGATTTTCATGAATAACAACTACAACTACTATTTTTGTATTTTTTTTTATTTATATATGTGACGGTTTGCCTTGACTTTCATTATCAATTCTTATCTGTTGATAATTTTCAGGGTCAACGAGTAGAAACACTTCTTACAGAGAAGAGACCGTACGGATAAAAATCGTCATCCTTGATTTTTCACAAGCTCTCAAACTAAGCGTAAAATCGAGATCATTGTTTATTCAAAAGTTAGATGCTAACACTGCCCACAAAAGTTACTTGTGTATTACCTCTTGTTCCCAGGTCCTATGTTTGGTATCTCAAGATTTTAATTTGTGAGAAATGAATTGCTTCATATTTTCTCGTTTCGATATTTGTTAGTCCGATAAGAGCACAAAATTTGAACGCTAAGTAGTTTCCAAACTTTCCCTCGAAAACCCCTGCATACAGAAATCGGGTCCACATGAAGGTCTCTGATTTAACACGATTTGTGGAGGCTCCCTTTTTATTTACGACCGAGACATACCATGTTTGATACCCGAAACGGATGCTTTTTATTAGGGAAACCCCCGGAGTCGAAGCTTGGCATTTTTGCATAATCATAAGCACTTTAATAATACTTTGGTCCTTAGTCCTTTATTCTTTTACAGTCAACGGTTTATGAGCCGCCAAGATGTAAGAGCTTTATTATGACTTTGGATTTCTATCCGCTGCTTTTTATAGCTTTGGATTCCTCTGCCTTTTTATTTGGCTTTGGACTATTATTATTGATATTCATAACTATATGCCAAACCCCGATTCCTACGGTCTTTACTAAGATCACTCGGCTGCGAACCGGCAAGATGCAATAGTCTATTTCACCGTAACACTGGCAGTACCCCTATGTGTACCAAACCCCCATATGCAGAGATTTTGTTGGGAACGAGAAAAAACTAAGTATTGCCCAAACCGTATACCCTTAATTAATCCTAGACATCTATTATTAATTGGTGTGCAAGCTTGTGGGAACAAGGAGGCCACAAGTACCTCTCGTGGGTTTTTTAAATCCCAGTAATGCGATCCGTGTATAGCACGAAACTTCTAAATAAACTCTATCATTCCTCGATCTCCGCAAATTTAAAATCCCAAATAATGAGATCCGCGGATGCTTAGCCATAATCTTATGATTATATTGGTTAAGGGAGACGAGCTAGGGCTCAACACGCCCGGTCAAGTCGGAACATTTATTTCTACTCTCGCCGGTAGGAAAGTCAAAACAAGGTGTCAAATCTTATTATCACTTCATATCATATATTTTTTTATTTTTTCATTTTTTTTCTGATTATAAAGCGGTGACAAAAATTAAAATTTTTGGTGGAAAACGGAGTTGCGCAAGTTAAACAGCCCAGACGATGGTACAGGTCAAATCGAATCGAAGATTCACCCCCCCCCCCCCCCCAGACTAAAGTGAAACATTGTCCTCAATGTTTTAAGGATACGGGTAATCCTACGTAAAATCTAAGGCCGTTTATTAAGTATGCCAAGAGATAAACGTTAGTCGATAAGATTTTGGATATGGTGAATTTCCAAAAGAGCAGCAAAGGATGAGACTCGAGTGGAGAGAACGACAAACCACGAGCACGAGAGTCCTCAAACTTCGGGGAAATTCCTGAACATTCATAAACAACCACGAAAACACGAGTTTGGAAAGGGTCGCCCCCCTCACGTCACGTTATTAAAGAAAATAGAAAAATAAGAACATGAAATGGATAAGCATGGGGTGCCTCCCACGAGGCGCTTGTTTTTGTTCACCGAGTCACATGAGCTTGACTCGATCCCCGAATTAATTCGTCCATGGGGAGAGCAGATGGAACGGACACTCGGTATAAACGGAGATGCCAGGGTCAAATACGGTATCCTCACTCCCGGTGGAGTGAAAAAGTGAAGAAATGAGGGGATAAGTAAAGTATGGTTGAAAAACCCAGATGATAAAAGCAAATTCGATTTATGAATCACGGGTGGGTTGGGTGGGTAAAATATCAAGCACAGGATCATCATGATCATAAATCTCGTCCACCACTCCAAAAATTTCTTCATTCGTATCAATTTCTACGTCCGGTGGTTTCGCGGGTGGACGAGAAGAAGGTAAATCAGAAAGAATATTTCTTTGAACGTCATTCTCGTTATTCTCAATACCCGGTGGTATCGAGTTATCCGCAGCAAGAAATTGATCAACATCCTCTAAAAGAGGGTCACGTGATGGATTATCAGAAATAAGCTCAAAATCAATTTCAAAATTATAACGTTCATAATCCGGAAGAGAGAAAGCATGAATAGTGGGATTGCCACTACTCGTCTCTTCAAATCGAAAAATTTCAAGCTCGGGTAAGAAATCACTATCCATATCGGGGATAGAAGAAAAAGTCGTCGAAGAATCTTTCAACGCCTCGATCTTAGAAATGAGAAGATTAACTTTGGATAATTTGTCACAAAGTACTTCATCTTGAATTTCCGTTTCAACTTCTTCATCATTCTCTTCTTCTAAGCTGACGAGCTCAGAAGGTAATTCATCAACATATTCGATGTTTCCACAAGATATAGCATCGTCATTGTCAGAATCGGAGAACGTCTCAACACAATTATTCGTATTATCAATCGGAGATAACTCACATTCTTCAGCCGTATTAAAAACATATTTCTAAAAATCGTATAAAGAATCCTTGAGCTCGTGCTCCAAAGGATCTGACGGCGTATCAATCTCAGTCGAAAAAGAATCATTGTTATCAAGAGAAGTATCGACTTTTTCCAAAACGGGATCACTTCCCTTAACCGGTGTGAGAGAAGGATGAGAAGAGTCGGGAGTAATTGATTCAAATCTCGAAAAACAACTTGAAGAATCCGGAGGTGGGACAAGTGGTGTGCTCTCAGAGCTAGGAATTTCCACCACTTCCGTTATGGTCTCCGGTTCTTGTTCGTGAAGATTAGGTAAATTGTTTATAAACACCGTTTTAAGCTCAGCACGTTTGCTTGACGAACTCTTAACCGTAAATCGAGAAAGGTTAGGATCAAATCTTGACGGATTAAAAACAATTGTCGGCTTAGACTCTTGGACAACCGTAGGTTGGACGTATTTAGCACTTTCATTGTCAGTGGAAAGTACCGAGTCCTGTGTCACCTCGGTTTCTCGTTCCATTTCCCTCACCGGAGAGGAAGTAGGAACCGATGGTCCATCATAATCAACACGAATTTTCGCAATTTTTGATGAGACGTAAAGTTGTTCCATTTTTATTTTAAAAACCTTTCGTTTAAAGAAATCGTCGTTGAGAGATGTCATAGAACAATCTTCAACATTTAAAGGTTCACAAGACAGAGTGGGATTAATCGTAAAATTTTCTTCTTTATAAAGCTCGTTTTCATCACTCTCAATGGTGTCAACTTGTTCTCTTCTACGAATTTCCTCTTTAAAAAGTTTTATTGCAGTTAGACATTGCTCATTAAAGTCATTTTGAGCATTCAGCATTTTAAAGATCTCATTCTGAACCGTGAGAATTGTGTTATATTGTGGAGGTTGGTCGTGATAATTATTGTCATTAGGAAACGGTTTCCTTGTTGGACAATCGGTGCTAAAGTGTGGACCTCCACAGTACTCACAACCGTTTTGTTGTGAAATCGGTGCATTTTGAAACGATTCATTATTGAAGTACGGAACTTGCTCATATGAGTTGAAATCGTTGTGATAATAATTGTAAAAGTTCGGATCATAATCAGATGTGAATGTGGGTTCAGCTTTCGAAGCATAACACATACAAAATCCACGAGTAAACCCACATTCTTTGCAAAAACACCGTTCACAAAGTACTCCTTCTCCGTAGGAATTTCCACAATTAAAACAAGTCGGATCCATAAGAATTATCGGTTTAGAGGGTTAAAGGAGAAGAATCAAATGATAAGAGGAGAAGAAGATTATTTTTGGTTTTTAATTATCGAAAAAGAAAATCAAAGTAGAAAAGGAAAATCTTTTTGTATTTTTATTTTTAGAAAACAAAATTCGAAAACTTAAAACTTTTATTTTCTTTTGTTTTTCAAACGTTACGTTAATCGTAAACCGTTTCCTTCAAATCTACTCGTGACGGAACGGGAGAGAAGAATGGATCTCTCTTCAGCTTGCAATTTAATGTCAAAGCTTCCGTATTTTCCGCTTATTCGGTCATAGAATCCAAAGTAATCCGATTAACAATTAATTTCACGCGTTGTTATATTGAGAAGCTTATTTGGTTTACAACGCTCTTCCTTTCGGTCGAGATGAGGCTGTAACTTTATTATTTTTTTGGTATTTTTGAAAACACTTTAGGAAAAGTGTTTTTGATTTTTCAATTTTTTTTTTTTTTTTTTTTGGTTTTTATAGAAAATATATAAAAGGAAGGTTTTCAAAACACAATTTCCAAAAACGAAAACAAAAAATTCACTTCAACCTTCCCCGGCAACGGCGCCATTTTTGATATTGTCGTTTTAAGTATAGTTTTTTAAACCGAAGAAATGCTTAGGAAAGTATTTCCCTGGGTCATGTCCCAACGAAGGTGTGAATGGAATTTCGAATTCCCGAATCGTGAAACGTGTCGTGAAAACGGTAAAAAGTGATTTGAATGAGATTATACTAATGAAATAGTAAATGAAACACAAATAATCAACTAAGCACGTAAATCAACTAAACAAACTTAAAACGTAACGTAGAATCGAAAACGTAAACTAAAACGGAAAATAAATGTTAACGTACGAAATAAAACGCGACTTTTAAGCTACACGACTCCTACGGACTTGGAAATAATTTTTAAAAGTTAAAAATGATAAAAGAAAATTTTAAGAAAAAGAAAAATATTTTTTTGACTTTTTATTTATTTTTTATGAATTAAAAACTATTTATCTAATTAAAAATAAAAAGAAAATGAAAATAAGGTGAGAAAAATGAAAAATAAATTTTGAAAATTATAAAATAACTAAAAAGAAATTTTAAAACTAAAAACTAATTTTTTTTTTCTTTTTGTGGAATTTTTGAGAATTAAAACTAATTGAAAATTCAAAATAAATTCAAAATAAATGAGAAAAATGCAAAATAAATTTCTAAAATTCTAAAATAACTAAAAATAATTTTCTAAAATATTTTTGGATTTTTCTTGACTTTTTCAGATTTTTTTGGATTTTTTATTAATTAAAAAATATTAAATTTTGATTAAAAATGAAAATAAAATAAGAAAAATAGTAAATGAGCTCATAAAAATTTAAAAAAATTACAGAAAATCTAAAATATTAAAAGAGCTTGAGAAAAAATTTTGAAAGAAAAATAAGCTATAAATGTGCTGAGAAGCTAGAAACTGCTTAAGTAGAAGTGCTTATTTATAAGCACTTTGACCAAAAGTGACCAAAACTTTGACCAACAGTTTTTAGGACTCAAATAAGCTTGTTGGAACAGAATTAAGGTCAACAGAATTCAGAAAAACAGATTTGGAGCAAAATGATTCAAATAAGCATAAGTGGTAATAAGCAAATAAGAAAACAGTTAAGCGAATAACACAAGCTATCTGAGAACAACACCTAGAAGCTTAATGGAACAAAAATGAGCCACAACACTCAAGCACCAATCATCAAAACACAACAGTAGGCTTAAATGAGAAAACAGATGCAAAGTTTAAACAACTCAAATAGACACAGCCAATAAGCTTAGGTAATAAGCTCAGAGGTCAAACCTAATGATGGCAAAACCTAGTCTAACTAACTAAGATGCTATATCTACTATCAAAACAGATTCTAATCTCAATTTAATTACCTAACAGCAGTATAGAAAGATGGTTAAAGTTTGATGTGCAGGGGACTTGAAAGTCCAAACAGTCCACTTCCTATGGCTTTTCAGATAAGCAAATAAGCTGCAAACCAAAATTTTCTTTTTGATTATGATTGTCTAACTGCTGAACTTCTAAAATCAACAAGCCAAAAGTATTTCTGATTAAGAATGAAGCCTACAGAAGCTCACAAAGAACTGTCCAAAAACTGATTTCAACTTTTGAATTGACTTTTTAACCACAAATGAACTTTGACTAACTTGGATTTTGAAAACTAAAATATGACTGAAAATGTATTTAAACCTAATAAATGAGTAACTAGAAGTAATACTTATGAACCTAATGATTAAGATTATGCAACCTAGATCCTAACAGACATGAAAATTAAGAAGAGAAAAACTGATTTTTGACTTTTGTGTAATAACCTACTAAAATTATGCTTGATATAACCTAATTGCAGCCTAAGTTACTAATCAAAACCAAAGCAAACCTCTGAATAAGCTACTGAATCAGCATACTACTTAAAACCAAACACCCCCTATGTGACAGACTTATACCTACTAGTGAAGCAAAACAGTGATGAACCAATTCAAACAACCAATTCAGTATCAAATATGCTTAAGTATGCCTAATGAAACTAAAACACAGATCTTCAAACTCAAAGAGTACTCAGAAACACAGATCCAATTTATGCAGACAATGAAACAGTAAAGCACAATCTTAAACCAACTATTAATATAAATGTAAAAACAACTAGAATAATCTAAATGAAGGCAATATAACTGAGAATGAACAAAAACAAGCAGTAAAACAAATCTACACTAGAAATCAATATCACACAAATTTTAAACTTGAAAAGATGAAATTGAAACTTACAATTACCCCTCAGCCAAACAGAGGGGTGTTCCCACACAGCCTGTCTTTAAGACAGGCCAAAGGCTCCAAATGGCTGCCTTCTACTCCAAAATTCAGCTGAGCTTATTCCAATCAATATGAGTTTGACCTCAATTGACCAAATGCTTGAAATGATTTGAAATAGAAAATTAACCAAACACTCACGATAATAACTTTGAATTATCTCAATGAAATAGTAATTTAAAATTTTCAAACAAAAAACAGAATAATAAAGTTGCAAAGTAATAAAATGGAAATTTGAATTTTATTAAACTAAAAATGAAGTACAATACTGAAAAATAAGGAAATTACAATGAAATTAAGTGCTGAAAATTTAAATGACAAGAATAAAGATGGTCAAAAACTTTTCTAAATACATGAAAAATCGGACAAATACAAATGAGTGAGGAAGGGTGCTTATATAGCTGAGCTGAGGTGTTTGTTGAAGCTGCCAAGTCATCAATCCGCGTGAAGGGTGTGTTTCTTTGAGTCAATCTCAGCCCTTGATCATCCCTTGGTCCCCAAGTTTTGATACCAGCCGTTAGATTGATTGTTGTGATGTGATGTATCCTCGTGATGCATTCCTATTGGTCCACGCGTCCAAAACATTCCCTGACATCTTACTGACACCTTCTAGAACATGTAATGATTGGTTAATTATTGTAACGCGGGGTAATTTGGGTGTGGGTAAAATTAGGGTTCTAGGTGAACAGTTATAATTTCTGGGTGTGTAAAAATTGGGGGGCGGGAGATGGAATGGGGTTGTTTTTTTTTTTTTTTTTATTAAGAGTTGACCGGTTCTTTGGGTGGGTTGACTTGGGTATTGGTTGTAGGCCGGGTATATGTTAATTAGGATGGTGGGCTTTGGTGTTGTATGGGCCTTAGATATCTTTGGGTTTGAGGAATGTGGATCCGGTTGTATTACTTTAGATTTAGGATTAATAAAAATCACAAGGACCTATTATGTAAACTCTGAAATTCCAGGGATCAATTCTGTAATTATACCAAACTTCTATCCAAGGGTATAAATTGTCATACTCTGAATATCGGAGGACCATTTTTGATTTTTCTTCTAAAATTCATTAAAGGACCATATTTGCCACATTCTGAAACTGCAGGGACTGATGTTGCCAATTTCTCAAAACTTTGTCCAGGGACTTTTCTTGTAACTTTAAGAATCTCTGAGGTTGAATTTGACTTTTTGAGCTTAGACTTTGACCATTTGACTTCCCCGACTTCGGCTTTTGACACTTTCCATTCTCGTGCTCGTTTTTGTCGGTTTTTGCTTCGTTTTTGTTCATTTTTCACATATCCGTACCTGCACATACACAAATACAAAAAAATGTATTCTCTTGGCATTTTTGGTTAGTATATAGTGTATTTGGTCTGATATAAGGCCTAAAAAGGATGAGTGATTAAGCACTCATCAAAATCCCCCAGACTAAGGTATTGTCGTGCCCTCACGCAATGTCATCACCTCACGCTTAAGAGATAAATAATTTCAAAACCTCTCTTTACTGACGTTGTAAAGTAGCAATGATGTTCAAAAGAGATAGTAAAATCATTTATTCTAAAAAACGCTCCATTTTCCGATTTTCATGAATAACAACTACAACTACTATTTTTGTATTTTTTTTTATTTATATATGTGACGGTTTGCCTTGACTTTCATTATCAATTCTTATCTGTTGATAATTTTCAGGGTCAACGAGTAGAAACACTTCTTACAGAGAAGAGACCGTACGGATAAAAATCGTCATCCTTGATTTTTCACAAGCTCTCAAACTAAGCGTAAAATCGAGATCATTGTTTATTCAAAAGTTAGATGCTAACACTGCCCACAAAAGTTACTTGTGTATTACCTCTTGTTCCCAGGTCCTATGTTTGGTATCTCAAGATTTTAATTTGTGAGAAATGAATTGCTTCATATTTTCTCGTTTCGATATTTGTTAGTCCGATAAGAGCACAAAATTTGAACGCTAAGTAGTTTCCAAACTTTCCCTCGAAAACCCCTGCATACAGAAATCGGGTCCACATGAAGGTCTCTGATTTAACACGATTTGTGGAGGCTCCCTTTTTATTTACGACCGAGACATACCATGTTTGATACCCGAAACGGATGCTTTTTATTAGGGAAACCCCCGGAGTCGAAGCTTGGCATTTTTGCATAATCATAAGCACTTTAATAATACTTTGGTCCTTAGTCCTTTATTCTTTTACAGTCAACGGTTTATGAGCCGCCAAGATGTAAGAGCTTTATTATGACTTTGGATTTCTATCCGCTGCTTTTTATAGCTTTGGATTCCTCTGCCTTTTTATTTGGCTTTGGACTATTATTATTGATATTCATAACTATATGCCAAACCCCGATTCCTACGGTCTTTACTAAGATCACTCGGCTGCGAACCGGCAAGATGCAATAGTCTATTTCACCGTAACACTGGCAGTACCCCTATGTGTACCAAACCCCCATATGCAGAGATTTTGTTGGGAACGAGAAAAAACTAAGTATTGCCCAAACCGTATACCCTTAATTAATCCTAGACATCTATTATTAATTGGTGTGCAAGCTTGTGGGAACAAGGAGGCCACAAGTACCTCTCGTGGGTTTTTTAAATCCCAGTAATGCGATCCGTGTATAGCACGAAACTTCTAAATAAACTCTATCATTCCTCGATCTCCGCAAATTTAAAATCCCAAATAATGAGATCCGCGGATGCTTAGCCATAATCTTATGATTATATTGGTTAAGGGAGACGAGCTAGGGCTCAACACGCCCGGTCAAGTCGGAACATTTATTTCTACTCTCGCCGGTAGGAAAGTCAAAACAAGGTGTCAAATCTTATTATCACTTCATATCATATATTTTTTTATTTTTTCATTTTTTTTCTGATTATAAAGCGGTGACAAAAATTAAAATTTTTGGTGGAAAACGGAGTTGCGCAAGTTAAACAGCCCAGACGATGGTACAGGTCAAATCGAATCGAAGATTCACCCCCCCCCCCCCCCCCAGACTAAAGTGAAACATTGTCCTCAATGTTTTAAGGATACGGGTAATCCTACGTAAAATCTAAGGCCGTTTATTAAGTATGCCAAGAGATAAACGTTAGTCGATAAGATTTTGGATATGGTGAATTTCCAAAAGAGCAGCAAAGGATGAGACTCGAGTGGAGAGAACGACAAACCACGAGCACGAGAGTCCTCAAACTTCGGGGAAATTCCTGAACATTCATAAACAACCACGAAAACACGAGTTTGGAAAGGGTCGCCCCCCTCACGTCACGTTATTAAAGAAAATAGAAAAATAAGAACATGAAATGGATAAGCATGGGGTGCCTCCCACGAGGCGCTTGTTTTTGTTCACCGAGTCACATGAGCTTGACTCGATCCCCGAATTAATTCGTCCATGGGGAGAGCAGATGGAACGGACACTCGGTATAAACGGAGATGCCAGGGTCAAATACGGTATCCTCACTCCCGGTGGAGTGAAAAAGTGAAGAAATGAGGGGATAAGTAAAGTATGGTTGAAAAACCCAGATGATAAAAGCAAATTCGATTTATGAATCACGGGTGGGTTGGGTGGGTAAAATATCAAGCACAGGATCATCATGATCATAAATCTCGTCCACCACTCCAAAAATTTCTTCATTCGTATCAATTTCTACGTCCGGTGGTTTCGCGGGTGGACGAGAAGAAGGTAAATCAGAAAGAATATTTCTTTGAACGTCATTCTCGTTATTCTCAATACCCGGTGGTATCGAGTTATCCGCAGCAAGAAATTGATCAACATCCTCTAAAAGAGGGTCACGTGATGGATTATCAGAAATAAGCTCAAAATCAATTTCAAAATTATAACGTTCATAATCCGGAAGAGAGAAAGCATGAATAGTGGGATTGCCACTACTCGTCTCTTCAAATCGAAAAATTTCAAGCTCGGGTAAGAAATCACTATCCATATCGGGGATAGAAGAAAAAGTCGTCGAAGAATCTTTCAACGCCTCGATCTTAGAAATGAGAAGATTAACTTTGGATAATTTGTCACGAAGTACTTCATCTTGAATTTCCGTTTCAACTTCTTCATCATTCTCTTCTTCTAAGCTGACGAGCTCAGAAGGTAATTCATCAACATATTCGATGTTTCCACAAGATATAGCATCGTCATTGTCAGAATCGGAGAACGTCTCAACACAATTATTCGTATTATCAATCGGAGATAACTCACATTCTTCAGCCGTATTAAAAACATATTTCTAAAAATCGTATAAAGAATCCTTGAGCTCGTGCTCCAAAGGATCTGACGGCGTATCAATCTCAGTCGAAAAAGAATCATTGTTATCAAGAGAAGTATCGACTTTTTCCAAAACGGGATCACTTCCCTTAACCGGTGTGAGAGAAGGATGAGAAGAGTCGGGAGTAATTGATTCAAATCTCGAAAAACAACTTGAAGAATCCGGAGGTGGGACAAGTGGTGTGCTCTCAGAGCTAGGAATTTCCACCACTTCCGTTATGGTCTCCGGTTCTTGTTCGTGAAGATTAGGTAAATTGTTTATAAACACCGTTTTAAGCTCAGCACGTTTGCTTGACGAACTCTTAACCGTAAATCGAGAAAGGTTAGGATCAAATCTTGACGGATTAAAAACAATTGTCGGCTTAGACTCTTGGACAACCGTAGGTTGGACGTATTTAGCACTTTCATTGTCAGTGGAAAGTACCGAGTCCTGTGTCACCTCGGTTTCTCGTTCCATTTCCCTCACCGGAGAGGAAGTAGGAACCGATGGTCCATCATAATCAACATGAATTTTCGCAATTTTTGATGAGACGTAAAGTTGTTCCATTTTTATTTTAAAAACCTTTTGTTTAAAGAAATCGTCGTTGAGAGATGTCATAGAACAATCTTCAACATTTAAAGGTTCACAAGACAGAGTGGGATTAATCGTAAAATTTTCTTCTTTATAAAGCTCGTTTTCATCACTCTCAATGGTGTCAACTTGTTCTCTTCTACGAATTTCCTCTTTAAAAAGTTTTATTGCAGTTAGACATTGCTCATTAAAGTCATTTTGAGCATTCATCATTTTAAAGATCTCATTCTGAACCGTGAGAATTGTGTTATATTGTGGAGGTTGGTCGTGATAATTATTGTCATTAGGAAACGGTTTCCTTGTTGGACAATCGGTGCTAAAGTGTGGACCTCCACAGTACTCACAACCGTTTTGTTGTGAAATCGGTGCATTTTGAAACGATTCATTATTGAAGTACGGAACTTGCTCATATGAGTTGAAATCGTTGTGATAATAATTGTAAAAGTTCGGATCATAATCAGATGTGAATGTGGGTTCAGCTTTCGAAGCATAACACATACAAAATCCACGAGTAAACCCACATTCTTTGCAAAAACACCGTTCACAAAGTACTCCTTCTCCGTAGGAATTTCCACAATTAAAACAAGTCGGATCCATAAGAATTATCGGTTTAGAGGGTTAAAGGAGAAGAATCAAATGATAAGAGGAGAAGAAGATTATTTTTGGTTTTTAATTATCGAAAAAGAAAATCAAAGTAGAAAAGGAAAATCTTTTTGTATTTTTATTTTTAGAAAACAAAATTCGAAAACTTAAAACTTTTATTTTCTTTTGTTTTTCAAACGTTACGTTAATCGTAAACCGTTTCCTTCAAATCTACTCGTGACGGAACGGGAGAGAAGAATGGATCTCTCTTCAGCTTGCAATTTAATGTCAAAGCTTCCGTATTTTCCGCTTATTCGGTCATAGAATCCAAAGTAATCCGATTAACAATTAATTTCACGCGTTGTTATATTGAGAAGCTTATTTGGTTTACAACGCTCTTCCTTTCGGTCGAGATGAGGCTGTAACTTTATTATTTTTTTGGTATTTTTGAAAACACTTTAGGAAAAGTGTTTTTGATTTTTCAATTTTTTTTTTTTTTTTTTTGGTTTTTATAGAAAATATATAAAAGGAAGGTTTTCAAAACACAATTTCCAAAAACGAAAACAAAAAATTCACTTCAACCTTCCCCGGCAACGGCGCCATTTTTGATATTGTCGTTTTAAGTATAGTTTTTTAAACCGAAGAAATGCTTAGGAAAGTATTTCCCTGGGTCATGTCCCAACGAAGGTGTGAATGGAATTTCGAATTCCCGAATCGTGAAACGTGTCGTGAAAACGGTAAAAAGTGATTTGAATGAGATTATACTAATGAAATAGTAAATGAAACACAAATAATCAACTAAGCACGTAAATCAACTAAACAAACTTAAAACGTAACGTAGAATCGAAAACGTAAACTAAAACGGAAAATAAATGTTAACGTACGAAATAAAACGCGACTTTTAAGCTACACGACTCCTACGGACTTGGAAATAATTTTTAAAAGTTAAAAATGATAAAAGAAAATTTTAAGAAAAAGAAAAATATTTTTTTGACTTTTTATTTATTTTTTATGAATTAAAAACTATTTATCTAATTAAAAATAAAAAGAAAATGAAAATAAGGTGAGAAAAATGAAAAATAAATTTTGAAAATTATAAAATAACTAAAAAGAAATTTTAAAACTAAAACCTAATTTTTTTTTTTCTTTTTGTGGAATTTTTGAGAATTAAAACTAATTGAAAATTCAAAATAAATTCAAAATAAATGAGAAAAATGCAAAATAAATTTCTAAAATTCTAAAATAACTAAAAATAATTTTCTAAAATATTTTTGGATTTTTCTTGACTTTTTCAGATTTTTTTGGATTTTTTATTAATTAAAAAATATTAAATTTTGATTAAAAATGAAAATAAAATAAGAAAAATAGTAAATGAGCTCATAAAAATTTAAAAAAATTACAGAAAATCTAAAATATTAAAAGAGCTTGAGAAAAAATTTTGAAAGAAAAATAAGCTATAAATGTGCTAAGAAGCTAGAAACTGCTTAAGTAGAAGTGCTTATTTATAAGCACTTTGACCAAAAGTGACCAAAACTTTGACCAACAGTTTTTAGGACTCAAATAAGCTTGTTGGAACAGAATTAAGGTCAACAGAATTCAGAAAAACAGATTTGGAGCAAAATGATTCAAATAAGCATAAGTGGTAATAAGCAAATAAGAAAACAGTTAAGCGAATAACACAAGCTATCTGAGAACAACACCTAGAAGCTTAATGGAACAAAAATGAGCCACAACACTCAAGCACCAATCATCAAAACACAACAGTAGGCTTAAATGAGAAAACAGATGCAAAGTTTAAACAACTCAAATAGACACAGCCAATAAGCTTAGGTAATAAGCTCAGAGGTCAAACCTAATGATGGCAAAACCTAGTCTAACTAACTAAGATGCTATATCTACTATCAAAACAGATTCTAATCTCAATTTAATTACCTAACAGCAGTATAGAAAGATGGTTAAAGTCTGATGTGCAGGGGACTTGAAAGTCCAAACAGTCCACTTCCTATGGCTTTTCAGATAAGCAAATAAGCTGCAAACCAAAATTTTCTTTTTGATTATGATTGTCTAACTGCTGAACTTCTAAAATTAACAAGCCAAAAGTATTTCTGATTAAGAATGAAGCCTACAGAAGCTCACAAAGAACTGTCCAAAAACTGATTTCAACTTTTGAATAGACTTTTTAACCACAAATGAACTTTGACTAACTTGGATTTTGAAAACTAAAATATGACTGAAAATGTATTTAAACCTAATAAATGAGTAACTAGAAGTAATATTTATGAACCTAATGATTAAGATTATGCAACCTAGATCCTAACAGACATGAAAATTAAGAAGAGAAAAACTGATTTTTGACTTTTGTGTAATAACCTACTAAAATTATGCTTGATATAACCTAATTGCAGCCTAAGTTACTAATCAAAACCAAAGCAAACCTCTGAATAAGCTACTGAATCAGCATACTACTTAAAACCAAACACCCCCTATGTGACAGACTTATACCTACTAGTGAAGCAAAACAGTGATGAACCAATTCAAACAACCAATTCAGTATCAAATATGCTTAAGTATGCCTAATGAAACTAAAACACAGATCTTCAAACTCAAAGAGTACTCAGAAACACAGATCCAATTTATGCAGACAATGAAACAGTAAAGCACAATCTTAAACCAACTATTAATATAAATGTAAAAACACTAGAATAATCTAAATGAAGGTAATATAACTGAGAATGAACAAAAACAAGCAGTAAAACAAATCTACACTAGAAATCAATATGATGCAAATTTTAAACTTGAAAAGATGAAATTGAAACTTACAATTACCCCTCAGCCAAACAGAGGGGGTGTTCCCACACAGCCTGTCTTTAAGACAGGCCAAAGGCTCCAAATGGCTGCCTTCTACTCCAAAATTCAGCTGAGCTTATTCCAATCAATATGAGTTTGACCTCAATTGACCAAATGCTTGAAATGATTTGAAATAGAAAATTAACCAAACACTCACGATAATAACTTTGAATTATCTCAATGAAATAGTAATTTAAAATTTTCAAACAAAAAACAGAATAATAAAGTTGCAAAGTAATAAAATGTAAATTTGAATTTTATTAAACTAAAAATGAAGTACAATACTGAAAAATAAGGAAATTACAATGAAATTAAGTGCTAAAAATTTAAATGACAAGAATAAAGATGGTCAAAAACTTTTCTAAATACATGAAAAATCGGACAAATACAAATGAGTGAGGAAGGGTGCCTATATAGCTGAGCTGAGGTGTTTGTTGAAGCTGCCAAGTCATTAATCCGCGTGAAGGGTGTGTTTCTTTGAGTCTATCTCAGCCCTTGATCATCCCTTGGGCCCCAAGTTGTGATATCAGCCGTTAGATTGATTGTTGTGATGTGATGTATCCTCGTGATGCATTCCTATTGGTCCATGCGTCCAACACATTCCCTGACATCTTACTGACACCTTCTAGAACATGTAATGATTGGTTAATTATTGTAACGCGGGGTAATTTGGGTGTGGGTAAAATTAGGGTTCTAGGTGAACAGTTATAATTTCTGGGTGTGTAAAAATTGGGGGGCGGGAGATGGAATGGGTTATTTTTTTTTTTTTTTTTATTTTTTTTTTTTTTTTTATTATTAAGAGTTGACCGGTTCTTTGGGTGGGTTGACTTGGGTATTGGTTGTAGGCCGGGTATAGGTTAATTAGGATGGTGGGCTTTGGTGTTGTATGGGCCTTAGATATCTTTGGGTTTGAGGAATGTGGATCCGGTTGTATTACTTTGGATTTAGGATTAATAAAAATCACAAGGACCTATTATGTAAACTCTGAAATTCTAGGGATCAATTCTGTAATTATACCAAACTTCTATCCAAGGGTATAAATTGTCATACTCTGAATATTGGAGGACCATTTTTGACTTTTCTTCTAAAATTCATTAAAGGACCATATTTGCCACATTCTGAAACTGCAGGGACTGATGTTGCCAATTTCTCAAAACTTTGTCCAGGGACTTTTCTTGTAACTTTAAGAATCTCTGAGGTTGAATTTGACTTTTTGAGCTTAGACTTTGACCATTTGACTTCCCCGGCTTCGGCTTTTGACACTTTCCATTCTCGTGCTCGTTTTTGTCGGTTTTTGCTTCGTTTTTGTTCATTTTTCACATATCCGTACCTGCACATACACAAATACAAAAACATGCATTCTCTTGGCATTTTTGGTTAGTATATAGTGTATTTGGTCTGATATAAGGCCTAAAAAGGATGAGTGATTAAGCACTCATCAACGGCAAAAGACAATATACGAATTCAAAAACATAACGTAAAACGAAAGGCGTTGCACAATGGCTCAAACTCCACTCTCGCACTTATTTCCCCACTTAGATCAATTCAACTTACTACTCGCTGTGGACTCTAGATTCAAATCCACACCATTACTTCCTAACTCCCTTTCATCTTTACTCAACCACCCATTCATGCTTCCTACATGTTGAGGTAGTCGACAACATGCAAAACCATCTCTATTTCTTTCTTCCAATTCCGTATGATCACAAGTTCATACAAATCACGAGGTTTAGACTAAACCACCTCTCCTTCCTATGTGAAGTGAGGACACTACCAAGGGTATTTGGTAATGGCTCCATCTCCAGAAGTCGTCGTGGTTCCAAACCTCTCCAGTTCTTCTCCACCAACAGTTCCCATAAACGTCATCTCCTTGTCCGAACATAAATACATGCTAGCGAGAACTCAGATTCTGCGGTTAATCCGCTTCATCCTACCACTTCTCTCGCATCCGATAGCGACAACAGTTGTCCAACGAAGCATCATACGTGCGGAAGATGATATAATAAAGTCGATATATACAATACTACGTATAGGGGATAGAATAGACGTCCGAAACTCAATGAAACATCTCATAAATATAGGAAAATAGGCATATAAAATACTATACTTACACATAGATCCTAAATGCAACTATATGAGGGACTCCTAAGTTATAGTCTAGGTTCAACCACCTACTTCTCTATAACCAAGGCTCTAATACCAATCTGTCACACCTCGCCAAGGCGGAAACGCGAGGGTGTAACTTCATGGATATCATCACAACACATGGTGTCTATATAGAGAATAACTACATGCAATAAAAATGGCAAAGTATAGACACAAAGTGTCATAACAATACCCGAAAGATAACAACATGAAAAACTCCAAACACAACAGATAACCTCTTCCAATGCAACTAAAGTCTCGTCTAATCACTTCCTTCTATCATAGCCTTAGAACGCTCACCTGAAAATGATGCTTAAAACGTCAACATAATGTTGGTGAGATTCATAGGTTTAAGATACACATACACTCTCAAGGAAACCAGTTCACTGTGATTATAAAACATAGCTGGACAAATAAATATAGTTATCATACAAGCTACATGTATCCATAAACCAATCATCACACAAAAAGGTAACCATCGGGCCGGAACGCGACCCCCGCTCCAAAACACATCATCAATTGGGTCGCATGCGCGAGCAACAGGATAAGCATCCTCCCAATTGGAAATCACACAGCATCAATTAGGTCGCTAACCTAATCGGAATCACATATCACACAGCATCAATTAGGTCGCTAACTAATCGGAATCACATATCACACAGCATCAATTAGGTCGCTAACCTAATCGGAATCACACTTTCATGTACCACATAGCATTATTACGATAACATTATAAGTCCAGGCTTTTAAACCACACATAATCACAGTAACTCAAATCATTTAAGACAAGCATCATTCCCATCCCAAGTTTAAAAACAAAGTTAAATATGGTACTATGAACTCACCTCAAACCTTGCAGCTTCCACAACACAAATCACAATCTATAACACACAAAATAAATCCACATTACAAAAGGTCAAGCTAAAAGCTAGAATCCATGTAATACACATATGATGGATGTCTAAGACTCATATGACCCACCTTGGATCTCCTAGACACCATACTAACCACTACCATAACTTAATACTCACTAAATCCCTTGCACTTTTAAAATCAGAAAATGCATAATTTTTAGGTACATTCGCCCACATGAAATCACAACAATTAAAGCTTAAAAACTCACACAAAAAATTCACCATGGTCTCTCATAAGCATACAAGCTAATCCCAGAAGGTCATGGACCAATAATACACACAATTACTCATAATAAATTCAAACTTGTCAACTACTCAAATTCGGATCTGAACGCACACCAAAGAGTTTTGATTTCCATAAAATACTTCCACAAGTTTTTATCGCGAATCCTCTTTGTGGTAGTCTAATATAACCTAATACTTAACTATTCCAGAAGGGCTAGTCAAAACACCACTTTTACAACCACAACTCACCCTAAAACGTTTACCCAAATTCTGTCCCGGTTTGACAGCTTTGACACCTTAACAAAGAAAAATCAAAAGACCAACTTCCCGACCTTGAAATCAATCGTGGCTGGACTTTTTGGAAATCTCTTTCATTAAACTTCAATTTAGACCTAAAATTCGTGACTTAAATCTTCACAATCTATTATTTACACTCACATCTTTACAGCCATAGTTTTCTGTCCAAACCCTAACACATAAACTAACGTGTTTTACATTCAATTCTCTTCACCAATCATCATAATATAATCATTAATTGATCCCATCATGTTTTAATTAATTAATTTACAGAAACTTACAAACCCTAGATCCATCATACTTAATATTACATGAATTTGAATAATTAATCAACCAATTGAACATGTATTTTAAGAATTTTACCTTGATTCTTGATTATTGCTACCAAATTATAAACCCTAATTTTTTTTCTTCTTCCTTGGCCTCCCATGAACGACCAAAATCATAAAAAAAAAATGTTTGAGGGTTGTTTGGTTTGTATTTATATTAATTATGGATAATCCTTGGGCCTAAGAGTCATATTTGGACTCAAATTGGGTTTCCTTTTTCCCCTTATCCACCTAAATCGGCCGCCCCTTTTATTATATATATATATATATATATATATATATATATATATATATATATATATATATATATATATATATATATATATATATATATATATATTATTAAATTTATTTATTACACTCAAAACCTCATACTTTTCATATTTTATGTATTCCCATAATGAAACCTAACGTCTTTCGCGATAAACCTTAATTTTATGACAAACCGGAAAATAATCATTTTCAAAATAAAGTTTCCAAAAATAGATTTTCACACTCTTATATAAGCATAATACATCAAAACAAACTCCTCGTAACTTGCTAACGCTCAAATACATGAACAAAAACTCGTTACGCAAAAACACAAAAATACCAAAACTTCACAAGTCATTTCTACACCACAAAGGTGATCAACATGAACTTTCCAAAATAATCAACATTACTCACTCACAAAAACAATACCACGCAAAGGGATTTAGTGCTAAAACTCACCTATATCACACTTATATCACTTCAATCACCTAGGACACACCAAACAAATGTCAACCGAGTCAAGAGTATCAATCAAACTGACCTACTAAAACCACGGTTGTTACAATTGTAGGGTGAAGCTTCTTGATATCTGGATTTCCATTTTCATAATGGAGCATCCTTTGGTTATGCTTTGGTATGCTTCCTTATGGACGTACGCATACCCGCATTCTATCCGTCCCGTCAGCGGATCCCAGTGACTTGTTCTTTCCCTTTATGCTTACTAGCCAGGTACACAGATGACCGTGTTTTGCCACGATTGACCAGGTGTTTAATGGGAATCCTAGCCCGGAGCTAGGCCATTGCCGTTTGCACGATCCAAGTTATACATTTGGGTCCATCCTTTTGGTGTACCCGTTTTGTGCCCGTGGCACTTGGTTTCTTTTTTAGTTGACGGTCGTTCGAACTGGTCGGTGTGCACTTATATGGGGGAAGGTGAGACCTCTTCTTTGTGCAAGCATTGCGCGGTTGTTTCCGCACTGCTCAAGGGAAGAGGTGGAGATCTATTCGATGGGGAACTTGGATGAATGGGATTTGAGGAGTCCTATGGTCTAATTTTATTAGTCGTCATTTAAGAGCGACTAAGTTTTATTAGTAGTTATTTAAGAACGCATTTGGGTCCTGGAACCGCCTTTTATTTCTGATGTCGGTTATCGACTTTAGCGTTGCACCTTGGTTATCCATGAATTTGTACAAGAGGATCATAATTATGTGATGTTCTGTAAGTGAATTACGATTGTTGTCTTTGGTAAGCATTGTTGTGTTATAAGGGTTTGGTAACGCTTTCATCTTTTCTTGAGAAAATGCGTTGGGGATTTTGTATGTGATGGTGATTTTGATTTTTTGGGTTGATTGTTGCATCTTTTGATGACTATTTATATCAGATGAATTTTGGTGTTTCTTCTTCTGCATTTATGTCCTGCAGGCGCGTTTATAAGCTTTTTTATATAGGGTTTGTTAGGTCTGACGAAAAGTACGTATTTTCGTCATTACAATTCTTTAGGAAGGAGCATGTAATATATGATTCCCAACTTTTCCCTATTTGAACCATCTTGCAGTCTAGCCTTGGTTAGCACTGATTTTTAATCTTTGTCGGTATCATTCACTTTCTTGTTCTCATATGCTAGCGGATAGTGGCTCGTTCCTTTAAGTTTTTGCAAAGGTTTGTCCGCGTGAGTTTCTCTCTTTGCCTTGCGGAAGAGATTTTTTTTAATGTTGGGTCGAGTGTTCCGACTGTTGGCAAGAGTAGTGTGGAAATAAGCAATTCTAATGTTGTTACTGTGGTCGCTTCGCCTGTTGATTTTATGTGGAGCCTTATGGAATTTTGGAGAGTTACGTTTCGGGTTAGGACGTGACCATCAGATCTCCTTTCTGTAATCATTTTGTGTATTTTTGTTTGTCTTATTACCTTCCAACTACATCTAGGTGGACGTATTGTTGTTGCGATCAACTCATTCTTGGGGGTGACAGCTCTAGCGGTAACGGCTTAGGATATTTATCCTTTTTCAACGCGGAGTTTTTTTTTTTTTTTTTTTTTTTAACCTCCACCTCTACGAGGCTCCTGATCGTCCTTGTTGGTCGTGGAACGGAAGTCAGCTTTCTCGCCTCATATTTCCAACTGCAGTTTCCTCCCGGTTGAAGGAGATAGTTGCCTTTACAAATTCATTTATGGATTTTGGGGCATTACTCCTTATATGCTTAGCCAGCCCTGCGTTGGATTTTTGCGTATGAATTTCGCGATTTTTATAGTATTTGATACTTTCTTTGCCTTTCTGCATTCCGTCAGGAATCTTTTTGTGAAATCTTCTATTGATTCATCGTTCCCTTGTCTGGCACAACACATTTTCTTGTCTTTTCCCTTGTGTCTTTCCATTTTTAGGAAGGCTTCTAAGAATGCATCCCTTAGTTCCCGGTAACTACTTATGGATTTTTGTAGAATGTTTTCAAACCAGATCCTGGCAGCTCCCGTAAGTGTGAACTGAAACCTGCAACATTGGGTAGCCATATCCCAATTTTGCCCTCATGCTGCCGTCTGAAACACCTTGACGTGGTCCTCAGGGTCCTTATTTCTTTCGTATAATTGGACATTATCTGGCATACGAGTCATCTTTGATAATTTTATGTTGCGGATATTCTCCATGAACGGGTCGCTTCCCTCAGGCGTGTATGGCTGCCTTTGGCTATCTTCACCGTTATCCATTCTTCCTTCCTCCATTTTACCGCTTGCTTCATCATACCTTTCGTGAGTGAACTATATTTTTTCTTTCTGAAGCTTTCCACAGTTACCTCCGGTTTCTACTTCCTCGTTGTGGCACTACTGTGTGTGTTGGTTTTGCAAGTGTTAGACTATGAAACTTTCCTTCTTGGGGCTTATTTCTGTCCGCGACTTTGGTTGCTTGCCCTCTGGATCTCCACCTTCTAGCTCATCTCGGAACTGTTCTATACTTTTTTTTCTGCCAGCGTTCCTTTTTTGCTTGGTTGCCTCGTATTTGGTCCATTGCAAAGTCTCTGCATGGCCGGGTCGCGCTTGTGCACCTTCAGGCTTTTGTTGCGGCCCCTTCATTGGATGAACTTTCTCACTTCAGTCATCCAGTAGCTGGTGGTCGTGACTGTTGTTGGGCTCTCTGGGGGCCGTATCGAGTATCAGGTTGCTTTGACCTTTCAGCGTTTTGTTTTTTCCCATCATCGTCCGCATGACGAGTGTTGACGTGGGGATGATGTTTCCAGATTGTTTGCTCATGGTGAGTATTCTCTAGAACGCAGTTATGTACTGGGTCCCACGGATGACGCCAACTTGTTAGTGCAAAAAGTGTAGTAGGTGAGGATTGGGCTTAACTATGCGTTGGGCTGTCCTTGATGGACTATTCGTTGTGAATTCTGCACTAATTCAAGTGATAGATCGATTTCCTGCATAAATGAGAGTAAACCGTTAGCCTTACCGTAGGGACGGACCCCACGATTAAGCTCCGGCGTGAGACTAAGTATTCATGTTGTGAAAAACTAGAAGGAGGGGTTGAATAGTTTTACGTCTTTTTAATTTGTTGTAAAAGATTGTTTGAAAGTTTTCTTTGTTTTCAAAAATATAGATTCGATGCTATATGAAATCAAGTCATGCACAATATGAACAACACTAAATAAGTACGATAAATCAATAATAATGTAAGTAAATAAATAGATGAGAGTTGGATAGATCGAACCGAGAGACAAGAGATTTATAGTGGTTCGGCTACAAGGTCACCTTCCTTGCCCTACTCCACTCCCCGAGCACCTAACTCGAGAGTTTTCTTCACTATGTCAACAAGCTCCCTTATGGCGGAGAAAACCTTACACACCAATTTTCACACCACAACTACGTCACAACTTATTCACACCTTCTACACAACTATTTCACACCTATTCACTACTTGATCACACCACTTCTTCACACCTATCTACTACACACCAATTTTCTTCACACCTATCTTCTACACACCAATCTTCTTCACAACTATCTTCTACACACCAATCTTCTTCACAACTATCTTCTACACACCAATCTTCTTCCTAACTTTTCTTCTTCACAACTAACTACTAACCAATTACACTATATATATCTAACTAAACTATCATCTAACAAATATTCATAACTAATCACACAATGAGATGAATATAATGATGATGCTCAAACAACTTAGATGTGGAGATCACAACAAGTTGTAATACTTCTTGTCTTGAGGGATAGAAGTATTCTTCTCTTGCACTTGATAGGATGATCTTTGGATCACTTAGAAACAAAGATTTAAGAATGTATGATCAAAGGATTTAGAGATTGGAAATTGAGATGTAGAACAGAAAGTTTAGGAGTGCAAAAGGTGAGAAAAATTCCAGATTTAAGGTGGTATTTATAGGCAACAAATTCTGATAGAGGAGCGTGGCCGGTCCCCTTAAATCAAGGCCGGCCCCCTTAAAATTAAGGGGACCGCCCCTTATAATTAAGGGGGCCGCCCAGCTGTAACGGCCAGAAATTTTGTTTTCTAGTGAGGAAAGTTTATTTGGTGAAAAACTAACTGATTTTGTTTAAAATTTGAATTCATATATTTAGTATGAATAAACATTTTTCTTTATTACCAAAAGTGTTTTTCAAAAATATATAATATGTTTATATAATTAAATAAACTTTGTAATACTTAATTAAATTTCCCTTTGATCATAAATTGCACTAAACAATTTGTTTATTCATACCTTAAGTGATTTGGATGTAAAGAGAAAATGTTAATCACTAAATACTTGTTTAAGTCACAAGTTTTAGTTCTATGAGTTTATATTTTGTAATAATCAAAACATAGAGATATTGATAATATGTTATTAATGGTTTTAGGCATTATTTATGTCAACAATCTCCCCCTTTTTGATTATTACAAAACCTTAACCTCAATAACTCTAAAATTTGTTTTTAGACAAGTATTATAGAGCTTGCATTTCTCTTCTCCCCCTTTTTGTAAAATCAAAAAGGTTAAGCCGAGTAAGCTTCGTTAAAGAAGTTTAAACGGGTATAATGCTCCCCCTTGATGTATGCTCCCCCTCATTTGAGAGCACCAAGGGAATGAGCTATGAAAATCTTGGCTACACAAAATATTTGAAGAGAACAAGACATATATACATGCAAAACAATAATTATGCAAATAAAAATAGATTCATTCAAGCATCATAGAAATGATAAGCATTACAACATTCAATATGCTTAAAGAATATTGATTACAATAAAACAAAAGAAAAGACATAGTCCTATATTGTCTAAGAGAGCACTTGGACTTGTTTGCAACCCATGGTTGATTGTTTTATTTGCTTGAAGGAGAACATAAGCATAAAGCTTAGTTGTTAGATGGAGAGGGATATGGAGTAGGGTATGGAGCGGAAGAGGTGGATCTTACGATGTTGTATCGTGTTAAGGGTGGTATGGGATGAGGACGAGTGAGGAGATATTCAATCCAAGAAATATCTTCACTCAAGTATAGAATTTGTTTTTGAAGGAAGATGCAACAAGGGCAATAGTGAGTGTGGTTTGTAACTTGATCAAAGTTGAGAGAGTGAGGTAGGCAATTGTTGTAGGGTGATGATGGAGGTTGCCCTTTGTTGCGTTGTGCAAGATGCATGGCATTGAGATCACTAAGATCATGGATTTGGGATATTTCATCACGGAACTTTTGCTTTTCCGTGGCAATGCGGAGAGAGTCATTGTGTTGATATGGATGAATTGGGTTTGTGTAGTTGGAATTGTAGTTGGATGGTTGATCAAACTTGTATGGATCATTATAAATGGTTGGAGGATGAGATGAGTGGTTTGGCATGAATGAAGATGTTTGGCCAATGTTGTATGGTTTGTAAAGAGGATCAAATGAATGTCCTTGTGAATTTCGTGTAAAGTTTGGTTAGTAAGTGATTGGAGGTGTTGAGTGATTTCCAACTTCATTGGTTATGACGGATTTGTTTCGAGGGTTTTTTCTTCGCCAAACGGGTTTTTTCGTCATTCTTGCAAGCCTTGAGGCTTTTGGTTTTGGTTTGTTTGGAGAAGTCATGAAGGGATGAATGGAGAGAGTGGAAGATTGGGGATATTTATAGTGTAAGATTTGTGTGTTTATGGATGGATAAAGTTTGTTTGGTAGATTAGGACAAAATGTGTTGGTGAAAAATGGGAAATGTAGGTTGAAATGGGCTAAAAAGCATAAAAGATTCTGTAAATCCGTCCAGCAGATGGCCGGTCCCCTTAATTAGGGAGGTCCCCTTAAAATTAAGGGGGCCGCCTTACATAATTAAGGGGGCTGCCCATCTGATGGTTCCCAGATTGCGAGAAAAGGGTTTTTGGCAGAAAATTTGCAGAAAGGTTGTGTTTTTGGATTTGGATTCAAGCAAGTTCAATTCCTTTAGGCAATATAGCATCTAATCTAATCAGGATATAGCATGCATGCAAAGATACTTAAGCAAAAGAGCAAATAAGCAACACATAATATGCTAAAAGAGACAAATAAAGGCAAGAGCACTTAAACTTCCTAAGGCAACTATCTTAGATCAAAGGCAAAGGCAACTAGTGAGTCAAAATTCTAGTGATGAAACAAGATGACAATGTTATGAGTGATATTGTCCTAGTGTGTGCCTATATGCAACAAATGTGGAGTTGTGATTATTTCGAATTCTAAATGCAAAAAGAAAAAAAATTTCTTAAGAAACAATCCAAAATCTCCTTGATTCGATTTTTGCTCGATCATGAATGTCAAAGATATATATTAGATTATATACCTTGACGATTTATGTGAGAGTTTATGCATGATTTTGGAAGAAAAATGTTTTTAGCATTAGTCAACAATGCAAGGAAAAAGATGTTCATGTAATTCCTAGTTGTGAGAATGTTTTAAAGAAAATTTGATTGGGTTTTACAAAAGAGTATATGCAAAAAAAAAAAAAATAGTATTTCCCAATCTTTAATTTTGTGCGAAATAGATTCCTAGACTCAGAAATGGAGAAGTGGAAGAAAAGAAAATCTTATGCAAAAAAAAAAAAAAAAAAAAAAAAAAAAAAAATTCTAAGTGCAATAGAATTTAGTCAACTTGTTCCATCATTCCTAATCCTAGGCGCAAGTGATTGAATAATTCACGCTTAAGGGTTTTGTGAATATATCCGCAATGTTATCTTCCAATGCAACTTTTTTTTTTATAGATATGTTCCCTTTTTGTACATTATGTGGTGGCTATTTCTATATGTTTAGTCCTAGAGTGTTGCACTAGATTTTTACTTAAATCTATCGCACCTTTGTTATCGCACATAATGGGAACGTTTTCTAACATAATGTCATAGTCTATAAGAGCTTGTTTCATCCATAGTGCTTGTTGACATGCCTTTCCAGCGCTTACATATTCGGCTTCGGTGGTAGAAATAGCAAGAGCGGTTTGCTTCTTCGAAAACCAAGATGTTAGACAACATCCCATAAACGTGTAAATACCGCTAGTGCTTTTTCTATCTACGTAGTCTCCCGCATGATCCGAATCCGCATAGACGATGGTTTCTACACCGGATCCCTTAGGATACCACAATCCTAAGTGTATAGTACCTTTAATGTACCGAAAGATACGCTTAACCGCTTCTAGGTGAGAGGTTTTGGGATCCTCTTGAAAACGGGCACAAAGGCATACACAAAACATGATAACGGGTCTACTTGCCGTCAAGTATAGTAAACTACCTAGCATTCCTCTATACTTGGTGTTATTTACGGACTCTGTCACAACTCGTAATTTCATGTCCTTTTCAAACGTTGAAATTTCATAATTCATCTCGGAAAGTTACTATTCATTTCTACTATTCAATATCACTATTCACTTCCAAAATTTTTATTTCATATTCTCGTAAGTTAAACTATTTTAACGATAATCCGAGAGTTTGGCACTCGTCGGATCATTTCTGCAAAAATCACGAAGCCGTGTCCGAGATTTACTTTTGGATTTAAACGTCATTCCAGCATCCCGATATGTCCATAAAATGCTATAAACGATAGAAATATGTTTTTCTCTTATTTTACGACAATTCTAAAAGTTTTGGAATTTTACGTTTTTCCAGTTCAGCGTTTTACGCGAATTACGCGTTTTAGACCCGCGTTTCCAGTTTTAACAGCATTTAAGCAACCCGATGGAACTTAACATTCATTTTATATTTTATTATAGAGTATTTTGACAAGTTTAGTCATTCTTTAAAGTTTCATATTTTTACGATACCCGGATTTACGTTTCGCGGCTTAACAATTTACGGTTAGCGATTATCGGAACCAAAATTGACTCCGTAAACCAGATAATACCAAGCTTACTACATACTCTTACTATTTTTATACATGTGCCACCCCCCCCCCCCCTCACCATGTTACTTCCACTTCATCATTTAATTACCAAAATCCCATTGATTTAGATATTTTCATACTTAAACACCTTTACACATTCATACTTGTTTTCTAATAATCAAAGTCAAGGTTTTCTCTCTTTTTCTTCCTCCCTAGCCACGACCAAAACAAGAACAACATCAAGAATCCATGGATTTTCCAAGATCAAGCCATTTTCTAGTTCCTTTGGTGATCCTTGTTAGGGTTTTGTAATAAAAACTCAAGGTTTTATAAGTTTTCATCTCCAAAGCTCACTAATCTTTCAAAGTAAGTTTACAAAATTCATTTTCATCATTTCTTCATGTTATCTTTATGATCATGTGATTTCTATACATGATTTCATGCATATGTTAGTTTATACCACTCTTTATATATATATATATATATATATATATATATATATATATATATATATATATATATATATATATATATATATATATATATATATATATCTTTGAAACACTAGATATGGAAACCCTTGTTAGATCTAGTTGATTGATGATGTTTAAGAACCCATGACACCTTGAGAAGGTGTATGGTAGGAATAGACTAGATTTGTGGTGATTGGAAGTGATTTTGGTGGATTAGAAACTAGTTTGGAACCCTATAATTGATTTTTAAACGTATATATATACCTACTGTCCCGAATCGTCAAATCCAGAAAACTCAGAGGTTCCCGGGTAACTTTTGGCTAGAGATTTAGAAAATACTTTCAAAAACGAAGCCGTGGGCGAAAGAACGGATTAAAACGAGTTTATAACGAAGGAGATATGATTTTTGCAAGTTTAACGACGAAAACTATTTTCTGAAAATTGTACTTGCTGTCCCACGATTTTCAAGGGCCAATCTGAGGTGTAAAACTTGATCTAGTCATTCCGACTTATCAAAAATATATTAGTATGTTGTCCCACGATTCCGGGGATATAAAGAACGTAGAAAACAAGCTTATAACGACCAAGATATACACGTTTCAAAATCGACGAAACTCTATTTATTTCCATCAGCTTTTTAGCAAAATAATCCCAAGTATAGAAAAACTACTTTTGTAGTACAACATGTTGAGAGCCGTTTATCTTATTGATAAACCCATTTCTGGAAACTTTACATCATTGACAAAAAGTTAGTTCAACTAGCCTAGTTTCCAAAACATCTAACCGTTTGTCAAAAGGATTTGAATAACTTACGGTCTTCCAAACTTTTCCGAAAATTGCCCAGAATTTGCCAAAACAGCCCAAACACCTCACTTGACGGCTATTTATCTTTATGATCGAGACCCGTATGAACAAACTTCACTTCTGTGACTTTTTAGATATGGTGAAAATCTTCTTAGAACTACTGAGCTTCATTCCTAACTCTTAATATTCACTATTTCGCGACTAGTTTTGCGAAACCATTTTGTCACTAATAGAAATAATAATACTACGTACTAAATCCTAGATTTTCTAGAAATACTACCAAAGTACCAAATTCTTAACCATCGAAGTACTTATGATTACAAGCTTATTTATACGACTATTAAACGTTATTGCAAGGTTTTCAAAGCAAGGAATTCAACACTACCATTTATATATACGATATTATAAATATTAATACTAGTTTTATAAGTCTAGTTAGACTTATTTTTCGCAAGTTATGGAAAAACATATTACTTTGACAATAACAAGTATTTTCAAGTTAAGAGTGGTATAGGCTTCATGTGCATGTGCATTCATTACATCATTTCATTATCTAAAGTAGATCATTTCCACTCATCTTAGGTTGCGGCTAGTGTTCACGCCTTATTGTCCCGATCATTTTACCATCATTGTATCATCATTTCGAGGTGAGTCATTGATGAGGCGAAAAATGAACCACTTTTAGGGGGTCATTTAAGCCCGGAATTGAATTTATTTGATCAAATATTGCCCTAAATCGTTCCTTTTGTGATTTTAGGTACTTTGGGAGTGAAATCTGGAAAAGGAAGCAATTCGGACGTTTTTGGAGCATAAAAGTGAAGAAAACGCCAAAGACTTAATTTTCCAAGTTGGGAACAGTGTTTGACGGCGTCAAGAGTACTTTCCTGATGGCGTCAAGAGTAAAGATCATGACGACCCAGTACAGAAATGAAGGCGTCACAAGGTAGAGCGTCAAGAGTTAAATGTGTGACGGCCTGGAAAATTGGATAACATGACGGCGTCAGATGTAGATCAAGGCAGTCCGAGGATTATTTTCGCGGCGAGATGACGGCGTCACAAGGTTGTTCTTGACGCCGTCAGCCTCTATTTTCAATATATAGTTTTCTAATTTTCATTCATTAAAGAGGAATAAGTTTGGAGAAACCCTAACGCCGAACCATATACGTATTTTACAGCTTTTTCAAGGGTTTTCAGTTCTTGAACCCTTACATGTGTTATTGAGATAAGTATTCTTTTAATTCAATCAATATATCTATGTGTTGGTTGTCTATATCTTGTGCTTGTCTTGATTCCACCATGCTAGGCTAGATTTATCTTGTATTTGCTTAGATCTAATGAAACCTAGATGTTGATTATGTGTTGATTACTTGTTTATGGTTGTATTGGATGAATGATTTTAGTGTTAGGCTTAAGAAAACTGGCAGATCTCCAAATGGTAACATGCTTGAACGTCTTAGGAAACATGAACCGATGTGTACTAGGTTTTATTGGTTGTATTTAATGCATGAGTAAATTCTAATGATCCCATGTTAGGAGCTTCTTAGCCGGCTCGACATAGGAGTGAAGTAGGCACTCATAGGATTAGGGAGTTAAGTACGCCACCCCATGAATGGTATTAAGGAATACAATCCATCATCCACGCAACTATAACAAGTAATTAACGTGTAAAAGATATCTAGGGAGTAGTGAAATCTAAGTAAACACATTTCTCCACTTATTGCTCACAACCTTAGTTTAATTTAGTTTTATTTACATTGTTAGTATTTTATTTTGATTGCATCTTTAGTATTGGGTTAGTTGACTAGCAACTAATTCCGCCCAAATCCTTCAAACCCGAGATATTTACTTGCTTTTATAAAAATATTAAAAATACAAAAAGAATCATCCCTCATCTCTAGAACTAGTATTTAGGTTTTCTAATCCTAGTGACACTATTCCTAGCTGAACGATCAATCCCCCGGTACTTGTCATTATACTATACTACATCGATCAGGTACACTGCCTGGTGGGGATTGTAAGCTTCTCAAGATCCCTTGAGAGGTAAAGCCGGGTGCAATCCCTACGCTACCAAGTTTTTGGCACCGCAACCCGGGGAATAGTTATTGTCTAGGTTAGAATCTCTTTTTATTAGGTCTACTTGCTAGATTCCTTTCTAGTAAGATTTTATTTTTATTTTTAGGTTTTCTTTAGTCTATCTTATTTCTTTGTGTTTTTGTTCGTAACTTTTCACCACCCGACATCATGGACGATGGGAACATATTTAAACCCGTCATCCCACCACAACAAAACCCACCACTAGAACCTCTTAGACCCCGAACCTTAGGAGAGTATTCCTGACCTAGCCACCAAGGCTACCGAAACACCATTGAGCTCACCGGAGCCAATGTGACCCCCTTGCGATCCGACACCATCCGGTTGGTGCAAAGCGGATGTGCATTCCATGGACTTCGTTCCGAGGATCCAAATCAACATCTTAAGGACTTCCTTAAAATCGTAGATTCCATAGACCTAGATGTTGCAACTAGAGAGACAACCCGATTACGCCTATTCCAATTCTCTCTACGGGATCAAGCTAGTCAATGGCTTGAGCGTTTACCCGCGGGATCCATCACCACATGGGATGATCTCACCACTCGTTTCCTTGCTCAATTTTTCCCACCAGGGAGAACTACTAAGCTTAGAAATGACATCTTGATGTTCCAACAACGTCAAAATGAATCTCTCTATGAAGCATGGACTCGTTTCAAGGACTTACACCAAAAAGTCCCTCATCATGGCATAGATCTTTGGCTCCAAGTCAAAATCTTTTATGACCATATCGATCTCTCCACGAGGCGAGCCATTGACTAATCGGCCGGTGGTAAGCTACGTGATCTAAGTGCGGAACAATCATGGGAACTCATCGAAGATCTTGCTCTCTATGACAACGAAAGTTGGAATGATCCTCGTGATTTGAACAAAACGGTCAAGGCAATATCTTTGCCTTCGAACAACTCTAGCACTCCCGACCGTAGGATCATGGAACTTGAGGACCAAGTCAAGTTTCTCATGAAATCCTACGAAGCTCCTAAACCTTCAAGCCAAGTGAACAAAATCACTTCTTCATGCGAATTATGTAGTGGTCCCCATGACACTCGTGATTGTGTGGAACTCCCCGAAACAGCTTTTGCGGACTATGCATCCTCGCGTACCGACGAAGCGGGAGATAAGTGGTACACTTTCAAACCCGAGCCAAACCCTTACGGTGATTCCTACAATCCCACTTGGAAAAATCACCCAAACCTTAGGTGGAAACAAAATCAACCCAATTCTTCCAATCCGCCTAATCGTTACCAACCAAACGGTCCACCCTCCAACCGTACTTTCAACAACAATCCTTCTAACAACTATGGTAGTACCAACAATCTTGAAGGGTTGATGTCTAGATTCATGGCATCTCAAGAAGCTCGCATATCTAAGTTTGAAGCTGATTTCAAACAAAAGCAAAGCGAGATGACCACCAAAATTGACGCATTGTTGAAAGTTCTCAATGACCGAGAAATGGGAGCACTCCCAAGTGACACGGTCAAGAATCCGAAACTAAACATTAATTCCATATCATCAGTTTCGTCACCCACTTCGTGTCCACAATACTACTCGGTTAAATCAATGAGCACGTGTTTCAAACAAAACCAAATTCTTCAAAAGGACCAACCAAATAAAACACCCGATATAAAACCGGTCAAAAGTATAGTTGAAACACCTCCTACGCAAGACCTTGATGATGAATTCAAGGAACTTCACCTTGAACGCCCCGTCATTGATGTCTTAGCCCGTGCTCCTTACTATAGTGCCCTCCTAGAAAAATATGAGAAGTTTAAACTAGGTAAAAATGGGACCGCCTTCGTTCAAAACAAGTTGCCTAAAAAGCTTGATGATCCGGGTACATTTGTTTTGCCTTGTAAAATAGGAAGATCCGAAGCTTTCGACACACTAGCCGATTTAGGGTCAAGCCTCAACTTGATTCCCTTATCCCTATTCACCACTCTTAAGCTAGGAAAGTTAGAGGAAACGGAGGTATTGATAGGTCTAGCGGATGGAAGTATTGCCCACCCGGTTGGAATGATTAAGGATGTAGTTGTTCACGTAGGAAAGTTAACAATCTTAGCGGATTTTCACATCCTAGACATGGTTAGTGACACTACATGCCCATTATTGGTAGGAAGAGGATTTTTAGCAACCGATAGCGCCATGATAGATTGTAAGGAGTCTAAGATAGCGGTAGGTGAAGGCGATACTTGGTCGGTGTACGATGTTAAGAAGCATAGTTATGATTGTGATGATGAACCGACACCACATTAGGTAGAGATGAATAGGAGACCCTCTAGATATGGACCTTGGATAGAAAGGAACTTTATAGGACCTCAATGCCCATTCTATCTAGAAAAAGATTTCATTGAAAAGACACATTCGGTGGAACAACTCATAGCTAGAGATGAAGAGCTAGATCCCTTTGAGGACCCCTTAGTCTTTAGGAAGATGATTGAGTTCTTGAGCGTAATAACTATTAATATAGAGATGAATAAGTGGAAAAGAGAGGGAGACAAGTGTAAATGGAGGTGGGACAAGCCACCTAAAGAAGGTGACGGATCATGGCATATGAGGATGACTTTGTATGATCCGGATGGAGAAAAGTTTGAAAGGTCATACCGTACTAAGAAAATTGATAGGAAGTTGAAACCTAAGTTTGATCCCAATGATGTCCTCAATGAGGAACTCACCCGTATCACGTAGTAACCCATGGCCTTGAGTCTAGCTACAAGACTAGTAAATAAAGAAAAGCGCTTCTTGGGAGGCAACCCATGCTTTGTGTATTTTTATTTGTTTGTTTGTTATTTGCTTCGTATGCATGCTTTATTTTAATTGTTCGTAGATCATGTTTCTAAATTAAAAAGTGGAAATACTTTACTTTGTTGTTTTGGCCTAGTCTTAACTTCACCCAAAAGGTATTTTTGCAAAAGATAAGTGTAAGGGGAAACCCCAAATATGTTTTTACGAAACAAACCGATCATGATTCTCCACAATATTAAGTGAACATGTATATTCGTATTTGTTAGAGTCAAATGCTTGTATTGAGTCATAATGAAGTTTTGCAGGATTTTCCAGGAAGTAGGACCAAGTTTTTCCAGAAATTTTCCAGAAACTTAACATAAGAATTTCTACAGGTCACTTCTGACGGCGTCATGAGCTTGCTCCTGACGGCGTCACGTGTAAAAATCTGGAAATTTTACCAGTTTTGTTTTTCTAACGGAGTTTTAAAGTTTTTGCTGAATTATTAAGTTTTATAATCTCCAGAAAAACTGCAAACTTCATTCCACAAGCATTATATCTTATTTTATTTTCTAGGATTTAGTAACTTATGTAGATTGCCGCCAATTTTATGCGAGGTTGCTTTGTTTGTTTTCTCAGGATTTACAGGTTATGTATGACAAGAAGATGATTTATATTCTGGAAGGGAAGCTTTGATTATTCATTTTCTTGAAGGAAGATCTAACCTGGCCACCTTATTATCCATACCGAGCGAATCAGGGGAGTATTTGATTTCATTCGTTTTACTTATTTCACTTTTACATTCTTTACTTGAACATTGGGGACAATGTTCATCTTAAGTGTAAGGGGAGGGTAAAATGATGATACCTTACAAATACACTTTCGCTTGAGTTTGTTTGTTTGATAGTAGATGTGTAATAAAACTATGAGAAATACTTGTTAGTGTAATTTTAGCGCCAAATTTAAATTTTTTTACAACTTTTAGGAGTAAAACTTTAGCCATAGAAAACGTCTCATGGATAGGAGATTGTATGACTAGTACATAACCGTATATTCAGAAAAATTTTCCACCCAAATATGTGAGGTTCGCCTTTAGATTTGATAGGAAAAGCATTTACTATTAGTGCTTATGAGTGTACCGGTAGCATTTAGATTCTAGAACTTGCGTTAGTGATGCATCCCGAGACCGCTAGTGAGACTACATTTGTGTAGTAGGATTTACTACATGATAAGAGGCATTAGGATCATCCGTGTGTAAAACCCGTATAAAAATTACTTGGCCATTTAAGTCATATTACTTGGCTAGTTAAGTCAACTAATTTTTCCCACACCCTTAGCGTTGTACTCATTTTTAGTACACGAAACCCCTAGTACACCCCTCCGAGCCTATCTTTTCGTTTCTAACTTTAAGCATTTTACTTAAAGGAAGAATTTGTTACACCCCACTTAAATGTACACCCAAATCGCCTTAGCCTTCCGTGTATGCACTCATCTTTAGTTCATTATTGTTATTTGTTAAACCCTAAGTTAACTATCTAATTGATTACATGGTTGCTAAGTCGAGTCATATCCTTGTACATATTTTTTTGGGACTCATGGGTAAAGTACTTATTTTATGGAGTAATGGGGAAGAACATCATTTATTACCCCCATATGTACGTTAATCTTAAAAGTACTCCAAGTGTTTTGATTTTCTTAATTCGAGTCACTAGATTAGTTTATTTTAAAGTATGTAAAGACTCAAGTGTAAGGGGAACGTTTATTCCCTATGATGTATTATTTTGGATGGTAGGGTAAGAGTGTATGCAAAAAAAATAATAAATAAAAAAAAATAAAAAATAAAAAAAAAAAAGAGAAAAAAACATACGGACTACCATCCCGTTTCATTCTATGTTTATTTTATGTTTTTGTTATTTTCACTTATTAGCTTAAGTCGAGTCTAGTCTTGGCTTAGCAATGCCATATTGTACATGTAATTAACCAAGATTGTTAACTCGCCACCAGTAAACACTGCCTATATCCAACAAAACTGTGTATTTCATATCCCTACACCTAACGTTACAACCCTTTAAAAGACCTCTTTGATAGTTTATCCTAGCTCCTTACGCCATGTGGTGGAGGTTTGATCCTTTCCCAAGCCTATGGTAATCTATTTTGCTATGACAGGTAGAGAGAGATATCTTCCGTTTCCATATTGTAATTTATACTTTATTACACCCAAGAGATGTGAGTATCTAAACACTATTTGTGAGGTGCTTGTGTATGACCTCCGTGCTTGTCTTTGGTCTTTAGTGGAACGATTATTTGTTGTAATTACTTTTACATTAGTGTTAAATGACCCCTAACTTGTATTTTGACTAGAATAAAAGCACATTTGCTTGAGGACAAGCAAATCTCAAGTGTAAGGGTATATGATGAGGCGAAAAATGAACAACTTTTAGGGGGTCATTTAAACCCGAAATTGAATTTATTTGATCAAATATTGCCCTAAATCGTTCCTTTTGTGATTTTAGGTACTTTGGGAGTGAAATCTGGAAAAGGAAGCAATTCGGACGTTTTTGGAGCATAAAAGTGAAGAAAACGCCAAAGACTTAATTTTCCAAGCTGGGAACAGTGTTTGACGGCGTCAAAAGTACTTTCCTAACGGCGTCAAGAGTAAAGATCATGACGGCCCAGTACAGAAATGAAGGCGTCACAAGGTAGAGCGTCAAGAGTTAAATGTGTGACGGCCTGGAAAATTGGATAACATGACGGCGTCAGATGTAGATCAAGGCAGTCCGAGGATTATTTTGGCGGCGAGATGACGGCGTCACAAGGTTGTTCTTGACGCCGTCAGCCTCTATTTTCTATATATAGTTTTCTAATTTTCATTCATTAAAGAGGAATAAGTTTGGAGAAACCCTAAGGCCGAACCATATACGTATTTTACAGCTTTTTCAAGGGTTTTCAGCCATTGAACCCTTACATGTGTTATTGAGATAAGTATTCTTTTAATTCAATCAATATGTCTATGTGTTGGTTGTCTATATCTTGTGCTTGTCTTGATTCCACCATGCTAGGCTAGATTTATCTTGTGTTTGCTTAGATCTAATGAAACCTAGATGTTGATTATGTGTTGATTACTTGTTTATGGTTGTATTGGATGAATGATTTCAATGTTAGGCTTAAGAAAACTGGCAGATCTCCAAATGGTAACATGCTTGAACGTCTTAGGAAACATGAACCGATGTGTACTAGGTTTTATTGGTTGTATTTAATGCATGAGTAAATTCTAATGATCCCATGTTAGGAGCTTCTTAGCCGGCTCGACATAGGAGTGAAGTAGGCACTCATAGGATTAGGGAGTTAAGTACGCAACCCCATGAATGGTATTAAGGAATACAATCCGTCATCCACGCAACTATAACAAGTAATTAACGTGTAAAAGATATCTAGGGAGTAGTGAAATCTAAGTAAGCACATTTCTCCACTTATTGCTCACAACCTTAGTTTAATTTAGTTTTATTTTCATTGTTAGTATTTTATTTTGATTGCATCTTTAGTATTGGGTTAGTTGAGTAGCAACCAATTCCGCCCAAATCCTTCAAACCCGAGATATTTACTTGCTTTCATAAAAATATTAAAAATACAAAAAGAATCATCCCTCATCTTTAGAACTAGTATTTAGGTTTTCTAATCCTAGCGACACGATTCCTAGCTGAACGATCAATCTCCCGGTACTTGTCATTATACTATACTACATCGATCTGGTACACTGCCTGGTGGGGGTTGTAAGCTTCTCAAGATCCCTTGAGAGGTAAAGCCTGGTGCAATCCCTACGCATCAGTCATAGCCCCACTTTTACTTGTTTAATGACTTTATAAACTCTTTGGGGGAGATACATGCTTCAATACTTGTTCTATGCTTTTATACGATTTGAATTACTTATGGGGAAAAATACGCTGCTTGAATTATTTTTGTACAATGCCAAAGTATTAAATTACATACATTGCTTAAGTTGCCTTACTACCAAGTTAAGTCCCCTTTATTATCATGGACCGTTAATTATAATGCCAAGCGAGAGTGAGTGAATAGATCTATTGAGGGTGACGCCTCCATTCGTGCTAGGGTTGGTCCAACGGAATTACGAATGCATTTCATGTCTAAACAATTTGAGTGCCTGGTAACCATTCCTTTGGGGCCAATACTATCTCTAGCTTCGGGGTCATGAGCTTAAGAGACAATGTAGTATTTTTGACATATTGTCACCTTACTTTATACTTATTACTATTTAATTACGAGGCCTTTGCATCAACTTTATTACTGGACTACGATGTTTTTGCATCAATCTTATTACTTTTGTTTACACAAACCAAACTTATTACTTTTAGCAGTGGGTTGTGAACACACAGGTTACAAGTCTTTTATGGCGGGACTTGTAACTGAGTGGATTTACGATGCCTTTGCTGGGAAATCTTCATTCATATACATTACATTCTTTTTCACAAGACTCTATGAACTCACCAACCTCGTGTTGACACTTTAGCATGTATTTTCAGGTTTTAAGCAATGGCACACTACAGGAGGTTTTGGCAGGGCATGGCATGGTCATAGAAGACTCTGATTATTCATTTGGAGACCGTTTTAAACTATTTTAAGGGCTTACTTCCGCACTACTTTTAACAATGTAAATTCAACATTTTGATTAAACTATTTTATTCTAAATGATTCAAGTGAAAATCATTTTTGAACTTGTGTTGTAATACCAATGGAGTTACACTCCAGCTACATGTATGCTTCCGCTGGACCCGATATTGGTGGTGAGACAGATTGGTATCAGAGCTTTGGCTATAGCGAACTGAGTATTTTTAAAACCTAGACTATAGCTACTTTCAAGAAAACTTAACCCTATGACCGTCACATGCCTGCCTGCCAAGCTGAAGCCTCATTTGTGGTTAGTTGCTGACACAGGTGATGAGATTTGTGTCTCATTATCTGATATATTATATTCATTTATTATCGTTGATTACTATAATTGTCTTTCATATAAGCATGTTCACGTATCATATATGTCACTGCATTATGTTTTTGACTTCTCCCAAACTAACCAGTCAACCGGGTGCGGTCAATAGGCGTTCCTGGAAGAAAGTGCAAGATAACCGGTGAAGCATAGGGTTTCCCCGGGTCGTTATATCCCATCGATGCGTGAAAAGGTATTTTAAACGGATTTGTGATCGAGTGATGTGAATAGTGAATTGAATAGAAAAAAGTAAATTTTGGATTTTTAAGACTAGAATAATAAAACATAAACTAAAAACAATTTAATAAGCAAATTAAAGAAGAAAGCTAAACACAAGTAAGCAATTACGCAAATCTAATATTAAAAGCAACTATCAACTATTAAAAAGTAGACTACAATTAATAACGATAAAATTAAAGTTATGAATACGATATAAAAAGATATGCTGGCCAAGTGTAGTGAAAAGATCATCAAGTGTGAATTATCGATTTTAAGACTCTTTTTAATTAATACCTATCAAAATTAAACTATTTTCTCATAACGTTGGTTTATATTGAAAACAATTAATTTTTCTTGGTAACATTTATTAAATCTAGATAGTCAATTATTCTAACGGCTATTGCCCGTTACAATACCCAACTATAAAGATCTAAGAATAATCCAGAAATTATTAATTAATAACCTCTAATATTTCACACTTAATTCACAAATCACGATCACTTAACAAACGTATATAAGTCTACTTGCTACTAATGACTGCTGAGCTAACAATAATAATTAAACTAACAATAATAAGCATATTTCTAAACTAACTAATATAAACTAATCGCGCAAAATTAAAACTACACTACAAGCAATAAATGAAGCAACAATAATAACTACTAAATTAAACATGACAATAAATATAAATATACTAAAAATAAAGAGATGAAACAGATGGAGATAACCGAATGATATGAAAAATATAAAGACGGCGATATGAGACCCATTCCATAAGCTTCTCCATCATTAACCCAAATTTATCTCTTAATCACTAATACTCATTAGAATCAATAAAGTAAAGTTTTAATGGAACAGTTAAATATAAGAAAGAAATAAAAAGTTTTATCTAAGAATTACCAAACTTAAAATAAAAAACACCCTTCGTAATTTACATTTGCAAAAGAAAATGACAACTAAAATACTAGATTAGATCATTAGGTAGACAAAATTACATTTGCAAAAGAAAAGAACTTTAAATTCATTAAGAAGAAACTATTGATTAATACGGAGTAAAAAGGTTCGAAAGAGATAAAGCTAAACTATTTAAGAAAGCTGAAATAAAAGTAAATGAAAGCATACATCAAAAATTTTCATAAGAACTACATAAGAAACATTAATTAATAGTACAAGCTACTAGTTACTGTATTAGTTGAGATGAAATTGTAACAAAAATAATGATTAAAATGTTACGTGACACGTGTGAATCTTGATGGTGTCACCGACCCTCAAGATGAGGAAAGTGAATGTCGGCTCTTGACTGCTGCTTTTGTAGGGTTATATAACAAGAAGAAGATTGGACAAATTTTGGGTTGGGCTTGTTCCAATTTCATCATTGGGCTTTAATTGAATTTTGTGGCTGGCCCAATTTAACAAGTATATTTGGCATTAATCTTTGTTTGGGCTTCTTTAGTCTTTCACTTTTTCGTTTTTTTTTCATCGACGCTCCAAATAAAATTACCATTGGTCTCCTAATTTCGTGCCCTTTCCAATCTCGTGCTCGGGTAATTTTCGGGTTGACTTTGACTTCGTCTTTAATATCACAGTATGTGCCGCTTGTTGCCGAGTCGCGCAAAACTGTATGCTTTCGCTCAAAATTGCATGTTTTCGCCCAGAATTCAATCCTTTGTACCTGAAACATATAAAAAACGCAAACCAAGGATATCTGCAGTATATTTGGGCATATTTGGTCGTTTTTATGCATCAAGATGGGTATAAAATGATGAGTATTTACACACTCATCAATCCCCCACACTAAACTATTGCTAGTCCCTAGCAATCCAATCATATGAAGTAATGAAAGAATATCGAGTATACCCCGTTTCGACTTTTTATTCAATGCAAGACTTTTAAACTGGAACATAAGTAAACAAAATGCTTGATTTTTCAAAAGCGGTATTATGGAACGGGATTCACACAAACTGGGTGTCTCCAGGGAATTGTAACCATCATCCTTTTTTTATACTCCCAACTAAGTTCAAAAACCCTTGCGCAAATGTTTTTGTAAAAATGCTAACACTACTTATATTAATAATCTGTGTAAGACAAGTCTTAACTTTTTACTCCCGCAATTTATAAAGTTTAGGTGTGTGTGCTTATTTTCAAAAGTTTGACCACAAAAAATCAGAGCTTATTATGGTTGTCATTTATTTAAGCCGAATCCTAACTCACCGGGAACCTCAGAAATTTAAGAGTCAAAAAGAGCCTTTTCCATGTAGCGGCTTTCTTCTCGGCACATCCCAACCAGTTGGTTTAGGTGACCAGGCTTTTGACACCCCACAGAGAATAGTACCGGAATTGGTGGGATTTCGATTCAAAGATTTTTGATATCCCCGACACATTAAAATCAAAACTTAAATAGATAAAAACAGACGTTTATTTAGAGATTAAAGATTCAAAGGTGAGATCACTCCATGTTGCGACTTTCTTCTCAGTTTGTCCTTTTAGCCGAGGCTTAGGAGGCTAGGTTTTTACACCCTCGAGAAAAGTATCGGAGCTTTCGGGGTCTTTGACTTCGACAATCTCTAAATTCCCGCTTAGTCGTTACACAAAATCAACGAATACTAGCTCAACTTTCTATATAAATTTGAGAACAAGCAACTTTTATTTATTTATTCTGATTCTATTCAACACATTTTTTTTTTTCATTTTCACATTTTTCAATTTTTTTCTTTTCTTTTCATTCTTTTTTTTTTTCATTTTCTTTTCATCATCACTTTTTTTTCTTTTTCATTTTTTTTTTCTTTTTCTCTCTTTTTTTTTCACTTTTCATATCATACTCAAAATTTTGCATCATTCAGCAATTTTACATTACTTCACTTTGCAATCTTATTCATTTTTAAGGAAGTTGCTTGTTCCAAAATTTAAATACAAATTTGAACTAGTGCTCTATATTAACCTTGCATAAAAACTTGTTTAGATAACGAAAACTTTTAATGGTCAAAAGTTTGAAAACAACACGTATTTAGATCAAATTAGGAGCTACCGGGAGAAAAAGCCACAGATTACTTATATAAGCTCTAAAGAGAACCAACTACTCTACGCTTGGCATTTTCATTTGCACAATTCGTTAAGAATTTAGTCTAAAAAGTTAAGGAAGCAGCCAGATCAACACTCTGGCAAAGTCAGGATTCCCCTTGTTCTAACCTAATCAAGACTAAACAACTTCTTTTATTATATTTTTGTGTACAAGGCACTTTTCTTTTATCGAAAAAATTTTAAAATTTTGCCAAAAACGGGGGTACTAGGGCACTAACAGGTACAATATATGTGACAAATTTGACAGAATTCTCCCCACACTTAGAATTGAATATTGTCATCAATATTCAAAGTCCCGGCTATTATGCCGACTCTTTGAACGGAAAAAGGCAATACTAATGTCTAAGTGTGAAACGGAAATCTGTTTTTCACAAAAAGGATTAAAAAGATATCCTTGAAATAAACGTTAGCAAAAGGATAGGATATTGACCGGCTGGATTGAAAACAGGCGCGTCAATCATCACGATCCAAAGGGTACCTGCAAAAATGAGCAAACAAAACATGGTAAACAACAGCAGAGGAAACTCCCCCATACTTAGTGTTAGAAAATAGAAAGAAGTCAGAGAGCATGGGTGAAAACCCATGTGATGCTAATGTTTTTGTTTACCGAGTCGCTAGCTTGACTCGACCCCGAATTCATTGGTTCTTGGGGAAGCATGATGTGGAAGAAACGATCTCAATCAGACTTTCATTCAAGATGTTTGGAGAAACATATGAAGCACGTGAAAGTTCCACACCGATGAGATATAATCCCGGTTTAAGATAGTATAAACTATAAGCGGTGATGCCGGGGTCAAAGATAATGTCTTCATTCCCGAAGGAGTGAAGAACAGGAGAAGTCACCCGATAGGTGAAGAAAGGAAGAAAGATCTTGATGACAATCAAGATAAAGTCATCATCATCAGAAAGAGAATCCATAATTGGTGTATCATGAATCTCATCATTAAAGCTCGTATTATCTAGACACATGGGTGGGAGGGTTGGGATTTTGATATCAATCAAATTCTCAAGGTTAAGAATATTTTCCTCCGAAACACAAAGATCATCTTTGTCTAGATCAAAGTAAAAGTTATCATACTCCGGTGGAGATATGATATGAGTGAGTTCACCGGAGAACTCCTCAAAGGTGAATAAATCATATTCGGGGAGAGAAATTTGAGAATGAGAAGTGGTATTGCCACTAATCTTCTCTCCCATATGATCAAAAGTAAAGGCTTCCAACTCCGAAATAGGATCATCAGAGAAAATGTCACTATCCTTAATGGGGATAGGAGATGAAATAGGTTTCTCTTTAAAAGCCTCGATTTTAGAAATGAGGATATCGACATTCAATAATGTTGCACGAAGTGCTTCATCCTTGATTTTAGTGTCAATCTCAACATTCTCTTCTTCTAAGCTAACTAGCTTAGAAGGTAATTCTTCCATAAAAACGATGTCTCCACAAGATAACGAATCGTCATCAATAGAATCGGAGAACATCTCAACAATATCAGTCGGGAAGACAAGAGGAGGAGGGATATCACAAATATGATCAAGAATTCCCTGTGACTCTCTTGGGATTGAAACAAGGTCCTCAACACTAGACTTTATGAATTCGTCCGATTCCTTATTAGGAACAGTGTCAAGATGCTCGTCCCCCATGCTCAAAGAGTGAGTGGGAACCTCGGGTGTGATGAGAGTGGGTTGAGATGGAATCTCAACTGGTGGAATTTCATCTGATGAATCTTTGTAAAATTGAAGAATATCAAGGATATCCTCATCATCACTCTCATCAGGAATGAAACGGAATTGAGAGCTAGATCTGGCTGCTTTTTCTTTTTCAATTGATTCCCTAATAGATCTTTCATAAGCATCTTGGTAATTTATTTTAGCAGCCTGTTCTTCAGCTAACAATTCTTCCATCGATTTTTGTTTTGGATTATCTAGGGTATGTACGATTCCTTTTAAATCTTTCACTAAATCCAAAAGATCAAGGAGAAGACTTTGAGGAATTGGCTGAGGTGGAGGTTCGTCATAATACGATGTGTCAAAATTGTTACAAGGAAATAGATTCCTTGTTTGACAATTAGAGCTGAAGTGTGGACCTCCACAGTACTCACAACAGTAAAACTGATGTGGCTGTGGGTTGTATGTGCTAGAGTCATAATCGTTATCAGGAAACTGCTCATAGACAAGCGTGTTTCCCGATTGACAATCAGAACTGTAGTGTGAACCACCACAGTACTCACAACAGTAAAACTGTTGAGTCTCATGGTGTGGTAGCTGATGGAATAAATCAGTTGTGTCATGGTAGGAATAGGGATCCTGGTTATAGACAGACCCGTTTCCTGATTCTACCATGCCACAACTGGGGCAATTGCCACCATTATAAGGATTATCACACCAATGGCAAGTAAGAAAGTGTGGAAGGGACATAGAAAGAATCAAAAGGTTTGGGAGGGTAAGAAATGAAGAATCAAAGATGTGAGAGGGTAAAGGTGAATATTTTTGGGTTTTTGGATAAACATTTTGTACAAATGAGAAAGAAAATCTTTTTGTGTTTTTGTGTTCGTTGAAAACTGATTTAAAATGTTTTCGGGAACAGTTTTGTTTTTATATGAAAATAAGAAGATAATATGAACAAGGGTGGTAAATATACAATGGATGTATATCCAGGTTCACTAATACGCAAAACCGTTTAGAATAACGCGCACAACCTCCCCGGCAACGGCGCCAAATTTTGACTCCTCCCAAACCAACCAGTCAACCGGGTGCGGTCAATAGGCGTGCCTGGAAGAAAGTGCAAGATAACTAGTGAAAACAATTAATTTTTCTTGGTAACATTTATTAAATCTAGATAGTCAATTATTCTAACGGCTATTGCCCGTTACAATACCCAACTACAAAGATCTAAGAATAATCCAGAAATTATTAATTAATAACCTCTAATATTTCACACTTAATTCACAAATCACGATCGCTTAACAAACATATATAAGTCTACTCGCTACTAATGACTGTTGAGCTAACAATAATAATTAAACTAACAATAATAAGCATATTTCTAAACTAACTTATATAAACTAATCGCGCAAAATTAAAACTACACTACAAGCAATAAATGAAGCAACAATAATAACTACTAAATTAAACATGACAATAAATATAAATATACTAAAAATAAAGAAATGAAAGAGATAGAGATAACCGAATGATATGAAAAATATAAAGACGGCGAGATGAGACCCATTCCATAAGCTTCTCCATCATTAACCCAAATTTATCTCTTAATCACTAATACTCATTAGAATCAATAAAGTAAAGTTTTAATGGAACAGTTAATAATAAGAAAGAAATAAAAAGTTTTATCTAAGAATTACCAAATTTAAAATAAAAAACACCCTTTGTAATTTACATTTGCAAAAGAAAATGACAACTAAAATACTAGATTAGATCATCAGGTAGACAAAATTACATTTGCAAAAGAAAAGAACTTTAAATTCATTAAGTAGAAACTATTGATTAATACGGAGTAAAAAAGTTCGAAAGAGATAAAGCTAAACTATTTAAGAAAGCTGAAATAAAAGAAATGAAAGCATACATCGAAAATTTTCATAAGAACTACATAAGAAACATTAATTAATGGTACAAGCTACTAGTTACTGTATTAGTTGAGATGAAATTGTAACAAAAATAATGATTAAAATGTTACGTGACATGTGTGAATCTTGATGGTGTCACCGACCCTCAAGATGAGGAAAGTGAATGTCGGCTCTTGACTGCTGCTTTTGTAGGGTTATATAACAAGAAGAAGATTGGACAAATTTTGGGTTGGGCTTGTTCCAATTTCATCATTGGGCTTTAACTAAATTTTGTGGCTGGCCCAATTTAACAAGTATATTTTGCATTAATCTTTGTTCGGGCTTCTTTAGTCTTTCCCTTTTTCGTTTTTTTTTTCATCGACGCTCCAAATAAAATTACCATTGGTCTCCTAATTTCGTGTCCTTTCCAATCTCGTGCTCGGGTAATTTTCGGGTTGACTTTGACTTCGTCTTTAATATCACAGTATGTGCCGCTTGTTGCCGAGTCGCGCAAAACTGTATGCTTTCGCTCAAAATTGCATGTTTTCGCCCAGAATTCAATCCTTTGTACCTGAAACACATAAAAAACGCAAACCAAGGATATCTGCAGTATATTTGGGCATATTTGGTCATTTTTATGCATCAAGATGGGTATAAAATGATGAGTATTTACACACTCATCAGTTTTCCTTGCATAGTTTCATCATTTGACCTCGAGTTTGGTCACCTGCCTTAGTCATTCAGAACGTCTTGGTATTTGTGAAGGACATAGTATTAGTATAACTGAGCTGAGTATTTCAAAATTCATGGAACCTCGGTGGAATATAGACTGGTCATTTATATTCATCCCGGGATAGTGAGATATAGGCTGACCACCTATGTCTGACTCAGAGATGAATTTTGAAACACTGAGAATAGTTATAATAAAATTTTGTCTGGAATAAATTCTCGACTCATTTTCCAAATGTTTCATTTATGTGTGTGTATACCCTCGTTGTCAGAACATTCATACTTTTTATCACTTCGTGAACCGCCGCTTAGAAGCACGTCAACTGGTCATTTCATCTCATGAACATTCACGTCTATGCATGATACACTTACATCACAGTATTTTCTTTTCTCACAATCTTATTTTGTCGCAGTTGTCACAGTCTCTTCCCTTCTCACCATCACTATCATTTCCTTTCCCCATCCCCATATATATAAGGAATTAGTTGACACTATATAGTTTCCAATGACACTCATCACTCACTACTCCCTATATTGTTAAGTGGATATTATCAATGACCTCCCTAGGAAAGACTTTCCATACCATCTATAAGGAGAATCTCTCGGTACATTAAGACCATTTCAAAACTCAACAGAATTCCCAGGATATCACCAAACCATTCGAACCACTATCACCGGCCTGATCGCCAGAATTCCATCATCTAGAAAGTGTTGGCTTGACTGAATTACAGGATTAGTTTCGATACGAGTGCTCACTAAGCAACACCATAGAGATAAATCCAACCTCTTAACCGAAACTATAGATTGAACATGTCCTCACCAATAGACTTTATTCAAACATGTTAGACACCTATGCCTTTGTGCAGACATACATACCTGGCTATTTTATCCTCTTAATATTTTCACTTATAAATGGATTTTTCTCCAAACTACAGTTATACAAAACATATATCTTGTAAGAAATACTTTTCTGAGACACTTATTTTGATAAGCAAATTCCTTTTGGTTAATCCTTTACAAAACTATTGAATTGTTAGGAAATTTTAAACATCGATCTTTGGTAAACCATATTATCCACCTTATATTGAAAACTGTCCTATCTTGCATAACTATTAAATTTTGAAACATCAAGAAAAATGTTACTTGGAAAGTCGTTTGCTTAAACTTGTAGATTCATTTATTCGGGGAAGGTTTATGAACAAAACACAATCTCAAAACAAACTTTGAAAAATCAATCACTATATTACATCACTTACACATTTAGGATTTTGTGATTTGATGACATAGAGCTTGGGGAAAATCTTAGTAATGGAGACTAAGTATCGTAGGTGGAGAAAGACTCAATTCGTGACATCCTGCGGAGGATCACAACCTTATCCTAATCTATTATTTCCAATAATACCCTTTGACGGACCTAACTTTGTAAGATTTTTCCACAAGATTCATGATACCTATTCCAACTATTCCTAATGGAGGAATTTGATTCACCTCAAACTGTTGGCAAATTTCATTAAGATTCCTTTGGAACCACACGATCTATTATCTTCAGACCAATGGTCAGGATTAGAGAATGATTGAAACATAGGGAGATATGCCCAAATCGGTTGTAATTGATTCTCGAAATGGTTGGGCTGACCATTTGCTATAAATTAGACTCACTTACAACAATAGATATCACACGATCCCAAGGACAACATCATTGAGACACAATTCACAAACATGGAGAGATAAACCCGAGATACATTGGACCATTCAATATTTCAGACAGAATGAGCCTAGTGGCCTACAAACTTGAGCTCCTATTAGAGCTCAGTAGTTTACACAATGAATATCATCATCTTTTCACCAATACCACCTCAGAGACCAACACAAACTGAACTTCGGGACGAAGTTCCTTTTAGAGGGGAAGAATGTCACAACTCGTAATTTCATGTCCTTTTCAAACGTTAAAATTTCATAATTCATCTCGGGAAGTTACTATTCATTTCTACTATTCACTATTACTATTCATTTTCACTATTCACTTCCGAAATTTTTATTTCATATTCTCGTAAGTTAAACTATTTTAACGATAATCCGAGAGTTTGGCACTCGTCAGATCATTTCTGCAAAAATCACGAAGCCGTGTCCGAGATTTACTTTTGGGTTTAAACGTCATTCCAGCATCCCGATATGTCCATAAAACGCTATAAACGATAGAAATATGTTTTTCTCTCATTTTATGACAATTCTAAAAGTTTTGGAATTTTACGTTTTTCCAGTTCAGCGTTTTACGCGAATTACGCGTTTTAGACCCGCGTTTCCAGTTTTAACAGCGTTTAAGCAACCCGATGAAACTTACCATTCATTTTATATTTTATTATGGAGTATTTTGACAAGTTTAGTCATTCTTTCAAGTTTCATATTTTTACGATACCCGGATTTACGTTTCGCGGCTTAACAATTTACGGTTAGCAATTATCGGAACCAAAACTGACTCCGTAAACCAGATAATACCAAGCTTACTACATACTCTTCCTATTTTTATACATGTGCTGCCCCCCCCCCCCCCCCCCCCTCACCATGTTACTTCCACTTCATCATTTAATTACCAAAATGCCATTGATTTAGATATTTTCATACTTAAATACCTTTTACACATTCATACTTGTTTTCTAATAATCAAAGTCAAGGTTTTCTCTCTTTTTCTTCCTCCCTAGCCATGACCAAAACAAGAACAACATCAAGAATCCATGGATTTTCCAATATCAAGCCATTTTCTAGTTCCTTTGGTGATCCTTGTTAGGGTTTTGTAATAAAAACTCAAGGTTTTATAAGTTTTCATCTCCAAAGCTCACTAATCTTTCAAAGTAAGTTTACAAAATTCATTTTCATCATTTCTTCATGTTATCTTTATGATCACGTGATTTCTATACATGATTTCATGCATATGTTAGTTTATACGAATAACTTATGGTCTTCCAAACTTTCCCGAAAACTGCCCAGAATTTGCCAAAACAGCCCAAACACCTCACTTGACGGCTATTTATCTTTATGATCAAGACCCGTATGGAAAAACTTCACTTCTGTGACTTTTTAGATATGGTGAAAATCTTCTTAGAACTACTGAGCTTCATTCCTAACTCTTAATATTCACTATTTCGCGACTAGTTTTGCGAAACCATTTTTGTCACTAATAGAAATAATAATACTTCTACGTACTAAATCCTAGATTTTCTAGAAATACTACCAAAGTTGCAAATTCTTAACCATCGAAGTACTTATGGTTACAAGCTTATTTATACGACTATTAAACATTATTGCAAGGTTTTCAAAGCAAGGAATTCAACACTACCATTTATATATACGATATTATAAATATTAATACTAGTTTTATAAGTCTAGTTAGACTTATTTTTCCCAAGTTATGGAAAAACATATTACTTTGACAATAACAAGTATTTTCAAGTTAAGAGTGGTATAGGCTTCATGTGCATGTGCATTCATTACATTATTTCATGATCTAAAGTAGATCATTTCCAATCATCTTAGGTTGCGGCTAGTGTTCGCGCCTTATTGTCCCGATCATTTTACCATCATTGTGTCATCATTTCGAGGTGAGTCATAGCCCCACTTTTACTTGTTTAATGACTTTATAAACTCTTTGGGGGAGATACATGCTTCAATACTTGTTCTATGCTTTTATACGATTTGAATTACTTATGGGGAAGAATACGCTGCTTGAATTATTTTTGTACAATGCCAAAGTATTAAATTCCATACATTGCTTAAGTTGCCTTACTACCAAGTTAAGTCCCCTTTTATTATCATGGACCGTTAATTATAATGCCAAGCGAGAGTGAGTGAATAGATCTATTGAGGGTGACGCCTCCATTCGTGTTTGGGTTGCTCCAACAGAATTACGAATGCATTTCATGTCTAAACAATTTGAGTGCCTGGTAACCACTCCTTTGGGGCTAATACTATGTCTAGCTTCTGGGTCATGAGCTTAAGAGACAATGTAGCATTTTTGACTTATTGTCACCTTACTTTATACTTATGGCTATTGTACATACGAGATTACTTATAAAGTCACGATACTTTTCCATCACTATTACTACTGAATTACGAGGCCTTTGCATCAACTTTATTACTGAACTACGATGCTTTTGCATCAATCTTATTACTTTTGTTTGCACAAACCAAACTTATTACTTTTAGCAGTAGGTTGTGAACACACAGGTTACAAGTCTTTTATGGGGGGACTTGTAACTGAGTAGATTTACGATGCCTTTGCTGGGAAATATTCATTCATATGCATTACATTCTTTTTCACAAGACTCTATGAACTCACCAACCTCGTGTTGACACTTTAGCATGTATTTTCAGGTTTTAAGCAATGGCACGCTACAGGAGGTTTTGGCAGGGCATGGCATGGTCATAGAAGACTCTGATTATTCATTTGATGACCGTTTTAAACTATTTTAAGGGCCTACTTCCGCACTACTTTTAACAATGTAAATTCAACATTTTGATTAAACTATTTTATTCTAAATGATTCAAGTGAAAACCATTTTTGAACTTGTGTTGTAATACCAATTTAGTTACACTCCAGCTACATGTATGCTTCCGCTGGACCCGATTTTGGTGGTGTGACAGACTCACCTTCATCATCCTTTGTGAGTTTTACTTCTGTAGACATGGGAAATTTTCATAGGTTTTGAGTCTTCTAGGCCAAATTTCTTAAGCATTTCCTTAATGTACTTAGATTGGTTAAAGAATATTCCATCTTCTAATTGTTTTATTTGTAATCCTAGGAAGAAGTTAAGTTCACCCATCATACTCATCTCAAACTCATCATGCATGATTTTGGAAAATTCATCACACATGTCTTGACAAGTCGATCCAAATATAATGTCATCAACATATATTTGAACAATGATGAGATTTGGGTCTTTCCTTTTAGTGAAAAGAGTGTTATCTACCATTCCCATGGAATAATCATGTTTAACAAGGAAAGCTTTTAATCGATCATACCAAGCTTTGGGAGCTTGTTTGAGTCCATACAAAGCTTTCTTTAACTTATAAACATAATCAGGTTTTGCGAAGTCAATGAATCCTGGAGGTTGTGCCACATATACCTCCTCATTGATAAAACCGTTAAGGAATGCACTTTTCACGTCCATTTGGAATAACTTAAAATCTAGGGCGCATGCATAGGCAAGTAGTATCCTAATTGATTCTAATCTAGCTACGGGGGCATAAGTTTTGTCATAATCAATTCCTTCTTGTTGATTATAACCTTGGGCAACTAACCTAGCTTTATTCCTAGTAATTACTCTATTTTCATCTAATTTATTCCTATAAACCCATTTAGTTCCTATGATGGTCATATTCATTGGATTTGGGACTAATTCCCAAACATCATTTGCCTTAAATTGATTTAATTCTTCTTGCATAGCTATAACCCAACTTTCATCTTTTAAAGCCTCATTAATATTCTTAGGTTCTATTGCTGAGAGGAAACAAAAGAAATTATTTTTATCTTGAACTTGTGACGTAAGGGTTCTTTGGTTAAGATGTCCTATTATATTATCTAGTGGATGTGACCTAGATTCTTTAACATTTACAATTTTGTTATTTCCTAAGTTAATGTCTTCATTATCATTTCCTATGGGTTTTGTTTTATTAACCTCAATAGCTTCTTCTTCAACTAAGTCATCATCTTCTAAAGGAAAAGTTTTAGGAGGTGGTGGTGTTTCATCAAATGTTACATTTAGTGATTCTTTTACTTTCATGGTGTGTTTGTTAAGTATTATATATGCTTTACTATTTTGTGAGTATCCTAAAAATAATCCATCATATGATTTTGGATCAAACTTAGTGAGGTAATCCTTAGTGTTTAGAATATAGCATTTACTTCCAAATACCCTAAAGTAGCTTAAGTTTGGTTTTCTACCTCTTAGTAACTCATAAGGAGTTTTTCCTAGAATTCTCCGAATTGATACCCTATTAATAATATATGTTGAAGTAGCTACGGCGTGACACCAAAATTTTTGTGGGATGGATTGTTCATTTAACATTGTTCTACTCATTTCTTGTAGTGACCTATTTTTTTCTTTCTACTATGCCATTTGATTGAGGAGTACGAGGAGCGGAGAAATTGTGAGATATTCCATTTAAATCACAATATTTTCCGAATTGTACTTCATTGTCAAATTCCCTACCATGGTCCGTCCTAATGGCTACTATTGTGCATCCTAATTTATTTTGAATCATTTTACTAAATATTTCGAATTTTTCAAAGACTTGGGTCTTGTCACTTACAAACCTAGTCCATGTGTATCGTGAGTAGTCATCTACTATTACTAAGGTATATTTGTTTCCTCCATAGCTCCGCACAATGGATGGACCAAAAAGATCCATATGTAATAGTTCTAGGCACCTAGTAGTGGATACTATATTCTTAGCTTTGTGACTAGCATGAACTTGTTTTCCAATTTTACATGCATCACAAAAGTGCTTGTCATATTTTAGATTAGGCAAGTTTCTAACTAGTTCCTTAGAGGCCAAAGATTGTATTTGTTGCATGTTAGCATGTCCTAATCTCCTATGCTACAATGTGGAGTTCTCGTCTAGGGTCGTTAGGCATATCCTATCCTTAGGTTTGTTTTCTAGTTTCATAACATATATGCCTCCTTTCCTAATTCCTCTACCTATAATTTTTCCATTCTTAACTATTTCGCTATCCTCTTCGGTAAAGGTGACTCTACATTTATTATCACATATTTGTCCTATACTAAACAAGTTATATGTTAAATTATCTACATGCTCTACATTTTCAATAGTAAGTGGGTCTTGAGAGATCGTACCTTTGCCAATGATTTTTCCACGTAAGTCACTACCAAAAATAACGTTACCTTCATTATATGCCTTGTATGTAGAGAATAGCTTGTGGTTCCCCGTCATGTGCCTCGAACATCCGCTATCCTTGATCCATTCGTCAGGCTCCAAGTCAATTCCTAAACATATTTTGTCGGTTCCTTTTGCCATAAAACACTTTTCATCTCTTGGCTTTTCTACTTCTTCTTTGTCACTATCACTCCATGTTCCACTAACAAATTCGCCTTAATTTTCATAACTCGGCGGCTTTAGACATTCGCCATTGAGATGATTTGGACTTCCACATCTAAAGCATTTTCTTTTCCCGTAGTTGTCACTTCTATTTCTTTGGAACGGTTTTCTATCGTCTCGTGATAATCTAGTGAATCTTCCTCGTCTCTTGAAGAATTTCTTGAATTCTCTTACGGCCATTGCATATTCTTCGTCTTCACTTTCGTCGCTTGAATCATCATCATCACTAGGTTCCGTTTTGGCTTTTAGAGCAATGGATTTGGTTTGTTCTTTCTTGACTTTGACCGTTTCCGAATCTCTTCTTATAATTTCTTCACGGACCTTCAAGTTGCCAATAAGTTCATCTAGTGATAACGTCATCAAGTTCTTTGATTCTTCAATTGCCGTGACCTTAGCTCGCCATTTCGGATGCAATGCCCTAAGAAATTTCCTAACACAATTTTTACTAGAAAATGTCTCATCAAGTGCTTTTAAACTTGTGATAATAGTGTTAAATTTAGCAAAAGCATTATCAACTGATTCCTCTTCCGGAATCGTAAATTGTTCATATTGTTGTACAAGAAGATCTATTTTGTTATCTTTAACTTGACTATTACCTTGGTGAGTAATTAGTAAAGAATCCCAAATTTCTTTTGCGGTTTTACACATAAAAATTCTTTCATATTCTTTGCGTGGTAACGCATTATAAATGACCATTTTAGCCTCATTATTTTTTTCTAGTTTCTTTTTCAAATCATCATTTTGTTTTTCAAAAGTTACAATCTCATCCATTTTAGTTTCAACATTATATTGAATAGGGGGAATGATACGTGGGAATCGCACCAGGCTTTACCTCTCAAGGGATCTTGAGAAGCTTACAACCCCCACCAGGCAGTGTACCTGATCGTTGTAGTATAGTACAGTGACAAGTACCGGGGGATTGATCGTTCAGCTAGGAATAGTGTCGCTAGGATTAGAAAACCTAAATACTAGTTCTAAAGGTGAGGGATGATTATTTTTGTGTTTTTATATTTTTTAGAAAGCAAATAAAAATCTCGGGTTTGAAGGATTTGGGCGGAATTAGTTGCTAGTCAACTAACCCAATACTAAAGATGCAATCAAAATAAAATACAAGAAATGAAAATAAACTAAATTAACTAAGGTTGTGAGCAATAAGTGGAGAAAATGTGTTTACTTAGATTTCACTACTCCCTAGATATCTTTTACACGTTAATTACTTGTTATAGTTGCGTGGATGGCGGATTGTATTCCTTAATACCATTCATGGGGTGGCGCACTTAACTCCCCAATCCTATGAGCTCTTATCTCCTCCTATGCCATGCCCAGCACAACCATAGGGATTGTAAACAGTGGCTCATGCATTAAATACAACCAATAAAACCTAGTGCACATCAGTTCATGTTTCCTAAGACGTTCAAGCATGTTACCATTTGGAGATCTGCCAGTTTTCTTAAGCCTAACATCGAATTCATTCATCCAATACAACCATAAACAAGTAATCAACACATAATTAACATCTAGGTTTTATTAGATCCAAGCAAACACAAGATAGATCTAGCCTAGCATGATGGAATTAAGACAAGAACAAGATATAGACAACCAACACATAGACATATTGATTGAATTAAAAGAATACTTATCTCAATTACACATGAAAGGTATCAAGGGCTTAGAACCCTTGAAAAACCTGTAAAATTCATACCAAGTTCGTACTTAGGGTCTCTCCAAAACTTCTCTCTCTTTAATGTGAAAATTAGAAAACTATATATAGGAAATAGGGTCTGACGGCGTCAAGATAAATCTTGTGACGCCGTCATCTCGCCGCTAAAATACTTCTCGGACTGTCTTGATCTACTTTTGACGCCGTCATGTGTTATGCATTTCCAGGCCGTCATGAATTTTACTATTGACGCCCTACTTCGTGACGCCGTCAATTCTGTACTGGGTCGTCATGGAAATTACTCTTGACGCCGTCAGAAATTCCTTCTTGACGCCGTCACCTACTATTCCCAGCAAGGAAAATTAAAACTTTGGCGTTTCCTTCACTTTTATGCTCCAAAAACGTCCGAATTGCTTCCTTTTCCAGATTTCTCTCCCAAAGTACCTAAAATCACAAAAGGAACGATTTAGGGCAATATTTGATCAAATAAATTCAATTCCGGGCTTAAATGACCCCCTAAAAATGGTTCATTTTTCGCATCATATACCCTTACACTTGAGATTTGCTTGTCCTCAAGCAAATGCGCTTTTATTCTAATCAAAATACAAGTTAGGGATCATTTAACACTAATATAAAAGTAATTACAACAAATACTCATTCCACTAAAGACCAATAGACAAGCACGGAGGTCATACACAAGCACCTCACAAATAGTGTTTAGATACTCACATCTCTCGGGTGTAATAAAGTATAAATTACAATATGGAAACGGAAGATATCTCTCACTACCTGTCATAGAAAAATAGATTACCATAGGCTTGGGAAAGGATCAAACCTCCACCACATGGCGTAAGCACCTAGGATAAACTATCAAAGAGGTCTTTTAAAGGGTTGTAACGTTAGGTGTAGGGATATGAAATACACGATTTTGTTGGATAAAGGAAGTTTTACTGGTGGCGAGCTAACAATCTTGGTTAATTATATGTACAATGTGGCGTTGCTAAGCCAAGAATAGACTCGACTTAAGCTAATAAATCAAAAATAACAAAAACATAAAATGAATATAAAATGAAACGGGATGGTAGTCAGTATGTTTTTTCTGTTTTTCTTTTTCTATTTTTTTTCTTTTTTCTTGATTTTTTTTTTTTTTTTTTTTTTTTTTTTTTTTTGCATACACTCTTACCCTACCATCCAAAATAATACATCCTAGGGAATGAAAATTCCCCTTACACTTGAATTTTTACATACTTTAAAATAAACTAATCTAATGACTCGAATTAAGAAAATCAAAACACTTGGAGTACTTTTAAGATTAACGTACATATGGGGGTAATATATGATGTTCTTCCCTATTACTCCATAAATAAGTATTTTACCCATGAGTCCCAATCATCCCAAAACAATATGTACAAGGATATGACTCGACTTAGCAACCATGTAATCAATTAGATAGTTAACTTAGGGCTTAACAAATAACAATAATGCACTAAAGATGAGTGCATACACGGAAGGCTAAGGCGATTTGGTTGTACATTTAAGTGGGGTGTAACAAATTCTTCCTTTAAGTAAAATGCTTAAAGTTAAAAACGAAAAGATAGGCTCGGAGGGGTGTACTAGGGGTTTCGTGTAAGGGTGTGGGAAAAATTAGTTGACTTAACTAGCCAAGTAATATGACTTAAATGGTCAAGTAATTATGATGCGGGTTTAACACAAGGGTGATCCTAATGCCTCTTATCATGTAGTAAATCCTACTACACGAATGTAGTCTCACTAGCGGTCTCGGGATGCATCACTAACGCAAGTTCTAGAATCTAAATGCTACCGGTACACTCATAAGCACTAATAGTAAATGCTTTTCCTATCAAATCTAAAGGCGAACCTCACATATTTGGGTGGAAAATTTTTCTGAATATACGGTTATGTGCTAGTCATACAATCTCCTATCCATGAGATGTCACAACTCGTAAATTCTGGTCTTTTCCCGAAACTTTCACATTTACTATTCATCGGTTACTATTCATCGATCACTATTCATCATTTACTATTCATCATTTTTTAGGTCAGTTTGATATTCTGAGAAGCGTTTTAAAATTTTACTATTCATAAAACACTATTCACCTCCGGAGAAAATTTGTCATTTATACGTGGGTTGCGTCAATTTTGTAAACGTACGATTATCAACCTAATAAACGTTATCTTATGAGCTATTATTTTAAATAATTGATCCGTCAATCCCAACTATGGTCCTAACACATTTTTATACTCATAATAATAATATAAAAATTATATTATTAATTTACCCGATGTTTTGGAAATTTATTTAATTTATATCGTACGCCTGATTAAATTACGACGGTTTTCGTAAAAACTAAACAATCATTACCCGAACACCCAATATTTATACCCAACATATTTTCACAATTTTTATAACTTTATTATGACCCGGTTAACTCTGTTAAAATTTATTTTTAGTTAACCCGGTACCCGGTGTACACTAAAACTACCAATAACTACAACTAAATACAATATAAAATACACCTTTACACAAAAGTCTTCCTCATTCCCCCATTTTTCTCCAAAATGCCGCCCCCCCCCCCCATTTTTGATCTCCATAATATATGGATCTTGTCTCCCTAAATAATAATACTAGTTCTATACTTTCCTTTTTCATTTACACATCTTATTAACATACAACAACTATCAAACTTTTCATTCTCTCTTTTCTTTCTTCTCATTTTCGGCCAAGAACAACCAACAAGAAGAAACCATCATTTTTTTTTCCAAGATCGAGCTCTAATCTTGTCCCTTTTGTTGTTCTTGTTTGGGTTTTGTGATAAAAACCCAAGGTTTTATAAGTTTTCATCTCCATAAGCTCACAAATCTTTCTATGTAAGTTGTCAAACTTTTGTTCATAATTTCTTCATGTTCTTATTATGTTCATATGATTTCATACAAGGTTTACATGCATATGTTAGTATATACCACTCTATTTATACTTTTTATAACTTATGAACTCTAGAAATGGATTATAGTTAGATCCTTGTTAGATCCCCTTGATTTATGATGTTTAGGAACCCATGACACCCTAAGAAGGTGTACGGTAAGATTAGACTAGATTTGTGGTGATTGAAAGTGATTTGGTTGAAGATGAAACTAGTTAGAAACACTATAATTGATTTTTGAAACTATATTTATACCTACTGTTACTATTTTGAAATCGTGGGAAAATCAGTAAGTGGTGGGTAATTTTTGACCAAAGATTTAGAAAATACTTTCAAAAACGAAACTTTTGGCGAAAGAACGGAATAAAACGAGTTAATAACGAAGGAGATACGCTAAAAACGAGTTTAACGACGAAAACTATATTTTCTGAAAAACTGCTTGCTGATGAACAGTTGTCACGGGCTATTTTGGGCATAAAACTTGATCTAGCCATCCCGACTTATCAAAAATATGTTAGTATGTTGTCCCACGATTCCGGGAATGTAAAGAACGTAGAAAACGAGCTTAAAACGACCAAGATATACACTTTTGAAACTAGGCGAACTATATATATATTTGACAACTTCTAATAGCACATATTCTCTTAAGTTATGGAAACACTATAAATCAACGCCAACACTTATTTTCAAACTACGAGTGGTATAGGCTTCATGTGCATGTACATTCATCGCATCCCCTCATAATTTAAGTAGATCGTATCATTCGTTCATTATAGGTCGCGGTTAGAGATCGAACCTCATTTCTGTGTAACCACTTTTGTCTTCGTAACTATCGTACCAGGTGAGTCATAGCCCCTACTCTTTTAAATTGTTTTGTCAACTTTTGGGGGAGAATACATGCTCGTTTTTACTTGAACTATTACTTGACTCTTTAAACATGGTTTTGACTTGAACTTTATTATGAACTTTTGAACTTGTTTTGAACTTTGGAACTTGACTTGACTTTTGAACTTGACTTAAACTTTTGACCCTAATGTACCGTACGTACTTTGACTTAAAGTCTCCCTTGTTCGGAGCAACGCTATAAAGTCTCCCATGTTCGGAGCAACGTTAAAAAGTCTCTCATGTTCAGAGCATCTTTAATAAATCTCGCCATGGTGGAGTGACTAATAATTCTTCACCAAGTCGGTGGAGTGACTAATAATTCTTTGCCTAGGTGGCGGAGTGACTTGAAGTCTCCCATGTTCGGAGCAACGTTATAAAGTCTCCCTTGTTCGGAGCGGACTTGACTTATTATTGACCACGGGTGCTTGTCTATTAGACCTAAACTATTTAGCAGTGGGTTGTAAACACACAGGTTACAAGTCTCTTATGGCGGGACTTGTAACTGAGTGGATTTACGATGCCTTTGCTGTGTGATCATTTTTCTATAAACTTTATTTGTTAAACAAACTCTATGAACTCACCAACCTCGTGTTGACACTTTAGCATGTATTTTCAGGATTTAACCAATGGCACGCTACAGGAGGTTTTGGCAGGGCATGGCATGGTCATAGAAGACTCTGATTATTTATATGGGGACCGTTTTAAACTACTTTTAAGGGCCTACTTCCGCACTACTTTTAACGATGTAAATTCAACATTTTTGATTAAACGATTTTATTCTAAATGATTAAAGTGAAAACCGTTTTTGTACTTGTGTTGTGATACCGAATGAGTTACACCCCAGCTACACGTATGCTTCCGCTGGACCCGATTTTGGGGGTGTTACATGAGACGCTTGCTATGGCTAAAGTTTCACTCCTAAATGTTGTAAAAAAATTTAAATTTGGCGCTAAAGTTACACTAACAAGTATTTCTCATAGTTTTATTACACATCTACCATTAGACAAAACAAACTCAAGCGAAAGTGTACATGTAAGGTATCATCTTTTTACCCTCCCCTTACACTTAAGATGAACATTGTCCCCAATGTTCAAGTAAAGAATGTAAAAGTTAAAAAGTAAAAAGAATGAAATCAAATACTCCCCTGATTCGCTCGGTATGGATAATAAGGTGGCCAGGTTAAATCTTCCTCCAAGAAAATGAACAATCAAAGCTTCCCTTCCAGAATATAAATCATCTTCTTGTCATACATAACCTATAAATCCTGAGAAAACAAACAAAAACAACCTCACGTAAAATCGGTGGCATCCTATATAAGTTACTAAATCCTAGAAAACAAGATAAGATATAATGCTTGTGGAATGAAGTTTGCAGATTTCCTGGAGATTATAAAACTTAATAATTCACAAAAACCATAAGACTCCGTTAGAAAAACAAAACAGGTAGAATTTCCAGATTTTTACACGTGACGCCGTCAAGAGTTAACTCGTGACGCCGTCTGAAGTGACCTGCAGAAATTCTTATGTTAAGTTTCCGGAAAATTTCTGGAAAAACTTGGTCCTACTTCCTAGAAAATCCTGCAAAACTTCATTATGACTCAATACAAGCATTTGACTCTAACAAATACGAATATACATGTTCATTTAATATTGTGGAGAATCATGATCGGTTTGTTTCTTAAAAACATATTTGGGGTTTCCCCTTACACTTATCTTTTGCAAAAATACTTTTAGGTGGAGTTAAGACTAGGCCAAAACAACAAAGTAAAGTATTTCCACTATTTAGTTTAGAAACATGATCAACCAACAATAAAAATAAAGCATGCATACGGAAGCAAATAACAAACAAACAAAAATAAAATCACACAAAACATGGGTTGCCTCCCAAGAAGCGCTTTTCTTTATTTACGAGTCTTGTAGCTAGACTCAAGGTCATGGGTTACTACGTGACCTCATCATTGGTTCCACTCTCTAGGTCATCTTCTAAACCAGTTTTGTATTCCAGACCTAGTTGCAAGCATTCTTTGTAGAAACCAAGCATCCTATTCTTTACATACTCTACTCCTCTACGTCTATCCTCCTCATTCCTATAATAAGCCGCTTGCTTGTGTTCTTTTTCGAAATTAGAGAGAAGGCGGTATTGCTCAATCTTGTAGGGCATTTGATAGCCAACCTCATCATTCTCTTCCTTGAATCTAACTATCCCTAAAGTCGGATCATAACTCATCCTAGTGGCCTCAACAAATGGTTTTCCAAATATTATTTGGCTTAGGCAAGCATCTATCACCGGACGAGTGTCTTCAACTATCATAAAATCGATCTCATAAGTGAGATTCCCTATAATCACATGCAATCCCTTCACTCTTCCTACAAAATTACTTATCAGATTCTTATTAGGCATCATCCTAAAATTAAGTTGCTTCTTCATCACCCAATTGTAATAAGTCCTAGTCATGATGTTCACGGGGGATCTAGGGTCGATGTAAGCTTTCCATATATGCATGTGCCCGATATTGCATTGTATGTTAATGTTAGAGGGGTCTCCCATTTTGATAAGGGGGTGCCAAGGATATATGGTCTCTCGGGACTATCGAATAAATCCTTATGGTATTCCCGTTCTTCCTTGGTGGGCAACTTATCAAAGTACTTTTCTTAGTCTCGGCTTCTACTCTAACTTCATCCTTGTCACTTTCTTCTATCTCCTTATCTATTGGCTTAATGGTGACAACATTGACAAAGTGGACATGTTTGGATGATGAGGGGTCCTTAATTTGGATTCCATTATTGGTGTCCTTAGTGTCCTTCCTAGGTGTGACTAACGCTTAGTTGTTGAGGGCTTTCAACAAGTTCTCAATCTTGTTGGTCATCTTCGTTTGTTGTTGGTTGAATTCGGTTTCAAACCTAGCTATGCGAGCTTCTTGAGATGCCATAAACTTTGACATCAATCCTTCAAGATTGTTGGTACTACCATAGTTGTTAGAAGGATTGTTGTTGAAAGTACGGTTGGATGGTGGACCATTTGGTTGGTAACGATTAGGCGGATTGGAAGAATTGGGTTGATTTTGTTTCCACCTAAGGTTTGGGTGATTTTTCCAAGAGGGGTTGTATGAATCACCGTAAGTGTTTGGCTCGGGCTTGAAAGTGTACCACTTATCTCCCGCTTCGTCGGTACGCGTGGATGCGTAGTCCGCAAAAGCTGTTCCGGGGAGTTCCACACAATCACGAGTGTCGTGGGGACCACTACATAATTCGCATGAAGAAGTGATTTTGTTCACTTGGCTTGAAGGTTTAGGAGCTTCGTAAGATTTCATGAGAAACTTGACTTGATCCTCAAGTTCCATGATCCTACGGTCGGGAGTGCTAGAATTGTTTGAAGGCAAAGATATTGCCTTGACCGTTTTGTTCAAATCACGGGGATCATTCCAACTTTCGTTGTCATAGAGAGCAAGATCTTCTATGAGTTCCCATGATTGTTCCGCACTTAGATTACGTAGCTTACCACCGGCCGATTGGTCAATGGCTCGCCTCGTGGAGATATCGATATGGTCATAAAAAATTTGGACTTGGAGCCAAAGATCTATGCCATGATGAGGGACTTTTTGGAGTAAGTCCTTGAAACGAGTCCATGCTTCATAAAGAGATTCATTTTGACGTTGTTGGAACATCAAGATGTCATTTCTAAGCTTAGTAGTTCTCCCCGGTGGGAAAATTTGAGCAAGGAAACGAGTGGTGAGATCATCCCATGTGGTGATGGATCCTGCGGGTAAACGCTCAAGCCATTGACTAGCTTGATCCCGTAGAGAGAATTGGAATAGGCGTAATCGGGTTGTCTCTCTAGTTTCAACACCTAGGTCTCTGGAATCTACAATTTTGAGGAAGTCCTTAAGATGTTGATTTGGATCTTCGGAACGAAGTCCATGGAATTCAAATCCGCTTTGCACCAACCGGATGGTGTCGGATCGCAAGGGGGTCACATTGGCTCCGGCGAGCTCAATCCTGTTTCGGTAGCCTTGGTGGCTAGGTCGAGAATACTCTCCTAAGGTTCGTGGCCTAAGAGGTTCTAGTGGTGGATTTTGTTGTGGTGGGATGACGGGTTCAAGGATGTTCCCATCGTCCATGATGTCGGGTGGTGAAGAGTTACGAACAAAGACACAAAGAAATAAGATAGACTAAAGAAAACCTAAAACTAAAAATAAAATCTCACTAGAAAGGAATCTAGCAAGTAGACCTAATAAAAAGAGATTCTAACCTAGACAATAACTATTCCCCAGGCCGCGGCGCCAAAAACTTGATACGTGGGAATCGCACCAGGCTTTACCTCTCAAGGGATCTTGAGAAGCTTACAACCCCCACCAGGCAGTGTACCTGATCGTTGTAGTATAGTATAGTGACAAGTACCGGGGGATTGATCGTTCAGCTAGGAATAGTGTCGCTAGGATTAGAAAACCTAAATACTAGTTCTAAAGGTGAGGAATGATTATTTTTGTGTTTTTATATTTTTTAGAAAGCAAATAAAAATCTCGGGTTTGAAGGATTTGGGCGGAATTAGTTTCTAGTCAACTAACCCAATACTAAAGATGCAATCAAAATAAAATACAAGAAATGAAAATAAACTAAATTAACTAAGGTTGTGAGCAATAAGTGGAGAAAATGTGTTTACTTAGATTTCACTACTCCCTAGATATCTTTTACACGTTAATTACTTGTTATAGTTGCGTGAATGACGGATTGTATTCCTTAATACCATTCATGGGGTGGCGCACTTAACTCCCCAATCCTATGAGCTCTTATCTCCTCCTATGCCATGCCCAGCACAACCATAGGGATTGTAAACAGTGGCTCATACATTAAATACAACCAATAAAACCTAGTGCACATCAGTTCATGTTTCCTAAGACGTTCAAGCATGTTACCATTTGGAGATCTGCCAGTTTTCTTAAGCCTAACATCGAATTCATTCATCCAATACTACCATAAACAAGTAATCAACACATAATTAACATCTAGGTTTCATTAGATCCAAGCAAACACAAGATAGATCTAGCCTAGCATGATGGAATTAAGACAAGAACAAGATATAGACAACCAACACATAGACATATTGATTGAATTAAAAAAATACTTATCTCAATTACACATGAAAGGTATCAAGGGCTTAGAACCCTTGAAAAACCTGTAAAATTTGTACCAAGTTCGTACTTAGGGTTTCTCCAAAACTTCTCTCTCTTTAATGTGAAAATTAGAAAACTATATATAGGAAATAGGGTCTGACTGCGTCAAGATAAATCTTGTGACGCCGTCATCTCGCCGCTAAAATACTTCTCGGACTGCCTTGATCTACTTTTAACGCCGTCATGTGTTATGCATTTCCAAGCCGTCATGAATTTTACTCTTGACGCCCTACTTCGTGACGCCGTCAGAAATTCCTTCTTGACGCCGTCACCTACTGTTCCCAGCAAGGAAAATTAAAACTTTGGTGTTTTCTTCACTTTTATGCTCCAAAAACGTCCGAATTGCTTCCTTTTCCAGATTTCTCTCCCAAAGTACCTAAAATCACAAAAGGAACGATTTAGGGCAATATTTGATCAAATAAATTCAATTCCGGGATTAAATGACCCCCTAAAAACGGTTCATTTTTTGCCTCATCAGGGAAAATCACCAAAGGTAATAATACGCCAAAGATCAAGAACTTTTGATTTCACATACGTTTCGAATCTATTTTTCCAATATAAAAATCCATCACTTTCAAATAGTGGTGGTCTTTGCATAGATTGCCCTTCTAAATATTTTAAAGATTCCATAGATCATTACAAGTTTTAAAATACAATATATTTTAAAAAAATCTTGTTAGACGTGGCTCTTGATACCAATTGTGGAAAAGTAGAAGGGGAGTTGAATAGTTTTACGTCTTTTTAGTTTGTTGTAAAAGATTGTTTGAAAGTTTTCTTTGTTTTCAAAAATATAGATTCGATGATATATGAAATCAAGTCATGCACAATATGAACAACACTAAATAAGTACGATAAATCAATAATAATGTAAGTAAAGAAATTGATGAGAGTTGGAAAGATCGAACCGAGAGACAAGAGATTTATAGTGGTTCGGCTACAAGGTCACCTTCCTTGCCCTACTCCACTCCCCGAGCACCTAACTCGAGAGTTTTCTTCACTATGTCAACAAGCTCCCTTATGGCGGAGAAAACGTTACACACCAATTTTCACACCACAACTACGTCACAACTTATTCACACCTTCTACACAACTATTTCACACCTATTCACTACTTGATCACACCACTTCTTCACACCTATCTCCTACACACCAATTTTCTTCACACCTATCTTCTACACACCAATCTTCTTCATAACTATCTTCTACACACCAATCTTCTTCACAACTATCTTCTACACACCAATCTTCCTTCTAACTTTTCTTCTTCACAACTAACTACTAACCAATCACACTATATATATCTAACTAAACTATCTTCTAACAAATATTCACAACTAATCACAAAATGAGATGAATATAATTAAGATGCTCAAACAACTTAGATGTGGAGATCACAACAAGTTGTAATACTTCTTGTCTTGATGGATAGAAGTATTCTTCTCTTGCACTTGATAGGATGATCTTTGGATCAATTAGAAACAAAGATTTAAGAATGTATGATCAAAGGATTTAGAGATTGGAAATTGAGATCTAGAACAGAAAGTTTAGGTGTGCAAAAGGTGAGAAAAATTCCTGATTTAAGGTGGTATTTATAGGCAACAGATTCTGACAGAGGAGCGTGGCCGGTCCCCTTAAATCAAGGTCGGCCCCCTTAAAATTAAGGGGACCACCCCTTATAATTAAGGGGGCCGCCCAACTGTAACGGCCAGAAATTTTTTTTTTCTAGTGGGGAAAGTTTATTTGGTGAAAAACTAACTGATTTTTGTTAAAAATTTGAATTCATATATTTAGTATGAATAAAACATTTTTCTTTATTACCAAAAGTGTTTTCAAAAATATATAATATGTTTATATAATTAAATAAACTTTGTAATACTTAATTAAATTTCCCTTTGATCATAAATTGCACTAAACACTTTGTTTATTCATACCTTAAGTGATTTGGATGTAAAGAGAAACTGTTAATCACTAAATACTTGTTTAAGTCACAAGTTTTAGTTCTATGTGTTTATATTTTGTAATAATCAAAACATAGAGATATTGATAATATGTTAATAATGTTTTTAGGCATTATTTATGTCAACACATGTCGTCAGAGAAATGTGTATGTACTGGAATGTATGAGAAAGTAATACCTCGCGAGTGTGTACTAAGGTTGCCATTTATAGGTGGTCGAAATACTAGGGTTCCCTGGTATTTCACATATTATTGTAGTTGCCGGAGTGGGACCCTTGTCGGGCAAGGGTCCGCAGCTTAATCATGACTGTGGACGCGGATCATCTACCAGACCGTAGGCCGGTTTGTAAGCTTACTTTAGAAGTGTCGCTTTTATGATCCATTTTGTGTGCTTATTCACACACCTTTTCTGGCCAAATTAAGATCAAAACAGACACAAACTAACCATAATTGCCAAAGATATTGTGTTTTTGTGTTTGTGATCGTGCAGGAACGGATTGTTGGGAATTATATTAACAGTTACCATGGCTAGTATGGAGATTACAACTGCTGAAGAATGCATTAGCAGTGGAAACTCATTACCACTGTTAGTACATATTATTACCACTGCTGTTAGTATAACTGTTAGGAAACTTGTATAGATAAATATAGAATAGATTTTGTGTATATCTTATTCTATTATCATTATACGCATCTTGTAGAAGAAGACTCCTTGTGCTATAAAAGGAGGTCCTAGGTTTAGGTTTAAGATATGTTTTTCTTAGAGCTTCAAGGTTGTAACCCTAGTGATACAAAGATCACACATATTATTGTTCTTAATAATATTTGAGCTAACAGTTTGTTTCACTCATTATTCTCATTCATATACAACTGTTTTATTCACATACAAACTTCTAAGTATTACTAAGTAGATTCCGCATACTTAGTGGTATAATACAAAGTATCATTCTAACACAGATCAAGGTGTTTAGATCCATCAAGTGGTATCAGAGCCAGGCTTTGATACTTTGATTTATAAGATCCGAAGTTCACTCACAAGATTCAATGGAGATAGAGACCAGTCAGTCCAACATTGATGCTAAGCTTCCTAAGCTTAAGTTGAATGACTATGAGATGTGGAGGCTAATGATGCGTGGGAATTGCACCAGGCTTTACCTCTCGAGGGATCTCGAGAAGCTTACAACCCCCACCAGGCAGTGTACCTGATCGTTGTAGTATAGTATAGTGACAAGTACCGGGGGATTGATCGTTCAGCTAGGAATAGTGTCGTTAGGATTGAAATTAATCTAACTAGGTCTAAAGGTGAAGGATGATTCTTTTTGTATTTTTATATTTTATGAAAAACAAGTAAAAATCTCGGGTATTGGGAGAGTGGGCGGAATTAGTTGCTAATCAACTAACCCAAAAGCTACTAATTAAACTAATAAACAAAAAAATAAACTAAGGTTCTACAAGATAAGTGAAGCATGTCTACCTATGATATGTTACTCCTTGCTAGCTATCCAATTCTACCTATTGAATTGTTACACCTTGTTTTAATTGACGGGTTGTATTCCTTAATACCATTCATGGGGTGGCGTACTTACTTCCCCAATCCTATAAGCTCCTACTTCACTCCTATGTCGAGCCGGCTAAGAAGCTCCTAACATGGGATCACTAGAATTCGCTCATGCATTAAATACAATCATAAAAACCTAGTACACATCGGTTCATGTTTCTTAAGACGTTCAAGCATGTTACCCTATGGAAGTCTGCCAGTTTTCTTAAGCCTAACATTGATGAGACATTCAATCAAAACAAGAATCAATAAGAAACAAGAATTATAAACTAAACCAACTAGATCTAATGAATTTGTCATGCCTTAATTGATGGAGATAGACACACACATCAACAAGCCCTCATTGATGGAGATAGACACAAACATCAACAAGAAATCAATGAGATCTAATCAATTATATACAAGTTTCACATAATCATAAGTAGACACAAGGTGAATTAGCAAATCATCATCAAAGAAGAGCAAACAACAATGATAATGGAAAACATAATTAAGATAGAATTATCAAACCAATACATGATGTTTATTGAGTGATTGAAACCCTCTAAGTTGCTGGAAAAACACCCACCTAAACCCAGGAATCGACCTTAGGTTTAGGGCTTACAAAAAGTGAAGTTATGATGTTATATTTATAGGCATGTTTTCTGTCGGCCCATCTTGATGGCGTCAGCTCGTTCTCTTGATGCCGTCATGACCATTTTTTCACCAAATTGTAGATCTCTTCATCCTCTTCGCGTGGGCTTTTGAATCACCTAAATCCGAGTTCGTATGCAAAAGTTATGACCAAAACAATTTCAGCTACTTCGCGCGCAAGTTTTGACAAGTTAACACGTGACGGTCTTGGGTGACGCCTTCACGTTTCTTCTGGGCCGTCACCACTTTTACTCTTGACGCCGTCATACACTATTCTCAGCATGGAAAATTAAGTCTTTGGCGTTTTCTTCACTTTTATGCTCCAAAAACGTCCGAATTGCTTCCTTTTCCAGATTTCACTCCCAAAGTACCTAAAATCACAAAAGGAACGATTTAGGGTAATATTTGATCAAATAAATTCAATTCCGGGCTTAAATGACCCCCTAAAAGTGGTTCATTTTTCGCCTCATCATATACCCTTACACTTGAGATTTGCTTGTCCTCAAGCAAATGCGCTTTTATTCTAATCAAAATACAAGTTAGTGGTCATTTAACACTAATATAAAAGTAATTACAACAAATAATCGTTCCACTAAAGACCAAAGACAAGCACGGAGGTCATACACTAGCACCTCACAAATAGTGTTTAGATACTCACACCTCTCGGGTGTAATAAACTATAAATTACAATATGGAAACGGAAGATATCTCTCACTACCTGTCATAACAAAATAGATTACCATAGGCTTGGGAAAGGATCAAACCTCCACCACATGGCGTAAGCACCTAGGATAAACTATCAAAGAGGTCTTTTAAAGGGTTGTAACGTTAGATGTAGGGATATAAAATACACGGTTTTGTTGGATATAGGCAGCCTTTACTGGTGGCGAGTTAACAATCTTGGTTAATTACATGTACAATATGACATTGCTAAGCCAAGACTAGACTCGACTTAAGCTAATGAATAAAAAATAACAAAAACATAAATTGAACATAGAATAAAAAGAGATGGTAGTCCGTATGTTTTTTTCTCTTTTCTTTTTTCTTTTTCCTTTTTTTTTTTTTTTTTTTTTTTTTTTTTTTTTTGATTTTTTGATTTTTTTTTTTTTTTTTTTTTTTTTTTTTTTTTTTTTTTGCATACACTCTTACCCTACCATCCAAAATAATACATCATAGGGAATGAACATTCCCCTTACACTTGAATTTTTACATACTTTACAATAAACTAATCTAATGACTCGAATTAAGAAAATCAAAACACTTGGAGCACTTTTAAGATTAACGTACATATGGGGGTAATAAATGATGTTCTTCCCCTTTACTCCATAAAATAAGTACTTTACCCATGAGTCCCAATCGTCCCAAAACAATATGTACAAGGATATGACTCGACTTAGCAATCATGTAATCAATTAGATAATTAACTTAGGATTTAACAAATAACAATAATGCACTAAAGATGAGTGCATACACGGAAGGCTAAGGCGATTTGGGTGTACATTTAAGTGGGTGTTGAACTTATATAAAGACCTTGATAGATCTTCTTGAGCACTCTAGAATCGTTAGTAATATCACTGTAATCAATAAAACACTAATAGACAATCTCTGCAACTTGTATTTATAAAGCGGAAACAAAACACAAGCTTGATACTAAGAACTCTTGATCCTCTATGGATCTTTTTAATTATAATAAGAGTATTCACTAAAGTTATTCAATACATAAACCGTGTGTTCCTTTTATACTCAAGGAACCCTAAACCGTTTCTTAAGAAACGTATATTCTAAAACTTCTAAAAGATATGCATTATCACTTCCTAAATAAACTCATGCATATCCAAACTACATTACATAAAATACGGAAATACTATATCCGCAGAAACTAATAAGACTGAAACTAATCTTCAGCAGATACACTGCTTCAGCAGAAACCAACTCTTCAGCAGGATCCTTTCAGCAGAAACAGCAGCAAAATTCTTACTTCACAGAATTCCCAACAATCCTCCCCTAATCTTGAATTTGACCTGGTTAAGTTCAAGATTCTTGATAGATCTTCAAAATAACATACCAAGAGGATTGTAATAAGATAGCACCAGCAAAGAATCATCTTCAGCAGAATCTCTATGATCAGCACATACGTGAAAGCTCCATTCTTTGCAGCAACAAATGACCAAATGTACATAAAAACAAATTAGTTTCATACTATTCTCATCACTTCCAGGTGTGTTAACTCCTGTGAGAGGTGAATCATTGAAAATAATGGATTTGATGTCTCTTTACCAATAGCCATCACTACTGGAGTAGCCAAGTGTTCAAAGGTACACTGATAACCACATGATTTATAGCAAATCATCAGCTATAAACGGATTTGAGATGTCTTTACCTGTAGCCGTTTGCTCAGGACTAGCCAATTATTTTGATGAAAATCATCTTGGTTAACTAATTACCAAATATGGTTTTCCACTGCCTTTACCACAAGCCATATACATGTGGGCTAGCCAATTATTTAGAATCCATAAAGGAAAAATCCATGGTCAATTGACAACCATTTCAACTACTCAGCAACAAAGCATGGGTGAGTTGAAAACCCTATGATTTTGAGCAAACCATTACAGCTATCAACAGATTTGATATGTCTTTACCAAAGCTGTACCCTTTAGACTAGCCAACTTTATGATGGAATAGTCAACATCAGGTAAGTTGATAACCAAACCTGCATACAAATACTATACAACAAAATGTTAGTTTTTCTTTTTTTTTCTTTTTTTTTTTTTTTTTTAAGAAATAAAACAAATATACAGTATGATATCCCTAATCAGATGCTGCTCTGGAAGTCTTAATCCTTTGTTTGAAAACCTTCACCAAAGATTCAGCAAACAATCTTGTATTACCAACTGGATCAGGAGGAATCTCCAACTTCTGTTGTAACATTTTCTCCATCAGAGATACCTTCAGAGGATATCTGTTGGTAAGATCTATAATAATCCTCAGACCAGTGGTAGTTTCCAACACATGAACATAAGGCATAGGATAGAACTTCCAACTCTGAACTTTCCATTTCTGATTGTTCTTCCAGATATCATAACTTGCACCAGTGGGAGTAGAAGAATCAAACAACACTTGAAGATCTCCCAACAAATACAATCCAGAACCTTCAGGAGTATGAGTTGCATAGTACTTAATAACCAACTCATATAGAGTGACTAAATCTTGATAATTCACAAGATGAAGAATCTGCTGAAGAAATGTAAAGGATATGGAAGTTTTATTCAATCTGTAAATGGTATTCACTTGACCATCTTTACTTAACTCCCAATGAACCAAAACATCTCTAATTCCTTCTGGCCAATCACCAGATGATCCTTCCCTTATAAATGAAGCATCAGAATCATTCACATTAATTAGACTTTGTTTTGAATGTGATGATCTGACTTTAGCCATTCTCTTTAGGAAGTGATAATGCATATCTTCTTCCAGGAACATAAATAGCATCATGAACTGCTGCTTCAGCAGAATCACCTTCTGCAGCATCAGTATCCACTGATGGAGTATCCAATTGTTCATCAGTAGAATCTTGAGAAGATTTAAGTGCAGCAGAGGCATATTGTTCATCCATAGCCTTCCTGATTTGTTTGTTTCTAGCAGCTTGAATTTCAACTTCTCTTGTCTTCCGTTCATGAAATCTGGCAAGCTCAGCCTTTTGTTCAGCTTCTTGTTCCTCAACCAACCTCCTAGCAGTCTCTTCACCCAATCTTTCCTGCTCCAATTGTCTCCTAGTTCTCTTTCTAGTTGGAGGATCTGATGTCATCACTTTTGCTTTTCCTTTATCCACACAAGATGAAGCAGCAACATGAGGTACATCAGCAGAAGTATCATGTAACAACCCGCATTTTCAAGACATTTCTCCTATTCACTATTCATTAGTTACTATTCATCATTTACTATTCACCAGTCACTATTCATCATTTTACTATTTATCATTTTCGGAGTCAGTTTGTGATTCTGAGAAGCATTCAAAAATTTTACTATTCATATGACACTATTCATTTCCGGAAGGAAATCACTATTCATGATTGCCGTTCATTTCATCGTAAACTGAGTTTACGAGTCTTCAAATTCGCGTAACCAATGTGGTTTCGCTGTGAATTCATGCATTATTCATTAATGACACTTCATATAGACTAGAGTAGTCTACAAATCATCATCACTTTAGAACTTACACGGATATGCATTATTTCTACATACGTATGTTTAATTTGTAATTAACGTTACCACTCAGTTTTTACTACGAACGTATACCCGATACTCCCGTCTACGATCCTAACATATTTTCATGCTTATTATAATAATATAAAAATTGTATTATTAATTTACCCGGTGTTTTTAAATCAATGACTATATTTTACGGTCGGAGCTTATAACTCCGTCGGTTTGCGTTATTTCAATTCGATAATTATTTCAACACCCGATTCTCATTAGGAATATTATTTTACAGCTTTTACAACTTCGTCGTATTTTATTTCACCTCGGTAACATTTATTTTTAGTTAACTCGGTACCCGATAACTCCTAAAATACAAAATATCTAACTAAACCTTGCAACCAAGAGACATAAGCTTTAATTAGCCACATTTCTTCCTTGTTTTACTCTTGGTGCCGCCCCCCCCCCCCCCTAGCCACCCTAGGCCTCCCCCTTTTATGGATCTTGCCTTCTACATATATATATATATATATATATATATATATATATATATATATATATATATATATATATACATCTTTCTACACCTACATCCATTTTTACAAGAAAAACAAACTAGCACAAAAACTTTCCACTCTTCCTCCCTTGGTGTGTGGATCGGCCAAGAACAACATCAAAGAAGAATCCATAAATTTTTGAAGTTCAAGTGTTTATCAAGTTCTAATCATGATCTAGTTGGGGTTTTGGGGTAAAACCCCTAGGTTATTATACATTTTCTCCTCAAATCACTCCAATATTTCAAGTAAGCTTCAAAAACACTTCTTGATCTTTTCATACTTTCATTTTACTAGTTACATAATGTATTTTCAAGATATATTGGTTAAACATGCAAGTATTTATGTTTCATACCACTTATTACTCATTTTCTTCTTTATAAACATAGATCTATAATTTTTATTAACAATCTCATTAGATCCACTAAGATTGCTGATGGTTAGGAACCCATGACACCCTAAGAAGGTGTATGGTAAGATTGGGTACTTGTGGAGTTGATTTGAAGTAGATTGGTTAAGCCTTGAACAAGTCTTGATCCTTAAAAATGAGTTTTAAACACTATATATATAGATCTGTCCATTTTTGTGAAACGTGGGGAAATCAGTGGGTTTTGTGTAACTTTGGACCAAAGATTTAGAAAATACATTCCGAGACGAAACTATGTCCGAAAACGGGGATAAAAACGAGTTAATAACGAAGGAGATATGATTTTCCGAATATTAACAACGAAAAATACTTTCAAATATAGGTTCTGTTCCAAATCGCCAATTTCAGAAAACTCAGGGGTTTCCGGGTAACATTGGGTTAGATATTCAGAAAATACTTTCAAAAACGAAACCGTGGCCGCTTGAATCACTAAAATCCGAATTACGACGAAAAAGATATGCTATTTTCAATTTTAACGACGAAAACTATTTTCTGAAAAATAGCTTGCTGTTGAACAGTTTTCATGGACTGTTTCGAGACGTAAAACTTGATCTAGCCGTCCCAACTTATCAAAAATATATTAGTATGTTGTCCCACGATTCCGAGGATATAAAGAACGTAGAAAACGAGCTTATAACGAAAAAGATACAAGCGTTTGAACTTAGATGATTTTTACAAATTTCCATCAGCTTTTCTATTATTATTTTGCCGCAAAACTGTCTTTGCGAGACACCACTTTCTTGGCTGTTTTTCTTCATGATCGGATCAATTTGAGTCCGAGCCATAGTTTTATGAAATCAAGATCTTCCAACAAGCTTTTCAAATCAATTGGCCGTTCGTCGAATAGACTTATAACGAATAAACTACGACCTCATCTATATACCCAATAAACTATATATATTTTGACAGCTTTTACTATAATGAAATTTTCTAAGTGTTGAACATAATACTTTCAAGTAACAACAATAAGAGTCGATTTTCTCATCGATCAAGACCCGTATAACCAAAAGTTAAATGACACGACTTCAAGATATTGTTACAAGGTTTTCAAAAACGCCGAGTCTCATCACTAACCCTTAACATACAACATTTCACGACTTGTTTTGCGAGGCCATTCTGGGCGTATTTTCAAGTAATGAAAATGTTATTTTTGCGACGAAAATCTTATATTTGCCGATAAGACGCCAAACAAGGATCGTGGAGTGCCGTTTCAACCTATTTCCATGAAAAGTGGTTATTAACCTTACGATAAACGTTATTGTCAACGATAAACGTTATTTTCAAAACTAATGATTGGTATCGATAACATACGTATTTGCATGTGTAGCATCATTTCATTTCTTACATTAGATCATATCATTCATATTAGGTTGCGGTTAGAGATCGTGCCTCAATTCGTGTATTCATTATTGTCATCATAGCTATCGCACCAGGTGAGTTCATAACCCCTACTTTTACTTGTTTTACAACTGTTTTGGGGGAAGATACATGCTCGATACTATTTAAATTCAATGCTTTTTTTACTTGAACGCAATTTATTTTCTCAAATATTACTGAATGGTTGAAATACTTGTTCTATGTTTTTATACGATTTGAATTACTTATGGGGAAGAATACACTGCTTGAATTATTTTTTTGTACAATGCCAAAGTGTTACAAATTCCATACATTGCTTAAGTTTCCTTAGTACTACCACATTAAGTCCCCTTTATTATCATGGACCGTTAATTATATTGCCAAGCGAGAGTGATTGGATAGATCTATTGAGGGTGACGCCTCCATTCGTGTTTGGGTTTCTCCAAGAGGAAAATGAATGCATTTCATGTCTAATGTAGTACGAGTGTCTGGTAAACACTCATTTGGGGCAAATTTTAGTACGTTTAGCTTCGGGGTCATGAGCTTAAGAGACAATGTAGCATTTTTTGACATATTGTCAGTTTACTTTATACTTGTGGCTTATGTACATACGATTTAACTTACAAACCTATGATTATTCACCAACTTTATGTTGACCGTTACAGATTTACGATACTTTTGCGGGGAATTCTTCTTTCAAATGTTTTACATCACATGTTTATTAAAATCTATGAACTCACTAACCTCGTGTTGACACTTTAGCATGTATTTTCAGGTATTAAGAAATGGCACGCTACTGGAGGTTTTGGCAGGGCATGGCATGGTCATAGAAGACTCTGATATTCATATGGGGACCGTTTTAAAAGTAATTTAAGGGCCTACTTCTGCACTACTTTTAAAAATGTAAATTCAACATTTTTTATTAAACTATTTTATTCTAAATCATTCAAGTGAAAACCATTTTTGAACTTGTGTTGTAATACCAATTGAGTTACACCCCAACTACATGTATGCTTCCGCTGGACCCGGTTTTGGGGGTGTGACAGATTGGTATCAGAGCTTTGGCTATAGCGAACTAAGTGTTTTTAAAACCTAGACTATAGCTACTTTCAAGAAAACTTAACCCTATGACCGTCACATGCCTGCCTGCCAAGCTGAAGCCTCATTTGTGGTAAGTGCTGACTTAGGTGATGAGATTTGTGTCTCATTATCTGACATATTATGTTCATTTATTATAGTTGATTACTATAATTGTCTTTCATATAAGCATGTTCACGTATCATATATGTCACCGCATTATATTTTCCTTGCATAGTTTCATCAATTGACCTCGAGTTTGGTCGCTTGCTTTGGTCTTTCAGAACGTCTTGGTATTGTGAAGGACATGGTATTAGTATAACTGAGCTGAGTATTTCAAAATTCATGGAACCTCGGTGGAATGTAGACTGGTCATCTACATTCGACCCGGGATAGTGAGATATAGGCTGACCACCTATGTCTGACTCAGAAGTGAATTTTGCAACACTGAGAATGGTTATAATAAGATTATGTCTGGATTGCATCCTCTACTCATTTTCCAAATGTTTCATTCTTGTGTGTGTATACCCTCGTTGTTGGAACATTAATACTTTTCATCACTTCGTGAACCGCCGCTTGGAAGCACGTCAACTAGTCATTTCACCTCATGAATCTTCACATTTATGCACAGTACTTTTACATCACAATATTTTTCTTTTATCACAATCTTATTATGTTGTAGTTGTCACAGTCTCTTCCCTTCTCACCATCACCATCATTTCCTCTCCCACCCCCATATATATATAGGAATTAGCTAACACTCTACAGATTCCGATGTCACTCATCCCTTACTACCCCCTATATTGATAAGCGGATATTATCAATGACCTCCCTAGGAAAGACTTTCCATACCATCTATGAGGAGGATCCCTCGGTACATTAAGACCATTCAAATCTCAACAGAAATCTCAAGATATTACAAAACCATTCGAACCGCTATCACTGGTCTGATCACCAAAAAAATTCTACCATCTAGAAAGTATTGGCTTGACTGAATTACAGGATTAGTGTAGATGCGAGTACTCACTGATCAACACCATAGAGATAAATCCAACCTCTTACCCAAGACTATAAATTGAACATGTCCTCACCAATAGACTTTATTCAAACATGATAAACACCTATGCATTTGTGCAGACATACATACCTGGCTATTTTATCCTCTTAATACTTTCACTTTAAAATGGATTTTTCTCCAAACTACCGTTATACAAAACATATATCTTGTAAAAATACTTTTCTGAGGCACTTATTTTGACAAGCAATTTCTTTTGGTTAATCTCTACAAAACTATTGGATGCTAAGAAATTTTAAACATCAATCTTTGGTAAATCATACTATCCCCCCATTTAGAAAATAGTTCTATCTTGCATAACTATTAGATTTTGAAAAATCAAGAAAAACGTTACTTAAAAAGCCGTTTGCTTAAAGTTGTAAATTCATTTATTCAGGGAAGGTTTATGAACAAAACACACAATCTCAACACAAACCTTGAAAATTAATCACTATATCATCTCACTTATACATTTAGGATTTTATGATTTGATGACATAGAACTTGGGGGAAAATCTTAGTAATGGAGACTAAGCATCGTAGGTAGAGAAAGACTCAACTCATGACATCCTGCAGAGAATCACAACCTTATCCTAATCTATTATTTTCAACAACACCCTTTGACGGACTTAACCTTGTAAGTCTTTCAAAACAAGATTCATGATATCCATTTCAATTATTCCTAATAGAGGAATTTAATTCACCTCGAACTCCTAGCGATTTCATTAAGATTCCTTTGGAACCACACCAACTATCATCTACAGACCAATGGTCAGAATTAGAGAACGATTCAAACATAGGAAGATATACTCAAAGCATGAGTGATTGACTCTAGAAATGGTTGGATTAACCATTTGCCATAAATCGGATTCTTTTACAACCATAGTTACCACACGAGCTTAGAGACTACACCATTTAATGCACTCTATGGTCGAAGTGCCAACATCCATCGACGGATCAAAATTTGGAAAAGCCCAACTCACTAGTCCTGTAAGCATTCATGAAATTAGCAGGAATTTCCTACAAACCAAGAATCAGTTACAAGTTCGATAAGCGGTAAACCCTTAGAAATTCAAGTTGGTGGCATGATTATGTTGAAAGTTCTGCCTAGGAAAGGTATGATACCATTCAGAAAACTTCAAAAAGTTAAACCCGATACACATTGGACCATTCAATATTTCAGACAGAGTAGGCCTAGTAGCCGTCAGACTTGAACCTTGTTAGAGCTCAATAGCTTACACGATAAAAAAAATCATCATCTTCTCACCAATACAACTTCAGAAACCAACACAAGCTGAACTTCGGGACGAAGTTCCTTTTAAGGGGGTGAGACTGTAACAACCCGCATCTTCAAGACATTTCTCCTATTCACTATTCATCAGTTACTATTCATCATTCACTATTCGCGGGTCACTATTCATCATTTTACTATTCATCATTTTCGGAGTCAGTTTGTGATTCCGAGAAGCATTCAAAAATTTTACTATTCATATGACACTATTCATTTCCGGAAGGAAATCACTATTCACGATTGCCGTTTATTTCATCGCAAACTGAGTTTACGAGTCTTCAAATTCGCATAACCAATGTGGTTTCGCTGTGAATTCATGCATTATTCATTAATGACACTTCATATAGACTAGAGTAGTCTACAAATCATCATCACTTTAGAACCTACACGGATATGCATTATTTCTACATACGTATGTTTAATTTGTAATTAACGTTACCACTCAGTTTTTACTAGGAACGTATACCCGATACTCCCGTCTACGATCCTAGCATATTTTCATGCTTATTATAATAATATAAAAATTGTATTATTAATTTACCCGGTGTTTTTAAATCAATGACTATATTTTACGGTCGGAGCTTATAACTCCGTCGGTTTGCGTTATTTCAATTCGATAATTATTTCAACACCCGATTCTCATTAGGAATATTATTTTACAACTTTTACAACTTCGTCGTATTTTATTTCACCTCGGTAACATTTATTTTTAGTTAACTCGGTACCCGATAACTCCTAAAATACAAAATATCTAACTAAACCTTGCAACCAAGAGACATAAGCTTTAATTAGCCACATTTCTTCCTTGTTTTACTCTTGGTGCCGCCCCCCCCCCCCCCCAGCCACCCTAGGCCTCCCCCTTTTATGGATCTTGCCTTCTACATTAATATGCATATATATATATATATACATCTTTCTACACCTACATCCATTTTTACAAGAAAAACAAACTAGCACAAAAACTTTCCTCTCTTCCTCCCTTGGTGTGTGGATCGGCCAAGAACAACATCAAAGAAGAATCCATAAATTTTTGAAGTTCAAGTGTTTATCAAGTTCTAATCATGATCTAGTTGGGGTTTTGGGGTAAAAACCCTAGGTTATTATACATTTTCTCCTCAAATCACTCCAATATTTCAAGTAAGCTTCAAAAACACTTCTTGATCTTTTCATACTTTCATTTTACTAGTTACATAATGTATTTTCAAGATATATTGGTTAAACATGCAAGTATTTATGTTTCATACCACTTATTACTCATTTTCTTCTTTATAAACATAGATCTATAGTTTTTATTAACAATCTCATTAGATCCACTAAGATTGCTGATGGTTAGGAACCCATGACACCCTAAGAAGGTGTATGGTAGGATTGGGTACTTGTGGAGTTGATTTGAAGTAGATTGGTTAAGCCTTGAACAAGTCTTGATCCTTAAAAATGAGTTTTAAACACTATATATATAGATCTATCCATTTTTGTGAAACGTGGGGAAATCAGTGGGTTTTGTGTAACTTTGGACCAAAGATTTAGAAAACACATTCCGAGACGAAACTATGGCCGAAAACAGGGATAAAAACGAGTTAATAACGAAGGAGATATGATTTTCCGAATATTAACAACGAAAAATACTTTCAAATATAGGTTCTGTCCCAAATCGCCAATTTCAGAAAACTCAGGGGTTTCCAGGTAACATTGGGTTAGATATTCAGAAAATACTTTCAAAAACGAAACCGTGGCCGCTTGAATCACTAAAATCCGAGTTACGACGAAAAAGATATGCTATTTTCAATTTTAACGACGAAAACTATTTTCTGAAAAATAGCTTGCTGTTGAACAGTTTTCATGGACTGTTTCGAGACGTAAAACTTGATCTAGCCATCCCAACTTATCAAAAATATATTAGTATGTTGTCCCACGATTCCGGGGATATAAAGAACGTAGAAAACGAGCTTATAACGAAAAAGATACAAGCGTTTGAACTTAGACGATTTTTACAAATTTCCATCAGCTTTTCTATTATTATTTTGCCGCAAAACTGTCTTTGCGAGACACCACTTTCTTGGCTGTTTTTCTTCATGATCGGATCAATTTGAGTCTGAGCCGTAGTTTTATGAAATCGAGATCTTCCAACAAGCTTTTCAAATCAATTGGCCGTTCGTCGAATAGACTTATAACGAATAAACTACGACCTTATCTATATACCCAATAAACTATATATATTTTGACAGCTTTTACTATAATGAAATTTTCTAAGTGTTGAACATAATACTTTCAAGTAACAACAATAAGAGTCGATTTTCTCATCGATCAAGACCCGTATAACCAAAAGTTAAATGACGCGACTTCAAGATATTGTTACAAGGTTTTCAAAAACGCCGAGTCTCATCACTAACCCTTAACGTACAACATTTCGCGACTTGTTTTGCTAGGCCATTTTAGGCATATTTTCAAGTAATGAAAATGTTATTTTTGCGACGAAAACCTTATATTTGCCGATAAGACGCCAAACAAGGATCGTGGAGTACCGTTTCAACCTATTTCCATGAAAAGTGGTTATTAACCTAACGAGACGTCAAAAACGTAATTGTCAACGATAAGCGTTATTTTCAAAACTAATGAGTGGTATCGATAACATACGTATTTGCATGTGTAGCATCATTTCATTTCTTACATTAGATCATATCATTCATATTAGGTTGCGGTTAGAGATCGTGCCTCAATTCGTGTATTCATTATTGTCATCATAGCTATCGCACCAGGTGAGTTCATAACCCCTACTTTTACTTGTTTTACAACTGTTTTGGGGGAAGATACATGCTCGATACTATTTAAATTCAATGCTTGTTTTACTTGAACGCAATTCATTTTCTCAAATATTACTGAATGGTTGAAATACTTGTTCTATGTTTTTATACGATTTGAATTACTTATGGGGAAGAATACGCTGCTTCAATTATTTTTTTGTACAATGCCAAAGTGTTACAAATTCCATACATTGCTTAAGTTTCCTTAGTACTACCACATTAAGTCCCCTTTATTATAATGGACCATTAATTATATTGCCAAGCGAGAGTGAGTGGATAGATCTATTGAGGGTGACGCCTCTATTCGTGTTTGGGTTGCTCCAAGAGGAAAACGAATGCATTTCATGTCTAATGTAGTACGAGTGTCTGGTAAACACTCATTTGGGGCAAATTTTAGTACGTCTAGCTTCGGGGTCATGAGCTTAAGAGACAATGTAGCATTTTTTGATATATTGTCAGTTTACTTTATACTTTTGGCTTATGTACATACGATTTAACTTACAAACCTATGATTATTCACCAACTTTATGTTGACCGTTACAGATTTACGATACTTTTGCGGGGAATTCTTCTTTCAAATGTTTTACAACACATGTTTATTAAAATCTATGAACTCACCAACCTCGTGTTGACACTTTAGCATGTATTTTCAGGTATTAAGCAATGGCACGCTACTGGAGGTTTTGGCAGGGCATGGCATGGTCATAGAAGACTCTGATATTCATATGGGGACCGTTTTAAAAGTAATTCAAGGGCCTACTTCCGCACTACTTTTAAAAATGTAAATTCAACATTTTTGATTAAACTATTTTATTCTAAATCATTCAAGTGAAAACCATTTTTGAACTTGTGTTGTAATACCAATTGAGTTACACCTCAGCTACATGTATGCTTCCGCTGGACCCGATTTTGGGGGTGTGACATATCAGGTAAAGATACTTTCTCAGCAGCATCAGTATCAGCATTGAGAAGAGGAATATTCTTGGAAGCACCCATTCCATCTTTATCATTCCTAGCCTTGATTCTGTTATAAATCTCAACCAGTTTGTTAAATGGAAGTCCCCACACCTTTTGCTTAGACCAAGCACTGTTAAACAAAGAACTGCTTTGATTTTTCACATAAGTTCTCATATAATCTTGCTGCTGTGTTTGAGTCATAGGTTTCTCTCTTTTAGCTTTAGCTTTCAACTCATCGGCTACCTTCTTTCTCAACTTCATCAATTTTACAATTTCAGAAGGCCAGTCTTGCTTCTCTACCTTTTTACCAATAATTTCTGCAGCTACATCAGGATTATTAAGCATTTGTTGTCCAATCTGTTGCCAATCTGACTCATCAAATTCTTGAACAGCTGCATCCAATTCTCTTTGTCTGGCAATAGGCAAAGTAGAAACATATCTTTGATTGACTGACTCATATGTAGCATCAAATTTTTCTTGCTGTTCCTCAGTCATATCAGTATTCTTCTTATAATTTTCCCATTCTTGGAGTAGTTCTTCTTGTCCAGCTCTTTCTTCAGCTGTAACAAGCTCGTCCAAATCATCATCTGTTCCTTCAACAAGATCATCAAGAGGAACATTCACATCTGCCATAGGTTCATCATGTAATTCTTGAACCTCTCTATCAGTAGAAACTTGTTGATTCTCTGATGAATGATGAACAGGGGAATTCAAATATTCTTTCCCTGCTACAAAGTATGTTTCTCCTGATGTATTTCCTCTATCAGCAGATTGATCAGCAGCAACCCTACTTAATGATTGTTTCTCCTGAAGAATATCCACAGCTTCAGTCATCAGTACATCATTATCACCACCAGTCAATTTTGAAGTTTCAGCAGCTTTCCTTGCCAAATACTGTCTTGTACTTCGTCTTTGAACTAGTATCTTTGGTTTAGATTGAGGTACTTCAGCAACTGTAGGAGGAACAACATGAGACTGTCTAGCAACTTCAGCTAGAATCTCAAGAGAATCCAAATTTGCCTCCTTTGCGCTACTTCAGTAGTATCCAATCCATCTTTACTTTGCTTCTGCTGACTTAGCTGTGCCTCCAAATCTTGAACCTTGCTTTTCAAACTTTTAATTTCATTACCAAGAGTAGTCTTGGTCTCTGCAAGCTCTTTCTGGAGATCTTCAGTCATTTTCATGTACTTGCTAAGAGAATCATATACAAAAGTGAGAGTAATAGGGTCCTCTGCTCTACCAGCTGATTGCTCATTGGTAAGAGGAGCTTCATTGAACCCATTAGGAGAAACAGACTCATTTACAACATTAGGAAAGCCTTCATTAATTGGCTCACTCATAAGGCTGGGTGATGGTAGTCTAGTACTCTCAGGTTCAAGAGTCTGAAAATTATCTTCAAACTCATGAATTTGCTCAGCAGGAGCATCCTGAGCTGGTGAAATGGTATGACTAGGTGACAATTGTACAGGGGTAGGTGGTGGTAAGTCAGTAGAATTAGGTACTGGTTCAGCAGTTGTAGCTGGCACTTCTTCCATTACCACTGAAGGATTACCATCAGCAGCAACACCAGAAGATGATGGATTTCCATCATCAGCAGTATTAGGAGCAGGCATATTGCCAGCATCATCACCCTCAACTACATTGGCATTGCCTTGTGGCAACATAGCTTCCAACATAGGATGATGTTCCCCAGTATAATTAGTTTTCATTGAGGCAAACAACTTAGAACCTATACTTTTAATGGGTATATGGGTTCTATCTTCAGTGGTTATGTCTAAAATTATTTGTAAGAATCTAGGATACATTAAAAACTTATGTTGTTGCTTATCTATATTTTCTAGCATATTATCAAAAATAAACTTAGAAAAATTACAAGTTTCACCCTTAGAAAGACAAACAATACCACAACCCAATTGCAGAGAGAACTGGTTCCATCCACCACACTTGTTGCTGATACATTGAAGCAGCAGATGCACCAAATACCTCCACTTCGGACAAAATTGATTCTTGTGCCACTTGGATGTATCAGTACTTTGATATCCAGCTTCTCTTAGCCCAGCAAGAATTTCTGCAGTGTTGGAATGATACACACCATTTTCATCATCCAACTGAAGCTTTGTCCTAATCAACTCTTCTGTCACCACATATTCTACACCATCTATTTCAGCTACAATCTCTGTAGCAGATCTCTTAGTAGCAGATGCCCAAAATTGCTTCACCAAGGATTCACACACCAAATTGGGACTATAAGTCAAAGCATAATGAATCTTCGACCTTTTTAGAAACTCCACCATCAAATCGAATTCTTCATGTCCCTTTGCTGTTTTCAGAATAGCATATTTATTATGGTCGCCTTTCAATTCGAGTTGTGCCATTGGGTTAATCGTGTGTGAGAGGGTTATGAATTACTCAGAGAATAATGTGTTTAAATGGAGTGATAAGCGAATAATTTTGTTTAGGAAGAGATATGTAAAGTGGGTTAAATTTGGAAGTTCCCCAATCGTGATCAAAATTATCGGAACAATTTATTGACCAAGTCTGACAAAACTTCCAATTTGAAAATTTACCCTTCAGCAGAAATGAAAGTCAAATATGCTGAAGATTGGTCAACATCAGCAGAATCAACCAAAAATAAAAATATCTTCGGTCAATATCTTGGTTTTACTGTGCCACCCAACTCGCATTAATTATCGTAACTCCTAAACTTTGCTTATTTAATCACCCCCAAATCACATCTCAGTCACCAATTTACCCCAAATCATCTTTCAAACCCTAGTTTTTCAATTAACCCCAATTCTTCATCCAAATCATGTCTTCATACCCAGAAATCTCAGATTCAAATTCCTCTTCTCCATCAGAAGAAGAAGATGTACCACCATATCCATGGGGACTTGATGGTTCTGACTTTGAAAGAGCATTGGAGAACTGATGGGATGCACAAGAAAGACAATGGAATGCTCATAGGAAGGGTGAACCAAGCAATGTACCCGTTCCTGCTGAGAGAGAGCTTGTCTCTACTATCATCTATACATCTGATGAAGACTCCTCAGAGGAAGAAAATGAAGATCCAACCTTTCTTCCTCCTTCCACACCAGAGACATCCCAACCAAGATCAAGTAATAGGGATCCATCTCCCCCAACATCACAAAATTTGGTGTTGAATCTTCCTGCTCCAGGACCTGGTCTTCCACATCAAGAACACATTGGACAGAGCAAGAAGGCTGAGATCATACGTAAGGGAAAGGAGAAGCTGAAGTAGATGATTGAGGAATGTTGCCATGGAACAAAGTTCTTGAGTATTTTCTTGACTTTGATTCATGAGCATCTTCACAGTCTTCCTTCTCTTCTTCTTACATTTTCATCTTCAGCTTCATCATTGTACTTGTCATAGCCTCAAGTATTTTGTAATAAGTGATAGAAGCTAGGAGTACTAAATTAGCCAAATGTTTAGGAATGGTCATTGTAACTCAATTGTTCCATTGAATGTAAGCTGTAACTTGTTTCTTTGAATGAATGAAAAGATCTTATTTAAATTTATCCATTGTGTAAGACCTTCAGCATTTTTCAATTAATCAGTAGAAACCATGTTCAGCACTTTGACCACATTCCTTTGACTATTGCTCTTTGTGACATTTATCATGGGACTTTCATTCTCAGAACATCTGCAAAATCAACATCAAACAAGCAAATACACCAAACAACTTGCACAACTGTTAGAGGGTTAGTGTTAAAAACTCAGAAATTATACAACTTATACAAAGTTTACAGTCATCATCCTCCCCTGAGGCATATGCCTCCCCTGAGGCTTATGCCTCCCCTTAAACTTTGCAGTTAAGGGTTTAGCATTCCAATATGAACCACCAAATATTGAAACCTTGGTCCATCAAATGCCTTGGTTAACAAATCTGCCACATTTTCATCTGTGTGAATTTTGACCACTTTAACCAAATGTTTCTCATAAGCATCCCTTATAAAATGGTGTCTGATTTCAATATGTTTGGTTCTATCATGAAAAACTGGATTTTTAACAATGCAAATGGTACTTTGATTGTCAATGAAAATGGTAGTATTCATGAAGTTATACCCATAATCCAGTAGTTGATTCTGAATCCATAGAACCTGTCCACAACAATTGGCAGCAGCAACATACTCTGCTTCAGTAGTAGAGGTAGCAACTATGGTCTGTTTCTTGCATTACCAAGAAATCAGTCTTCTTCCAAGGAATTGGCAACCTCCAGTTGTGGATCTTCTATCGAAATTGGCACCAGCATAGTCACTGTCACTATAAGCTGCTAGCTGAAATGGAGACTCTTTGGGATACCAAAGACCTAAGTTTGGTTGGCCTTTAAGATACTTAAAAATCTTCTTGACAGCATTCATATGAGAAGTAAGTGGAGTGACTTGGTGTCTTGAACATGCACTCACAACAAATGTAATAGCAGGTCTTGAGGCAGTCAAGTACATCAAAGAACCAATCATAGACCTGTATAAATGAACATTCACAGGGAGATCAGGAGCAAGATTGTTCTTTGGTTTGGGAGCCTCATATGGAGTAGTGGCAGTCCTGACATTTTTCATAGCAAACTTGGACAACATATCTTTTACATATTTCTCCTGATGTATGAAAATACCATCAGGTTTCTGCTGAACCTGTAAACCCAAAAAGAAAGTGAGTTCTCCCTTGGCACTCATTTGAAATTCTCCCTTCATCAAATCCTCAAACTCTCTACACCATGCTTCTTTGGTTGAACCAAAGATAATATCATCCACATACACCTGCACAAGAATAATATCCCTAGAATCTTTCTTGAGGAATAAAGTCTTGTCAATGGCACCTCTTCTGTAGCCATTCTTCAGCAGAAATGTGGAGAGTCTAGCATACCAAGCTCTGGGAGCTTGATGAAGTCCATAGAGAGCTTTGACAACTTTGTACACATACTCAGGATGATCAGGGTCTTCAAATCCCTTGGGTTGAGTCACATAAACTTCCTCTTCAATCTCACCATATAAGAAAGCACCTTTAACATCCATCTGATAAACCATAAAGCCCATATAAGAGGCATAGGCCAAAAATATCCGAATTGCTTCAACTCTGGCCACTGGTGCAAAGACCTCATCATAGTCAATGCCTTCCTCTTGTCTAAACCCTTGAGCCACTAGTCTTGCTTTGTTCTTCACCACAATACCCCTGGCATCTCTTTTATTCTTCAGAATCCATTTTGTCCCAATGGCATATTTACCAGCAGGAAGAGGAACCAAAATCCAAACCTGCTGATTCTTAAATTGCAGCATCTCTTCTTGCATTGCCTCAAGCCAACTTGAATCAGCCAGTGCTTGAGGAACACTAGTTGGTTCAATCTGAGAAAAAAAGCATGCAAACAGACAATGTTTGAAGTCTGTGTGATTGTTCCTCTTTTGATTATAGACATAAGAGATGAAAGCAACTTCACCATACTTCGTATTCTTTACAGTACTTCTTGTTCTAACAGGGTCTTTAGGATCTCCAATAATCTTTGATAGGGGATGAGCATTATGAATCCTTTTTGTAGCAGTAGGTGGAACATCAATTGTGGCATCAAGGTTGTTGACTGTAGGCCCAAACTCAGTATCATAAGAAGCTGAGTGGAACAAGCCAGGCTTTGACTGATAATTCCCAAGATCAGAAGGACTTGGAAATCTGGTAAAGGGCTTATCAAAATCTGCAGAGACTTCAGTAGAGATGGGAGAGTGAGCATCGACAGAATCAGCATCTGTGACCTTATCAGTGGGAATAGGTGTGCCTTCAGCAGTATCCTTGTTTCCACTGACTGCTTGTGCTGACTGATGTAGGATAGCTTCAGTCTCTTATGTAACCTTTTCATGAAGTTTCTGAGCTTCCTTAGTAGCAGCATGTTCTTGCTTCTTCAGTCTTGCAAGATCCTCTGCATAATGTGACTCATCATCTTGTTCAGCAGCAGAGTGATTACCTAGAAAATGGTTAGGTGGAAAAGATGGTACAACAAAAGTATCTTCTTCTGGCTCAGACTCACATTCTGAGTCATCATCCATGGAACCTGCAGGTGTAGTGTTTGGATCATTGGTACCTGCATTTGGATTAGAAGCATGCCTAGTATAACCCAAATAGTCAGTCAAATAGTCAAGGTCAAAATACCAAGAATGGCCTTGTCCCTGAATATTAGGCTGATCTTCAAGAAATCTTAGATTGAGGGTCTCTTCTATCCTTTTGGCATTGAGATTATAAACTCTATAGGCCTTGCTATGAGCAGAATAGCCTACAATGTATCCCTCATCAGCTTTCCCATCAAATTTACCCAGTATTTCAGCAGTATTCAAAATAGTCACTTTGCATCCAAAAGGCTTAAGGTAATGTATGTCTGGAACTTTCCCAGTGAGAAGTTCATAAGGTGTCTTGACATGAAGTCTAGTGATGGATACCCTGTTCAAGACATGACAAGCAGTACTTACTGCTTCAGTCCAAAACATTGTGGGTAGTTTGGAGTCTGCAAGCATGGATCTTGCTGCCTCAATGAGGGTTCTATTTTTCCTTTCAGCAACCCCATTTTGTTGTGGGGTTCTTGGAGTACTATAGTCCCTTCTAATCCCCTTAGACTTACAGAATTCTATGAAGACAACATTTTTGAATTCTGTACCATTGTCACACCTAATTCCTTTAACTTTTTTATTCAGCTGGTTCTCAACTAAGATAATGAATTCTTTCAGAATTGGAGTTGTTTCATCTTTAGTTTTGAGAAAGAATACCCAGCAAAACCTGCTATAATCATCTGTGATAACCAGGCAGAAGTACTTGTGATCAATACTTCTAATGGGAGTTGGACCAAAGAGATCCATGTGCAGCAACTGAAGAGGTTCAGAAATGGTGCTCACAGCTTTGACTGCTTTGTAAGAGGCTCTGTGTTGCTTTCCCTTGTTGCAAGCAATACAATTGTGTTCATTGGTGAAGAGTTTAGAAGGAAGGCCCTTAACAAGACCAAGTTTGGACAACTTGTTGATAGTCTTGTAGTTCACATGTGCCATTCTCCTATGCCATTTATTAGATTCATCCAGGGAAGCTTTGGCTACCAAACATGTTAGATCACCTTCTGGCTTGACATCATTCAAATTGAAAGTGTACAAGTTGAAGGTTCTTGGAACTCTCAGCAATACAGTTGTGTCTTCTGGAAGTTTGAAGTCCTTGGAAAGTACAAGACACTCATCTTCAGAGAAGAAAACCTTATTCTTAGTGTCACAAATTTGTGATACTGAGAATATATTAAAATGCTCCAGTTCCTTCACATAATAAACATTTTCAATGTCTAACAAGGGTGTCTTGATTGTTCCTTTCCCTGTAATTTTGCCATCTCCACCTCCAAATGTTACAGTAACTCCTCCTTCTATGGGCTCAAAGTCATGCATCTTGTCCTTGTTCCCTGACATACTTCTAGAACAACCACTATCAACAATACCTACTTCTGTACTTTTCAAAGGATGTTCCTACAACAACAACAAAATTAGTACACATTGGAGACTCAAGTCATTGCTGACTTGAGCCTGCCTTATGGATCATTAGTAATAGGCCATGTAGATGTTTTAGATCCACCATTGTTCTTGGGCCTATAATGCATATTGGGTCCCTTCTTTGTCCAAGAACAACCTGCTGAGAGCTTCACAGCAGTATTCCCATACCCACCACCATAATACATTGAGTCAAAGTAATTAGGCCAATAACCATTAGAAAAGAAAGAACTAGTGGGTCGAACATAAGGTCTAGTACTGGTTCTTCTCCATGAAGAATGTGATTCAGCAGAATTAGGTTTCTGCTGATGTGGAACAAAAGATGGTATTTCACTAACATTCTTCCACATTTGCCTAGGTTTCCTTTGACTAACACATCCACCCATTCTTTGCTCATGAAATGTACAATCCTTAATCAAGTGATATTTACTTCCACACACAAAACACTTCTTCTTTTTAGAAGATTTATTTAAACCAAAAGAAGTTCCATAACATGAAAAAGTATTCAAACCACCATGATAAACAGAATTGTTTGTAACATAACCAAAAGAATTATTTTGCAAAGAATTTAAAAACAAGTCTTCAGTAGAAACTGTCTTGTTATCAGCAGCAACTCTAGAAGGCTTGTGGGGAGCCTTAGGTGATGTCTTTGCTATGGTCTTGGGAGTGGTCTTAGGCAGGTCAGACTTCTCACTTGAATCACAGCTAGCAAATGAGGTAGACCCTTCATCAGAATACTTGTCACTGTCACAACAAGAGACAAAGTCAGTAGATTTAACACTAGGGTCTGGCAAGTCAGTTGACTTTTTGCCATAGAGATGGTGTGATCCATCAAAGTCACTAGGTTTGGATAGGTCAAGAGGCATATGTTCCCCTCTTATAGGTCCAGGGACAGCATGTAAGTTACCTTCTTTGACAAAGTTAGCTAACCCTGCTGACGTGGTTTTGCCTAGGTCATTCCTAGCTTCTAAACCAACATATTTTTGAAATCCTAAACCAATTTTAGAGTTCACAGCCTGACTACCATAGAGTTCACAAGCTAGATTATCACCTGACATTTGCCATTGTTTACCTCTAGCTATTTCTTTGTCTAACTTAACTTGTAATTCTTGTTTTTCTCTTTCTAGATCAGACTTCTCTTTTTCAGTACGTTTTAAGTCTATCTTAGCAATTTCTAAATCACTTTCTAGAACTCTTATTTTTTTCATCATATTTAACTTGATTCTTTTGAAACCATACTTTTTGTTTCTCTAGAGTTTTTAAAGCCAATTTATAAGACTCTACCTCTATATAACACTCATTGTACTTTGGTTTCAATTCATCAAATTCCTTTTTAAGCTCATTGTATCTTACACTACATCCAAACACACAATTGTGTACCTGAGAGATTCCCATCAAGGAGACTTGCTCCTTCTGGTCCTCTGAAGATGAGTATGCCAGCAGATTCACTTGTGAGGAAGTAGAAGCATCCTCTCCAGCAGGTTCATGTTCAGCTCAATCAATTTGGTGATCCAGAGTCACCATAGCCTTTGAAGGTGCAGCCTTAGTTGTCCCTGCTTCCACTGGATAAGAACCATATCTAACTTCATCTCCAGGCTTTCTCTCCTTGCATTCTCTTGAAAAATTTCCCACTTGTCCACAAGTGTAACATTTAACCTTCCTTCTATCAAACCTTGCTGCCTCTTTTCCATTAAAACCAAACTTCCTTCCAGACTTGGCTTCAAACCTCTTAATGTTCATGGATATCATTGCAAGCTCCCATTTCAAGTGCATCTCCTCCATCTCCAATGGATCTACCTGTTCAAAATCCTCATAAGCAAGAAACTGCTGATGTTCATATTCAGCCACAAATGAATGAATAATGTCCTCCAACACACTACTGGATTTAGATTTAGAAGCATATTGAGTATGAGTTTGAGAGGATGCTCCTGATGAATATGAGCTTGAGGCTTGATGCACAGGTTTTGTAGAAGCACCAACAAATGCAGAATGAGTGGATGGACGAATAGGACTTCTAACATCAGGCTCAAGGGATTTAAGCCTATTGTAGAGGTCATCAAAAGACATCAAGTCCAACCCACCTTTGGTCTTGAGAGCAATACAAACTTGTAACCAAGATGGTGGCAGAGATCTCAGAAATTTAGCATTGCAGTCCTCATTATCGGGTCTTGCCTTCAACTGATTAAGTTGACTTAATATTCGATGAAATCTGTCATAACCCTTATGAATTCCCTCTTCTTCTGAAATCTAAAATTCTTGGAACTTTTGCTTCAGCATAGACTTCTGCAACCTTCTTGATTCATCATTCCCACCAAATCTTGCTTTTATAGCCATCCAAATGTCCTTGGCATCCTCCATAAAGTGGAAGTCACCCATGTGATCATCAGGAATAGCTTGGAGCAGAATTGTTCTGACTTTACTCTCCCTCTGCACAGCCAGAATTTCTTCAGCAGTTCTGGGACCTACAATTGTAACAACTCCATCAGCATCTGTAACATGCTTCTTTAGGCTATTCCCCTTTTTAACAATCTCCCACAAATTCCAATCAATGTTTGTGATCCAGTTCTGCATCTTCATGGACCACAGATGATATTCTTCAGCATTCTTCAAGTATGGAAACTTAGCATTACTGTTAGAGAGGGTGAGTTGTTGAAGAGAAGTGGTGTTAATGTTTTGGTTTGTATCAACATCATCATCAGATCCAGGCATGGTTGTTGATTTGTTTGGATTTTTAAGGTGTAAGAATTGTGTTTCTTAGTATGACAGAGACTCTCTCGAGGCTCTGATACCACTTGTTGAACTTATATAAAGACCTTGATAGATCTTCTTGAGCACTCTAGAATCGTTAGTAATGTCACTGTAATCAATAACACACTAATAGACAATCTCTGCAACTTGTATTTATAAAGCGGAAACAAAACACAAGCTTGATACTATGAACTCTTGATCCTCTATGGATCTTTTTAATTATAATAAGAGTATTCACTAAAGCTATTCAATACATAAACCGTGTGTTCCTTTTATACTCAAGGAACCCTAAACCGTTTCTCAAGAAACGTATATTCTAAAACTTCTAAAAGATATGCATTATCACTTCCTAAATAAACTCATGCATATCCAAACTACATTACATAAAATACAGAAATACTATATCCGCAGAAACTAATAAGACTGAAACTAATCTTCAGCAGATACACTGCTTCAGCAGAAACCAACTCTTCAGCAGGATCCTTTCAGCAGAAACAGCAGCAGAATTCTTACTTCAAGAATTCCCAATAGTGGGGTGTAACAAATTCTTCCTTTAAGTAAAATGCTTAAAGTTAGAAATGAAAAGATAGGCTCGGAGGGGTGTACTAGGGGTTTCGTGTACTAAAAATGAGTACAACGCTAAGGTGTGGGAAAAATTAGTTGACTTAAATAGCCAAGTAATATGACTTCAATGGTCAAGTAATTATGATACGGGTTTAACACAAGGGTGATCCTAATGCCTCTTATCATGTAGTAAATCCTACTACACGAATGTAGTCTCACTAGCGGTCTCGGGATGCATCACTAACGCAAGTTCTAGAATCTAAATGCTACCGGTACACTCATAAGCACTAATAGTAAATGCTTTTCCTATCAAATCTAAAGGCGAACCTCACATATTTGGGTGGAAAATTTTTCTGAATAGTACGGTTATGTGCCAGTCATACAATCTCCTATCCATGAGACGCTTGCTATGGCTAAAGCTTCACTCCTAAATGTTGTAAAAAAATTTAAATTTGGCGCTAAAATTGCACTAACAAATATTTCTCATAGTTTTATTACACATCTACTATTAAACAAACAAACTCAAGCGAAAGTAAATTTGTAAGGTATCATCATTTTACCCTCTCCTTACACTTAGGATGAACATTGTCCCCAATGTTCAAGTAAAGAATGTAAAAGTGAAATAAGTAAAACGAATGAAATCAAATACTCCCCTGATTCGCTCGGTATGGATAATAAGGTGGCCAGGTTAAATCTTCCTCCAAGAAAATGAACAATCAAAGCTTCCCTTCCAGAAAAATAAATCATCTTTTTGTCATACATAACCTGTAAATACTGAGAAAACAAATATAAAAACTCAAAGCATCAATCCTAACAAAGAAAACTCACAACTAGATGTAATTCCAGACTTAGGAATAAAAACAAAACAATTAAAGATATAATGCTTGTGGAATGAATGTTTGCAGATTTCCTGGAGTTTATAAAACTAAAGAATCAACAAAAACTTTAAGAGTCCGGTATAAACAAAACTAGCAAAATTTCCAGAATTTTACACATGACGCCGTCAAGAGTAAACTCATGACGCCGTCAGAAGTGACCTGCAGAAATCTTTACGTTAGGTTTCCGGAAAATTTCTGGAAAAAAAAAAAACTTATGTCCTACTTCCTGGAAAATCCTGCAAAATATCATTATGACTCGATATAAGCATTTGACTCTAACAAGTACTAATACACATGTCCGTTTAATATTGTTGTGGTTCATGCTCAATTTTGTTCTTATAAACAAATTTGGATCTCCCTTACACTTATCTTTTGCAAAATACCTTTATATGCAATTAAGACGAAGTTAAAAACAAAATAAAGCATTTTCATAATTTACTTTGAAACATGAGCCAAAAGCAACAAAAATAAAACATGCATACAGAAACAAATAAAATCAAACAAACAAACAAAAACACACAAAACATGGGTTGCCTCCCAAGAAGCGCTTGTTTTTTGTTCGAGTCACGAGCCTGACTCTACCCTTATTTAACGGAAATAGGAGACGTTTTCCCTACACTTAGGATTAAGTGTGGGTGAAAGTAGCGATACACACCCTTAGGGTGTGAATATGCCATGTGAGGTGAAGGGGGTGAGTGAATGGCTTCCTTCATCCTAAAACTACCCGGATAATATTGGTTGATGGGTGGGTCGGTTCCTCTTTTGTCTCCTAGAAATATATCTAAGGATGGAAAGGTGTGTAAAGATTGAGGTTCCGGTTCATCAACAATAGGAAATTCCCTAGAACTAGGAGTAAGGTTATCACTACAAGTATTCAAACCTATATCCTCAAGTGGTGCCTGGTCCAAGGGTTCTACCTCCATCAGAATTCCTAAAGTTTCTTCTACTTCTTCCGGGTAAGTCACGGGCGGTGTGTGTGCCTCAAATGATGGTTGAGTATTTTGTGCGCTTATGTTATTGACCTCATCACTCCATGTGTTAATATCACCTATATCCTCAACATGTGTTTTATTATAATCTAGCCCTAACATTCTCCCAAGTATCTCACGTGCTTCTCTAGGCATCTCAACTTCTATGTCTGAATCATAAGGATCATCCTTAATATTCTGACTGCTATATACAAATTGCCCAAAAGTTTCATCATTTGTTTCTTGAGATTCATCATCATCGATCATAAAACCTAGGTCTTTTTGATCAATGTGATCATGCTCGGCTAGATCCTCCTCAATTGTTTTCTTAGGTAGTGATAAAAGCAAACCTATTGCTTCATCCAACTTATGGTTTATTGCTATAGCTCTATCCATAATTCCTTGGCAAACTAGGTCGCTTTTCCTATTGGCCTCACTAAAACTAGATCTTAAACATGGAGGTTGTTCATAAGAATCTATCCTAGGTGAAGGCTCATATGATTCATAGGTGTCTCTAAATGAGGTATTTTGAACTCTTTGGTGTTCTAGCCACTCAACCTTATCTTGCAATCTTAGAAGTCTAAGTGTAAAGTCCATTTGAAGCAAATTACAAACAAAATCACAAAGAAAAGATAGACTACGAGAAAGCTACAAAATAAAAAGAAAAAAAATCTCACTTGATAGGAATCTAATGAGTAGACCTAATAAAAATCAAATTCAACCTAAACAATAACTATTCCCCGGGTTGCGGCGCCAAAAACTTGATGCGTGGGAATTGCACCAGGCTTTACCTCTTGAGGGATCTCGAGAAGCTTACAACCCCCACCAGGCAGTGTACCTGATCGTTGTAGTATAGTATAGTGACAAGTACCGGGGGATTGATCGTTCAGCTAGGAATAGTGTCGTTAGGATTGAAATTAATCTAACTATAAAGGTGAAGGATGATTCTTTTTGTATTTTTATATTTTAAGAAAAGAAAGTAAAAATCTCGGGTATTGGGAGAGTGGGCGGAATTAGTTGCTAATCAACTAACCCAAAAGCTACTAATTAAACTAATAAACAAGAAAATAAACTAAGGTTCTACAAGATAAGTGAAGCATGTCTACCTATGATATGTTACTCCTTGCTAGCTATCCAATTCTACCTATTGAATTGGTACACTTGTTTTAATTGACGGGTTGTATTCCTTAATACCATTCATGGGGTGGTGTACTTACTTCCCCAATCCTATAAGCTCCTACTTCACTCCTATGTCGAGCCGGCTAAGAAGCTCCTAACATGGGATCACTAGAATTCGCTCATGCATTAAATACAACCATAAAAACCTAGTACACATCGGTTCATGTTTCTTAAGACATTCAAGCATGTTACCCTATGGAAGTTTGCCAGTTTTCTTAAGCCTAACATTGATGAGACATTCAATCAAAACAAGAATCAATAGGAAACAAGAATTATAAACTAAACCAACTAGATCTATTGAAGTTGTCATGCCTTAATTGATGGAGATAGGCACACACATCAACAAGCCCTCATTGATAGAGATAGATACAAACATCAACAAGAAATCAATGAGATCTAATCAATTATATACAAGTTTCACATAATCATAAGTAGACACAAGGTGAACTAGCAAATCATCATCAAAGAAGAGCAAACAACAATGATAATGGAAAACATAATTAAGATAGAATCATCAAACCAATACATGATGTTTATGGAGTGATTGAAACCCTCTAAGTTGCAGGAAAAACACCCACTTAAACCCAGGAATCGACCTTAGGGTTTAGGGCTTACAAAAAGTGAAGTTATGATGTTATATTTATAGGCATGTTTTCTGTTGGCCCATCTTGACGGCGTCAGATCGTTCTCTTGATGCCATCACGACCATTTTTTCACCAAATTGTAGATCTCTTCGTCCTCTTCGCGTGGGCTTTTGAATCACCTAAATCCGAGTTCGTATGCAAAAGTTATGACCAAAACAATATCAGCTACTTCGCGCGCAAGTTTTGACAAGTTAACACGTGACGGCCTTGGGTGACGCCTTCACGTTTCTTCTGGGCCGTCACCACTTTTACTCTTGACGCCGTCAAGATTTTCTTCTTTACGCTGTCATACACTATTCTCAGCATGGAAAATTAAGTCTTTGGCGTTTTCTTCACTTTTATGCTCCAAAAACGTCCGAATTGCTTCCTTTTCCAGATTTCACTCCTAAAGTACCTAAAATCACAAAAGGATCGATTTAGGGTAATATTTGATCAAATAAATTCAATTCCGGGCTTAAATGACCCCCTAAAAGTGGTTCATTTTTCGCCTCATCAGCTAATGATCGAACAATTCTTTATGGTGCAAGACTATGCACTTTGGGAGATCATTATGTGTGGCAATTCCCTTAAACCTGGAAATATCTCAGAAACTATTGATGGCAAGGTAGTACAAAAGATTACCACTGGACCAGTCACAACTGATGATCAGATGAAGAATGATCTGAAGGCCAGAGGCTTGCTGTTGATGACCCTTCCTAGGGATCAAATTTTAGCCTTCAGCAAGTACAAGACTGCAAAGACTTTATTTAACGAGATCTGCAATGTTTTTGGTGGTAATGATTCCACCAAAAAGACACAGAAGACCTTGTTGAAACAGACTTATGAAAACTTTGGTTCAACAAGTAATGAATCAATTGACAGCATCTTCACAAGGCTTCAAATGATTGTTACTCAACTCACAGTGTTTGGAATTGAGGTGGAAAGAGAAGACCTCAATTTAAAGTTTTTAAGAAGTCTACCTTCTGAGTTTGGTACTAATGTTGCAGTGTGGGAAGACAAGCCAGAACTGGAGAATATGAAGCTTAATGATTTGTACAATAACTTTAAAGTTATTGAACAGAGGTTGAAGAAGGCTGGAAAACTAAGTTCAGGATCAGGGAACTTAGCACTTATATCATCATCTGTTGATGATAGCTCAGATGAAAAGAGTGATAGTGATGATGATGTTGCTAACATTGTTGTTTCCACTGACAGTGGAGTTGTTACCACTGCTAGTTCAAAAAGGCAGGTTGCTGGTCTTGGAGATTCTACTTTTTATGCCTTTCTTTCAAGTCAAGTTAATGGTTCAATTCTGACACATGAAGACTTGGATCAAATTGATGAAGATGACATGGAAGAGATGGATATTAAATGGCAAGTTGCATTGCTAAGCTTAAAGGCAAAGAAGTTCTGGAAGAAGACTCGTAGGAAGATCATCATTAATGGCAATGAAACTGTAGGTTTTGATAAGAAGAAGGTGGAGTGCTACAACCATCACAAGATGGGGCACTTTGCCAGGGAATGCAGGAAACCAAAGAAACCTGATAATAGGTCAACTTGGTACAAGCAGGACAAGAAGAAAGAACATACAGTTGAAGAACCAAAGGTGCTTTTGGCCATTGATGGAATGAGCTATGATTGGAGCTATATGGCTGAGGATGAAGAAGAAGGTTCAGAGTCTGCAATGATTGCTACAGAACTTGCACTTATGGTTTTTTATGACTCTGAGGTACAAATTAATAATGCTTGTTCTAAAACTTGTAAGGCTTTAAAAGATTATGAGAAACTTAAAGATCAATATGATGAACAATTTCTAGAGTTAAATCAAACTAATTATAACCTAGCAAATCATAAAAGAGGTTTTGCTATTTCAGAAGCACAATTAGAGCACTATAGAGCCAATGAAACTAAATTCAATGATGATATTGTTGTTTTAAAAAGAGACTTAGATTATAAGATAGCTGTGAATGAGGCTCTTAGGGAAGAGTTAGAGAAGATTAAAAAGGCTAATGATAACATACAGATAACATGTAATACTCTAGATCATCAATCTAAGTGCACTAACAAAATTTGGGAAGCCCAAGTTGTTAATAAAGTTAAATCAGGAGTAGGATACAAATCAGTTCGACCACCCCTAAGAGGTGTTCCATCACCTCCTGGTATTGACTTAGCACACACAAGGTTAGAAGAGTTCCAGGAACCAACCATGACTTATGGCCCAAAATTTGTTAAAGAAGTTTCTATTGAGAGGGTTAAGGTTGAGGTTGATACATTTGATAGTGCTAGTGACTCATCTCTTAAAGGTGAAAATATAAGTGTTGAGTCTAAAACTAGTGTTCCTGAGAGTGTTCAGGTGGAAGTTAAAAAGAGTATTCCTGAAGTTGTCAAAGAGAAGCCTAGGACACAAGCTAATTATACTAGGCACACTACTAAATATGCTGAGATGTACAGAAGCAGGTCAACAACTCCTAAGGGCAACAAAAGGAGTTGGAATCATGTTAAATCTAGACAATTTGGTAGTGACTTTGTGTTTAACAACAAACCTTGTTACATATGTGGTAGTTTTGAACATCTTCATTATAATTGTAACTATCACATGGGTAGAAGGGAAGTGTTTGGGAATACCAAGGTGAATGAAATCAATGTTAAAAAGAATACTCACCCAAATCCTCTAAGTAAGATGATTCCCAGGTCTGTTTTATTAAACTCTGGCATCAAATCTCTTTCCATTGCTAGACCAGCAGTTGCCACTGCCAGAAAAATAAACAGAGTTTACCCTAAGTCTCCTGTTAAGAGTGCAACTCCAATTACAACTTTTGTTAAATCTGCAAAAACAGGGAAAAAGGCCTTTTATGAAAAGAAAGTTTACAATAACCACAAGTGGGCACCTAAAATTTCAAAACCAGCAGTTGCCACTGCTAAGCCAGCAGTTACCACTGCTAGGCCAAAAGTTTCCACTGGTGGTTCTGTGAACAACAAAAGGGTAAATGTGGGAAATGATGTGAAGGCCTCAGCACGTTGGGAATGGAAACCAAAAGCAATTATCACCTCAAACAATCCCAATGGTGTATCAATGACCTTCGACATATATAATTATATTGATACACGAGGCAGATCCAAGTCATTTGTGGCTTGGGTCCCCAAAAGGAACTAATTCCTTTATTTTATGTGTAGGGACATTCAAAACCTAAAGAAGATCAAGGATACTCAGATAGTGGATGTTCCAGGCACATGAGTGGCAATAAGTCCTATCTTTCAGATTTCAAACCATATGATGGACAGTTTTTCAACTTTGGAGGTGGTATTGGTGGAAAGGTTTCTGGCAAAGAAACTAGCAAGGCTGGAAACTTGGACTTTGAGAATGTGTATTATGTGAAAGAACTCAAGTACAATCTCTTCAGTGTGTCACAGATGTGTGACAAGAAACATAGAGTTCTATTTTCAGAAGACGAATGCTGTATCCTATCTAAGGATTATAAGCTACCTGATGAAAGTGAGGTTTTGCTTAAAATCCCTAGAAAAGGCAACCTGTATAGCATAGATATGAAGAACATAGTGGCTAAAGATGATGTTACTTATTTACTTGCAAAAGGCACTTTGGATGAATCCATGCTTTGGCACAGAAGACTTGGTCATGTTAACTTCAAGACCATTAACAAGATTGTGAAAGATGGTCTAATCAGAGGTTTACCAGAGAAGAGATTTGAAAATGACCAAACATGTGTTGCCTGTCTTAAGGGCAAGCAACATAGAGCTTCATGCAAGACCAAGGCATATAGCTCTATTGATCATCCACTTTACATGCTGCATATGGACTTGTTTGGTCCTACATCTATGAGCAGCATAAATTTGAAGAAGTATTGTCTTGTTGTAACTGATTATTTTAGTAGATTTACATGGGTTTTCTTCTTAAGATCCAAGGATGAAACCACTGGCATCCTCAAGACTTTCATCACTGAAGTTGAAAATCAAGTTGATAAGAAGATCAAGATCAACACGTGTGACAATGGGACAGAGTTCAAGAATAAACTTATGGATGATTTCTGCAGAGACAAAGGTATTGAAAGAGAATTTAGTGTTGCAAGGACACCTCAGCAAAATGGTGTTGCTGAAAGAAGAAATAGAACACTAATTGAAGCTGCTAGAACCATGTTAGCTGATTCCAAGCTACCAATGACTTTTTGGGCTGAAGCAGTTAACACTGCTTGTTATATTCAGAAAAGGGTTTTAGTGGTGAAGACAAAGAACAAGACACCTTATGAGCTATTCAGAGGAAGACCCCCAATTTTGGATTTTATGAGGCCATTTGGATGTTATGTGACAATTCTCAATACCATTGATCATCTGGGAAAGATTGAAGAAAAGTCAGATGAATGCTTCTTTGTTGGATATTCTATGGCTAGCAAAGCTTTTAGAGTCTACAATTTCAGAACAAAGAAGATTGAAGAAAATTTGCATGTTGAGTTCCTTGAAAATAGAACTAACATAGCAGGTTCAGGACCAAAATGGCTATTTGATCTTGAAACTTTATCAAATACAATGAATTATGTACCTATTACCTCAGGTACAGAAGACAATAATCTTGAAGAATCAGAAGAATTCATTGATGAAGATGAACCTTGCAAATATGATGAAGATGATAAAGATCAAATTGTTATGCCACTTTGGGACTTTGTTGACAATGATGAAGACTCACCACCTTCAAAGAATTCTGAAAAGGAAAGTGATGCAAATGTTGTGAATTTTGATGTTTTGAATAAAGAAATTCCTGCAAGCAGTGGTAATCCAATTCCTACTGCTCCAACAGAAATTTCCACTGATGGTCCAAATGTGGAAAATTCAACTCAAGAATCACCCAGTGATGATGTTGAAATCACTAACATGCCTACAACATATGATATTCCTAGCACATCACAGACTTCAATTCACAAAGTGCATCCACTTGAAAATGTAATTAGTGAGCTACAATCAGGTGTGAAGACAAGGAGGAAGACAAAGAAGAATAATGTTCATGGGTTCATTAATGAAGTTTATGAGTCCAAGAAGCATACAAACAAGAATGAATGTTTGTTTTTCTGTTTTCTATCACAAATGGAGCCTAAAAATGCTTATAAGGCTTTAGAAGAATCAAGCTGGGTTGAAGCAATGCAAGAAGAATTGTTGCAATTCAACTTCAAAAGGTTTGGGTTCTTTGTGATTTGCCTGATGGAATGAAGGTGATTGGTACTAAGTGGGTTTTCAGAAACAAGAATTATGAAAGAGGTATTGTAATCAGGAACAAAGCTAGATTGGTTGCTCAAGGATACACTCAAGAGGAGGGTATTGACTATGAAGAAGTTTTTGCTCCTGTTGAAAGGATTGAGACTATTAGATTGTTTTTAGCCTATGCATCCTTTATGGGCTTTGCTGTCTATCAAATGGATGTCAAGAGTGCCTTCCTGTATGGAAAGATTGATGAGGAGGTCTATGTTTCTCAACCTCCAGGCTTTGAAGATCCTCAACATCCTCATAAAGTTTATAAAGTGGTTAAAGCTCTTTATGGCTTACATCAAGCTCCAAGGAAGTGGTATGAAACCTTAGCTACTTATCTGTTGAACAATGGGTTTCATAGAGGAAAGATTGATCAAACTTTGTTCATCAAGAAAGACAAGGGTGATATTCTACTAGTTCAAGTGTATGTTGATGATATCATCTATGGGTCTACTAGACAAGAGATGTGCAAAGAGTTTGAAAAATTGATGAAAGATGAGTTCCAAATGAGTTCTATGGGAGAACTTACTTTCTTTTTGGGACTGCAAGTATAACAAAGAAAAGATGGCATCTTTATCATTCAAGACAAGTATGTGACTGAGATTATAAGGAAGTTTCACTTTACTGATGCAAAACCTTCAAATACCCCTGCTGATAAGACTACTCATCTATTATTGAAGAATGCTAGTGGAGCAGATGTTGATGTGCATACTTATAGATCTATGATTGGTTCTTTGATGTATCTTACTTCATCAAGACTAGACATTATGTTTGATGTATGTGCTTGTGCAAGATTTCAAGTTACTCCAAAGACATCACATATGACAGCAGTAGAGAAGATTTTCAGGTATTTGAAGACATATCCTAATCTAGGATTGTGGTATCCAAGAGAATCTCCTATGGAGTTGATCACATACTCAGATAGTGATTATGCTGGTGCAAGTTTGGATAGAAGGTCAACTACAGGAGGATGTCAATTTCTTAGATGTAGATTGGTGTCATGGCAATACAAGAAACAGACAATGGTGGCTACTTCAACAACTGAAGCAGAATATGTAGCTGCTGCTAGCTGTTATCCTCAGATCTTATGGCTTCAGAATCAATTGTTGGATTATGGGTACAATTTTATGAACACCATTATATATATAGACAATAGTAGTACCATATGCATTATTAAAAATCCTGTGCAACACACTAAAACTAAACATATTGAGATTAGACATCATTTTATTAGAGATTGTTTTGAGAAAAAGCTTATTCAAGTTGTCAAAATTCATACTGATGACAACTATGCTGATTTGTTAACAAAAGGGCTTGATGTGGGTAGATTCCAGTACTTGGTAACAGGTATTGGAATGTTAAACCCATAAATCTTTGATGTCTAATGATTTTCAGTGTTGCAGGATAGTTTTTAGATACTAATATTGTTTGTATATGTTTGTATGGTTTTCTACTAACTTGTATGCAGAGAAATTAAAGCACAGTGGAAACCATGGAACAAACAGTGGAAAGATTTGTTCTCTCAGTAGTAAAAGAAAAAGATATAAGTACTTTCATTCATTCATTCATAAGAAACAGAGTACATCAACAAAGAGAGAATTACATAAACCAAACATGAAAACACAAAGCTTCACAATCTAACACCCTCCTCTTCAAACAAGCTACTCCATGGGCTTCTTGCCTTTCCCCTCATAGTCATGCTTGCCCTTAGAAGCTTTCTTTCTCTTGTCATAAGAAGAAAGTTGCTTTCTTGGACAAGCAAGTCCCAGTACTTGTTTGGGTGGCTTTTGGAGTCTTGAAGGCTTTTTAAGTGCAGGCCACTTCATGTTGACTATGGCTGACTCCAGAGCTGTAGTAAAGGCTCTTGGAAGCTCCTTGGACAAGGTGTAAGAAGGATCATCATCATCATCTGAAGAAGAGCTTGAGTAAAATTCCAGAGATGGAGCAGGAGCAGCTGAGACCTTCTTGTTTGGTTTCATATTGGATGATGTAGCTATTGCAGCACTTGGAAAAAAATATCCACTCCATCCAGATGATAGTTCTTCTGAATTAGAACAGTAACTGATTTCCTCATCGGATGAGATATAGATCAATGGAAACTAACTCATGATGATGTTTAGGGTTTATGATGTTGAAGATTAGTTTTGATAAAGACTTGTGTTGTTTTGAGCCCCTTTTATAAGCAAAGTCAAGGCCAAGGGTTAATTAATGAGGGACATTTACTCTTATCTATTTTGGTAGGTTGAAGGAGTAAATTTGGATATTATCGGGTTGACTTTGGAGAGATATTTTGTGAATAGTAACTTGGTCAAAAAGTTACTTTGGGCTAAACAATATTGGTTAAGTTTGGTGTTTCCTACTTATGCAGAGTACTAACCAATATTTTCTGAGTGATTGGAGTTATAAGGTGTGTATCTAAGACACACAACAAATGGTTATTGATTTACCATGTCTACTGGTAAAGACATATCAAATCCGTTTATGGTTGATAGTTTACCAAAAACTATATGGTCATCAACTCACCATATTCCAAGTGATGAAGAGTTGGCTAGTCCATAGCAAACGGACATGGTAAAGACATATCAAATCCGTTGATAGCTGATAGTTTGCTAAAAACTATGCTTAGAGCAGCTGAATTTTACCTGTTTTACTTACCACTGCTCTTGAAAATTTTGTGAAAATTTACCACTGCTAGTTCACAATTACCACTGCAAGAGTAAATTTTACCACTAGTGAACTAGCGTTACAACTGTTGTGTCAGTAATCTTATTTTTTTAACTAGCCATTGTAAATAACCGTGTTTCCTTATTAATAGGGTAAATTTTTGTGAATTATCCACTTGCCTATTTTAGTTTATACTTTTCCCAAAGATAAATTAATTCCAAAGATAATTTACATTACGCTTTATTCTCAAAACCCTATTAGTATATATTCATCCACATACGACTTGATCATCATTCACGATTACTAACACTTACAAATTTTTATCACAAAATTATGGCGATTCTAGACTTTGCAGATGAGCACAACCAAGTGGCCTATTTACAGAAGTTAAACGAAAAGAGTGGCCCTGTTTTTCATCAGATTGTGGATTTTCTCAACACTGCCCATATACGGTATGCTTTAACTATCAATCCCATAATCTATGTTTCTCATATCAAACAGTTCTGGAACACTGTGGAGTCCATAACTATTGCACAGGGAGACACACATGAATCTGTGGAAGCTCTTAGAGCCACAGTGGATGGGGTAACTATTGATGTTACTGAGTCATCCTTGAGGAGAATTCTCCAATTGGATAATCTCAATGGTATCATCACATTACCTAATTCAGACATTCATAAATATATTGTTTCCATGAGGTATGATACATCTAATAAAAAGGTGACTTTCAGAAAAGGATGTTTTTGTCCCCATTGGAGGTTTTTCATACATACTCTTTTACATTGCCTAAGTCCTAAGAAAACTTCTTATGAACAATTTGCATCAACTATGGCATACCCTTTGGTTTGCTTAGCAACAGATAGGACTTTTAATTTTTCAAAGTTTATTTTCAATAATATGAAAGGCAATGTAAAGAGTCCATATAAATTTTTGATGTATCTAAGGTTTGTGCAAGCAGTGCTAAATGAATTCCCACTGCAAACCCACAAAAGAGTTTACAAAACCCCCTGTCTTAAGCCAAAAGTTTTTCAAAATATGAGTAAGGCTTCAGAACTTTGGAATGGGGAGGTTAAACCACTTTTTCCTGAAATGCTTTCAAAGATTTCATAAGTACAGGGTGAAGATGCAACCATCCTAGTTGCATCCCATCACACACCCACTATTGTTGTTCCACCTATTCAACACACCCCTGCTGTTACTCACACTTATGAGAAGAGGCACAAACAGCCACCTCCTCCCATTACAACATTGCATGTTTCTGAGCCTTTTGGTTTAGGAACCAGCAATGGTGGTTCTAGGCTTCACTCTAGTCCAACTAGAGAAGAGCCTAAATCAATGCCCTATGATTCACCTCTCCCAACAGTTAACACAGTTAGAAGTGTTGAGGGCAGTGTGCAACCTAATGAATTGATGGGACTTTGTACCAATTTAGCCAAACAGGTTAAAGCTCTGGAGAAAGAACTGGCACAGACTAAACAACAACATGCCACAGAGCTTGCTCAAATGAAAGCAGAGATCAAGAAATTACAGGAAGAAGTTGAGGGGTTAAAGAAGCAATGATCTGCTAAGATTGTGTTTTCATCTTCATCTTCACCTCAAGAAGATGCTTCAGCAGCATTTAGTGATGATTTGGGAGATTCTTCCAAACAGGGGAGGAAAACAAATGCTGAAACTAAGGGGAGGAAGATTGATTTTGGAGATGATTATGGTTTGGATGCTGATTTTGATGATACAGTTGGAATTTCTCAACCAATTTCCACTGATGAGTTTCAAGTTCCCACTGCTAGTCAAAATATTACCACTGCAGAAGAAGAAGCTGCTAGAATAAGAACAAAGAAGGGTAAAGCAATTATGACTAGTTCAGATCAAGTGCAGCCAAGAAAGATTTCTAGAAGGGAACAAGCATAGATTGATTATGATGCTGATTTGGCAATGAAATTAGTGGAAGATGAAACTGCAAAGCTGAAGAAAAGACAAGAGGAGGAAGAGATTGCAAGTTTCATGGAGGCTAAGAGGTTGGATAAGTTGGAAACAGTGCTTGAAGAACCCATTTCAACTGTTCCACCAACAGTGCTAAAAGAGAAACCTCCTATGTTCACTTATGTGCCAACTGAAGCAGAGATTGAGTACATGATTACCAATGATCCAGTAGTCAAGAAGAAGGCAATTGAGCTTGTTGCTAACAAGACTTTGACAGAAGACTAGAGAACAGCTCAATTAGCTAACTTTATTCAAATGAAAAATCAACAAGCACTGGATGAGATAATTGGTAAAGTCAGAAAAAGTCAAAAGAAGCAAAGACAACCAACCAAGGCACAATTGATTGCTGAGATGAAGACATATTGCTGCCATGTTGGGAATTGGAAGATGTCTCATTTTAAAGGCATGTCTCATGATAGGATTGAAGGAATCTACTACAGGCTTAAAAGACAAGATAGTGACTTTATTCCTATTGACTTTGAAGAAGTTGAAAGAAGTAAAAGGAAAGCTACAGCTTCTGAAGAGAATGTCTCTAAAAAGGCAAAGCCTGCTCAAGAAAAAGGATCTCAAACTGAGAAACTTTCAGAAGATCAACTAAGTGCCATGATTGTTATTGAAGAAGAAGATTTCTATCCAGATCCTATACAAACAAGGTATCCAATTATTGATTGGGAAGTTTACACAGCAAAGAACTTTGCTCCTACATGGAAGATTACAAGGTTGGGAGGAGAAACTTCATCATTTATTCAATTTGAAGACCTCATTTAAGCTTGTGACAGAGATGATCTTGATACGCTTTGCAAGTTAGTTGATGAAAGATTCAAGGCTGATACTCTCAAGGATATGAAAGAAATGCAGCTATGGGTTGACTTGAGAAGATTGTATGAACCAGATCTTAAAGATAGCTATTGGAACTTTGAAGCTTCAGATTTGCATACTACATGGTCATACTATGATTCATGTGAGGTTCATCATGTTTCTAAAACAGCTGGAGTGGATGTATTCATGTTTGTTGAGAAGGAATATCTACTTAGAGCAGTAACTCTTACAGCAATGTTGACATCAAGATTGAGAGTTCATGAAGATACTGAAAAAGTTAGAGTTTTGAATCAGAAGATACAAGATCAGTGTTCAAGAGCTATGCAGGCTTTAAGAAGAAAATGAAGTGTTTGGAAGAATTCCATATATCCTCAGTGATGCTGATTGATTGAAGAAACTTATGGATTTGTATAGAAATCATAAGTTTAGGGGAGGATTGTTGGGAATTATATTAACAGTTACCACGGCTAGTATGGAGATTACAACTGCTGAAGAATGCACTAGCAGTGGAAACTCATTACCACTTCTAGTACATATTATTACCACTGCTGTTAGGATAACTGTTTGGAAACTTGTATAGATAAATATAGAATAGATTTTATGTATATCTTATTCTATTATCATTATACGTATCTTGTAGAAGAGGACTCCTTGTGCTATAAAAGGAGGTCCTAGGTTTAGGTTTAAGATATTTTTTTCTTAGAGCTTCAAGGTTGTAACCCTAGTGATACAAAGATCACTTATATTATTGTTCTTAATAATATTGGAGCTAACAGTTTGTTTCACTCATTATTCTTATTCATATACAACTGTTTTATTCACATACAAACTTCTAAGTATTACTAAGTAGATTCCGCATACTTAGTGGTATAATACAAAGTATCATTCTAACACAGATCAAGGTGTTTAGATCCATCACGGATATATCAGAAATTGGCATAAATCAGGACAAAAAGGCCAAAAACGAGCACAACTTTGGAAAACGTGTCAAAAACCAAAGCTGGGGAAGCAAATTACCATTTTTGAGCTCAGATTGTCAAAACACACCTTGTGGAATCTCAGAATGCCAGAAATAGTCCTTGGAATAAAAGTTTGCAAAATTGGCAGAAATGGTCCCTCAAGTTTAAAAATTGACAGAAATGGCCCCTGAGCATTGGATTTGGAAGAAAAGTCAACAAAGGTCCTTGGGAATTCACAAATTTTCATGATTGGTCCCTGGGTGAAAATTTTGAAGAATTTACAAGTTTGGTCTCTACAATTTGAAATTTGGCAGTTTTAGTCCCTGAACATTCAAAATTGGAAAATAACATTTATGGTCCTTGGTTTATTCAACTTAGCAAGATTGGTCCTTATAACAACTTTGGGAAGTTTACAAGTCAGGTCCCTTCATTTTCAGAAATTACAAAATTGGTCCTTGTCATAATACCAAACCAAACGGACCCTTTTTATTACAATAAACTCAAGACCAAATTCAATCCACAAACAAAAACACTAAACCCACTCCCCTTCTCAGTCCAGTCCACCCATGCCCATCACCCTAAGCCCAAAACCCCTATTAACCATTTCAAAAAAACCACAGAGTCAACGCGGGTCAAACTCCCCTTCCCTACCCCTTTCCCTCCCACTTGACCCTGCAAACCTGTCAACTCCACCACCCCCACCAACACCATCACATCCCACCATCCTTACCATTTGCACCTAACATCACCTCCATAATTAATGGAACACCCCCCCCCCCCTTATTGCAAGAAACTACCAAATTGCACTTAACCATTTTTCCCTCCAGAATGGATTCAATGGCTAGGATTGAAGCAGAGCAATCAAGGGTCAATTTTATTGATGGGAAATGATCAGAGGACCTCCACAAACCCTAATCCTCACTTATAAAAGGAGAAGAGAAGCACAGAAGAAAGCAAGTAGTTAATGAGCATAATTTACATGTCGTTTTTATAAATTCTCATTTTTAGTTGTAATATGATAAGGCGAAAAGTGTACTGCTTTTAGAGGGTCATTTAAGCCCAAATTCGAGATTATTTGATCAATTATTACCCTAAATCGTTCCTTTTGTCATTTTAGGTACTTTGGAGAAGAAATCTGGAAAAGGAAGCATTTTGGACATTTTTGGAACGAAAAAGTAAAGAAAACGACAAAGTATCCAAATCAAGCTAGAAACAGTGCTTTACGGCGTCACGCTTTGGAGGTGACGGCGTCACGTTATGACAAAGAGGTGGATAAAAAGATATAACGAGAGACTTTAAAACATGACGGTGTCACCAAGGCCGTCACGTGTAATTTACTCTTGACGGCCATGAGAAGAATAATACATGACGGCGTCAAATCTGGATCTAGGCAATACGAGAGTTTCTTTGGCGGCGAGTTGACTGCGTCAGGATTTACACGTGACACCGTCAGACCCAAAAATCTATATATAGTTTTCTATTTTTCATTTGTAAAAGAGGAGAATTTAGGGGAGAACTTTGGGATAGTTTTGGAGAAACCCTAGCACAAATTTTACCTTACTTTTAAGGGTTCCAAGCCCTTTTTTCCAATAATCATTCAAAATGTCTATGTGTTGTTTGATTCTATCTTATGCTTGTCTTTACTTTAACATGCTAGGCTAGGTTTTCTTTATGTTTGCTTAGGTGTAATGAAACCTAGTTATTGATAATTGGTTGGTTGTTTGTTTATAATTGTTGTGGATGGATGATATCGATGTTAGGCTTAAGAAAACTGGCAGACTTCCAATTGGTAACATGATTGAACGTCTTAAGAAACATGAATCGATGTGTACTACGATTAATTGGTTATATTTAATGCATAAGTAACTACTAAGGAGGCCATGTTAAGAGCTAGTTGTCGGCTCGACATAGGAAAAGGTAGGAGCTTATAGAGTTAGGGAAGATCGTACACGACCCTACGAATGCTATTAAGGAATATAACCTGTCATCCATGCAATTGTAACAAACTAATCAACTAGTAAAAGATAGCTAGGGATTAGTGAAATCTAAGTAAACACATTTTTCTTATTATTGTTTTTCTCCATATTTACTTTCGTGTCATTTTATTTTATTTTTATTGCATTTGTAGTTATTTGGGTTAGTTGACTAGCAACTCATTCCGCCCATTCTTCCAAAACCCGAGATTTTTACTTGCTTTCCATAAAATATAAAAATACAAAAAGAATCATCCCTCACTTCTAGACCTAGTTTAATTAAGTTTTAACCCTAGCGAACACTATTCTTTGAGTTGAACGATCAATCCCCCGGTACTTGCCACTACACTCTACTACATCGGTCAGGTACACCGCCTGGTGGGGATTGCAAGCTTCTCAAGATCCCTTGAGAGGTAAAACCTTTTGCAAGGTTGCAAAACCACGCATCAAGTTTTTGGCGCCACAGCCCGGGGAATAGTTATTGTCTAGATTAAAATTTCTTTTTATTAGGTCTACTTGCTAGATTACTTTCTAGTAAGATTTTTATTTTTATTTTTATAGGTCTCCTTTAGTCTATCTTATTTCTTTGTTCCCTTTGTTCTTAAAATCTCTCGATGGATAACAATAGCATTGATCGTTTGATTCCTATTATTCGTGTTTTTCATCGTAGGATTTTCCAATTACCCATCCAAATTCCTGTAGTGGAAAATGAGAACCCACCTAACCTCTCGCCTGATCACCACTTTGGCAATAATTCTGAGATAGAGGAGTCTGACCATGATAATGACCATAGGGCTAGCCCTTTTTACTATTTAGACTCCGATTAGGACCTAGATGATGGTGATGTAATTATTGAGGATATGATGGAAGATGAGATGAACCCTCTTAGGTATGTCGACCCTAGGACAAGGATTGAGATTGACAAATCATTTAATATGCAGTTCCCTTGTAAGAGAGGATTTAGGAGCTTTGATGCTTACCTTAACTCATCTTTACCAATGAACATAATCTCGCGTACTAAATACAATAAAATTATGGTAAATGAGTTAGAATACAAAGGAGATAATATTGTTGCTATGGCAAAGACATTGCATGTGTTTATAGGAAGATTTATTTATTTGGTTGAGTTTATGGTTATGGAGAATCTAGGAGAGTTTATCGATAGTAACTTAACCCAAGTTGTGTTTGGAAAGCCCTTCAAAAGGTTAACCAAATTAGATGAGAAACTTATGGAAGGGCTAGTTACATTCTCAGACGGGGATGAAGATTTTGTTTACCAAATGCCCCGTACACACCCTAGGTTCAAGGATTTTTCTATTGAGAAATGTAATAGGTTTCCACCTCTCGATATGCTAAGTGAGAATGATAAAAGGAAAGGGCTTAAATATCCTCATGAGAAGAACAAAAGGTATTATCGCGGATGCTTAGAGCTAAGTGATGACTATAAGAAAGATGAGGCAACAATTAGATGGCTCACACTTGGGTATGTGAGCATAAGCGACACACGGTAGAATGTGACCTTGAGTCTAGCTACAAGGCTCGTAAATAAAGAAAAGCGCTTCTTGGGAGGCAACCCAAGTTTTACTTACTTTATTTGTTTGATTATTTGTTTGTTTGATTTTATTTGTTTACGTATGAATGCTTTATTTTTATTGTTTGTGGATCATGTTTCAAAATAAATTGTGAAAATGCTTTACCTTGTTGTTTAACTTCGTCTTAACTTCATATAAAGGTATTTCGCAAAAGATAAGTGTAAGGGAAATCTAAATTTGTTTCTAAGAACGAGATTGAATATGAATCACAACAATATTAAACGAACATGCATTAGTATTTGTTTGAGTCAAATGCTTGTATCGACTCATAATTATGTTTTACAGGATTTCCAGGAATTAAGGCGTGAGTTTTTCCAGAAATTTTCCGGAAAGTTAACATAAGATTTATGTCAGAACACTCTGACGGCGTCAGGATTATAACCTGATGGTGTCAAGTGTAAAATTCTGAAAAATTTTGCAAGTTTTGTTTTTCTACCGTGTTGATATAAATAATGCCTAAAAATGTTATTAACATATATCGATATCTCTATGTTTTGATAATCACAAAACGTAAACTCATTGAACTACAAATTATGACGTAAACAAGTATTTAGTCATAAATATTCACTTTAACATCCAAATGACTTAAGGTATGAATAAATAAAATGTCTAATGCATTTTATGATCAAAGGAATTTTTATTTTTACAAACCTTACATTTTTTATAAAATGGGACAAACATTTTTAAACTTATACAAAATATTTTTATATTTATAAGAAATGTTTTATTCAAAATAAATATTTTGAATTCAAATTTCTACCCAAAAAACGGCTAGATTCTTCAGATAAAACCTTCCCCACAAAAGGACAAAAAATTCTGAAGAAAATTTTTTTAATAGGCGGCCCCATTAATTTTGTTAGGCGGCCCCCTTAATGATTAAGGGGACCGGCCACGCTCACGAACAGTAATTTTTTTCCCTATAAATACTGGCTCAAATCTGGCATTTTTCCGTACCTTTTGCACTATAAACTTTCTGATCTAAATCTTCTATACCATTCTCTTAAACCCTTTGATCATATAATCATAAGCTTTTGTTTCCAAGTGATCCAAGCTTCAACCTTTCAAGTGCAAGAGAAGAACACTTCAATCCTTCAAGACAAGAAGTATTACAACTTGTTGTGACCTCCATATCCAAGTTGTATTTGCATCATCACTTGTATAATATTCATTCATTTGTGTATTAGTTGTGAATATTGGTTAGATAGAAGTAAAAATAAGGAGTTAGGCTAGTAAGGTGTGTAGGTAGAGAAGTTGTGAATTGATTATGGTGTGCAAGTAGTATAGGTGTGAAGAAAAAGTAGTGTGATTAGGTAGTGCTTAGGTGTGAAGAAGTTGTGAAGTAGTATAGGTGTGAAGAACTTGTATTTTGAAACAAAGAGAACGTGTAAGACTTACTAGATTTGATAGTAAACAGATAATACACATATTTAACAATATTTCTACCTATGTGACTTATCTTAATGTTTACGGAGATGATTTTTCCACTAAATTAATAGTTATTCCAAACCTTCTTTTAAAAACATATTTATCGTATATTAGTTCTAGGCACATAATTTGACACTTACAAATTCTTTTAAGAAATCTTTTCTTTTATTTTTCAAGGAGACCTTCAAGCTTGTATACAAAGTAATATTTAACCACAAAATTTCTAAGTATACTTGACGAAATATTTTTCATATTATATTCCGCTTCAACGGTAATTTGATACATGGATCGTGCTCCATTTTAAAAAACATTTGTTTTGAAAATAAGAGCTATGTGGCTCTTGATACCAATTGTGAAAACGTAGAGGGGGGTGAATACGTTATCGTTTAAAACTATTTAAACTTGTTGTAACAAATATCCATTCTTACCTTTGTTCTAATATGAAAGATGTTAAGTTTAGTTTATGACTAGCATAAACTTAAGACATGTTATCACACAAGCATAATCAACAAGTCACAACACAAACAATCACATAATGCAAACATTAAAGTAAAGCAATAAGTAAAAGGAAAGTGCAAACCGAACACGAGGATTTATAGTGGTTCGGTCACGGATCTCCTCTCCGCCCTACTCCACTCCTCGAGTACCCAACTCGAGAGTTACTTCACTAGATCAACAACCTCCCTTCTCGGCCGAGAACACCTTACAATCGTCGCTTACACTTTATCTGGTACAAAGCAAGATACCGAGTTCTTTTACAAGGTACAACCACTCCTATAATCTCCTATACAATATTTTTGACACTAAGCTAGATGTCGAGTTCTTTACCAAGGGTACAACCACTCCTTCTATGTTTTGTGGCCCAACATAAAAACCTTGTGTTTTATGGCACAAACACATAAACCATCTAATCTAGTTTGGTGAATAGATTGTGATGTTACAATGATGATCCAAGACATACACGTCTAATGGATATGAATGCTTAATCTAAATGAACTTCTTGAATAAGAAGTCTTCAATCATTGAGGATGTCAAGTGCCCTTGAATATTCATATGTTGGTATGCTTTAATGAATGATGACTTCAAGATCTTGTAGCCTTATTGATGATCATGAAGTATGATATGCTTACAACATAATGAATGTTAGAAGCATTATGATCAATATGGAAAGGGTGATTGATTTATGTTTCTACATGATTTTCTATCTATCTACATGTGTGTAGTTTTTCATCAAGTTCATGAGTAAACCATGAACTTCTATTTATAGGCAAACTAACAAAGACATAAAACCATGTGCACAAACCATGGGCTACTTTCCAAAACTAACAAAGACATAAACCAAATATCTTTCTATATTTATGTCTAGTCAAATCAAGATTTTCTAGTCAACATATCTTACAAGTTTCTTTCCAAGTTAAGACATGTCAAATCAAGATTTTACAAGTCAACACACAATAGTTTAAGTGAGAATCTTTCCATATGTGTAAGAACTCTTACACTTGATGTCATAAATACATTTCTATTACTAGATTAAGATATATATGAAAGTAAACTTGTAGAATGTATATATTGCCTAAGTAATATTGTTTTAGCAAGTTAATGAGTTACTAAAAATGTTTGATTCCTAATGTTATCACATTTTTATCATTTGTAAAACTTACTAATATTACTTTAACACCTAAAGTGGCACTTATTTTATTTTGCACCTAAAGTGCACTTTGACACCAAAAATACTTAAAGATTCTAAAAGTATTTTAGTCATTCTAAATGGTTGGTCAAGGGGCTTGATCATAATGTCACATAACAAACATGTACGAACCTGTGTTGTAGCATATGACGACTCGAGACGTTGAGAGGTGTTGGATGTTTGTTGAGACAAAATAAGATTACAAGTAACTTGTACATTTTACGTTATGTATCAAGTTATATGTTTGTCATCAATCAAAACAAATGAGACTGTATAGATTAAATATCGTAATATTTGCACTAACAAATACTATATATAATAAAAATAAATCCTTAAAAGCAAATAAGATATAATACTCGCAAAATAAATATTTACAAAAATCTGGAAATTCAAAAATTCTGGAAATTTTCAAAACCGAAAATCATCAAAATTCTAAGTTTGGCGCATTTTCAATAATTTCTACCTCATTGTTGTTGTTAAAAGATTAAAAACTTGTTTATTTCACGTTAAATCTAAAAAAAATTTCATATTTCTAGCATAAGTAGTGATTTTACAAGTATCTTAATGGGTGGAATCGTTTTAAAACTCAAAATTAGTAGTCTTTAATTCGGTTTTCCAAGTATTTTGGTTATACGCGTCGTAAGCGAAGTAAGATAGAAATCAAACCAATCTGTAGGTTCACCAGCTTTGTAGGATAAAACCAACTCAGTAGAAAAAGTCAAAACCCTAATTCAGCTTAGTATGATTTTGGTTACCTCGTTGCTTCTACCTCGTTGCTTCTACCTCGTTGTTACTACCTCACTGTTACTACCTCGCTGTTACTACCTCGTTGCTACTACCTCGCTTTATCCAAAATTACCTTTTTTCCATTACACTACGTAGTTGCTAAAATTGAACCTTTCACGGAGAATTAATTACAAACACACATCTTTATCATTTACAAGATCCATAATATCATTATCTCGCATAAAACAAAAATGTCTCACTCATCCAAACATCCCATAAGTCCCACCTCACCTGCTTATGATTTACTGACAATTGGCACCGACTCAAGACGACCAATGCTTCTTCCCAACACATATACTCAATGGTCATTGAGATTCAAGCTTTGGCTCACACATTTCGATGATGGAGCTTTAATGCTTAAATCAATTGCAAATGGTCCTTATGACATGAAAACCATCACTCATCCACAAAACCCAACTATCACCAGAAAACTGACTGATGAAGAGGTGAATGAGATTGAGCTTGAACAATACACTACTGATTTCAGAGCAAAGTTCTGCATTATGCTTGCACTTCCAAATGAAATTTACAAACATGTGCAACTTTATGATACGCTAAGGATTTGAGGAATGATCTTGCATCTTTGCATCGTGAAGAGGAAAAACAAACAAATCAGAGAAAAACTGGAAAATGTTTTCTACTTCAAAGTTGATCCTCAAATGAATATGGTTGTTCTTTCCTCATCACCAAATCATCTAATTCCTACCATCACATATCCAACACCTATCTCTGATATCACTCTATCAGATCAGACAACTCCAATGCCTATGACTAATCATGGCTCCATAACCTACTCTAAAGATGGGATCTTCTTCACACCTAAAAATCAACCATTGATTATCACAAGATGTCATCCTGCAATAATCACTGAAAATGAGCAATCACTCATCGATAATCTGGTTAAGATTGGAAGTGCACTTGAGAAAGGCATTCTTACCAGCAATGGAAAAGAGAAGGTTGTTGAAGCTGCTGCATGTTCTATTTGTAATGAATCTGTCCAATGCTCAAGATTGAAATTCACTCAAATTAGTGAAGAAGAAGGATCAACAGTTGAAATTCTTTTGTATCTAAAGCTAAAAATAATGGAGTTGATGTCAAAACATCATAAAGAAGATGTGTTTTATATATGTGTTCCACAAATCATTACTTTATTTTACTATAGATTTATTATATTAATAATTTGAAATTCATTCAGATACATGAAGAATCAGTAACTGAAAAGAGTAAATCCGGAAAGCCAATTGAAAAACATTTGGATCTAAAGCTAAAAATAATGGAGTTGATTTAAGCATCATTAGAAATGGAAAGGAATCCAAAGACAAAATTATTAATGATAAAGATGTTATTAAGAAACTACAAAACATCATGAACAAAAGGTATTTTGTATGTAGTTCATAAATTATTACTATATTTTACTATAAGTTATAGGGTAAATTGCAAAAATGGTCCTTAACGTTCAACGAATTTGCAAAAACGGGACCGAGACAAAAAGTAGCGCAAAAAAGACACCAATGTTCCACATTTTCGCAAAATGGCCACTGAGAGCCCTTTTCCGTTAATTTTCCCGTTAAGTGCCACATATTTGAGGGTAGTATCATCATTTCACTGTCTTTTTTATATCCCACCAACTTTCGGGGGACTATTTTTGCAAACAATGTAAACTATGTACATTTAAAGCTGTGTGCTTTTTCAGGGTGCAATAAATCCCCAAAACCAACCAACGATTGTGTAGATAATCAATCGTCAAACCCTAACATAAAAAAAATCAAATCGCAACAACTAAACCCAGCTATGGCGAATAATGATAAGAATGAAAAAGGAAAGTGCTTGTTGATGGGGGGGAGGAATCATCCGAAATGTTGTGGGGCAAGGTTTTATTAAATGATGAAGTCTTTGAGGTTGTTTTGGATGAATTTGGTGAAAACGTTATTGCCAAGTATGGTTCGTATGCAAACATAGGGAAGGAGATGATTGAAGAAATTCTTCAATGGATGTGGAATAGAACCTTCAACAAACCAAATGTGGGTGCTAGCGGTTGCTCCAATGAGGTAGTTGCAGAGAAAAAAAGGAAGAGGGGAAGGCCGGTTGGGAGTGGCAAGAAGAAGACGGAGGGGAGTCCTATTCCGACTACAGTCGCAGAAAAAAGGAAGAGGGGAAGGCCGGTTGGGAGTGGCAAGAAGAAGACGGAGGGGAGTGCTATTCCGACTACAGTCACAGAAAAAAGAAAGAGGGGAAGGCCTGTTGGGAGTGGCAAGAAAAAGAAGGAGAGGAGTCCTAATCCGAGTACAGTTACAGGAAAAAGAAAGAGGGGAAGGCCTGTTGGGACTGGCAAGAAGAAGGAGGCTGGCAAGAAGAAGAAGGAGGGGAGTTCTAATCCGAGTACAGTTACTGAAAAAATGAAGAGGGGAATGGCAAATAGGACTGGCAAGAAGAGGAAGGTGAAGGAAGAGCATACAGATCTTGGTATGTTAATGTGGTAAACTTCATTTATGTGCCATTTTAAAATTGTTTACGTAGGATGCTATGCTATGTTTGATAGACTTTTATATGCATCCCCTTTCCTAGGTTTAGGATAAACAGAGTATTTGCATTAAGTAGGGTGTTAGAATATCATAAGTGAGAGTGTTTGGCATTACTAAATACTGCTATAGAGAGTGTTTTGCATTACGAAAGTACTGCATGTTCACATTGGTTATAAGTAAGTCTTCACATTGGTTGTAAGTAAGTCTTCACATTGTGTATCTTGAGTGTATCAGGAACAAAATAGATTGGTTTCTATATCACCACATTAACTTATTACCTAAACTACAACTATGTGGTGAGATATACAACACTGCATTGCTCTGCTTCACTCGAGCCTGCATAATTGATTCATTGACTACTTCTGCATTGACTTTAGCATGTATACCATTACTTTCGTAGGTGCTGGTATGTCTTGACAGTTTGAATTTAAAATTGTGGCAGATTTACTTGGTTATGGGGGTGAAGTTCTGTTCCGCATGCACAATAATGGAGTCTTTGAATTTGGTCCATTAAGGTATGTACAAGGGAATGTTTCTACAATATGTGGCTTTGTCTGTGATAGACATATCTTTTTCCTAGGTCTGGATGATATGTTTCACGCATTAGGGGAGAAAAATGGGCTATGTTCTTTTGTGTGCCTGGTAAATCATTAGAAGAAGGTTTGAAGCTGATTCACACAGACAATGATGTGCATACAATGATTGAGCTAGGTTGTTCTGCCAGTTTTGTAGATTTGTTTGTTGCTCACACAAAACAGGTGTTATCTCCCTACTATTTAAACAATATTGATGCAGAGGGTGATGGTGGGGAGGTTGTTGGGTGGGTAGAAGAAGATGCTAGCTTGTGGTGCTCTATTACTTCAACTCCTTTTAGTACTACCACTTCAAAACCTTATAGAGTTGTGACTGATGTTGATGATTCAAAGCCTGAATTCAGGAAGCAAAAAAAGAGTGTGAAGAGGTCTGCGGATAGAGATGGTGGTTCTATAAAGAAGATAGCAGGTGCAAGTGGTTCAGTGAATGTGGGAGCTACGGGTGCGGGTCTTGTGAGACCAAGAAGTGATGTAAAAATCACTAATTGCGTGCTAGCTCTAAGGGCACCAAGATCAATGGGAAACAATGTGGTTTTATTTTGACTAGGTGAGTCTAATGAATTGATTAGCAAATTTTTTGTGGATACATTGCATTGCCTATTATAGTAACCTCATTTCATTGCATATTTTGATTGTGCAGGTATAGTTGCACACCTATCCAGTAGAAGCTTTTAAAGATTGACATATGGGTTTAATCTTTTGGGATTATGTAATGTGTAGAGAACAATATCAGTTTTAATTTGGTTGTATTTACTAATGTAATTTGACTAATGTAACTTGAACTATTTTACCTCCCTTTCGAATACACCAAAGGGTGTGTGGCGGCATTGTGATGGGTTCATCTGTTTTTGTACATGCCGACCAATATTATGTAACTTGAACAATATTTCAAATAGGTTAAATTTTTAGTTAATATTGACTACTATCAATACTCTGTTTTGTGTTTCTGCTATATAATATGTTTGTCTTTGTTTCTTTGTTTGTGTTTGTTTCTTTTGTGTTTGTGTTATATGTTTGTATCTTATAGTTAGAATTCATTGTTTGTGATACGAATCGAAGAGTATAAAGTATAAACCAAGAAAATTGGGATCAAACGACCCCTTCCATTCATAACAATACATTTACAACCATAACATAGGGGAAACCACAACCCCTATCTACACCTACAACCTTACGACAAGGGCACCAAAATGAACAAAAGAACCAAACATGCCCGACCACCTACCACCTACTACCTACATTCAGCATACACAACAAAACAACCCATCACAGCTTCCAGCACCCACCCCTTCACATGTACGTTTGCCTCACAGCAAACTCAATCTTGGAAACAATGATGTCGTTTGTTTGCCTAAGCATCCTCATCAACCCCCTCATCTTTTTCATATCAGCTGACTGAATCCTCCTAAGCTTGTTCACATTGGCCCTTGTAGTTCTCGAGCCCCTTATGTTTTGGAGCTCCAAAATCAGGTCCCCCCTAAAACTGAGCATATCAGACAACTTTTGGCACCTACTCATCAACTCTTGTGCATGATGAATGTCCTCCTCAACCTCTCGCCGGTAATGGGTTAGCATCATTTCCGATATGACAAACGAGTTGCAAGCAACCATCAGATCAAGACAGCGAGACATTTTTCTGGAAAAGGGAATGATAATTGTTTGATTACAGGTGTGTGTGTGTGTGTGTTTCTGCTTGTGTGTGTGTGTGTGTGAAGGCGTTGACAATTTAATATGAAAGCTGAAAATAACTTTGCAAATTAGCCACTGAGGTCTAATCATATTGATACCAAGCACAGAGCCGAAAGTTGGCGGGAGATAAGTATGAACAGTGAAATGACGATACTACCCTCAAATATGTGGCACTTAACGGGAAAATTAATGGAAAAGGGCTCTCAGTGGCGATTTTGCGAAAATGTGGAACGTTGGTGTCTTTTTTGCTCTACTTTTTATCTCGGTCCCGTTTTTGCAAATTCATGAAACGTTAAGGACCATTTTTGCAATTTACCCTAAGTTATATTATATTGACAATTTGAAATTCAATCTGTGACTAACAAGCGTAAAGCTAGCGAGCCAGCTGGAAATCGTGGTGCTAAAAAAGTTGTTAAAATCAAATAATTTAACAAATAGTTTAATTAACTTAATTTTTTATACAATAATTTTAAATTTTTTCGTTTTTTTTTTTCTTTCTAATTGTTTGTTTTTTTTCTTATAAAATTTACCATGTATTTTGCTTGATATATATCATAATGATATGTTAAATGCATTTTTTAAATTCTATCCGCTAAGTACATTTATGATGTAATAAGTTGGGATGTTATTGTGTTAACTAATAGTTACGATTATTTAATTTAATTAAAATAATATATTATAGATTTTAAATTATTTATGCATAATTAATTTTTTTAAATACATTTGAAGTTTTGAACTAAAATATACAATTTTGCAAAACTAATTAGTCAATAATAATTAACCCAAAACTAATTTAACGAAAATCAAACCAAAAATCCATGCGTGTACGGTTATAAATACTGCTCCCTCCGTCCCAAAAAGAGAGTAAAAAAAAATGGTATTTGGCGGAACCATCTCAAGTCCGTGTACCTTTTTGGTACCGAGCCCCCCACCCAATAAGGAAGGCATATCCCGGTAAATTACCTAGGCAACACTGGCTGACCAAGTTGAAGTCCGGATTCGAACCCCCGCCTTTAAGCTTTGACTTGGTCAACTGCGCGCTTTTGCGGTAGTTGGTGGCCAACTGCCCTAAGGCAGCTGGTTAAAACATTCCGTCCCAAAAAGAGAGTCTACAAACAAAAAGTTAAAAAATTATTATATGTGTAATTATTGCTAGTTTTAATTGATAAAAATTCATTTTTACCCTGATAGTTCATATAGAAATAAAAAAAATAAGTAATTAATAAAGTTTTGATTAGAATAGTAAAGTAGGAAAACTAGTCATAATTACTGTTCATATATAAAAATTGAACACTTATTTTGGGATAAACATAAATAGTAATGTGAACATTTTTTTGTGACAGAGGGTGTAGCAATGATACTTAAATGTTTTTTTTTTTTTTTTTTTTTTTTTGAAAAGAAAACTTCATTCAAACACCACAAGCGGTCCTCAAAGCGAGGACCCCCGGGCAAACAAACGACATTACATCACTACTAACGGATTATTACACCAATTATTCCACCCTATGTCATTCCATCTAGATCTATTACGAATCCAAAAATACGACGTGTGTTTGATAATCTAAACAAGCTCTATAGGTCTTCGATGCTTGTTTGAAAAAATGCGGGCATTACGCTCATTCCATATAACCCACAAGGTAGTGTAAACAATACCCCGTAAAATATGTCTCTTATCCTTCGAATATGAATCATTTTCGGCCAAGAGAATGATGTCTTGCACGTCGAAAGCAAAAGAATGTGGAAGTTGGTACCATGATTCGACTCTATTCCAAACCTCATAAGTGACCATACATCCCGTGAAAAGATGTGTGATCGTTTCCTGCATCGAATGACAAAAAACACAAAGCGATTGATGCAAAGAAACCCCACGTTTAATGAGCTCAGACTTGGTTGGCAGACGGTTACGAGCAGCCCTCCACACCATAATCTTGCATTTGAGCGGCACCCAACATTTCCACTTAATCTTCGTGCTATTATCGACTGGGATATGATCCGAAATAATCTTTCTAGCCGAGGCCACTGAGAAAATGCCATCATTACTAGCCTTCCATTTCCAAACATCCAAACCCCCCTGCCAATTTAGATCGTAGATTTCTCCCAGCAAAAGAAACAATTCTGTGATCTCCATGTAAGTCGATGGCTCCCTTCTCCAACTCCAAGTCACAACCTTAACATTATTTATGCAATCAATCCTTCCAGAAACTTTGACCCATTTATCTGATTCTAACTTAAATAAATGGGGGTATTTAATCCGAAGTGGGTCATCGCCAAGCCAAATATCTCCCCAAAAATTGAAAGTAGATCCGTCGCCTAAGCGTCCAATAAAATACGAGTTTATAATCGCACCGTTGGGAAGTTTTTGCTCACCCACTTTGACGATTTGTTTCCAACACCCACTAGCTGAGATGCTGCACGGTAACATCGCCCATGGTCTACTCGACCCATGGCAACTCATTATAACGTTTTTCCACAAGCTTTTGCCTTCTTTTTTGAATCTCCAAGACCATTTTAGAAGAAGCACTTCGTTCACATGTTGCAACTTTGATACCCCCAATCCGCCTTTCGACTTCGGATTAGAAATAATATCCCAAGCCACCCAAGGGATTTTTTCTCTTCACTAGTACCCGCCCACAAGAAACGCCTCATGATAGCTTCCATATTATCCAACACCGCCTTAGGAGCTTTGTAAAGAGATAGATAATAAATCGGGAGGCTTGAAAGGACCGACTTAATGAGGATTAAACGACCACCAATAGAGAGATTTCTCGCTTTCCATGACGCAAGGCGATTCTTAATAACATCGACAACCGGGTTCCAATTACTAACCCGAGTCATTTTAGCACCAACTTGAATACCAAGGTAAACAAAAGGAGTTCCCCCTCTTTTACAACCCAACACTTCCATCATATTATCGATATCCATGTCACTCACTCCAACCCCAAATAAATTCGACTTGTGGAGATTAATACGGAGGCCCGAGCATAGATAGAAAATCCGAAGGACTCTAGCAATACTCTGAATATTCTCTCGCGACCACTCACCCAAAATAAGAGCATCATCCGCGTAAAAGAGATGAGAAATTACAATATTACTATCCAACATATCGATACCTTTGAAAACCCCAATCTCTTTAGCCTTCTCCAATAACCAAGAAAGCGCTTCCATCACCATGAGAAAAAGAAAAGGTGAAATAGGGTCACCTTGTCGCAGGCCTTTTTCGCATTTAAAATCAAAGGTAGGTGAACCGTTAACAAGAACCGCGGCTCTAGATGACTCAAGAATACCTTTAATCCAAACACACCATAAAGACGGAAGCCCATCTGTGACATAATAGATAACAAGAAGCTTCAGTTGACATTGTCGTAGGCCTTCTCGAAATCAATTTTTAACATAAACGCTTTCCTTTTTCTTCTTTTCAGCCATTCCATCACCTCATTAACCACCAATGGACCATCAAGAATGAATCTATCTAAGAGAAAAGCCGACTGAGAATCAGAAATAACTTGACCCAACACCTTTTTGAGGCGATTAGCGAGGATCTTCGAGATAACTTTACTAATCATCCCAACAAGAGTAATAGGCCTATAATCTTTGAGACCCAAAGGAGTTTTAACTTTAGGAATCAAAGTGATAAAAGCCGGCCCGCAACCTTCATTTATAACACCCGACCTGTGAAAATCATTCATAATCTGGAAAAAATCATCCTCAAGCAAATTCCAAAACCTCTTGACGAACCGAAAATTAAACCCATCGGGCCCTGGAGCTTTATTCGAACCACACCCAAAAACCGCCTCTTTGATCTCGACTTTAGAAAATGACGCAATCAAAGACACGCTATCTTGAACATCAATCGATTTTAGACCTGCACATGATAATGAAGGCCGGTACGTGTTAGATTCCTTGAAGTGGTTTCTAAAAAATTTCATGATCTCTCTTTTCACCAAGGTAGGCTTTTGAATCCACTCCCCATCGATCGCAATGCCCGGAATAAAATTTCTAGCTTTCCTCCCATTAACCACACAATGAAAAAAAGATGAATTTTCGTCGCCAAGCGATGCCCATTTGACACGAGATTTTTGTCTGATATCCCGCGCTTTATGGAGCTCTATTTCTTCTAAGGCTTTCTTGCATTCTAGCCAAACCTAAAGATCAGACTCCTCCAAATCAGTTGACTCCATACGCATTTCAAATTCTTCTTTTTCTTTACTAAGTCTAAGCTCATCTTCCACTTCATGTGAACTATAAACTTTGAACCATTCCTTCAGAGAAAACCGAAGCCGCTTAAGTTTATTAAGGAGATTAGTATCCGGGGAGCCACTATTAGTCCACTCCTTCAAAACCGATTGAATCTTCTCCACGCAACCTGGACGTTCCAGCCAAGAGTCAAACAGTCTAAATGGTTTTGGACCAAAATTCGTATCAATCACCGAAAACACCAAAGGGGAGTGATCTGAAAGATCTCTATTCAAAGCGCGAACACTAGCATTTGGCCACTTATTGAAAACGTTATCACAAACCAAAAACCTGTCAATTCTACTCCACTTACACTCCCCCCTTCTATTGACCATATATGTATATTTCATCCCTTTCAGGTTATATTCTCTCAATCTGGCTTCATCAATGAAATCGTTAAAATCCCGAGCACCGCCCGAATCAAAAAAAGAGTTTTTTCTTTCATCCCTGTCCCGGACTGAATTAAAGTCTCCAAAAACAATCCACCACCCAACACCCGATTGAATAACCTGATTAAGTCTACCCCAAAGGACACGTTTTTCAACATACGACTGAGGAGCGTAAACGTTAATGAGGTTAATCCGAATAGAACCATCCAAAATAAAACCTGACACTTGAAGAAAGTTATTATCTTTGTATACCGAATCCTTAGAGAAAACCTTAGGTTCCCAAACGCTAACTAACCCACCCGAATTACCAGTAGCATCGACATACTCAAATTCGAAACCCAAACCACCCCAATACTTCGAAATCACACCTTCTTGAATGTTGCTAACCATAGTTTCTTGTAATCCTATGAAAGACACCCCGAACTCATTTTTAAGTTTCTTTATCCAACCCGATTTGCCACAAACCCCTATACCACGAATGTTAATAGAGACGCAATTCATGGCTTACCCCTTTGTAACCCTTCATTAGTAATCGATTCTTGAATCAAAGTGTTGCACTTACTTAAGTCAGTACCCAGCTTCTCCCCTAAAGCAATTGTAGCCGTAATCTCCTCGGCTTGTAATCGAGTATCTGTTTCAGGATGAAAAGGTACCACATCTTCTGACTCTAAACAATCTTCCACATCATTGGACCCATGTTGCCTATTAAGATCCAAGGATTCCGACCCAGTACCATTGGCCGCACTACCAAGATCCTCATTATTATCATTCAGGCCCAATAGTCCATCCAACCCAAACGGATCCTCATTTTTGGACTTTTTACCATTCTTTAGACTCTCTAGGCTGCTCACATAACCGAAGCTGGGTCGGCCCAGATCTTTTTTTTTTTTTTTTGAATTTTTTTCTTTTATTCACATTAGGAATTGATTGGAATTCCTCAATATGTGGAACCTCTTCAAATGGAAAGTCAACGGCCGGGATAAATGTATCATCATTATGTTCCAGTATTTCAGCCATATCATCATTAGGCAATGATTTCGTCACATTAATTCCTTCATTAACTTCGTTATCCGTTTCCAGAAATACACGGTCAACATTCATGTTGGCCTCCCCAGCCTCCTCGACTAGCTTTTCCGTTACACCATCCATCGAACGCGCAGCCATCGATTCTTCTTTATCCGGCTCCGATTGTTTGTCATCCATGTGAGTACTCACTTCTACAAATTCCGGGATCCATTCTCCAAGTTCCTCTGCTACCAAAACTCGGAATTTACGTTCATTCCAGATAAGAGTCACTTCTTCTTCAATTCGTTTACCCTCACCCAATAAGACGCCAATGTGCTCATATTAGAGATCCTCATTAGATTCTTCTATTGTAGCTTTGTGCACGACCTTCCCAAACAATCCTCCAACACCATTAACGACTTCATTAGTAAGCAAATGTAATGGAACACCCTTAACTTTCAACCATGCCAACCTTTCGAATCCAAACGACTGACCGGTCCACCTAGTAACCGAGGTGAACTTATCCATAGCCAGTTTTGAAGCCTCGAAAACAGCCTCCGCCGTATCCGAATTTTCAAAAGACAAGAGAACGTCCAAACCTCCCAAGTATTGAACTTTGCCGAGACCCGGACATAACTCTTGTACGATCGCATTAATCTTTTTTAACGCTTGCAGATCCACCATCTTTGCCACCAACGCTCTACCATGCAACGATGAGAAAGCATTAATTATGTTGTCTACACTCAGCTTCTTCCCCACCAAAGAATCTTTAAACGACCTCTTCTCAGCGACAAATGCATTGAGCCTAGGATCCTTATGAACACCGTCTGCTTTGTTGTTATTGGCAACATAAGACGGCTTACTAGGCAAATTTTTTTGACGGCTACTTATTTCCCCATCTTCAAGAACGAATCTAGCAATGTTAAACCATAACTTATACTCTCCCATCCGAATGTTGCGTAAGCTTTTGAGCAAATCACCTTTATCTTTCACATCGAGCATGGACACAAAACCAAACCTATTCCCACCTTTGTCTCTCTTTCTTGCGATAAAAAAATCAAAAACCTGACCAAACGGACGAACTTGTTCAGCCAAATCCATCTCGCTACATCCCTCTGGAAGGTTAGTGACGAAAAGTTTTGTAATCCGACGTTGAACGGCCTCCGGGATAGGATTCTGGTGACGCCGCTCCATTTGCAATTGAAAAACCTAGATCAATAAGAACAAAAACGAAACCCTTAATAAATCGAAAGTTCTACCTATGTTGTACCACTTCTGTTGTCCCGCCTCTGGTGTCCCACCTATGACGTCCCAACCTCTGTTGTACCGCCTCTGGTGTACCACCTATTACGTCCCAACTATAGTGTCCCAACTTTGGTATTCCATTCGAAATAGATTCAGGGATAACTGTAAGATTTTGGATTGAAGGGAGATCTAGGGGGTGAAAGGGATCTGAAAAATGATAAATGATTGTGACTTAATTATGAAAAACGTGATGAAAAGGGTTGATTATTGGCGTTTGAACCCGCCGGAGAAGGAGATCTGAAAGAGGAGTGCTACACCCACCTAAGGTTTACAAAAATTAATCCACTCGCTGACGTGGCAAAGTGGTGATTGGTTGGTTTTCTGTGGCCCACAGAAAACCAACCAATCACCACTCTGCCACGTCAGCGAGTGGAAGAATTTTTGTAAACCTTAGGTGGATGTAGTAATATTCGATCTGAAATCGCCTTGTCATGTTGACTTTGGAGAGCGTTTTTAATTCAATTTTACTACTTAAATGCTTAATACGTTAATAATTTAACGAAACTTAAATAACGTACATCGTGTCAAAGTTTTTTAAAAAACATGGTATATAGAATAATAATGTTTTCCCTGTATGTTTTTTCTTTTGATTGTTTGTTTTTTTTTTAAAAGTCTTACTAGCCCTTTTACTTCCTCTTACTTTTACTCTTACCAGTAAGAGGTGGACAGACGTTTTCCTTGTTTGTTTTTTTCTTTTGAGTCAGACCCAGTTAGACATATAACATCTTACTCAGTAAGAGGTGGGGGACTTATCTTACTGCCTCTTAGTCGATAAGAGATATTGAAAACTCGTGTTAATATAATATATTTGATGGTTTATTAACTATGTTATATTTATGATAAAAAGTCTTATTTCATATTTACACAAGTTACTTAAATAAATTGCAGAAACGAGCACTTAAAATCATTCGGACAATTATACAAAAACAAACAACATTATTTCGTTTAGATTTAGACATTCTAGCCACCTCTTATTAGTAGATATCATTTGAGGACCAAACATTTTTTACATACCAATGGACTAATCTCCATCTTCCCTCCATCTTTATTTGATATTAATTCCAACAATTTAAAAAACCCACTTTAATCTTTTTTATTCAAATATTAATATCTTTCAAACCGTTAATCGTTAAACGAAAAAAAATATACCGTTACGACAAGGATTTAATTATCTTTCTATAGATAAACTATTTGATATATTTTCAACAAATGTTTTTCGTTTTCTTCACGTTTTTTTCGTGGCCAGAAAAATCATATATGATTTTTTCGGTCACGAAAAAAAACGGAAAAAAATTTTGTTGTCAAAAATATATCAAATAGCCTATCTATAGAAAGATAATTAAATGTTCGTCGCGGTGGTGTAATTATTTTCACTTAACGATTAACGGTTTAAGAGATATTTAAATTATAAAAAATGGGTGAAATATTAAAATGCTTTTAATCTCAACCATTGATTTATTTTTAGATTGATAGTGAGGATGAGTCCCTTGATATATAAGAAAAGTTTGGTATTTAATATGGTAAAAGATCATTTGAGGACCAAACTTTTTTTACATATAAAAGGACTAATCTCAACCATCCATCTTCCCTCCATCTTTATTTGATCTAATTGATGAGATTAATCCAAACAATTTAAAAAACTCACTTTCATTTTTTTTTTTTTTTTTTTCAAATATTAATTCTTTCAAACCGTTAATCGTTAAGCGAAAAAAAATATACCGTTACGACGAACATTTAATTATCTTTCTATAGATAGGCTATTTGATACAATTTCGACAATTTTTTTTTTTGTTTTTTTTTCGTGGCCGAAAAAATCATATATGATATGTAATATCATATATGATAGATAGACTATATGATATATCATATATGATATGTAATATCATATATGATATGATATGTAATATCATATATGATTTTTTTTTGCCACGAAAAAAAACGTGAAAAAAACGAAAAAAAAAATTGTCGAAAATATATCAAATAGTCGATCTATAGAAAGATAATTAAATGCTCGTTGCGATACTGTAATTATTTTCGCTTAACGATTAACGGTTTAAGAGATATTTAAATTATAAAAAATAGATGAAATATTAAAATATTTTTAATCTCATCCATTGATTTCTTTTTAAATGGATGGTGAGTATCAGTCCTTTGGTATGTAAGGAATGTTTGGTTTTTGAAATAACTCGACTCATTTAATATAACTCTCATCTTATTAGTAAGATGTGATAGTCATATTCAGAACTAAAATATTTAAATGAACCAAACACACCCTAATAATAGCAATATCCGAAGGAAAAACCTGTGTGAAATATTAAAGTTATTAAAAAAAAAAAAAAAAAAAAAAAAAAAAAAAAAAAAAAAAAACCTTAAACGGTCATCAAACAATCTAGACAAAGACAAAAATAACTTTCTATATTAAAAAGAAATAAAAAATAAAATAAATTTTGACATAGAAAGCATGAGCCACAAGTACATGATCCTCAAATCTTATTTCAAATATTTTGTCGAGGCACAATATAAACCACATGAGGTTCATCATAAAAATCACATGTGTATTATATTATAGTGAACTTCTAGGCATACGTGAAGTCGTGTCCTAATGGGATTGTAAGCATTAAACCTGTGTAATTTTTACATTTCACATACCTACGAGTTTATCTATGCGCATGGGCATGGCCAAAAATTTGTACCCGCAAAGGTGGCAGGCGGGTTATGGGCAAGAAAAAAAATCATGAGTGCTGGTGACGGGTTAAAGGTATTCGTGCCCATTGTTCACGAGTGTGATCCCTAGTTTTGTGGATCCGGGTTACTATATAATGGTTGAGGTTCAAAGTGTTGGAAGATAAGTGGTTTGAGTTTAAAACTTTTACGTTTTATTCTCGACTTTTTTAGAAGGAAATTTGTTTAACACGTTTTTTTTGCTTTAAAATAAAATGCCTAAATTTTAATGATCGAAATTGAAAGTGAAAAGTGTGTGGTTTTCAAGGTGACATGTCATAAATAACTTAAAAAGACATTTGTGGCTTCTTTACTATTCATTCCAAAAAAATTACTGTACCAATAAATAAACAACTTGAAAAAAAGATATAAAGACAACTTTTTGTGGTTGACAAATTGATCTTCATAATAATCTACCTTATGTAGTAAGCTTAGATAAAAAATTACTAATGATGTGGGTTTGACGTGAGCCAATGTGAAGAGCATTCACATGCCATTATTTTTTAATTGTATTACTTTTTTCACATCTTAAACCATCTATCTTATTATATATTTCACAAATGCTTTTAACAAAACTTAAACACACAATTTTTAAATTGATGAGCAATTCGCATACTACTGAACCAAAAGTTTTAAGTGTCATCTCTCTCTCTCTCTCTATATATATATATATATATATATATATATATATATATATATATATATATATATGAGTAAATTGCATTTTTGGTCCCTAAGGTTTAGCCAAATTGCAGATTTGGTCCTTAAGGTTTCGAAAGTACAACGATGGTCCTCATTTTGATGTTTCTTATGCATGTTTGGTCCCTGATCAACATCAAATGACCAAATAACCCTCGCCTTCTTCTTTTTCTATTTTCTTTTCAGCTTTCAAGCATAAACGGTCCAAGTTTTTTTCTTTTTTTTTCGTAAAAAAAAAATTTCCAAAAAATAATTCGAAAAATTTTTTTAAGAAAAAAATTTTCTAAAAAAAATATTTTTTTCTAATAAAAATTTTCTTAAAAATCCAAAAAATATTCTAAAAAAAAGTTTTTTTTATCAAAAAACTTTTTTTCCAAAAACAAATAATTCGGAAAAAAAAATTAAATTTTTTTTCTAAAATAAAATTCTAAAGAAATGCGAAAAAAATTCTAAAAAAATATTTTTTTTCGAAAATAATAATTTGAGAATTTCTTTTTAGAAAAAAAAATTCTAAAAAGATATTTCTAAAAAAAATCTAAAATTTTTAAAAATGTATATACATTGTAAAAACGTATATACATTGCAAAAATGTGTGTAAAATGTACATACGTTTTTTTTTAATTACCAATGATCACATACATTTTTACACACGTTTTTTTTTAGAATTTAAAAAAAAAAAATAGAAAAAAAAATTTGCATTGCAAATTTGTGATTTTTTAATTTTTTTTTGAAAATATTTTTTAAAATTTCTTTTTTCTAAATAATTTTTTTTAGAATCAGTTATTTTAAAAAAAAATAGAAAAGTTTTTTTTTTAATTTTATTTTAGAAAAAAAAATTCTAGATTTTTTTTTTCTAAACATAATTTTTTCCGAATTATTTTTTTAAGAATAAAAGTTTTTTAACAAAAAAAATTTAGAATTTTTTTTGGATTTTTTAAGAAAACTTTTATTAGAAAAAAAGTTGCGGTCTTTAAAGAGTTAATTCTAAAAGAGTTTTTCGAATTTTTTTAGAAAATTTTATATTTAAATTTTTTTTTAGAATTTTATTTTAGGAAAAAAAATTGAAATTTTTTTTCCCAATTTTTTTAAGTAAAAAAAGTTTTGTGAAAAAAAAAACTTTTTGTAGATTTTTTTGGATTTTTTAAGAAATTTTTTATTAGAAATTTTTTTTCTTAAAAAAAAGGATTTCGAATTAATTTTATTGGAAAAAAAACATGGACCATTTATATTAGAAAAAGAAGAACGCGAGGGTAATTTGGTCATTTGATATTGATCAGGGACCAAACATGCAGCAAAAACTTCAAAATGAGGACAATCGTTGCACTTTTCAAACTTTAGAGACCAAATCTGCAATTTAGCCAAAACTTAGAGACCAAAAATGCAATTTACTCTATATATATCATTTGAACTCTCCTATACATTTTCAACAAACACTAAATCCTCGTACACATCCAAATCTAACTAAAAATCATGAGCACAAAACAAGTGGAGCATATGCGACCCATCGCGAATTTCCATCCAAGCCTTTGGGGAGATAGATTTCTCGTTTATGATGAGGTACATAAACATACACTACAACAAATCAAACAACTTTTCATTATGTCTATAGCAAAACTAGTGTTTGTGTTTTAGACATGGCTCGTTATTAGATATGTTAGTGTGGTGTGGCTCTCATATATGTCAAGTTCATCTGTGATATTTTCATAATTGTTAATGATTTTAGTGTCATTACTTTTTTTTTTTTTACTTGTTATTGACTCCTTTCATTCCAATCTATTTGTCTTGTTTTGACTTTTTGAAGTTTATTCTCAACTTTGATCTTAAATATTTTTATTTGTATTATATAATACTTGATGAAAATTATATCAATGAAAATACATTTAAAACGTAATTTATTCATATATTTTGTATCAAATATTATATAACACAAAAGAAAATAGTTAAAGTCAAAGTTGAAAAAATAAATAAATAAATAAATAGTTCAAAAAGTTAAAATATGACAAATAAATTGGGACGGGGGCGAGTATTTGAGATCAAATGACTCATTAAAGTTTAGCTCACAACGAGCCGGTAGTTGTGGAATGCACCAGTTGTAGCTAACTTGATGCTGCCGAACAAAAAGCGGGGTCAAGGGGTTGCCCCCTAAACCATTTTATTCGTTTTTTCCTCTGCCCAAGATATTGAGCCAAAAGGCCAAAAAACACAACACAACGGTGTGCCACTCTTATGTGCTTTCATGCTTTGAGTATAGGCGCTAAACTAAATATAACCAAAAGTAACTAAAAAATAATAAAATAAAAATCGGACATCGTCCTCAATCCTAATATCCTACATCCTCGTCAAACGTCATTGCCGACTCCATCATCTGGAGGAACCGATTAGGAGCAGAAGAAAACATAATCTTCTGATTATCTAGGTGAATGATGTCGTTGAATGTTGATTCGTTTGGCTTCCTTAGAGTGTTTCGGGAATCCGATACATTTAAGCATGCAAATACGAACTTAAGATACTATCGTATGAACTTTGCGATAACTATGGTTTTCATATTGTTTTATGGCATTGGTTTTGTTGATCATGATTTTTGTGATGATAGAAGCCACCTCGTTGTTTGTTTATGAGAGTTGTGTTGACGTAGAAATCATCTCGTACATTATCAGAGTTGCGATGAAGGAGTCGGCAATAACAAGGATGAAGGAGATGAGGAAGTTGACGAGGATGACAGACAGTTAACATCGTTCATGGGTTTTTATTTTTTTATTTTTTATGATTTAATAAAAAGAAAATTATGTAATCAGATACTATGCTAAGGGTCACCTTAAAAACACTCGATCATCACATGCTTTAGAAAATTTACCCACATTGTCGTTTGATTATCTCCGTTCACACACCTCAATGAATATTCCAACAACAAGAGCTCCAGATATCAAACTTTTTTTTTTTTTTTTTTTTTTTTTTTAATTTAAAAGGTAGCCAACTTATTTTATGAGCTAATTTGGGACTTTCTTTTGAATATCGAACGATTATCTATTAATTTTCACATTTCATGTCCAACACCACCACCACCAATCACTGCTGCTACCACCACCACTACCACTACCAACCACCGCAGCCACCGCCAACCCCACACACCACCACCAACCATCGCCACCACCACCCGGTCCACCCCCACTGATCATCGGTTTTACCCCAAGCGCCACCTACCATCTCAACCCAGCATTGTCGTGGCCACCACTGTCACCTCTAATCAACGCCGTCGTCATTACCAACCCAAGCCACCGCGCATCACCACCATACCCCCCCCCCCCCCACCATTTTCGTCACCCTCAACCCCACCCATCGTCACCATTACAGGGGGATAGTGGTGGTGAGTGGTGTGTGGTTGTGGCAAGGGTGGTTAGTGGTGGCGGCGATAATTGGTGGTGGTGGTGGTGGAAACGGTGGTTGGTGGTGGTGGGCGGGGTTGTCGCATGCCGGCGGTGGTTGGTGGTAGCGGCGGTGATTGTTGGTGGTGGTATCCGCGGCGGTGGATCTGAAATGTGAAACTTAACGAAACGTTAAATATTTAACTAAAAGTCCTAAACTGGCCAAAAAATGAGTTGGCTCCCTTTTCATGCCAAAAAAATTGTTTGATACTTTGATTAAAAATAACCCCTAACTTGGGTATTTTAAGGTTGTAAAAATCGCTAGACGCTAGTGAGGCGGTCGGGTAAGGCCTAGCGATTAATCGGTTAGGCGGAGATTAATCGGATTGGAATTTTTATGCACAAAATTGTAATTTTAGATATTATATTATATTATATGTATGCGATAAGCATAATGCATCAAAGTTCAAATATTTCTAGTGTTCAAATATAAACATAATACATAATTCTTCAAAGTTTAAAGTCAGACATAGATATTAATCAGTTTGTTGACTATTTTTAAGCGATCTTTGACCGATTTTTTCTGATTAATCGGTTTGTGGACCGATTTTTAAGCGATTTTGACTGATTTTTACGCGATTTTGTTGACCGATTTTTAGGCAATTTTGTCCTATTAATCCGATTTTGTCCGATTAATCAGTTTGTTGACCGATTTTTAAGCGATCTTAGACTAAAACGATTAAATAAGCCGATTATGATAAATCAAGGCGCTTACTGAGCGATCAGCGATTATGCGGGGAACAACAGAGGTATTTTTATGCGTATAAAAGGCAAGTTCAACAAATACTGCACATTAGTTTCTACCAAAATGGTTCATGTAATGAATATGCTAAGTCGTATTTATAACCTTCTATTGTATATATAACTACTCCTGTACGCACCGACGATTCACAAGTAAATGCAGAAAGAAGAGCAAGTTGAGTTGGACCAAATAATTGACAATTTGAAAGGAGAAGTGAGGAAAGATCTATCGGTAGCTTTGGGTGATCCGGCACAACATACAAACTTATTGGAACTGGTAGATGCTATCCAACGCCTCGGTATATCATACTATTTTGAAAAGGAGGTCGAGCAAGCGTTGCAGCATATTTATGATGTGTACGGTAATGACTGGAATGGGGGTAGAGCTTCCCTTTGGTTCCGACTCCTCCGACAACACGGATTTTATGTTTCAAGCAGTTAGTGCATATCAATTCATTTTATAAACCACAGTGCTGCTAGATCACATTAAGATATTTTTTGCTATGAATCAATGCAGATATTTTCAATAAGTACAAGGATAACAATGGAGAGTTCAAAAAACTTTTAACCAATGATGTTCAAGACATTCTTGAGTTGTACGAAGCAACATATATGAGGGTGAAAGACGAAGTTATACTGGATGATGCCCTTGTTTTTACACAAACTCGTCTTGATGAAGTAGCAAAGGATCCTCGGTGCAATAATAGTCTTTCTAGACACATACAAGAAGCACTAGAGCGCCCAATACGAAAACGTTTGCCAAGACTAGATGCATTGCGCTACATACCTTTTTATCAACAACAAGATTCTCACAACAAGTCGTTATTGAAACTTGCCAAGTTGGGGTTCAATCACCTTCAATCCCTACACAAGAAGGAGCTTAGCCAACTTTCCAAGTATACACATCTAACCTGTCCTTTTTTCTGGTTTCATTCATGTAATATCACAATCTGTGTACATTTCGTTATTTTTGTGTTTCAATTTATTGTAGGTGGTGGAAAGGTTTTGATGTTCCAAAGAATCTACATTTTATGAGGGATAGATTGGTTGAGAACTACTTTTGGATTCTAGGTGTTTACCATGAGCCTCAGTATTCTCGTGCTAGAATTTTCATGACTAAAGTGATGGCAGTTTCAACAATTTTAGATGACACTTATGATGCTTATGGTACTCATAAAGAACTTGAAATTTTCACCCAAGCAATCCAAAAGTACGGATAAATATATGACATATCTGCATAAACATGCACAATCTTGCTCTAATAAATAAATTAAATGATAAAATTTTAATTGGCTTACAGGTGGTCAATGACTTGCATGGATGATCTTCCGGATTACATGAAACTGATATACAAAAGCGTCTTAGATGTTTATGATGAAATGGAGGATATCATGGCTAAAGAAGGGAAAGCAAATCATGTTAACTATGCCAAAGAGGCGGTTAGTTCGAGTGCCTCTATGTTTGTAAATTTTCATTTATAATCATAAAGTGATCTTGATAAAAGTCATGTACTTATTCATACACAGATGAAAGAGATGGTCCCAAATTTCATGACTGAAGCAATATGGAGAAATGAGGGGTATATACCAACTCTAGAGGAGCATCAATCAGTTACATTCATGAGTTGTGGCTACAAAATGCTTACAATAGCAAGTTTTGTTGGCATGGGTGATATAATCACAGATGATTCATTCAAATGGGTTCTCACCAATCCTCCACTAATCAAGGCTTCAAGTAAAATTTGTAGGATTATGGATGATGTTGTTGGTCACAAGGTACATACAACTTTGATATCAGTTATATTGTTGTAAACATAATTTTCACTTTTTATTGAGAAAGAATATTAAATCTTACTAGAGGTTGTGGGTTTAAGTCTCGTTGGAGACATTTGATCGGAAAATTTTCCGTTAAAAAAACAAATATATATATATATATATATATATATATATATATATATATATATATATATATAGACCGAGGATCAGGTGCGGATTTCAATTTTTAGTGTGGATGTGCGGATGGATCTGGACCGCCCATTCCAGATCTGATCTTGACTTTTTGTAAAAAAGTCAAGATATGACGCTAATATCACGGTACCAATTGATCATGAAAACGATTTTTTTGATTTTTTTTCCTTCTCAGCGATCCTTACTCTAGTTGTGTTCTTTTATTTTTTTTATTTTTTCAGATTTTTCTGAGCACTTTTTTCTTTTTTGATTATGAGTGCTAATGTGATATTAACGATATTATGAGTGCTACCGTGATATTAAGCTTTTTTAGATGTAAAAATGAACCGTGATATTAAAAACCCATGATAGTTACTGTGATATTATAAAACCAACGTGATATTAAGCTTTTTTACATGTAAAAATGAACCGTGATATTGCTATTATTAGATAGTCAATTAACTAAGCTCAAATTGTAGGAGGAACAAAAAAGAAAGCATGCTCCATCTAGTGTTGAATGCTACATGAAGGAAAATAATGTCAATGAAGAGTTCGTTTACCAATTGTTCAATCAACGAGTAGACGAAGCATGGAAAGATTTGAACCGAGAAGCACTTACATGTGAGGGAGTTCCTCTGCTTCTAACAATGCGTGTGGTCAACCTAGCACGCGTAATGGATACCCTATATAAATATGACGATACTTTTACCCGCGTTGGGCTAGAATTTGTAGGTCATATCCAATCTCTTCTCGTTCACCCTATGAGCATCTGAGTTCCGACCGGGTCTTCACGTGAGTTATCATGTTGGGTGATGGATAATTATGGCGGTCTATACATATAATATATAAGATTTCCCTTTCACTTGTCCTCAATAATTTCAAATGCTTAATTCGGGAATAAGTAATGTAAGAGATGTTTATTAATCCTAATTGTTTGAACTTACGGTTTATGTATTTTCATGCTCTTATATGATACAAGCAATTTCATGCTTCAAATTATTGTATGTGTTGTAACAATGGCGATACAATAAAAACATTGACTCTGTTCTTTTAACAACCTCCTGCATTGGAGATGCAGCCGATGTTTCAATACTAAACATGAAAATTTTGAAAATGGGTAAATGATCAATTTGGTTCATAGTTTGACTTCAACATGTCAAATCAGTAAAAAAGTGTCAAAATCGCACAGAGCATACTAAGTTTTTCTGTCTCTAAAAACTAGATTTTCATTGCAATAAACTAATGTAACAGTTTCTATATCATCTTTAATAGATTGATTTAAGGAACAGAACAAACCACGTGTTTGTAGGACTGCCTGACCCGCGTGTTTCGGTTGGAACTAAAAACTTACCTATTTTCCCCAGTTACCCAACCAACATGACCCGTCCATTTTGGTATCTCTATTACATACTCCGTATTAATGAAGCTATGGGTATCCGACTAAAAGTAAAGACAACTTGTATCTGTTAGTTATATGGGACACTGTGTGTGGCTCATAAGGTTGTACCTTCCAGCAGTTTTTTGTTAAACTTTTAACTGGGTCAAGCTATCGATTTAACTTAATTTCTAGTAACATTTGCAAAAAATAACATTGCAAAAAAATTGGTAAAACCAATATACAATATTTGAACCAGAGTTGTTAAATGTGTATTCATCCTACCATGTGCATCCACACCAATTGGAGTTTTTTGTCTTTGTACCCGGTGACAATATGCGAAATAAAAAAAGAAAAAAAGAAAAAGAAATGACTTTTGTTCAACTAGCTTACTACCCTAAACGGTCCAAATATTTCTACGGTAACGAATTTGTAATTCTTAGCCGAACAAATACATGTGATCTAGCACAGCTTCTTGTTGTTAACTGCATCTGCACTAAAGCTTCAGTTATTTTGAACTTACATGTTGACGGATAAGTTTGCTATGTACCATCAATATTCATGGTATAAACTATATTCTCCTCAAGGATGCTGCACTTCATTTACTTGGGACGGATTCAGTTGGATTAGATTTAATCTCCAACTAATCTAACAAATTTAGTTTAAGAGGATACACTTAGACATGTAAAATGGATTAGAAATCAACAAAAGCTTCTTCAAGGCATTTAACATTCAAAATCATTTTATTCAAAACATTATAATTTCAACTAATATACTTGTGCTATCATATATGGCACGATAAGTATTTACTCCGATGAGCAGATATTTTGAATAAACCGATGAGCAGATATTTTTAGACATAAGCGTTTCTAGTAACCAAAACTGACCTGGTTTAGTTCGTACCACAAAATTACCCGTTTTGAGCTGCCACACATTTGCCACCGAGATTATATTCGCTCATTTTCTTTAGGCACATTAAGGCGAAATATATTTCTGCAGACGTAAAGGATAAACTACTCTAATAGAAGGGTGTCGTGGTTGCAAATCATAACACAGAGTAAACATAGAATCAAGTAAACATAAATAGGCTAAATTAAAATAAGTTAATACTACGTATAATTTTGCAAACACTTAATGCGATTCATTAATGGGAGAAATAGAACACTGCAGATGAGCAGAAAGTAATTCCATTAGTCAGTGACAGTAATCTCAAAGTTTTATCTTAATAAACTATAATAAACAAAATGGACAGTGCAATTATAAGAGTGCTATAAATAATTCAACCAGAAATCCATGATACATTCTCAGACTCCTCTAGAAGTGTGTCTCAAAATTTACTAATACTAACACAAAGTTGTAGGGCCAAAAGACCTTCCGCTGTAATCTGCAATATAGCTTCATCTAACGTTTACAGCCTCTTGTTTCTCGTAATAGGCTTTTCCAAGACCTAAAGGTTCACACCTGCAACAGATTGCCAACTTGATTAGCATGCCATTCAAAACAGTTCACGATGTCAAAAACCCCAACAGAAAAAGTCCCGTGTATGCATGCATAGTTCCTTTATCAATAACAGAATTAAGATAAGTGATATATATGATTTGACTAACAAGCTTATAAGCAGTCCCCAGTTAACAAAATCATTGGTTTTCTCCATAATACATAAAACAGCAAAAACTAAGCAGAAAAGTACTTAAAATATATATACCTTTAGCATCAATTCTTCAAATTTGCACTTAAGTTCGCTAGAGTGCAACAAAGCCTTGCTTCTGATGCCAAAGAATTCACAACCAACTCAATAGACTTCACCTCTTCACAAAACTCCGGATGCATAACCAACGAAGAAAAATGTTCATCAATCACCATCCCAAAACACTTGGTAACATTTTCAAGTGACGGAACCGACTCAATAGCTTTCACTCCATTCAAACTCAAACCTTTAGAACTCACACATGCTTGCGGAAACTTGTGATACTTCACCAACCACTTCTTCAAATACCTTACAAACCCCATAATCTCCACACCATTTAACTTCCCAATGCATGCCGAAAATATCACATCATCAACATTCGACGACGATACCAAATAATGCAAACAAATCTCCCTAGTCGTAAACTCATCATGCCCCATCATTAACAAAACCGCAACATCCTTAACCAAACTCATCTTCTTCTCACCTAAACTTTTATCACTACACATCTTAATAACCGAAACCGTCTCCCTCTCCCACTCCTCCTTAACACCAACCACTCTCTCACCCGAAAGAAAAAACCTCAAAACCGCAACCACATCAAAAACCTCAAGACCACCAACATACTTAACACATTGACAAACCAACTCACCCCTCTTCTTCTCAACCAAACTCTTCACTAAACCCTTCGAACACGCCCCGTTAACCAATCCACCCACAATCAAACACTCCAAAACCTCCCATATCTCAAACACCAAACACGCTTCAATCGCTAAACTTGTCACACTCTCACCCATCAAAAATCCACCTTTCTCAATAAGCAACTTAGTATAAAAAACCCCATTTTCCAAATTTTCCGAATCTTTCGACACCGAAAGACCAATCTGCTCCATACCCTTTTCAAGAAAAGGGTTTAGGATACTAAAAAAGTCCTCCTTAGTAAAAGAGTTGGTGTTTTTCAACTTGGTTTTGAGTTTCTTGTGGAAATTTTGGGTTAGTTGGATAATTTCGGAATCAGTTTGTGAAAGTGACCATCCTTGAAGAGGTGTGAGAAGAGATTGGGAGTGTTTGGATATGGGTTTTAAAGTGGAGAAAATGGGGTCTGGATTAATGACTATTGGGTATTGTGTGTTGTGGTCTGGGTCTGATTGGGTTGATGCTTTGGTTATTATTTCGAGCATAGAAGGCATGGTGATTGATACTGGAATGAATGATGAGGAGCTAGGGTTTAAGAACGGCTGAGCTGTTGTGGAGAAGAAGGTTTAGGATACGAATTATGGTTTGGGCTCTTGAGGTAGAAGAAATTAGGAGTATTTGTGGGCTGGGCTTATATTGTGGCTTTTAGTTTAATATTTTTGATTTTTTGACCGATTAATTTACTGGTCGCCAGTCGCCACACACATTTAAATATCCATTTTGCGTAATCATTTCAAAATTATTTGCATCAAGCAAGAATTGAATTTAAGACCTCTTAAATTTTCTAACGATAATCACAAGTCATTTACCACTAGAGTAACTGTTGATTAGTGTTTAGCAAACCAGATTATTAACTTTTTTTTTTTTTTTTTTTAAATAATTTATAAAGGTTTTTGTTAGAAAAATACATAAAGTTTACAATTTCGTAAACTCAGCAACTTGGTTTACCCGATTTTTTTTTTTTTTTTTTTTTTTTTTTTTTTTTGGCTCTAGCATTACACTAAACATAAGAATGATAAGCAATAAGATCAAATAAGCACGCCTTTGTAGGAGCTACGGAAAAGAAATTTTGAACGAGTTAGCTCAAATGTCATTTGCTCTAGTTGTTACTTAAACATGGTATGTGGTTGATATAATTACTTATTCAGACTCGAATGTCATTTGTTTATGATTGTATAAATTTTAAGTGTGGCCGCCTTTAATATAAAAGTCTTGATAGAAGGACGCCATTTTGATCATTAAAAAGCACTAAAACGTTTAAAATTTTGTTATTACAACTTACATGTAACATGTACGATATCTATACTATCTATAATGTAAAAGTGGTCAATCTTAAAAAGTGGAAAATTGAAAAGTCAAGAATGTGAAATGTTGAAAAATCTTATTAAAGGAAATTATGAAATGTAATTAATATTCTTATTAAAACACCTCATTACTTAAAAGTACAATGATTTATTCACATTGTACAACCAATTAAAGATATATCTACCAAATTAAATACAACCAATTAATACAAATCACAACCCGGGTTGACCTGGGACGCTTCAAACCTGACGGGTTGAACCGGATTAATTTGACCCGTTTTCGACCCAACCTAGCAAGTTGACCCGGTTTAAATCGACCAATTTTTCGATCGGAATGGTTCAACCGGTTGAACCACCCGGGTCGAACCGGGTTTCAAAACATTATGTTTAATTCCCAAATCTTCAAACTTTTATTATTTTTCATTTATAACATGTGATTTTTTTTATCAATAAACTATCTGTCGCTATAAAATGCACGTCTAAAACCGGGTTGACCCCGAACAATTCAAACCCGACAGGTTGACCCGTTTTTTCGACACAACCCGTCGGGTTGATCCGGTTTAAATTGACCCGTTCTTCGACCAGAACGGTTCAACCGATTGAACCACCCGAGTCGAACCAGGTTTCAAAATATTATGTTTAATCCCCAAATCCTCAAACTTTTATTATTTTTCGTTTATAACCCCATAAACTTTTTTTATCTCGAAACTATTGCCGCTATAAAATCTCGTTGCTATGCACGGGTACTCGTCTAGTAATGCTAAATATGGAAACATGAATTGCTAGTTTAATGCAATTTGTCGCAAATAAATTCACACTTATGTAATGTGAACATCAAATAGTTGATGAATAATCAAACTCTCTAAGTAAATGCGATTAACTTAGTGTTGTTATACTAGTGTAACTTTTTAGAGACTTGGTGATTTAGTTCTGATCTACATTTTTTTTTCCCTTCATAAATGAAATTGTGTTTGAGAGGTTTTTAACTTTTTATGTTTAAGTTATATGGTAAACAAATAAGTAGGCAAATGGATACAACAGATGATCATGCCACGTTGTGAACTCGATACTATTTGAACAAATTTAGAACAAGCGAAGCATAAACCTTTAGAGCCTAGTGGCTGTTTTATTAGAACTGCAATATTGAGGAGTCAAAAGATATCTGCTTCCAAAACTAGCTAGTACTTTTATTCATATAGCTAAACCATCCCAATACTAAAAAGTTATGCAATACGTTTGAGTTGATGATGATAACTCAGTGTTACAGCTCATTGAATGTGGTCAACTTCGGTCAGCACTGAACGGACGCTGCGAAAGTAGTTCAAGTAGAAGGTGGGATTTGCCAGTTGTGTGGGACTGGACCAACATCGTATATGACTTCTCTATGACATGACCATACAAGTTTTATAGCTTCAGGAGTCCCTATTCCAGCTCCTCTTGGATCTCCAGCCGGCCCAAACCTGATAACATAAGTACACAACAGTTCACTCCATTAGTCACAAATGAGCGATTGAGCGTCATTTCTTTTATGACCATTAGTCGTTTAGTGTAAAACAGTCACTATTCTTATGTCTAAAAGGCGACAATTCCTATCCATTTACTTGCTATTTTGCTAATGTGTCAAATAGGTGGAAAGTCATCCAAAGTGAGTTATTCATCCATATAAACTCCATAATCTTTTAACTAGATAAGGTATTTGACAAACTAATTTTCTATAAGAAATCTAAAGGTTCGGGAATCGGGACAGCAAAAAGAAGTAAACCTTTACTAAAAACCATCTGTTTTGACACATTTCCTAACTCGACTGACACCCATTTTTCCACACCTCTATACCCATGAAAATGCCAATAACACAAATGTTTGCAAGAATGAGACATTTTGTAGAGTGTATAAGTTTCCAATATGGCTTCAAATTTTGTCCAAGATTACCGACTCCTATAAAAAAAATGTACATTTTTATTGCTTTCTCGTAAGAATGGTCCAAAATGTACATTTTTATTGCAACAAAAAACCAGCTATAGTATTCCAAAACATAAGATACACAAGAATATTGAATGGAAGTGGTGTTTTGTTGAATTTACTCACCAGTGATTCTGTGGTGCTCCTGTGGTTCTTGCTCTAAGTCCAGCGTAAGTCGTTCCATTGACTGTTTTCCCAACAACCTCCTGCAAAGGCATTGTAACCATCAGTATATTTGATACTAGACAAGAAAACTTTGACAATTGGTAAATGGAACAATTTCTGTCACACTTTGCCTCTAACTGGTAAAATGAGTAAAACCTTAAAATTAGCTATAATAGAAATAGGTTGAGCGGCTCAATGGGTCAAGAATCATCCAAAGCATTTTCAAATTTGCATTAGACCTCCTGAATTATTATTTTTTCCTAAAAAACTAGAATACCGCAGTTAATATAGTATTTCTTATGATAAACAGTAATTATTTACAAAATACAAGAAAATAAAAGTTTTTTCAGGTCATCTGACCCGCCAGTACTAAAAGCATTTTACTCAACCAACCTAACTCGCCCATACCAAATGACCCAATTAAGATGTTATTTGTGTGCTGACAAAATCCAAAAAATTATACACAGCAGGCAGCAGTGTTTAGTTATTATTATACACGGGTCAAGCAGTGTTCAGTAGGACTATTTTCTGTTCCAAACCTGAATAAACAATGGATCATTTGAAACCACAGCAGCTGTTAAATGAGCATGCATCCTTTCAAGTGCATCCAACACCAGTTGGAGTTGATTGTCTTTGTATTCGGTGATAATCTGAGGAAAAATAAAACAGTCATTCAAGGGCAGAAATAAAGAAAAAGAAAACGGAATTCTTATCAGAGTTTTTCGAATCCAATACTGTACTAGCTTACCTGAAATGGTCCAAATATTTCTTTTGTAACGAGTTCGTAATTCTCAGCCTTGAGTATTTGTTCGATTGGAACAAATACAGCTGTTGGTTTTATAGCACCATATATGGAAGGAATATAATGGTTTTTCAACTCTTCACCACCAAAAAGTAGCTTGGATCCAGGAATCTGAAGCAGTTTGTTCATGTGATCTAGCATAGCTTCAGTTGTAACCTGCATCAAAAGAATAATTTTGGTTGTTTTACTCTTATGTTAACTCAGAGAAGTTTTCTATGTGCCACCTATAATTGTGGTCTGAACCACCACGTACTTCATTTGCTTTACGAATGCGTTGATTCAGGTTATGTGATTTCTCTAATGGGTGGGCTCCTAAAATGATGAGTAGAATGGGTAACACAGGTCAAAAAAATCATGAAACATTCACTGAATGCATAAAAGTTAAAAAATCGTCATTCCAAAGTTTACATTCTTATTCTATAAATTATAGTCCCTCTAAAGATATTTGACAAACAAATAATATATAAAGGTAATATATATACTTTTGGACAAAAGTTTTTGCGGCTAAAACTAAAAGAATACCCATTTAATTTTGACCTGTTGCCCAATCTGCTCGACCTGCTCATCTTGCCACCTTCGTTCTTTTCCACACATGTTATTTAGGACAAAGTAGGCATACTTACAGTAAGAACTGGACCGATGGTTAGGTCTTCAAGCTTTCTCCTTGCAGCAAGGTCAGTCAATTGACGTAAGAGTGATGCTTTGCTCCAGTTCTACATATAAATGAAAATGAAGAGTTTGATAATTAGTGACATAAGTTTAGAACAGTACCTCAAATAGCAATATTCCTTTCATCCGAGAATAGGATCAAGTTCACAAATTTTCTTTGTCCCAAAGAAAGCCATGTATTGAATTCTATCACTAACTTTAATATAAATGTAGTCTTCAAAGATAGAATCAAGAGAAGCTGATGCGTATTCACTCAAATGTAGATTTTCGAATAACTGTCATCTAATTGTTTCCTAATTTTAAAGTGGGCCTCTTTTGGGACATAAGGGGCCATTTTATGAGACTTGTATGAGATGATGCAGAAGCTAACCTCATGCATGAAAAGCATAGACTGAGCTGAGCACTTTTGACCACTGCATGCGTATGCATCTTGATCGCAAACCCATGAAACATAATCAACCTGCCAATATATAATTATTGTTCAGTGTGAAACAGAATAAAATGGTTTCAGAATGTCCTTATTTAAATGGCTCATTTGCTTATTGCATTTTCACTTTTGATAGAACAAGTTATGGGATAAGCAATCTCAAAGTAAAAGTTTGAGGTTGTTTGACGATCCCTAATTGATTAACTGTTAGTGGTATAACATGGAATAAGCAGTATACAGTGGCTATTTCAAACCACTTATTCCAAAAAGCAATACATGTATAGAGTCTCATTTGACAGCTATAAAACATATGCACTCTCTAGTTCTTATGTCTGTCTATGAGGGAAAAAATAAGAAGTTTTAATAATTTCCCAAACACCCGTTACCTGCAGAAAGTCCACAAATTGTGTTTTAAGGCACCGACGTTTACAAGGGGTGGCAGTTTAGACACACTTATGGTTAAATGGACCAATTAAACTTAGAATAGTAACTAGAACGAAAATGGTTGAACATGTCAAATGGCCAAACTGTTCGAAAGTCGCAACATACATAACAAAATGTTTAGAACCTCAATTAAAGTACTGTCGTAATAATACAAGTTTGTTTATGATAATTAACACAACAGTTATTTTTAAAAATCAATTGAAAAAATTAGAAGATGGTGATTATGAGTCAACCAAACCAAACCTGCCCGTTTTAACGCATTACCCAACCTGCCCTTTTGCTACCTCTAATGCTCTAAAATTTTTGTACCTCATGAACATCAGGGCCAAGGATTTTCCAGTCAAATCCCGCATCTTCCAATTTGATTCTACCATTTAGATCATCTGCTAACTTGTCCGCTACTCTGGAGCTACCAGTGAAGAGAGTCATCCGTGGTTTTGCCTGAATGCAGACATAATAAAAACTACAATTACCAAACATTTGAATTTCTATCCAAACAAGAGAATTCCTTTTATGCATTGCATCATAATGTACTAGTGATTATAATGGAACTGCCCTCCCAAAGTATACCTCTAGAAGTAGCTTGTTCATTGTCTTTCCATCAGAATTGATGAAATCAACATCATCCAGAGGCATCCCACAATCATGGAGCAATCTAAGCATTTGTTCCATAACAATGCATACCTACAAAAGTGCTAAAATGTATGATTCAAAGATAATAGAAGGGCTAATAAATATGAAGAAATAGTGGACAACAATGCACATTCTGAAGTATATCAATTCATATGTAAACGCACCTTGCTGTCAACCTTAAGGACAGGTTTGTTTCCCATATAAAGAGCTCCCATCAACTGAAGCAGAGGAATCTCTAGAGGGAAATTGAAAGGTGTAATCACTGTCACCTGAAATAAACAAATAAAAAGATTCGCAATATTAGAGGAAGCGATGATTTTCTAAGTTATGTACCTTAGTTCCCTTATGGTATCATGCAGAAATAAGTTCATATATGGACCCTAATTTTAATGGTATCACAGATACACTTATACTTTTAATTAATCATCGATAAAACAGGCTCCCCTGCATAATGATTCTTAATTTTCAATGGTCGTCTATTTGTTTCTTACATGAACAGGTAAATAAATAACTGAAGAAAATCTTACAGGTCCATAAGGCCAGCGGAAACCATGACTTTGCTGCCCAAGATGATTCCCAGGAACTCCGAAGGACCTTGCCAGGAAACGTACCTGTTAAACATGCAGAATTTGTAATTTAGAATTAATGAGGGCAATTGCAGTTAACTAACTGCGATAATCCATAAATCCGTATGACCTATTAAACCTATAAATTTACATGAAATACCAAACACATGCAGCATACGAAAATAAAAGTAATGAAATAATCTGTATAACCCATAAAGATTAGCATCTGAGCTAAAATGATCCACAAGAATTTTCAAAATGTGCTAGGTAACAATCATGTACCTGATCACCAGAGAAGTTCTCTAGAAACTTCCCAGTGACATAAACTTCACCAAAAGCCTGTTGGTAACTCTTAGGTGCAACCCTTTGTATCAGCTTAGCAAAGAAATCAGCAACCTGAGAGGATGGAAACATACAATGTTAGGAATTATACTTAAGTTGATATTGACAAAATATGAAAGATAAAGGACTTATGATGACAAAGTGAAGAATGCAAAAGACAAAGGACTTGCTTTACAAAGAAGTTATTTCAATATAGTCCTTCGTAGTATTTGTAACCCTAATTCTCTATTATATAAAGAGAATACAGGGAATAGGTTTATTCATTCATGTGAGTCACAATGTAAACCTAGTAAAGGGGTGTGTGTGTGTAGAGACGTTTTATGGGAAAACGTCTAGGGTGATTAGTGCTAAGCCTCAACGATCTTAGATCGTTGTTAGGATGTAACCGTACTACACTTGATCACGTAGCATTGGGGCTTTGATGTATGTTAGAGTAGAGATGATGACGAAGAAAAACCTTGTTAATAATATTGTTCTTATTCCGCTATGATTTATCTTATGAACATTATTATTCCTAGATTAGACTTAATTGTCTTGAGCCAAAACGGTCCTAGAAACTATCTTATTATTAACGCTATTAGTTTCTAACATGTGATATCAGAGTGGGGGCTCTTGATATCTAGGATTTACAAGGTTCGTTGTCAAAGAACGAAGAAAACAAGAAAAATTCGTAACTGGTTCGTATTTTCATAACTCACTGCAGGTCAGTTTTCAAACGGCGATATCTCCTTCGTTAACCGTTGGATCGGGCTGAAATTTTTATTGGAGCTTCTCAACATATCAAGGAAGAGTTCCACCGGAGGGATCTTCGATCTGAGCTTCCAATAAAAAGATAAAAATTCTTGAAAACTGCTGCGCAGAGAGGTATATTGTTTCGAATTTTTAGGGTTTCTAGTGACTCTAAAAAGTGTCACTAAAGGCTAAAAAGTGTCGTCTTTATACTTAAAAAAAAAAAGAAAAAAAAAAGAAAAAAAGAGGACGACTACAAAAGAAACCCTAATAGTTGAGAATTAGTGCTATCGTTGTTTTAGGGTTTTGGTTCTGATTAAACCCTAATTGGTTGAAACCCTAACATTAGTTCAAGCTTGGTTCTGATCTAAATCTGATGTGATAATGATAACAACTACTGTAAATGTTCAAGTTTATAGTTGCTGTGATTGTTGTGATCGCTTTCAAGGTTTAGGGTTTCTGACATTGGTGATGAGTCTTTCATGAAGTTGCTATTACTGATTTCTGTTCGTGGTAAAGCTGCTATTAAAGGTGCTGTTTCAAGATGATATTGATTGATCAGGTGTTATTTAATTATCTTATATTGATTGATACATAGTAAAGTATGGAAGAGCAGCAAACATGTTAATGATTTCTTTTCAAAACGTGAGGTTACTGGTATGAATGCTACCACTGCTCGCTACCTTTATGGTTTCCACTGCACGCTTATCAGTGGTAACTGCAAGTTGATAGTTACCACTGCAAGCTTATTTATTTCCACTGCTGTCAAGATTGTTACCACTGTTCGTTTCCACTGCTAGCTAAAAGTTACCACTGCTACGCTTTGTGGTTTCTACTACTAGTTATTTGTTTCCACTGCTGGTAATTATTTTTCCACTGCTTATACTAGTTACCACTGATGCCTTAATTGTTTCCGCTGCTGTTCATATTTCTTAAAGGGCATGTGGTTGGTACTTATTCATGTTGCTATATTTCACGTGGAGACTTTGATTATTTCATTGGCAATCATGAGTTACAAGCAGTGAGGGGAAGTATATATTATTTTGGAACAGTTGGTTCCAACACACATAAGAAGGATTTTTGGAGTTTTGGTTTATTGGTTCTTAACAGATTCAAAGGCTCGTTCTTATTGCTCAATTGGTTACGAAGAAAGGTTTTTATCACCTATTTGATGATGAAGTGGAGTTTCACAGGTTTGTGTTTTATCATACCTTTTTCAGTTGGAGGTAACTTGTTTGTTCGTTCAGGTGACTACGAATTGACAAAACACTTGAAGGAGTTACGTTATTGTGCTCAGTGATTTTTTGTCAAGAGGTTGCGATCTCCCTATACGTGAAGTATACGTTCGAAGTCAATTTTAGTACAAGATATAAGGCACAAGTTTGGGTGGTTCTACTTCAGCATCAAGTTGGTTATACTTAGTTTTCTTCATCAGTAATCATTACATGGAGCCTACATTCAACAAATGGTTAACATATGGGTTTCAGGGGAAGCTTAATGTTTAAATGTTTAACCATTTATGTGCTACATCGAGGTGAAGGTTTTTGCTACTGCTAGTTGTTATTACTACTGATGGTTTTGATTTCTATTGTTTCAAGTACATCTATAGATGCGGAAAACTTAATGGTGGGCGACTTTGAAACATTGGAAAGATGAATTGGATGTGTAATATTGATTCGTGGTTGTGAAGATCAAGGTTGCTTACATTTGTCCCCTATTTGATGATGACAAAAAGGGGAAGAAGAATATTTTGAAGGTTGTAGCTTGAAGATCCTTGGTGGTATAGCATGGTTTAAGGGGAAGTTCATTTATCTTTCATATATATTAGCTTCAGGGGAAGTTCGTGATTATATGGTTTTGTCATATCAACTAGGGGAAGATTGTTAGGAATTATACTTAAGTTGATATTGACAAAATATGAAAGATAAAGGACTTATGATGACAAAGTGAAGAATGCAAAAGACAAAGGACTTGCTTTACAAAGAAGTTATTTCAATATAGTCCTTCGTAGTATTTGTAACCCTAATTCTCTATTATATAAAGAGAATACAGGGAATAGGTTTATTCATTCATGTGAGTCACAATGTAAACCTAGTAAAGGTGTGTGTGTGTGTAGAGACGTTTTATGGGAAAACGTCTAGGGTGATTAGTGTTAAGCCTCAACGATCTTAGATCGCTGTTAGGATGTAACCGTGCTACACTTGATCACGTAGCATTGGGGCTTTGATGTATGTTAGAGTAGAGATGATGACGAAGAAAAACCTTGTTAATAATATTGTTCTTATTCCGCTATGATTTATCTTATGAACATTATTATTCCTAGATTAGACTTAATTGTCTTGAGCCAAAACGGTCCTAGAAACTATCTTATTATTGACGCTATTAGTTTCTAACATACAAACTTACTATAAAACTAATGACGCGTTTTTCAAGTCAGATAGTGATCAGAAAATGTGGATGTAAATTGTTCTTGATATAAGTGTAGTACCTCAGGTTGGGAAAGCATATGACCTGCTTTTGCAGATATGTCACCATACAAAAGGTACCTGCACACAACTGGTTGTGTTAGCACCTATCTCGTTTGCTAAATGTAAAATCAGTATCCTTCGATGATTACGACGGTAGGCCAACCTCTCAGGGGATTTGAAAGGGTTGTGCAAGCCATGTTTGGGACACTTAGACAGGCTCTCTACGAAAGGCTGCATAATAAGTCAAGAGATATATGATAAGAACTTATAGGGCACATAAAAAAAGGTTCTTGTACTAATAATAATCCAGCCTTAACAATCAAGATACATATACCTTGATTCCACTTTCATCTACTTCTGAAATTGTAATAAACTTTTCTCCATTTAACGGATCCTTAATAGTGTTCAAATTGGGAGTTTTCATCCATTTCCCCTGAACTGCAGAAAGATGATGAACCATGTAAACCTCTTTCGATAGTTTAAAGTCAGCAGACCAATGTATTTAACCTATTTACCACATCCACAATGTAGCTAATTACCTAAACATGCAATTGCAATGCTATTTTAATGTTGTTTACTGCGATCATTTTACTGAAACTGATTACTTAGTGGTCTAAAGTATGTCAAGTCTAGTGTTTATATAACACAGACTAAAGTTGCACAATTTACAGCAAAAACACTCACGAAATAGATTAGCCGCATCATAACACACAAAATTTGTAGTTTAAGTGCTCAAGAAACAGACTGACAGCACAATTCAACTGAATCTACTGATCACTAAACACTGTTATTCAGATTAGTCGTTTCATGGCGTAGACAACACTTTCTAACTAAATTAGTGTAACATATTTCTGCAGACCTACAAGATATACAGCTCAAATCAAAGTATTTACCCAAGTTCTGTACTTCAGCAGGCTGAGACCCAGAAATCTCTTCAGGTTTCACTGTCGCAAATCCAAGCGAATGAGCGAGTCTACATCACACAAGAATCTTAAAAGATAATTCACAAACAAATAAAAGCCATGAGTTACATAAAACCAATCACTAGTACTTGTAAGTAACCCAACTGTTTCCCAATTTTTTCAGCTAATAAATCAACTAAATCGTACTCAAACTCACAAAGATTTTAACTATTAATTCGATAAACAAAAGGGGGCACGGATGATGAAAACTAATCCATCAAATCTTTACCTTATTATGGGGTGTACAGGACTACTTATTTTTTATATCTGCTTATTTTTATGCAGAAGCAGTTTTGTGTAATCCAAACTGGGGAGGTAAATTAAGCACTTTGATTAACATATTTGAGTCGAAATTAAAAAGTATATTTTTACTTTCACATTCGACCTTAGGCCTATTATAAATGGATTTGACCAAAGTTTTCTTACAAATTGTTATTTTCCCCGAGTAATATTGCATCTTTTACAAAATAAGCAAATCCAAACAGTATTTCCTGAAGTGCTTTATATGTACTTATTTAGAAGCAGAAAATAAGCAATCCCACATACCCACAAAATTAAAACAAATAAGCAATGATCTAATCACATTCATATGACAAGAACCCATCAAAAGAAACATATCATAGTAATGTTATGACGACTAGATCACAAAAGTTGTTTTCAAAAAAATTAGTTTTGCAATCTAAAAAAAGGCTAGCGCTGCAGCTTGTCGCTAGTTTGCCTGTCCAAATATATAATCATATATTACAAGTAAAAAAAAATGTAATAAAACAAGATAACAAAAACATACCTAGAGAATCTAAGTGAATAAAGATAATCTGGAGATGCTGTACGAGAAACATTTGATTTGATACCTTTACAAAGTCGAAATAACGACATTTTTTTTGTTTGTGGAAACTCGGAAGAGTTTTTAGTAAGTGATTGTTACATGCAAGTCAGTTTGTCAAAGTGTCTTATAATATAAGTAGGTGAATGTGTGTTTAATGATGTTTTATGCGTAACAGGTTAGCATTGCTGAAAATAATAAAATGTGACTCATGCTGACACATGGCTTATTTGGACCATTGACATATTTGGACAAGATCCTTTTCTACTGCTCCGTTGTTTCACAGACACGTGTTTCTTTTTTTTGTCCTTTATTAGTATTTTGCTGTTGTTTGTTGATAAAATCATACATTAAAAAAGAGATATATAAATATATTAAGATTTTCTAAGTACTTGGCGTAAGATAGCTGCATATGTCGACTAGTTTTTTGACCTCGTCGTGAGTTCTTAAAGAGTAGATTTGTGATTTGTGATTTATGATAAGTTTACAAAATGAATAATGACTTGTTGATCTACATATCGCTTGACTCTTCTTGCCGAGATGTATAACACCTGTAAAATATTACAAATGATTTGCACACTTACTACCTCCACTACCTCCGTCTCAAATTATAAATTTATTTTCATTTTACACAAAGTTTAATAAAATTCTACTAACTAATCTATTCACCAATAAAATTTCTTCTCTCTCATCTAAAATATCTTGTGATTGATTGAAATAAAAAAAATAAACAAGTATTATGGGACACTTAAAAGTAAGGGCCTAAGGGGGTTGTCAACTCATTTCTCACCCAAAATCTCATTACTCACTCCCAACCAATCCCCTTATATCACATCATTCACTTACTTTTTCCATCACTCACTTCAATTTTGTTGGCAACACCATCACTCACTATATCCTATCACTCACTTCATTTTTTTTAAACAAACTTAAAATTCCATCACTCACTCCTTCTTCCCGTGCGTGAATCTTTCACTCAAATTTCATCCCTTGTGGCATCACGCAGGCAAGGCGGCAGTGGTGCCATGCATGATGCATCCCTTCCCGTGCCTTCCCATGTACGTTGCCAACCCTCTAAGAAAATGAACTTATAATATGGGACGGAGGGAGTATTATTTTGATTGAGACAATTAAAGGCTATTTGGCTCAGCGGTATGTAAGTGGCTCATCAACCTAAAGGTTGTGGGTTCAAGTCTCGTTGGAGACATCTGAGATATAATTTGTGAGATAGCTGGTATAGGTTGTAAAATTTGCCGTTAAAAAAAAATAAAAAAAAAATACTATTGTCCCTTTTTGACTTTTTGGTATTTCTTTCTCAACTTTGACTATAAATATTTTTTTTTATGTTATACAATTTTTGATATAAATTATACCAATGAAAATATATTTAAACTCAATCTGTTCATATATTTTGTATCAAGTATTATGTAATATAAACAAAAGTACTTAAGGTCAAAGTTAAAAAGTAAAGACCGAAAAAGTCAAAAGAAGATAATAATTTTGGGAGGGGGAGTAATTTATTGATACATTCATTGTATAAGTACAAAATAAAATGTTCCAATCAAAACTTTGAGTGTAAAAATCAATTCTCATAAAATATTAAGGAGTTTAATTTTGTTACCTACATTTTATATATTCTTTCCTTATTTTTTTTAAATATTTTCAAAAGTAAATTTTAATCATTAATAGTTTTAAAGTTATGTTTATGATTATTTAATACACAATATTTATACAATACATATAATTAATGTTAGTATTAAAATAATTTTTAGAGTCTAAACCGCAACAGTTGTCTCAAGGAGGCAATTAGTACGATAAGTCGGTAATGTACCTACCTAAAGAATACTACAAGGTAGGTTATGCCAAAGTGGATGCCTTGTAATAGTCTTTCCGAGGATCCTAGGTGTTGTTTCTTCTTTTTGGATATACTATCTTATTGTATAAGTGTCACTGGTTGGTCACAAAAAGGGTGGGAACAAATGTTGTTCCTTTTCATGCTTAGGGGGCTGGCAACCCACCATTCACCCAAAATCTACCACTCACCCAAAATCCATCACTCACTTCCAACCAATCTCCTTATGCCACATCATTCACCTACTTTATCCATCACTCACCTATATTTTTGTTGGCAACACAATCAGTCACTATATTCCATCACTCACTTCATTTTTTTTTTAATTCCATTAAAATCAAAAAGTACCCCCTAACGATCGAAATATTCCTTCTTCCCGTGCGTGAAAGGTTCATTCAAAATGGATCACTCGATGCATCACGCATGACCGGCAGTGGTGTTCCCGTGCGTGATGCATCCCTTCCTGTGCCATCACTCACCCATTGCCAACCCCTTACTGAAACATTATGATATTAGTAAATGACTATTTTACCCATGGATATATAATTTAGATCGAATGAAAAGGAGAGAACATAGTACTTTGTTAAACCTTTAATTCCAAAAAGATGAGCGATAGAACTCTTTGAGTATTTACATAAACAAGAAATCAATACTTGGATTACAAACTCATATAAACTCCAATACATCAATCACAATTTATCTAATAAACCCTTTAATTCCGCCTTAGACCCCGTTTATCAATCACAATCATCAAACCAAAAACCCCCAATTCTTACTTGCATCTAATTACATCAACATACATCAATTTTGAAATACAACCCCATTTCGTGTTCAGATCTATAGGTTCATAGAATACAATGAACGGAGGTGGTGGAGGAAGGGTCGGACCGGTGGTGTGAAGAGGACGGCATACCTACAACATAGAGGCAACACCGGAGCGACGTTGTAAAGGCGGCGACAGAGCATTATGGTAGCTATGAACATGTGGAACTATGAATGGTTGATTATGAAGAGAAGAAGAAGAATGGTTAGGTGAAAATAGAGAGAAGAAAGATTAGGTGATGTCAGGGAGAAAAGAAAAAAGGTAGGGTAAAATAGCCTTTATAAATAAATTGAGGTTCCAGAGTGGGAAAGGGTGGGGTTTTTTTACCCATCCGTATCTAAGAAATCCTTTTACATTAAGCAAGAAAGAAACATAATTTTGAACCTGCTATGATAAGGATTTATTACCAAACAGCCATTAATCAAAAAATAAACAGCCCCCTAGTGTAATTGGCAAAATGATAGGATTTAGTAGCCATTACAATAAAATGATTTAATTCACTATTTGTCTTTATCTAAAAGACTGTAAATGCATGATATAACAACAATATTTAATTCACTTGAGATTTTTAAGTACTTGGCATAAGATAGTTGTATATGGTGGTGGTGGCGGCGTTTGGTGGTGATGGTGGCAAACACTAGTGGTGGAGGTGGTAGATAGTGGTGGTGGCGGCGGTTGATGGTGGAGTTGGGGGCGATGGTGGTGGAGGTGGTGGTAGATGGCGGTGGTGGCGGCGGTTGGTGGTGGCAGCAGTTGGTGGTGGTGGCGGCAGTTGGTAGTGGTGGTGGCGGACGATGGTGGTAGAGATGGCAGGTAGTGGTGGTGAAATGACTAAACAAACTCAAGGACCAAACATGTAATTTAGTAACGAAATGGTTGTTAGTGGGTTAACGAAATTTAGTAAAAACCTAAATCTGCCAAAAAAAAGTTGGCTGCCTTTATGTACAAGAAAAAAATATAGTACCTTGATTGAAAACAAACACTAAGTTGAGTGTTTTTTTGTGAAATTTGACCAAAATAAAACATCATAAATAATAAAAACTTATATAAAAATTAACGAGAAAGGTCTTCGATCAAATCAGCATGAAAGTTTTGATGCGTTTGTGAAGATTTGATTTGTCGGATAACTTGTAGTGTTTGTTCATGGGATCGTAGGAGGTCGCCCGGTTGATGTACTTCCTCCGGATACTGATAAGGAGATATCTCTTTTCCTTTGTGTATTTGAATCATATTATAGAATATGATGCATGCAAGGTTGTAAAATCGCTAGGCGCTAGTGAGGCAGTCGGGTAGGGCCTAGCGATTTAGGCGGGGATTAATTGAGGATTAACGGGATTGGAATTTTTATGCACAAAATTGTAATTTTAGATATTATATTATGTTATATGTATGCGATAAGCATAATGCATCAAAGTTCAAATATTTCAATTGTTCAAATACAAACATAATACATAATTATTCAAAGTTTAAAGTCAAACATAGATATTACTCAATTTGTTGACTATTTTTAAGCGATCTTTGACTGATTTTGTCCGATTAATCGGTTTATGGACAAATTTTTAAGCGATTTTGATTGATTTTTAAGAGATTTTGTTGACCGACTTTTAAGCAGTTTTGTCCGATTAATCCGATTAGACCGATTTTGTCCGATTAATCGGTTTGTTGACCGATTTTTAAGCGGCCTTTGACCAAAACGATTAAATAGGCCGATTATGATAAATCAAGGCGCTTAGTGAGCGATCAGCGATTATGCGGGGATTAATCGGCCGCCTGGACCGATTTTTACAATAGAGGATGCATGTATACATCGTATTCCTTATTCTTTCCATAAGTGTCGCTCGTGCGAGATTGACTAATATAGCCCATTTATTTCTTTAGAACACCAAAAGCTCGTCCCACATCTTTCCTTGCCGTTTCATGTATTCGATTATACTGTATTCGCTTGTGGCCATCGACAGCTGGTTCTGAAATCAACTTATTAAGTGTTACCATTTAGGATATATCCCGTCAATAAGGTAAGATCCCCATATGTAAGTTACGCCGTTAGTCACAAACGAAACCTTTGGTGGTTTTTCGTCATTGAGATCGTCGAATAGATGCGACTGATGTATAATGTTGATGTCGTTGTTCGCACTAGAAACACCAAAAAAAGCATGTCATATCCATAAGTCTTGTGACGCAACAACTTCCAGCAAAATGAATGGATTCGAACCTTGATCACATCTATAATATTGCCCTTTAAATGCGTTCAAACAACAAAACTAGTCCCAATCTGTACAATCAAGGATTTCTAACATTCCAAAAAAACCCATGCTTATCTTCGTGAAACGTGTATAGCTTTTCAACATTCTGGCTAGAGATTTCGCAAATACTCAGGTCCAAAAATTTCCATAACAGAGTTACAAAAATTATCAAGAGCTTGACGAGAAGTTGTTTCGCCCATTTACAATATTCATCAAGGGCATCAGGAACGGTGTCGTATGCCAATTGACGAATAGCGGAGTTGCACTTCATCAATGCCGAAATGCCTTCTCTTCCGGTACAATCAGTATTTTCTCGAAAGTATGCACAATGATTAGTTACTTCTTCAACTATGCTTGTTAATAGCTCTCGACTCATTTAGAACCTCTTCTAGAAATGATATGCATCGTATACCAGATACACACTAAAATAGGCGATGAATAAACGATCATGAGTACCGTAACAATCTCTGTTTACGACGTTTCTCGTCCATCACGCACTTTGTCGTCTATTTTTAATAAACGACGCCACTCTTCTAAAAAACGTAATGTCCGTACTCGTAACTTCTTCTTCCGATGGGTCTGTGAAAAAGAACGTTTTGAAATTCATTTGGATAATGAGGAATGATAAATATTTTGTTTGAGTTGTGTATATATTGTGTAAGATTATGTTTAAGGTTGTGCATAAAAGTGATGGGGTATGAGGTTTATAGGTAAGTAAAAATGGTAAAGTCAATTTTTTTCTTTTTGTATAAAAATAGTCGTTTGTTTGAGTGGTGAGACCGATACTTTTTTTTTTTTTTTTTTTTTTTTTTTTTTTTGTTCGCGTGACCAATTAGGAAGGAGAAAGGTCACGGCTCACACCTAGTGTGTGTAGCCTAAAATGACATCCAAAGACAAGTCATTACTTGTTATTTTGCCCGAGAGGAATAATTTCATATATCATCACATAAATATATGGCTAGAATCTTTGGTTAGCTGAAAATCACGAGAAATGATAAATCCTCCAACCAAAACCTTCTACTTATCTTCCTACTCACAGGATCTTAACAAGGTTTGGATGCAGAGAGAAAATGAGTGAACAAAATAATATAATATTGTTGTGTGTGTAAGAGGATTAGTAGGAGATATTGTAGAAGGATTTAGCAATGCTTTAAAATCACCATGATAGGTATTCCCAACGGTTTAAGCTAATCCGCATGCAATTACATATTCCCAATGTTTCAGCCTCAATCCAAGCTGCATGCAATTACATATCCCCAATGTTTCAGTCTCGATATAAGTGCAAGCTGCATGCAATTACCTATTTCCATAAACCATCATCAACAAAAAGAAAAAACCATTAATGGCAAAAATGAGTAAAGCTTCTAGTTGACAAGAAAGGCCAAAGAGTGTTGTTTGCAGAAGCATCAAAAGAATTTGTGGATTTTCTTTTCAACATCTTCTCTTTACCTCTTAGCACCATTGTTCAGCTACTAAGCTCCAAACCAATGATGGGATGCTTAGCAAAACTCAAACAAAGCATAGACACCATGGATAAATCCTACCTTCAACAAGGTGTTAAAAGGGGTCACATTTTGAATCCAAACGAAACTTCTAATGTGAACAAGTTTATTATGTTTGCATGATGCTCCTTCTGTTAATCAATCCAAAGTGACCAGAGGCTATGTAAAGGAGGGGATGACATATATGGTTACTGATGATCTTGTGGTGAAGCCCATGTCCACCATTTCAACCATCACTCTCATCAATAAGTTTGGTGTTGTTAATGATCTGGGTCAACTTGAAGAAAAAATGGTTCCTTTTCGTAAAGATCAGGTATATGTTATTACCATGTTTCATTAGTTCACATTATTAAATTGATGCATGTGCTATTACTATGTTACACAAAAGAACTTATAAGTATCTACATTAAATTTTAGCATTTCAGTCACGAGTCTAAGTCACAAATTGAGAACCAACTCAAAATGATGTTTTGATGGTATAGTGCATGCAGCAATTGAAGAATGCTTTGACATGTAACACTGTGCTGACAAAGATCTTCCTTGGTGAAGTTAATGAAGGTAACAAGCGCTGCAAAAGGCCTAAAACAGAGGGCAATAAGTGATGAGTGCAAACTTGTCTCATTTAACAGCCTTTGTAGTTTCTTTCTTTGTTTAGAAAAAAATGACTCTAATCCGGACCTGAAAACTGATCAATGTAACAATTTTGAACTGGCATAGCCACAGAAGCTTTTGTGATATGTACCTAGGCAATGTATTTCGGGCTAAATATTTGGTTTCCATATTATTTAAGGTGTACAATCATTGATGTCGTGATCATGCTAATTGAACTGATAATTGTCTAATTTGACTCAAAGTGAAGTTGTGATCATGCTAATTGAACTGATAATGAGAATAAGAGTTAGCTGTTGCTTATGATTGCTTGCATATGTGCTAGTTGCATCAACATACACAGTGCTTTTGACACTATTTTGATTACTTACCGAATCCACTTTATGAGATAAGTTGTTTTGAATACGTTTAGACTAATAAGCATTCTTATTTAGGAAAAGGATGCATTGCTATTCACCTAAATGTGAAAGATTTACCCCAAGCAATCTGTGGGGCTACAAACAACTTGTTCTTGATCTGAAACTAGAGCACTTCACATTACAATCGACAAATAATGATTTCTATACTTTGCCTTGTGTATCTTTTATGACCCAGGTAGCAATTCCAACAGCAAAATGCAATGTCTGGGTCACAAATCAAAACCAAGTTATTTTTGGTATGGGTTGATCCAAAAAAAGACTGTCCAAAATAAGAAAAACATAAAACTATCTTTATAAATAAACATGTTATATTAAGGTATTATTTCAATGCTAGTATTGTCAACAACTGTTCCAAGTAAAACATAACTAAAATTAAGTGTGCCTGATAATGTGATCAGCTCATCGACGCTTATACAAGCATGGCTTTAGTTCAGGCCATTCAATCTCCTTCTTTGAATTGTTCTTTTCCTGCAATAACATTACAGAAATCAGTTACATTGTTTCATAATGAACCAAGTCATGCATTTCTTAATGTTTGACTTGGAAAAGGTACAAGGATAAAAACTAAAGGAAAACAAGGGTTTCTAACCTTTTTCCTAAAGTATAAAAGTATGAACATTTTATTAGAGAAGTCCTGCAAAACAGAAATATATTAGCATGGATATATGATGATAAATCATACAGGAGGCTGGATGAGCGGCATACATGATTGTTCAAACCCGATTCCAATTAAGTTGGGATACTTTACAATAGAGCTGGGTCAGATGGGGGTGAAACACGTTTGGTCCAAAATCTTTTGAAAATATTCAGCGGATGTGCTTACCAAAAGTAAGCTTTGAATAAACATGACTTGGGATTTCATGCATCAAATATACAATTTTTGGCGACTTTCTATCCATTTGACCCTTCTATTTTAAGCAAACTTTCATTTTATTATATCTGTTTAACACATGATACATAGCCCAAATAAACCAATCCATTAATAAATGGATTGATTTTCCAACCTCTAGCAAATATCAAAGGCTTTCAGAGAAGATGAACAAACCTTTGATACAGATTTAAATCCAAGTTGAGATACAGCTTGTATAAACCTATCCGGATCTGCTCCTCCATTGGTTGGATCAAGTCTACTCTTCACCTCCGCTATCAGAAGCCAACCACTGCGACAAAATTGTGACTTAAAAGGGAGATTACGCTAATGAGATGACTAATGAATTTGAAAAAGTATTAAGCAAATACTTTGGTTTAAGCACTCTGTGTGCCTCCTGAATAAAATTCGGGAAATTGGTGCCCATCAGTGAAAGACAGAAAACAGCAACATCTATTGATGAAGATTCAAGGGGTGTCTGCAAATATAGCAATTTAGTATGTATAATTTATAACTGTATCAAATCTTTGATGCAATGTAATGAGAGACTTACATTTGACATGTCACAAGCGATCACTGAAGGGTCATTTGAGACAAGGTCTATAGAAAAGACCTTATTCTTTACACCTTTTGATAGACGAGCATCCCCTGTCATACACCAGTATGGGACGCTAGGTTATTAACTAAACTGATAGTTAGGAGATGAATAACCTCATCTATACAAATCTTTTGTAACATTCTTACCACAGCCAAAATCGGCCACAACTAAAGAAGAGCTGTGATCCTTCAGCCACTTCATGATAATATTAACCGGCTGTTCAGGCCAATGTGACATTTGCTCTTGATATCCGGTATGATACTGACCATAAAACTTGAATATTAGTTATTTACAAACTACAATACACGGGCTTTATCCAAGACAATAACCAGTCAAAAGGTCAGCAGGGTACAAGTTCATTCTTCAGCAAGAGGATGTGGGCAATATATCTAACCTGATAATTTGGAAGTTACCAAGTCCACTTTGATACTCACAGGTTTAGTTACGGACTGTTTATGGTTTAGGATAATTCAGAATTTAGTTGTCTAATATTCTATGGGTCAAATAATTGGATTCATACCAGCTTTGAGGAAAGCAAAACTGGTTATTTCAGTAAAAAAACCAAATGTACTAACTTACCCATTTTTTACACGATGCAAGTCTTTTTCATATACATTTCACTCTTAATATCATATGCAAATGATTAAACTTGAACATAGAAATTATCACAATAATATGTAGAAAAAATAAATAATATATAAAAGAAGATATATTGGCCAATTTTATGTTTCTACTTTAAATACTGCATACGAATGTCCTTTACTTATCAGTTAAATTATCAACAGCTTATTTTGTTAGTATTATTACAACTTAAAGAAGCTGCAGCCTGGTGCCCTGATAATTACCAATGCTCATCTGACTCAAGTGATTACACACAAACATGAAACACCCCAAAATCAGTTATCAAGAACTTACTAATCTAAAATGTTATGACCATTCCTTTAAGGCGCCAATGTTTTGAAATTATCTACTTTTTTTTTGAACAAAATTATATACTACTGTAAGCAAATACTTGAGCTTCTACTTTCCATTATTTAACCCATCTGTAAAACTGAGACAAACATCAGACACACCTGTATCAGTTATGTACCAAAATAATTAATGTTTAATATGATTTTACAGCATCGAAGTTACGAAAACATATGCTAGTGTAAATCAATACTCAAGTATAAAAGTGTCATACCATATTAAACAACGAAGGGTCTTCTTTGAAGTAGCTCAGGGCTTCATCTCCACTGCATACATATAAATTATTAGGTAGTTCATCTGATGAATCATACAAATTTGATTTATTCCAAATGAGATGTCGAAAGTCACAAATTTATTTCAGTGTTCAAACGAATATTTTGTGACTCAAAATACTAACGACTTTACAATTCCATAAGAAAGAATTATGCTCAAGAAAACAGAACCTCGTCAAGCATTATACATATTTTAAGATAGAGATTAGGTTTTTTCCCTAATCATACACATTCGCTTGAATGCATATGGTAGCATTAAGTCAAAATTGAAGTGGTTTTGTAATGCAAAAGAAAATTTGCAGGACTTACGAGCAGGTATAAAGCTTCTCATTAATCATACGAAAATGACCTCCTGCTAACTTTGCTTTCATCTGGAAATACAATCAAATTTCATCTGTTATGATCAATTTAGAAACAAAAAGGCCCACAATGAGTAGTGACGAAGAGAGTAACCTTTTCAAGGTACGATAAGGGTTTTGAGGAACTTTTAGAAACAGCAGACGCAGGTGGATTTTTTACAGTAGGTTGGGCAGCAACAGTTGCAGTGGTGTTAGCGCTCTGCTTAGTTGAGGAAGTATCAGTTTTCTGACCCTTGTTTCTCCTCTTACGCTTTCGACTCTGACTACCCGCCTCTTGATTCATTGCGCACTGAGTACCAACTTGAGTTCCTTCTGTAATGTACTCTTGGGAGAGCTACGGAATTTTAACCTATAAAATCACCATGAGGGATTAATTATAAATGTATAGCTGCGCTATGCATTTTTATCTGCTTATTTACTCTATAATAAGCAGTTCCATCCGTACAATCCACAGACCAACACTAAAACGGCTTATTTGTTTCCAAATTAAGCGGACAAGCCCTTAAATAAGCAATCCCAAACCCCTTCAATCACAGTTTTCAGAAATAGTAAAAGGGAAGCCCAAAAAAGTGTATATTTGTGTCGACATGAAAATTAAAGAACAATCAAAATGATCACAATAGTGATACATTATGTATTAATTACAGGTTATTAGAATACCTTCTTTATGATATATTCACACTAACTAGTCTATTGTCCAACATGCATATACAAGTCCATATCCAACACCCCTTTCCCTCACCTTGCGCCTTAGGGGCTTCGAGGCACGCTCTTTTAAACACATCACCTATATACTATAGCATTGTATTTCATACAGTAAAACGTGCAGCATATGCATTCCACAGCCTCCTAGTTACTAAATATATAAGACAGGCATTTCTTCATGTACGCGTAGCATATATAAAAGATGCAGAAAATTGAATGCATTGCCAACCGACAAGTTACATGTCAACTAATAATCATATGACATGTCATAACAATATCATAATATCTAATTAGAATTACAGAAAAGCAAAAGCCTATAAAAACAATTAGTCGGTGGGTGTTTGGGATTGCGTATATTTCCAAAGTGCTTATCTACTTATTTTAAGGTAAATATGCAAAACCAATTTTCGATAAGCAGATAGGAAACTGCCTACTTCAAAGTGCTTATTTACTATGAAACTAAACTTATTTTTACTATCCTATCTAACAAAAACCTTTATTTTGTGATATTCACATTGTGGCAAATAACTTTGCAACAAAAGCCTCCATTGCGGCTTTGTTGTGAAGGCAGGGATCTTTTTGTGAGATTCAGTGTCCGTATCGCGGGTTTTAAACGTGTTGTTATGTGGAAATTTTAAGCAAAAGCCATAGTTTGAAAATGATTTTGTTGATTTTTTGAATTCTATCTATGAGAATATTGAGATATTCTCATTTCCGCTTGCGTGTTCCTTTTAGTGTGCACCGGTGTGACATCGGCATTTCCATGAGTACCAGTTGTGAGAGACGTTGTTCTTTGCACACTAATCCTTATAGACTCACACTTGTGCAAAGCAACAACACGAGAACCACTCTCATAGTACCAAGAGGTTACTAGAAAAACATTTACTACCCGGTTCACAGAAACCAATTCAATACCCACGTAGTTGATGAGGTGCAAAATAGTACTGTTTTTAGGGGTCATTTAACACATTATGTCACGCACTTTGTATCATTTATTGCTTAAATTCCTTTCTATTTGACTTTAAGGTCTTGGATTATGTATTTGCTAGAATTTACAAGTTTTGGGCTCATTTGGACGAAAAAACGGAAGAAAACGACAAAAGTTTCAAAGTGTGCCCCGCAAGCCTGACGCTGTCACTAAAAGTGCCCAGAAAGTGGATTTTTGCAATTTTTCGAGGCCGGTCAGTGTGTGGAGACGGGCTAGCTGACGGCGTCACAACATATAACCTACTGAACCTATTTCAAAGTGGTTATTTTCCGAACACGACTAACTTACCGAACCTAAATAAGAATGACACATCACAACATCATAGTTCTACATATTTCTAGAACATTAACAAAAATAAGCAACAAAACAGTCTTCTCGTAATTGCAGATTTTAAGACTAAAAGGGTATGGATTTAACAATTTTAAGCACGACCCATATCTAAATTCAAGAAACCCAGTTCAAAGATAACAAAATATAAGATTTTACTTACGATAAAGTCTTGTGGTGTTTTCCGGCGAGTGTCCCTAACTGACGGCGGAGGTCCAAAGTGGTTTGGTTCTGCAAGGGCGACACTTTGGTTTCTTGTACCAATGTTTTTTAGTTTGTTAAATGGCCACAAAGGTTTTAGTAGTTATATATTGACACCCATTGTTTTTAGAATTTCGTTAAGGGACCCTAGACATTTGTTGGAATGATTTAGGTCATGTAATTACTAATCCCTTCCTAGAAAAGATCACCTCGATTAGGGGTGTAAATGAGTCGAGTCGAGCTGAGTATTGACAAGTTCGAGCTCGACTTGAATACTAAAACTCAAGCTCAAAACTTGACTCGAGCTCGATCGAGCTTTATATTTTGAGCTCGGGCTCGACTCGTTATATAAAACTTGAGCTTAAAGCTCGACTCGAGCTTGATTATTTTCATATTTATCACGATGAATACTCGACATATCAAGCTCGGCTTGACTCGATTTGTATGAAAATTAAGTAAATAATATGTATATAAAAGGATAAAAGTGTAATTTAGTTGAAGCTCGTTAAGGCTCGCGAGCTTCATGAGCAGAGTATTTTCGAGCTTCATGAGCAGGATAAAAGTGGTATCACAATAACCCGAAGTGGTAGTGGGGTTCACGGGTTTTTTTCTTTTGATGTTTTTTCGTCAGCCACCTCCAACAGGGATGTTTCGGAGAACGCCACCATGAGTCCAGTGTCTACGGCAGCTACGGTGAAAGTGGCGAGGCTGTGAAGTGCTGTAGTTATTGTAGTAACAGAATTTTGTGTCTTCTGAATGACAACGTGGACATGGAAGTTGTTGTGGGGATCGATTAACGGTCGTTGTGGTGACCAACGTTGATGTTTCTTCGTGTGTGTTGGTGGTGGTGGTGGTGGTTGTGATTATGGTGGTGGTGATTATTGCGGTGTTTGGTGATACTTCCATTTTCTACAAATCGTGATTTTTTTTACTGTTAACTCGAGTCGTGATTTGCAAGTGTAGGTTGTAGGGGGGTTTATGGGTGTAAAACTTTGAAGTTACTTTGCAAATTTAGCTATTGAGGTCATGTCAGATCGATACCCAAGCTCAGAGGTGATTATGGGGCAAATTTAATAAGTAAGAATAGTAAAAAGACGATACTACCCTCAATGACATGGCACTTAACGAGGAAACTAACGAAAATGGCTCTTGGTGGTTTTTTTGCACATTTACGTAACGTTAGTGGCTTTTTGCGTGCCTTTTTTCTCGGTCTCATTATTGCGATTTCGTGATAGTTTATGGACCATTTTTGCATTTTACCGTATAAAATAAATATATTATTATTTTATTAAATTATATACTAATAAAAAAGAGAATGTGAGAGAATAAAATAAAAAAGAAGATAAAAAATGTTAATAGTGGGTTGTAAGAGTAACCCCACCATGTAGGTCAGGATTTGCTTATGGCTTTATATGTGGATTAAGTCCAAATATTTGTCACATGGTTTTGAACCAAACACTTTATAAATGTCAAATCAACTCAAAATCCACTCCAAAGTGGGATATCAGACGTACACTTAGAAATTGAAGATGCATCATATCGTGTTTTTAGTATATATAAATATAAAAATGTTTTTGATATTCTTCAATTTAGTTTAACAGAAATTAATAGTTCAAGTGAAATAATATGGGTAGAAGAGTAGTTTAAAAGAAATTAAAAGTCCAAGTGAAACAATAATGGGGTAGAAGAGGAATTGGGCATAAGAGGATGATACCTTAGAAATACATCTTATGTTATAGATGAATATTGCATATTAAAGTTCTTCACTGAGACAACCTTTGTAGTTTCAAAGCTGTAAAGACTGTGCATGCAATTTGAACAAACTAAGGTAACAATTTTGACTATTCTTACAATAAGTGTTTAGCCATATTTTTATAAATAGATCAACCTAGGCTTTTGAACCAAATGATTTCATTAGAAGTCGGAAAACTTTTTGAAAACAATAACAACATATCCGAAATGATTTGGTATAAACCGACACCCAAATCATATTTTCACGAATCGAGGCCTTAATGAAAGTAGACATGTTCACCTACGTTTAGAGAGTTGAACAGATAAAAACGAGCTTAAAACAAAGTAGATACGTTCATTTGAAGTCGGGATTAACTTACTAATTAACACAACTTATTTTTAGGGTTTCTAAGTGCTAAAAATGCGTTTTGACTATTTTTCTTAAACGTTTGACTTATGTAACTTTATAAAACCCCACTACAAGTGTATAAGGGTGATAAAACTTTGTAAAACTCTTATGCATTTAGTACATGTTGCGTCGTTTCTAAAGCCTTATTATTCTAGGTCGCGTTTAGGATTCCTTGTTGTTATTCTACGTAATACTATTCCGAATACTTTGATTGCTTGAAGTGATTTTTATATCCCCACTTTTATAATATGGGGGTGAGAATACATTGCTTGTTTTTACTTATGGACACAAGTACTTCAAAAAATTATACACACATGACCGAATGTACCGGTTAAACAATTATGTATATACATGACCGAATGCACACGTCAAACAATTATACATACACGACCGAATGTACCAGTCAAACACACACTAAAATATTGTGGTCCACTTTTACAAATACTTAAACCTATGAACTCACCAACTTTATATTGTCATTTTTAGCTTGTAATTCTCAGGTTCGTAAGTTGCTTGATTTGGCATTCATGGAGTCCATTCATAGAGTCGCCGTTGGCGGTTACATTCACGAAGATTTTTCTGCATGGACTTTATATCATTTGATTATGTCTTTTCCAAAAGCTATCTTTATGTTGCTGTAAAACTTGAGAACTTTGTAATTAAATTATGTTGTTTAATAAATCAAATGATGTAACTTTTTAAAACGGCTCATATAGAGGTCGTTCTTTATACCTGGTGACTTTGTGCTATGAAGTCACGCCCCCGGTTACCTTTCCATTACGAAATTTTGGGGGTGACAGTTTGATTCTATTACAACTAAAGCAAACACATTAGTAGCCTCACTTACTTCTGCCAAGAATTCTGCTCGAGATAAGAAATGGTTCTTCATATCCTTTCTAAGATCAGGTGGGCCAAGAATAATAGTATTACCGTATTTCTCAAAAGTGTAGGTGTTCTTGAATCCATCATGCTTAGTATTACGATCAAATTTCCACAGTCTGCCTAACAAAACATGATGGGCGTCAATGGGAACCACGTCACACCATACTTCACCAGAATACTTCTTTCCAATAAAAAATTTCACTAGACACATTTTAAATACCTTAACTTCATTACCCTTCTTGAACCATGATAACTTGTACGGTTGAAGGTGTTCTTCGGTTTTCAAACTTAAATTGTCAACCATTGTAATAGAAATTACACTTTCACAGTTGCCCTATCTATGATTACAATACATACCTTGCCTTTACATGTGCACCTTGTATATTAAATGTTATGCCTCCTTTGGAAGGTTTTCCCACCGGGTTTTTTCTTGGGAAGGTTTTTTAAGGAGGCAATCTCATTTGATTCACCAATCTCCTTCGAAGCGGCTTATGGACAGTTGTGGCGATTCTGTTTCTTGCATTGGTTGTTTCTTATTGGTGATTTAGTTACTGTATGTTTTTAGTTTGTTTCGCTATGTGGCATGTCACAAGCGGTTAGTGGTTAGTGGTTTTTCAAGCATTGCTTGAGGTTAATGTGGTACTTCAGCCACATTCCATTGTACTTTCATATTTTCTGTCATTAATATATTTTACCAGTGTGAAGCCCTTTTATCCCAAAAAAAATGTTATGCCTCAACCATGATTCATCTTCATTTGTCACAGTACTTAAGCCTCGCCTTACCACTAGCATTTCCCCCCAATCGACATAAGTGATCTCCTAATGATCCAAAAGGTTCTCTTCGACAACATCCCTATTGTCATCAAGTACGGGTCTCAAAGCCTCTTCTAATAAGGTACCAATTTGTAGGTTAGGGTAATCAAAGGCAAAGTGACCAAGACCTTGACACTTTTAAGAACGTTTTACTATTTGTCGTCCCTCCCCCAATAGAACTTGGATTGGAATTGGGTTTGGTCCAACCACACGCTTACCGTTTTCTGTCCCTATACAGAGGTTAGGGCAATCCAAGTCCTTTTTCTTCAGTTGTGATTCTACCTTTAAGGCCGATCAACACACATCATTATATGACCAAAACTGTTGGAGGTGGACAACATTAGCAATTTCAGGCCTTAAACTCACTAAATACCGAGCCAACCTTATCTTCCTCATCCTCATAATAATGCATTCTCAATCAATCAAAATCACCAGTAAAATCTTCAACTGACATACTAGTCCCTTGTCTTAATTTATGGTATTCAATGAAAGCTTCTTGCTTGTAGTGAACTGGAATAAATTTAGACATCCGTTTTTTTTTTCATCTTGAATAAACTCGCTATCTTGGGTTTCCCTCCTTAACACGTTTTTTTAACATGTTCCCACCAAATAGAAGCATTTTTAAAAAAAAAATTATGGTCACTAACTTGACCTGTTGTTCATCATTCAACTTTTTAACATCAAATATATGTAACCAATCTATAAATTAATCAGGATCATGTCTACCTTCCAAAGTAGGGATGTCGACTTTTATATCAAGGTCTTAAGAACGTGCTTGTTGCCTCGATCTGAAACCACGATTTCGATGGTGAAGATTAGCCCCTCATTGGTTAACCTCTTCTTCCCCGTTGCTCAGTCATAAGTCAGAATCTGATCCCTCATCTTCTCCGACATCGCTATTAGACAAACGATCAGTTTCGCGATTAATATCACGATGAATGTCTAACCTTGTCGCTGCAAATAGGCATTCTAACTCTCTGATTCATTTACAATATCTAGGTCCTGCTTGTCCCAACGGTGCAGTTGTGGTTCATCTTCAACATCAACACCGTCGCCACCTTGACGAGGCTGACCACGCACTCGTCCTCCTTGACGCCCTCCACGACTACGCGGCTGTTCATTAGCCATCGATATGGTTTGAGGCAAAGGATCTAATACCAAAATGATGTATAAACTAATGTAACAATGAATTTCTGATAGTGGGTAAAGGAGAAAATCAAGAGAAAATGTTTGATGAGAAAAGTGTCTCTCTATCCCCCTTAATTGTCATATAGCTTGTGTCATATAGCTCTTTTGTCATATAGCTCTTTTGTCCTTGCTATTAGGTTCATAAAGGCTTGTTTGGTTTTGGTTGTTACTTGTTTCTTTTGGGATCTATCCCCTTTAATTGTCTTGTTAAGGTGGTGGGTTGCATTTTCTTTGTATATTGTTCCTTGTTTTGGTTCTTTAATACATGTTGCCTTTCAAAAAAAAAAAAAAAAAAAGTGTCTCTCTATCTTTTTATATTTTCAAATAACCAATTGGTCGTTCATAAAAAAGAACTTTTAAACATCACAAATAATAAACCATTCATGAAAACTAACTAAAGTCATGTGATACACCGCTTGTTTTTTAGCCACGTGCAACATTTTCCTATTTTGATAGTCATTACTACTTCCAACATTTTTCTTTTTATTGAAATATACGAGACTTGTTCATTAATACAAATATCTGCAAGAACCAAAATACTGGCTACATCATAAACAATTCCGTCATCTAAATTACATATGTATGGATAATTAAACCTCAGTTGGTTATATTATGAGTTGACACATTTCCACTCGGCTTTATGAAAATGCACTTGCACGAGACAAAATGCAATATGGAAACAAATTAGCAATATCATGTTATAAACTAGCAATTTGCAGGAGATGTCTACTGGAACAAAGTTACTAATATAAAATCAAAGATTTAGTTTACACTTAAATTTTTACTATAAATTACCTTTGTGGATCAATTTGAATACCCCACAACAATGCTTTCGATTCCTCAATTAGAGTTCATGATAAGTAGCCCACACATCACGCACCAGAACTAAGCATTGTCCCCTCGTGATTTCGTTCTATTAAACCCAATCTGGATTTTCCATTACATGGCAGCCTTGCCGCATCGCAATTGAACTTTATTATTCTTGGCCCTAGTTTTTTTTTTTTTTTGAAGGTGAGTTTCTTTGAAAACTTCGTGTCGCCATTCGACAGCGGAAGGTCTAGCTTACGTTGTCTTAACCGGGCCCGCGCTAGTTAGAATTGAACTTTATGATCCATTACCATGTATCATACAATCAGGGGTATATTTTAGTATTAGTGTACAAGCCTAGTTAGAATTAGCCATAATTGATTAGGATAATTTGTTTAGTTTCCTTATGTAAGTTACTTGCCTTGCGAGGTAAGTAAAAGTGTAGCTTTGTTAGGGTGTTTGTTTAAGTCGGTTGAGGCCCAATTTAAGTCTTAGCTCAATTTGTATAGCCCCTCATCTCTATAAATAGAGATGAAGGGTGAAGGTCTCAATCCATCCCATCTTCTATTTCTTTCCTTGTAACCAATTGAGGTTTGTGGTAATACAACGAGTAATCTTTCAGTTCAACTTTATAGTATTATCTTAGTGATTTGTTCTTAGTTCGTTCATCTAAATAGGAAAGATTAGGTTTGTAGTTTGTGACAGGTTGTTCTATATTCCGCGAATCGAATTCGGGTTTGTTGTTCGATTACTCCGATCTAATTGTATAGTATGCCACTTGTTTAGGTGATGTGTGTGTTTACTTTCTTATATTCTCGTAACAACTTATTAATGTGTTTCCATACATTTTCAGGGTTATCCTTAAGTTGACCATGAGCATATCGCTTACTTTCAGTCTACAAACCCCAGCAAACACATTACAAACACTACCCATATAATTTGACGACCACATGCATAAATTCAAAGTAATCATGTACTGGAATCAACACTATTTAATGGTAATTCATACGTAAAATATGTACATGCCTATAGTGACTAAGTGATGCCGAGAGTGCTTAGATAACCGGCTCAAGAATCTTTTCTATTTTTCATTTTCGTTATTTTTAATAATTGATTAGGATTTGTTTCCTAATCTTCATAGTATTAAAACAAGGAAAGATAGGTATCTTCCTCTAAAAGGAATTACCATCTCTTCTCCTTTAAATAACGCCTTATGGTTATATTACTGGCACTTTTTGGGCTTTTTATTGTCAATGGGGACTAGTCACCCCAATGACGGTATCAAAGCACATGATCCGCGTGATATTGAAATTGAATGCTTGCAACAGCGGGTACTAGAACTCGAGCTCCAGCAAGAAATCTTGCAGGACTCATCGGCAGAAGAGACCTTATCGAATCCGAGTGTTTGGCACGATAGATACGTTGAGTTCAATCCTTTTGGAGGACTTCATAAAGGACATCGTGATGGGAAATTCTGTGATGATCCATTACGAGGTATAGGTATGAAGGTTGAGATCTCTTTATTTGTGGGTAAATCTCATCCCGATGATTTTATTGAGTGGTTGAGTACGGTTGAAAGGATCTTTGATTTAAAAGATATACATGATCATTTGAAAATAAAGTTGGTTGCCATTCGGTTAAGGAAACACGCCTCGCTTTGCTGGGATCATGTGATGAAACAACGAGAAAATGAGGGAAAACCGAAGATTGTTACGTGGGAGAAGATGAAGAAATTAATGAAGCGTAAGTTTTTACCTCAAAATCACAGGCAAGAGCCGTTCTAGAATATCATAACCTGTGACAAAAAAATATGTCAGTGGAAGAGGTAATCAACGAGTTTGATAGGCCTAGAATGCGATGTGATGTGGTTAAAGAAGAAAAGCAGGTTATTGCTCAGTTTTTGGGCATTCTAAAACCATAGATTTCAGATGTTGTACAGTTGCAGCCGTATTAGACTTATCCTGATGTGTGTCGCTTGGCTCTAAAGGTTGAAAACCAACTTAAAAATCGGGTTCGAATGACAGGAAGTCGGTTCACACCGACAAACAGTTCAGCCACCCCTGTTGGAACTAAAAAACAGACTACAAAAGCTACTGGACCCATAAGTACTAATACCAACTACAATTCCCAAACTCCATGGTGTTATAAGTGTCAGGGTTTGGGTCACGTAATGCACGATTGCCCGAATAAGCAAATGGTGACATTGGTTGAGGAAGATGCAGAACCTGTTCCTAAGTATGATTCAGTTGGAGACGAGCTCGTGTATGAGGATGAGGAAGTGATTCTACCTGATGTTGGTGAGTCGTTGGTTATCCAACGAGTTTTAAATGCTGATGCTTCTAAGACCGATAACGATTCGTGGTTAAGAAATAATATTTTCCACATAAAATGTACAACTAAAGGGAAAGTATATAATATGATTATTGATGGGGGAAGCTATAAGAATGTGGTTTCAATCCACATGGTCTAGAAGTTGGGATTGAAGGAGGAAGATTGCCCTGAGCCCTATCAACTGAATTGGTTAAAAAAGAGAATGCGATCAAGGTTAGTAAGCGATGTTTGGTTCAATTCTCTATTGGGAGGAAATATAAGGACGAGGTTTGGTGCGAAGTGATTCCTATGGATGCATGCCATATATTATTAGGTAGGCCTTGGCAGTTTGATAGAAAAACTAAGCATGACAGGTTTTGAAATACTTATAGTTTTCGCAAGGATTGGGTGAACATTACCTTGATACCGTTAGACACAAGAGGAATTTCAGAAAGTGACTCAACATTGTTCCTAAAAAGTATATAATTTGTAGGTTTGGTAAAGACGAGTCTATTATTGTTTGCATTAGTAGCGAAAGAGAATGATATGGATGGTGACATACCAACTAAGGTGCAACCTTTGGTTCAAGAATTTGCGGATATTTTACCTGAGGAAATTCCTTCAGGATTACACCTCATGTGTGACATCCAAAATTGCATCGATTTTTTTTCCAGGTTCTTCCATTCCAAATAAGCCAGCATATCGGATGAACACCAAAGAGTATGCGGCGCTCGAATGACAAGAAAGTGAGTTGTTAAATAAAGGTTTGTTTCAAGAGAGTATGAGTCTATGCGCTGTACCGGCCTTGTTAGTACCGAAACAGGGCGGTAATTTTCGTATGTGTATTGATTGTCGCGCTGTGAACAATATAACAATAAAATATCGTTTCCCAATTCCCCGATTTGACGATTTATTGGACCAATTGTATGGTGCTAAGGTGTTTTCAAAAATTGACTTACGAAGTGGGTATCATCAAATTCAAATGAGGTCAGGGGATGAGTGGAAGACGGCCTTTAAGACTCGAGATCGGTTGTACGAATGGATGGTGATGCCATTTGGGCTTTCCAACGCATCGAGCACCTTTATGCGACTCATGAACCGGATTTTAAATCTTTCATTGGTCATTTTGTAGTGGTTTATTTCGATGACATTTTGGTTTTTAGTAAAAGTGTGGATGAACATATTATCCATCTTCATCAAGTTTTTTCGGTATTAAGGGACCAAAAATTGTATGCCAATGGTAAAAAGTGCCACTTCTTAGTTCCTGGGGTAACTTTCTTAGGTTATGTGATATCGGGAGAAGGGATCAGGATGGATGAGGCAAATATTGAGGCCATAGTAAATTAGCCAACTCCCACTACTATTAATGACATTCGCAGTTTTCATGGATTAGCTTCATTTTACCGTCGTTTCATCCAAAATTTTAGTAGTATTATTGTACCTATGATTGAGTGTATAAAGGGGGGAGATTTATGTGGACGGAAGAAGCAGACAAGGCTATATCCATTTTAAAGACCAACGTAACTAATCCTCCTCTTTTAGCACTACCCAATTTTAATGACATTTTTGAGGTTGAGTGTGATGCATGTACTAGTGGAGTTCTTAGTCAAAATAAACGTCCTATTGCTTTCTTTAGTGAGAAGTTGAACGAGACTAAGCACAAGTACTCTACTCATGACAATGAATTTTATGCTATCGTTAGGAGTTTGTATATTTGGCATCATTATTTGCTGGCCAATGCGTTTTATTGTTTTCAGATCATAAGGCACTTAATACATCAATGGCCAACATAAATTGAGTCCAAGACATGCTAAGTGGGTGGAATGCATGCAAGCCTTTTCATTTGTAATCAAACATAAGGTGGGTTCACAAAATCAGGTTGTTGATGCGCTTACTAGGCGACATTCTTTGGTGACCACTATGCGACTCCAAGTCAACGGTTTTGACACGTTTCGTAGCTTGTATCAAGATGATCATGATTTCCGTGACATTTGGAGCAATTGTCGTACAGGTATGTTCAAACAGTTTTCTATGCATGAAGGTTACCTTTTTAAAAGTTCCTGTCTTTGCATTTCTGTGAGCTCTTTAAGGGAAGCAATTATATTGGAGGGGCATGCCAGGGGTCTCGCTGGACATTTTGGTCATGATAAAACTTTAGCCTTATTGTGAGATCAGTTTTATTGGCCGAGGATGGAAAGGGATGTTCGTCGAGTTATTTAGAGGTGTCACATTTGTCATATAGCAAAGACTCATGGAAGTAATGCTGGGTTGTATACTCCTTTACCCATACCAGAGGCTCCATGGGAAGATGTTAGTTTGGATTTTGTTTTGGGGTTTCCGCGAACTATTGAATACTAGAAATCCACTTGTGGTTTGGTAGATTCTTAGAGAGAGAAGAGAGAGAGAGAGAGAGAGAGAGAGAGAGAGAGAGAGAGAGAGAGAGATAGGAGTTCTAGTGAGAGAAAGTGAAAGAGAAATGAATATTAGATTAGAAGCTCCAACCCTTCCCATGGGTGGGAAGGGGCTTATATAGTGACTTATAAAACGGCCCTCACTGAGCTATAGAGCGGGCTCACGGTGGGTAAAGACCCTACCCGACTCCATGGGTGATTCGATATCTAAACTATAATTGTTAAGCCTGCGAGCTAATTAATGCTAATAGATACTCGGGGTGACCGAGTCTTTCATATGAATATTTATATTCCTAACAATCTCCCCCTAAGGGACATCATCCCGGAAATTACAATTTGAATTCTAGCATTCTAGTACATGAACTTAATTTCCTAGCTCGTTGATGACATCAAATAAGTACATATTATCGTCATCATTTGTCCTATTTATTTGACTTGTTTTATTATATTATCTGTGAGAGTTGATACTTAATCGCTTACTTTTGTAATTCTCAGTTAAAAACAAGCATTTGGTGAAAGTTAATGATTTTGGATGTAAAATGGAGCTAAATGGATCAAGTTGTAAAAAGTCTACTGAATTGAAGGAGATACGTTGTATCATCCTAGGCAGATACGCCGTATTATCATACTTAGATGAATTCGAAGACCATTTCCCAACTTTGAATAATGCGCCGCATATGAAACCTTGGTCAACGAAGAAGATTTGACTTATCTACTCAAGATACGCTGCAGGACATTCCTAACATACGACGCATCACTCACAATACTTGACCAAGGATGATCCAAGATAATGAAGGACATGCACCAAATAGAAGATTCAAGTTACGCCGCATCTGAAGGTGGTGTACGAATATTCCAGAATATAATAATCTTGGACCCCACGTGAAGTTAAGTACATGCGCATCATCTACTATGTTGATGCGCCACATCAAACCCTCAGACATAAACTATAAATACCCCATTAGACAGCCAAATTTCGTGTGCCAAAAGTTACAGATCTGCAACATAAACCCTAAGGAGAAGAATAACAACGAAAAGGCAACACAAGACACACCAAATTGAATATCTCAAAGCAGTAAGAAGGTCCTGCTAGTGTTTTAAATTCACTAAATAGTTTTTTTTATTGTAATAGTAAGCTTTAATCCATCAGTATTGATGGGCTTGTGACCGCCATATTGCTCCCCTTAAAATTGCTTTCCCATCGATTAAAGTTTATATGCTGTTTATTTGGTTCTTTTTATTTGTGCATTGATAACCTTTGTGTCTAGCTGTGGAATTCTTAGGCTGCCATACCCCTCCCACGATTACTTCACTAGCATTATAAGTTAGTGTAAGCTCGAAAGGTTAAATAATAAAGACATAAATAATCATTAAGGGTTTACTCGCCTATAATTAAGATACCAAAGGAGAGAATAAATTACCACATTCATCATATAAAACTAGCTATAAAACAAGTGACAAGCTACTTAATCATTCGTCAGGCCTCTTATATGTATCTGTTATCTATTTGTGTACGTGTTTGATACGTGGGAATCGCACCAGGCTTTACCTCTCGAGAGATCTCGAGAAGCTTACAACCCCCACCAGGCAGTGTACCTGATCGTTGTAGTATAGTATAGTGACAAGTACCGGGGGATTGATCGTTCAACTCAGGAATAGTGTCGCTAGGATTAGGAAGTCTCCTAAACTAAGTCTAGAGGTGAGGGATGATTCTTTTTGTATTTTTAATATTTTATAAAAGCAAGTAAAATCTCGGGTTTTGGAAGAGTGGGCGGAATTAGTTGCTAGCCAACTAACCCAATTTACTAAAATGCAATCAAAATAAAATAACAGAAATGAAAATAAAACTAATTATACTAGTGTGGTGTAAACAATGATGAGGAAAGTTGTGTTTACTTAGATTTCATTACTCCCTAGATATCTTTTATAGGTTGATAGCTTGTTACAATTGCATAGATGATGGGTCATATTCCTTAATACTAGTCGTAGGGCTGTGTACAATATTCCCTAACTCTATAGGATCCTACTTCACTCCTATGTCGAGCCGTTAGAAGCTCCTAACATGGGATCATTAGAATTCTCCTACGCATTAAATACAACCAAATATTGTAGTACACCTCCGATCATGTTTCTTAAGACGTTCAAGCAAGTTACCAATGGAAGTCTGCCAGTTTTCTTAAGCCTAACATCGAATACAATCATCCGTAACAACTATAAACAAACAATCAACCCATAATCAACATCTAGGTTTCACTACATCTAAGCGAACACAAAGGAAATCTAGCCTAGCATGTTAAATAGAAGACAAGTGTAAGATATAATCAAACAACACATAGACATATTGATTGATTAGAAAGAGTACTTATCTCCAATTGAACATGAAAGATTCAAAGGGTTGAAACCCTTGAAAAAGCTGGAAAATTCGACCTAGGGTTTTTCCTCAAAGTTGCACCCTCAAAGTTACTCACTAATGAATGAAATTTGGAAAACTATATATAGATTACAATGGGTGACGGCGTCATGTATTGGATTGTGACGCCGTCAACTCGCCGCCATAATAGAAATCGTATTGCCTAGATCTAATTTTGACGCCGTCATGTATGAAATTGTTTTGGGCCGAAACTAATACTTGGACCATGACGGCCTTGGGTGACGCCGTCATCTCTAATCCACAAAACTCTCTGGATCGTCACATGTATTTCTCACATCCACCTCTTTTGTTACTCTTGACGCCGTCATTAGGGAAGTTGTGACGCCGTCAGGTACTGTTCCCAGCAAGGAAAATTAAGACTTTGCCGTTTTCTTCACTTTTATGCTCCAAAAATGTCCAACATGCTTCCTTTTCCAGATTTCTCTCCAAAAGTACCTAAAATGATAAAAGGAACGATTTAGGGCAATATTTGATCAAATAATCACGAATCCGGGCTTAAATGACCCCTTAAAAGTGGTTCACTTTTTGCCTCATCAAATAGCTTTACACTTGAGATTTGCTTGTCCTCAAGCAAATGCCCTTTTATTCTAATCAAAATACAAGTTAGGGGTCATTTAACACTAATATAAAAGTAATTACAACAAATAATCGTTCCACTAAAACCAAAGACAAGCACGGAGGTCATACACTAGCACCTCACAAATAGTGTTTAGATACTCACATCTCTCGGGTGTAATAAAGTATATATCACAATATGGAAATGGAAAACATCTCTCACTACCTGTCATAGCAAAATAGATTACCATAGGCTTGGGAAAAGATCAAACCTCCACCACTTGGCGTAAGCACCTAGGATAAACTATCAAAGAGGCCTTTTAAAGGGTTATAACGTTAGGTGTAGGGATATGGAATACACGGTTTTGTTGATAAAGGCAATATTTACTCGTGGCGAGTTAATCATCTTGGTTAATGACATGTACAAAATGGCGTTGCTAAGCCAAGACTCGACTTAAGCTAATGAATCAAAAATAACAAAAACATAAAATAAATATAGAATGAAACGGGATGGTAGTCCGTATGTTTTTTTCTCTTTTCTTTTTTCTCTATTTTTTTTCTTTTTCTAAGTTTTTTCGATTCTTTTTTATTTTATTTTTTTATTTTTTTTGGCATACACTCTTACCCTACCATCCAAAATAATACATCGTAGGGAATGTACATTCCCCTTACACTTGAATTTTTACATACTTTACAATAAACTAATTGTAACAATTAATATTTTCAGGTTACCATCCAATCCCGGAAATTTCACTATTCATTTTTACTATTCACTTTCACTATTCATTTTCCGAAATTTAATTTTTATTTCATATTCTCGTGTGCTAAATCATTTCCATGGCAAAATAAAAGTTTGACATTCATCAGATCATTTTCACGAAAGTTAATAAGGAACTACACGTTTAGGTTAAAACGTCATTTAAAAATCCTACGCACAACGAAACTCAACCGCGTCAATTTTCCCCGCATCAGATAAATGTTTGATACACTCATGATTAATTAGAGAACTTATCATGACTAAGAAAAATGTTACCAAATAGACTATGGGCCGTGAGAAACAGAAATTTACGTTTTAAGCATTTTTACTTAGCCGTAACCTTAGCCTATAACTGCACCGCGTTTCTGAGACAATTTGAGTTTTCACATTTTTGGAAAATTCAACATATTTTCCCCCTCCTTTGACCAAAAATCACTCATTGATTTTATAAATCATTCCTTGATTTTTAGGCTTACGGTTTTATGTCTAAAAGACATTAAATACCAACCGACACTAGACTAAGCCCAGTCTAGACATTATAAGTCGTTTTAATTCATTATTATCCTATTAGAAAAGTTACATTTTACTTTTCTCAATTTTACAAAACTTTCGTACGTTTTACGTATTACGCGTTTTAGACCCGCGTTTCCAGTTTTAGCAGGGTTTGAGCACCCCAATGGAACCTACCACTCATTTCATATTTTATTATGGAGTATAATGATATGTTCAATCATTCCTACAAGTTTCATATTTTTAGGATACCCGATTTTAAGTTTCATGACTTAACGACTTACAGTTAGCGATTAACGGGACCAAAACTCACTCCGTAACTTATATAAGGCCAAGATTCATCCACTTAGCCCTCCTCCTTGTCCATGAACGTGTATATGGTGGCCTTGGTGGCTTGATAATGAGCCTTGGAAAGTATATGGCCTAGAAACAACCAAGTATACATCATGTGTTTAGTTTTTAACCATTAGTTCATTATACTTCATGTGTTCCAATTTTAACCACAAGTAAGAACTAGCTAACCTCCTCACTTGCACTATAAAGGGAAACTCATCTCTTCATTCTTATCATCACCATTTAAAACGCCCCAACTTTTAGCCCTAAACACATGATACTTTGATTTCCAAGTTTCAAGTTATACATTGAAGACAAAGGCCTAGTTAACCTCTACATGAAACTAGTGTTTATTTGGTGATTCCATGGTTGAATTAGGAGCTACACAAGGTGTTAGGGGCTGAGGTTAAATGGTTTTCACAAGGGTTATGTAAAGGTTAGCAAGGGTTTGCAAGAGTTGTGGTGAAGGGTTTGCAAGCACAGGTTTAGTGTCCTAGTTTCATACTTGACTTCCTTTTTTTGGAAAGCCAAAAGTTGTAAGAAACGCTAATACACTTTCTTGCTCAATATCGTTTACATACTCCTTATACTTCATTTATGCTATATATGGTCTTTATATTGTGTTCATGATGTATACAAACCCTTAAAACAAGTTAAGAACACTACATGTTAACCTATGTTAAGAAATCAAGGAAACTAGTGACTTATATTGAGAACCACGACCAAAATAATATAACCATGGTATTAGACACTTACCTACTGTTAAAGAGGGTTTTGAAAGGAAAACTTATCAATTTGAATCACCTAAAACGAGTATACGAGTAAAAAGATACGACCAAAAGAAGTTAAAAAAACCAAAACGTCAAAACTGCCAAAACAAGCTGTAAGCGATCTGACCTAATTAAACGAGGCTCTTCTGGTCAGTTTAATCAAAAATTTAAAACATGAAAGTTATTCAGAACGACGTTTTCGTTTAGGGTTAAAGTACCTCGAACCCTGAAAACGCATACCGAGTGATATTTTTCTTCAAATTCTTAGCAGTCCCTTTTAATACCCAAAGTACCATGTATTGGTAATGACTAAGTAAAACCAAGAGGTCTAAAGACCTTAAAGCCAATACCACAACCATGGCTAAGGCTAAGGACGAGTCTCAAGACAATGGTAACAATGACCAAAGTCACGGTAAAGCCACGGCTAAAGACCATATAAACTTACCAAGATGAAAACATGAACTAAAGAGTTAATGGCAACATAAACATCCAATTTGGATCTACTCCATCAAAATAACCATGAGACTTTACAAGTAATATTCAAACTAGACTCAAGAAACTCATTGTAATGACAATCTTCATTTAAAAGTAAACTTTCCTAAGTTTATTCAATTATTTGGACATGTAACTTTTCGGATCAAAAACTTCTATATTTTTTTTACTACAACACTAGGGAGCTTCAGGTGAGGGGTTCATTAAAGTAAACCGTCGAGATAAGATGTGGATTTACGAATTAAAGTGTCCTGGCACCTCGAACGTTTACTACATGATCTCTGAATTATGTCGGCCCGAACGGTAGTAAGCGATATACAAACTATACATGTTTCATAAACCATTCTTATTCGAAGACTTACACTATATACTAAGTACTACATCATGAACAATATGCAAGACATATATATGCAATTCTTGGTATTCTTTGACATTACTCCAATCCTAAGTCACAACGTTCTATTATAGATTGCACTTAGAGACCTTCGCAGTTCAACTACCATTTTCATTTCTCATTACATAACTTAAGGTGAGTCATAGCCCCTACTCTTTTAATTGTTTTGTCAACTCTTTGGGGGAGAATACATGCTCATTTCTACATAAATGCAATACTTGTTTTACTTGAACATGCTACTTGTTTACTTAAACACCAATTTCCTTACTCAATGTTTGTTGTTTACTCAAATGCTCTATGTGTTTACATGTTACATACTTCATTATCTTCCCATTGCACTAGTATTAAAAAACGTAGTATTATGGCTTCCACTTCATTGTCATCATTATTTATATGGCATCATTGTCAAAATTGTTTATATAGCGGTATTGCTACATTTATCTTTAAAAATCTAGATACAAGTATTACTTTTGTTCATATAAACCAGATCATATTTGGCAGTGGGTTGTAAACACATAGGTTGCAAGTCTTGTATGGGCGGGACTTGGAACTGAGTGAATTTACGATGCCTTTGCTGGGAAATCTTCATTTAAATGTTTTACATTACATTTTTGTCACTAAACTGTATGAACTCACCAACCTCGTGTTGACACTTTAGCATGTATTTTCAGGTTCATAATGAACAAGGCTGGCACGGAGGGGCACGTGTAACAATTTACGTTTTTGGATTACTATTCATTTTTACTATTCACTATTACTATTCACTCCGAAATTTTTATTTCATATTCTCGTAAGTTAAACCATTTTAATGATAATCCGAGAATTTGACACTCGTTGGATCAATTCTGCAAAAATCACAAAACCGTGTCCGAGATTTACTTTTAGGTTTAAACGTCATTCCAGCATCCCGATATGTCCATAAAACACTATAAACAATCAAAATATGATTTTCTCTCATTTTACGACAATTCCAAAAGTTTTGGAATTTTACGTTTTCCAGTTCAACGTTTTACGCGAATTACGTGTTTTAGACCCGAGTTTCCAGTTTTAGCAGCATTTAAGCAACCCGATAGAACTTGTCACTCATTAAATATGCTAAGATAGGTTATATTAATAAGTTTTAACATATTTATAAGTTTCATATTTTTAAGATACCCGATTTTAAGTTTCATGACTTAACGACTTACCATTAGCGATTATTGGAACCAAAACTCACTCCGTAAACACAAGATAACATCAAAACTTCACCTAGTCATCCAAGATAAGACCTTGAACGAAATACATGGCTAGTCACAAGCCTTGTTGTCTTTAGATAAAGTCTTGATCACTTAAGATTAGAACAAGTGTGCTTTAGGTTGCAAATTTGATAACTACTACCTAAATATCCTAAAATCTTGCACCTCCTCACTACACCTTCCTAACACCTTCCTAACCTCCTCATCTTCCTATAAATAGCAAGCTCATCCTCTTTCTTTTTCATCACCAAAACCGAACACCCTATAATCCCTAGCACCATGATCCTTTGATCTTCAAACTACAAGTTACACTACAAAGTTAACGGCCTATTTATTCTCTACATGAAACTAGTGTTTATTTGGTGATTTCATGGTTGAATTAGGAGCTACACAAGAGTACTAGGGCTGAGCTAAGAAGGTTTTCAAAAGGATTATAGTAAGGGTTTGCAAGAGTTGTGGTGAAGGGTTTGCAAGCATAGGTTTAGTGTCCTAGTTTCATAATTGACTTCCTTTCTTTAGAAAGCCAAAAGTTGTAAGAAACCCTATTACACTTTCTTGCTCAATATCATTTTCATGCTTATTATGTTTCTTTCATGCTATATATGGTCTTTGTATTATGTTCATGATGTATAAAAACTAGTAAAACAAGTTATGGTATATATATGTTAACTTATGTTATTTAAACAAGTAAACTAGTGACTTCTATGGAGAACCATGACCAAAATAGTACATCTATGATATTGGACACTTACTTACTGTTAAAGAGGTCTTAACAAGGAAAACATAGCAATTTGAATCACCCAAAATGAGTACCCGAGTCAAAAGTTATGACCATTTGAAATTACCAAAACTTTACAGCAAAACTGTCAAATGTTTCTGTGACAGAACATTAAACACGCAAAAAGAGGCTTTTCTGGTCCGTTTCATCAAAAAGTTAAAGCACGAAAGTTGTCCGGAATCACGTTTTCTTCAAAAACTCAGGAGCACGTTTCCAGAAAACCAATAACGAATGAGATTTTCTTCAGTTTCTTAACAGCTATTTTATATACAAAAGTTACTATATAATAATTATGGTTTACTAAGACCAAGAGGTCTAATGACCTAAAGCCAAGACCACAACCATGGCTAAAGCCAAGGTTGAGTCTCAAGACCATGGAACAATGACCAAGGTCACGGCGAAGCCATGACTAAAGACGATATAAACTTACCTAGGCGAAAACATGAGCTAAAGAGTTAACGATAACTTAAACATACAATTTGGATCTACTCCATCTAAAGAACCATGAAATCTTACAAGTAATTGTCATACAAGATTTAAGAAACTCATTCTAATAACAATCTTCATGTAAAAGTAAACTTTCCTAAGTTTATTCAAATATTGTACATGTAACTTTTCGGATCAAAACTTATATATATTTTATCAAATACTACAATAGTAGGGAGCCTCATGTGAGGAGTTCATTAAGTAAGCCGTCGAGTTGAGTTGTGGATTTACGAATTAAAGTGTCCTAGCTCCTCGAACGTTTACTCCATGACTTTTGAATTATGTCGGCCTGAACGGTAGTAAGAGATATACAACCTATACATGTTTCATAAACCATTTATATTCAAAGACTTACACTATATACTAAGTACTACATCATGAACATTATGCAAGACATATATAGGCAATTCTTCGTATTCTTAGACGTTACTCCAAACCTAAGTCGCAACGTTCTATTATAGGCTGCTCTTAGAGACTTTCGCGATTCGACTACCACTTTCATTTCTCATTACATAAGCTTAAGGTGAGTCACAGCCCCTACTCTTTTTATACTTGTTTTTAACTCTTTGGGGGAGATACATGCTTAACTATTTGCTTTTACGTGTACAAATACTTAAAACATTTATACTTGATTGTAGACATCCATGATTATGATAAACTTATTTGCGTTATTCTTGAATGCATTATACTTAATTGCCTTATTCAATTTAGTGGCTAGCAGTAGTCTTTGGGAAGTGGCTCCCAGTTATCTTTGGGAAGTGGCTCCCAGTAGTCTTTGGGAAGTGGCTCCCAGTAGGTCTTTGGGAAGAGGCTCCCAGCATGTGCATTTTAGTGACTAGCAGAAATCTTTGGGAAGAGGCTCCCAGTAGGTGCATTTTAGTCTAAAAGTCTCCGAACATAAACGGAGCAACACTAAGTGCAATTATGTGAACTATTAAGATTATTTGTGTGTTTGACTATAATCATACTATATTTTAGCAGTGGGTTGTGAACACACAGGTTGCAAGTGTTGTTATGGGTGGGACTTGCAACTGAGTGGATTCACAATGCCTTTGCTGTGTGAACATTCTTTAAAGCTTTTCAACTGTTTTAAGACAAACTCTATGAACTCACCAACCATTGTGTTGACACTTTAGCATGTTTATCTCAGGTTAGTAAGGCGATAGCTAGTGCATGGAACATAGAGTCAAGCTGCATATTCTGAAGACTTACGCTTTTATCATTTACCATTCAAAACATTTTGTATACATTTATGTATCATACTTTGGAATCTCATGTTTGTAACTTTGAATTCATTAATCGAATGGTAACTTTTCAAAACGTCTCATTTAGAGTTCGTTTTCTATAACTTATACTTTCTATTATGAAGTAGCACCCCAAGTGACACAGTCTTCCGCTGCGGTATTTTGGGGGTGTTACAGATTGGTACCAGAGCCTTGGTTATAGAGAACTAGGTTGCATTTAGTACCTAGACTATAACTGCTATATACGTTAAGACTCTCCTCTTTATTTGCCTTACACACACTACATACGCATATGCTTTTTGTTAGTTGTTGGTTTAGTTCCACGCTGTTAGATGATATGACCTTAGTATTATAAGGAACCCCAGAGTTTAGTCGAGTCATTAAAAATATGGAGCTCAGTAATAACTAATTATTTAACTTGATCTTATGACAGTTCTTGTTTGATGAGACATAAGGTTTGAGTTAAATAATATTATTACTTAGCTTTAGGGATTTGGTGACTTGATTATCTTACTATTTGTCTCAGAAAGTGAGTTTTTGTTTCGAAAATTCCTAAGTAGGATGATTTAGAATCTCTTTATTTAAATGGATTGGGACGCCTCTTTATTTAAATAAAGAAATTGTAAATCATCGAACCATAAGTTTATGATCCCTTACTTAAATAAATTTGGACGCTTCTTTATGTAAGTAATGAGTTATAAATAAGTGGGCTTATTTGCATCCGATACGACTCCTTAACCACAACCTTAGACGAATCAGAGTAAACACCACTATTTTAGAGATCATGAATTCTCGAATTCTCTTAGACACACCGTAAGTAGTTAACATCAACAGAATTTCGGGACGAAGTTCTCCTTAAGGGGTAGAGACTGTAACAATTCACGTTTTCGGATTACTATTCATTTTTACTATTCACTATTACTATTCACTCCCGAAATTTTTATTTCATATTCTCGTAAGTTAAACTATTTTAATGATAATCCGAGAATTTGACACTCGTTGGATCAATTCTGCAAAAATCACAAAACCGTTTCCGAGATTTACTTTTAGGTTTAAACGTCATTCCAGCATCCCGATATGTCCATAAAACACTATAAACAATCAAAATATGATTTTCTCTCATTTTACGACAATTCCAAAAGTTTTGGAATTTTACGTTTTCCAGTTCAACGTTTTACGCGAATTACGTGTTTTAGACCCGCGTTTCCAGTTTTAGCAGCATTTAAGCAACCCGATAGAACTTGTCACTCATTAAATATGCTAAGATAGGTTATATTAATAAGTTTTAACATATTTATAAGTTTCATATTTTTAAGATACCCGATTTTAAGTTTCATGACTTAACGACTTACCGTTAGCGATTATCGGAACCAAAACTCACTCCGTAAACACAAGATAACATCAAAACTTCACCTAGTCATCCAAGATAAGACCTTGAACGAAATACATGGCTAGTCATAAGCCTTGTTGTCTTTAGATAAAGTCTTGATCACTTAAGATTAGAACAAGTGTGCTTTAGGTTGCAAATTTGATAACTACTACCTAAATATCCTAAAATCTTGCACCTCCTCACTACACCTTCCTAACCTCCTCATCTTCCTATAAATAGCAAGCTCATCCTCTTCCTTTTTCATCACCAAAACCGAACACCCTATAATCCCTAGCACCATGATCCTTTGATCTTCAAACTACAAGTTACACTACAAAGTTAAAGGCCTATTTATTCTCTACATGAAACTAGTGTTTATTTGGTGATTTCATGGTTGAATTAGGAGCTACACAAGGGTACTAGGGCTGAGCTAAGAAGGTTTTCAAAAGGATTATAATAAGGGTTTGCAAGAGTTGTGGTGAAGGGTTTGCAAGCATAGGTTTAGTGTCCTAGTTTCATAATTGACTTCCTTTCTTTAGAAAGCCAAAAGTTGTAAGAAACCCTATTACACTTTCTTGCTCAATATCATTTTCATGCTTATTATGTTTCTTTCATGCTATATATGGTCTTTGTATTATGTTCATGATGTATAAAAACTAGTAAAACAAGTTATGGTATATATATGTTAACTTATGTTATTTAAACAAGTAAAATAGTGACTTCTATGGAGAACCATGACCAAAATAGTACAACTATGATATTGGACACTTACTTAATGTTAAAGAGGACTTAACAAGGAAAACATAGCAATTTGAATCACCCAAAACGAGTACCCGAGTCAAAAGTTATGACCATTTGAAATTACCAAAACTTTACGGCAAAACTGTCAAATGTTTCTGTGACAGAACATTAAACACGCAAAAAGAGGCTTTTCCGGTCCGTTTCATCAAAAAGTTAAAGCACGAAAGTTGTCCGGAATCACGTTTTCTTCAAAAACTCAGGAGCACGTTTCCAGAAAACCAATAACGAATGAGATTTTCTTCAGTTTCTTAACAGCTATTTTATATACAAAAGTTACTATATAATAATTATGGTTTACTAAGACCAAGAGGTCTAACGACCTAAAGCCAAGACCACAACCGTGGCTAAAGCCAAGGTTGAGTCTCAAGACCATGGAACAATGACCAAGGTCACGGCGAAGCCATGACTAAAGACGATATAAACTTACCTAGGCGAAAACATGAGCTAAAGAGTTAACGATAACTTAAACATACAATTTGGATCTACTCCATCTAAAGAACCATGAAATCTTACAAGGAATTGTCATACAAGATTTAAGAAACTCATTCTAATAACAATCTTCATGTAAAAGTAAACTTTCCTAAGTTTATTCAAATATTGTACATGTAACTTTTCGGATCAAAACTTATATATATTTTATCAAATACTACAATAGTAGGGAGCCTCATGTGAGGAGTTCATTAAGTAAGCCGTCGAGTTGAGTTGTGGATTTACGAATTAAAGTGTCCTAGCTCCTCGAACATTTACTCCATGACTTTTGAATTATGTCGGCCTGAACGGTAGTAAGAGATATACAACCTATACATGTTTCATAAACCATTTATATTCAAAGACTTACACTATATACTAAGTACTACATCATGAACATTATGCAAGACATATATAGGCAATTCTTCGTATTCTTAGACGTTACTCCAAACCTAAGTCGCAACGTTCTATTATAGGCTGCTCTTAGAGACTTTCGCCATTCGACTACCACTTTCATTTCTCATTACATAAGCTTAAGGTGAGTCATAGCCCCTACTCTTTTTATACTTGTTTTTAACTCTTTGGGGGAGATACATGCTTAACTATTTGCTTTAACGTGTACAAATACTCAAAACATTTATACTTGATTGTAGACATCCATGATTATGATAAACTTATTTGCGTTATTCTTGAATGCATTATACTTAATTGCCTTTTTCAATTTAGTGGCTAGCAGTAGTCTTTGGGAAGTGGCTCCCAGTTATCTTTGGGAAGTGGCTCCCAGTAGGTCTTTGGGAAGAGGCTCCCAGCATGTGCATTTTAGTGACTAGCAGTAATCTTTGGGAAGAGGCTCCTAGTAGGTGCATTTTAGTCTAAAAGTCTCCCAACATAAACGGAGCAACACTAAGTGCAATTATGTGAACTATTAAGATTATTTGTGTGTTTGACTATAATCATACTTTATTTTAGCAGTGGGTTGTGAGCACACAGGTTGCAAGTGTTGTTATGGGTGGGACTTGCAACTGAGTGGATTCACAATGACTTTGCTGTGTGAACATTCTTTAAAGCTTTTCAACTGTTTTAAGACAAACTCTATGAACTCACCAACCATTGTGTTGACACTTTAGCATGTTTATCTCAGGTTAGTAAGGCGATAGCTAGTGCATGGAACATAGAGTCAAGCTGCATATTCTGAAGACTTACGCTTTTATCATTTACCATTCAAAACATTTTGTATACATTTATGTATCATACTTTGGAATATCATGTTTGTAACTTTGAATTCATTAATCGAATGGTAACTTTTCAAAACGTCTCATTTAGAGTTCGTTTTCTATAACTTGTACTTTGTATTATGAAGTAGCACCCCAAGTGACACAGTCTTCCGCTGCGGTATTTTGGGGGTGTTACAGCACGAATATTCAAGAGGGTTATAAATTTTATTATCATTCGAAAACTCACTTAATGTAATTTGTAAACATGGAACCATCTGGGACCTCATTTTGTAATCTCTGATATTTATATAATGCGAATGATAAATCTTTTAAAACGACTCAATTACAGTTCGTTTTCTATTATTATGACTGTTGTGCCGTCGAGTAACACCCAGTTTGAATTCCGCTGCATCATTAAATTGGGGGTGTTACAGATTGGTACATGAGCCATGGTTATAGAGAAACGGGTCTAATTGAGACCTAAACTATAACTACAATTACAAGCAAAAACATTTTTATAGCCTTCCGCTCTTCGTGCCTTCCATCCTCCAGACGATTATGGACTTATTAAGCATTATATATTACACAAACATGTTAGCATATGGTTATATGTACCCTTAGCAGAATTGAGCATTTCCCCGTAAGCATGTTATACTACATGAACCTACTAGTATATTGATATATACACGCTTGTCATATTTTGAGCACTGCCCATAAACGTTAGAATTATGTTAACATTGTAATTCTTCTCATAGAAATCATGTGTGCACCCACTTCTCTCGATTATGTTCCCACTCTACCTAATAACTTCCAAGTCTTACCACCCTCACCCGAATTCGGATTTGACTTCGTAAATGCCTTCGCTTCTGATGACGAAGAAGAACCTTCGAAGATTTAACCAACGAAGAAGAGGAGGAACCAATGCCAACTATTTTTGCGCCGAATACTACTAATTATTTTGAACAAAATTTGGTTGAGGCAGACTCCGAGGAGGATGATGAGTATGAATATGTACTAGCGCCATTATCACCACCACTATCACTTCCCTTTTATATCCCTACATATGATGAGTTGGATCACTCATTATGGATCGTATCACGACCATCATTGATCCAACAAGAAAGTCAGCATGGAAACTATAGCCTCTCAAACTTCATCTACTTGTACCTCCATGACACACTAGACCAAGAAGTTGCCAATCAATCAGAGCCGCTAGGACCTTCTAACCCGCAATAGACTTGTGCAATAATACTAGTTATCTTTTGTGCTACTAAACTGATTAGACTCAGTTAGTAAATGTTATGAAATCCATTTAAAAACTAGCGATAGTAAAAACGTTGTAATTACTAAACTGAAAGTATCAGTTAGTAAATTTTAAAGAAGCTTGTAATATGTTTCGATTTTGTAAATCAACCAACGTTGTATGAATAAAACTCTTTTTTTATACTATCATGTGTTATGCCTTTAAACCTCCAACGTAATTAATCTTTTCCCATAAAAAATCATGCTTATTTCACAACTCTCTGCTCACCAACTATTTTGAACACTACGTCAATTTCCCCCGATTATCTTACTCTCCATCTCCGAAGATGAGTATGAATATTCATTTCGTACTTTTGGAACACCAGTATCATCTCGTAATACACTACATTGTAAATCACCGGCTAAGTATGAAGGTTGTGTCGGGAATTCTTAGGTAGGAAGATTTATAATGTCCTTATTTGAATGGATTGGGATGCCTTTTCATTTAAATAAAGAAATTGTAAATCACCGAACCATAAGTTTATATTCCTTTATTTACATTGTTTGGGATGCCTCTCTATGTAAATAAAGAATTATAAACAAGTGGGCTTATTTGTATCCGAAATAACATAAGTATGAAGTCAATAAACACTAGGTACAACAACAGACTACCTACTAGGCTATAATTGCAACAACTATCACAATTTCCATTAGTACGAGATTTACATTTTGGTTTTCATAATGATAGTGCAATAACAAACAGAACTCATTACGAGGCCATGTAGCCATATGCATGGGCAGCCGTACAAAACTCATTACGGGGCCATGTAGCCATATGCATGGGCAGTCATACCAAACTCATTGCGAGGCCATGTAGCCATATGCATGGGCAGCCGTACAGAACTCATTACGGGGCCATGTAGTCATATGCATGGGCAGTCGTACCGAACTCATTGTGAAGCCATGTAGCCATATGCATGGGCAGTCGTACAAAACTCATTTCGGGGCCATGTAGCCATATGCATGGGCAACCGTACAATTCAAACAGGACTTGGTCCAACCACATGTTCAACACTTATTCCATTATTCGATTCCTATGTCAATTGTTATTGTTGTTCAACTACTATATCAATTGCTATTGATACTTGACAACTATATCAATTTTAATTTGATATTCAACTACTATATCAATTTCTATTAATATTCGACTGCTATATCAATTTCCTTGATATTCGACAATTATATGAATCTCTATTGATATTTAACTATGTTATCAATTTCTATTGAAACACCGTATTCTGAGACAAATCAAACTACATCACTGGTAATTCCAGACTCTAGTCCTCAAAAATAACCACACCTCTTCATCGACACCACTCCAACATATAACACACATAGAACTTCGGGACGAAGTTCCCTAAAGGGGTAGAGACTGTAACAATTCGCATTTTCAGGTTACCATCCAATCCCGAAAATTTCACTATTCATTTTTTCTATTCACTTTCACTATTCATTTTCCGAAATTTATTTTTTATTTCATATTCTCGTGTGATAAATCATTTCCATGGCAAAATAAAAGTTTGACACTCATTAGATCATTTTCGCGAAAGTTATTAAGGAACTACACGTTTAGGTTAAAACGTCATTTAAAAATCCTACGCCCAATGAAACTCAACCGCGTCACTTTTCCTCGCATCAGATAAATGTTTGATACACTAATGATTAATTAAAGAACTTATCATGACTAAGAAAAATGTTACCAAATAGACCCTGGGCAGTGAGAAACAGAAATTTACGTTTTAAGCACTTTTACTTAGCCGTAACCTTAGCCTATACCTGCACCGCATTTCTGAGACGATTTGAGTTTTCACATTTTTGGAAAAGTCAACATATTTTTCCCCCTCCTTTGACCAAAAATGAATCCTTGATTTTATAAATCATTCCTTGATTTTTAAGCTTACGGTTTTATGTCTAAAAGACATTAAATACCAACCGACACTAGACTAAGCCCAGTCTAGACATTATAAGTCATTTTAATTCATTATTATCCTATTAGAAAAGTTACATTTTACTTTTCTCAATTTTACAAAACTTTCGTACGTTTTACGTATTACGCGTTTTAGACCCGCGTTTCCAGTTTTAGCAGGGTTTGAGCACCCCAATGGAACCTACCACTCATTTCATATTTTATTATGGAGTATAATGATATGTTAAATCATTCCTACAAGTTTCATATTTTTAGGATACCCGATTTTAAGTTTCATGGCTTAACGACTTACAGTTAGCGATTAACGGGACCAAAACTCACTCCGTAACTTATATAAGGCCAAGATTCATCCACCTAGCCCTCCCCCTTGTCCATGAACGTGTATATGGTGGCCTTGGTGGCTTGATAATGAGCCTTGGAAAGTATATGTCCTAGAAACAACCAAGTATACATCATGTGTTTAGTTTTTAACCATTAGTTCATTATACTTCATGTGTTCCAATTTTAACCACAAGTAAGAACTAGCTAACCTCCTCACTTGCACTATAAAGGGAAACTCATCTCTTTATTCTTTTCATCACCATTTAAAACGCCCCAACTTTTAGCCCTAAACACATGATACTTTGATTTCCAAGTTTCAAGTTATACATTGAAGACGAAGGCCTAGTTAACCTCTACATGAAACTAGTGTTTATTTGGTGATTCCATGGTTGAATTAGGAGCTACACAAGGTGTTAGGGGCTGAGGTTAAATGGGTTTCATAAGGGTTATGTAAATGTTAGCAAGGGTTTGCAAGAGTTGTGGTGAAGGGTTTGCAAGTATAGGTTTAGTGTCCTAGTTTCATACTTGACTTACTTTCTTTAGAAAACCAAAAGTTGTAAGAAACCCTAATACACTTTCTTGCTCAATATCGTTTACATACTCCTTATACTTCATTTATGCTATATATGGTCTTTATATTGTGTTCATGATGTATACAAACCCTTAAAACAAGTTAAGAACACTACATGTTAACCTATGTTAAGAAATCAAAGAAACTAGTGACTTATATTGAGAACCATGACCAAAATAATATAACCATGATATTATACACTTACCTACTATTAAAGAGGGTTTTAAAATGAAAACATATCAATTTGAATCACCTAAAACGAGTATACGAGTCAAAAGATACGACCAAAAGAAATTAGCAAAACCAAAACGCCGAAACTGCCAAAACAAGCTGTAAGCGATCTGACCTAATTAAGCGAGGCCCTTCTGGTCCATTTCATCAAAAAGTTAAAACATGAAAGTTGTCCGAAACAACGTTTTCGTTCCTGAACAAGGAAGCTCGAACCCTGAAAACGCATAACGAGTGATATTTTTCTTCGAATTCTTAGCAGCCCCTTTTAATACCCAAAGTACCATATATTGGTAATGACTAAGTAAAACCAAGAGGTCTAAAGACCTTAAAGCCAAGACCACAACCATGGCTAAGGCCAAGGATGAGTCTCAAGAAAATGGTACCAATGACCAAAGCCACGGCAAAGCCACGGCTAAAGACCATATAAACTTGCTAAGACGAAAACATGAACTAAAGAGTTAATGGCAACATAAACATCCAATTTGGATCTACTCCATCAAAATAACCATGAGACTTTACAAGTAATATTCATACTAGACTCAAGAAACTCATTGTAATAACAATCTTCATTTAAAAGTAAACTTTCCTAAGTTTATTCAACTATTTGGACATGTAACTTTTCGGATAAAAAACTTGTATATTTTTTTTTACTACAACACTAGGGAGCTTCGTGTGAGGGGTTCATTAAAGTAAACCGTCGAGATAAGTTGTGGATTTACGAATTAAAGTGTCCTGGCACCTCAAACGTTTACTACATGACCTCTGAATTATGTCGGCCCGAACGGTAGTAAGCGATATACAAACTATACATGTTTCATAAACCATTCTTATTCGAAGACTTACACTATATACTAAGTACTACATCATGAACAATATGCAAGACATATATATGCAATTCTTGGTATTCTTTGACATTACTCCAATCCTAAGTCACAACGTTCTATTATAGATTGCACTTAGAGACCTTCGCAGTTCAACTACCATTTTCATTTCTCATTACATAACTTAAGGTGAGTCATAGCCCCTACTCTTTTAATTGTTTTGTCAACTCTTTGGGGGAGAATACATGCTCATTTCTACATAAATGTAATACTTGTTTTACTTGAACATGCTACTTGTTTACTTAAACACCAATTTCCTTACTCAATGTTTGTGGTTTACTCAAATGCTTTATGTGTTTACATGTTACATACTTCATTATCTTCCCATTGCACTAGTATTAAAAAACGTAGTATTATGGCTTCCACTTCATTGTCATCATTATTTATATGGCATCATTGTCAAAATTGTTTATATAGCGGTATTGCTACATTTATCTTTGAATCTAGATACAAGTATTACTTTTGTTCATATAAACCAGATCATATTTGGCAGTGGGTTGTAAACACATAGGTTGCAAGTCTTGTATGGGCGGGAGTTGGAACTGAGTGGATTTACGATGCCTTTGCTGGAAAATGTTCATTTAAGTGTTTTACATTACATTTTTCTCACTAAACTGTATGAACTCACCAACCTCGTGTTGACACTTTAGCATGTATTTTCAGGTTCATAATGAACAAGGCTGGCACAAAGGAGCACAGATATTCAAGAGGGCTATAAATTTTATTATCATTCGAAAACTCATTTAATGTAATTTGTAAACATGGAACCATCTGGGACCTCATTTTGTAATCTCTGATATTTATATAATGCGACTGATAAATCTTTTAAAACGACTCAATTACAGTTCGTTTTCTATTATTATGACTGTTGTGCCGTCGAGTAACACCCAGTTTGAATTCCACTACATCATTAAATTGGGGGTGTTACACTAATCTAATGACTCAAATTAAGATAATCAAAACACTTGGAGTACTTTTAAGATTAACGCACATATGGGGGTAATATATTATGTTCTTCCCCATTACTCCATAAGACAAGTACTTTACCCATGAGTCCCAATCGTCCCAAAACAATATGTACAAGATATGACTCGACATAGCAACCATGTAATCAATTAGATAATTAACTAAGGGTTTAAACAAATAACAATAATGCACTAAAGATGAGTGCATACCCGGAAGGCTAAGGCGATTTGGGTGCACATTTGGGTGGGTTGTAACAAATTCTTCCTTTAAGTAAGATGCTTAAAGTTAGAAACGAAAAGATAGGCTCGGATGGGTGTACTAGGGGTTTCGTGTACTAAAAATGAGTACAACGCTAGGGTCGCTAAGGTGTGGGAAAATTAGTTGACTTTACTAGCCAAGTAATATGACTTAAATGGTCAAGTAGTTATGATACGGGTTTAACACAAGGGTGATCCTAATGCCTCTTATCATGTAGTAAATCCTACTACACGAATGTAGTCTCACTAGCGGTCTCGGGATGCATCACTAACGCAAGTTCTAGAATCTAAATGCTACCGGTACACTCATAAGCACTAATAATGAATGCTTTTCCTATCAAATCTAAAGGCGAACCTCACATATTTGGGTGTAAAATTTTTCTGAGTGGTACGGTTGCTAGTCATACAACTCCTATCCATGAGACGCTTGCTAAGGCTAAAGTTTCACTCCTAAATGTTGTAAAAAATTTTAAATTTGGCGCTAAAATTATACTAACAAGTATTTCTCTTAGTTTTATTACACACCTAACATCAAACAAACAAACTCAAGTGCAATTGTATCCTATAAGGTATCATAATTTACCTTCCCCTTACACTTAGGATGAACATTGTCCTAAATGTTTAATTAAAGGATGTAAAAGTAAAACAGGTAAAAGAATGAAAACAAATACTCCCCTGATTCGTTCGGTGTGGATAGTGTATCAACAAGGTTAGATCTTCCTCCAAGAAAATGAACGTTCAAAGCTTCCCTTCCTGAAATATAAATCATCTTCTTGTCATATATAACCTGTTAAACCTGAGAAAACAAACTAGGCAACCTCGCGTAAAATCGGCGGCAATCTTTACATACTAATAAGTCCTAGAAAGCAATTTAAGATATAATGCTTGTGGAATGAATATTTGCAGATTTCCTGGAGTTTATAAAACTAAAGAATTAACAAAAACTTTAAGACTCCTTTAGAAAAACAAAATTCACAAAATTTCATGACGCCGTCATGAGTTAACTCCTGACGCCGTCAGAAGTGACCCGTAGAAATCTTTACGTTAAGTTTCCAGAAAATTTCTGGAAAAACTTATGTTCTACTTCCTGGAAAATCCTGCAAAACATCATTATGACTCGATACAAGCATTTGACTCTAACAAATACTAATACACATGTTCATTTAATATTGTGGCGAATCATGATCAATTTCGTTCTTAGAAACAAATTTGGGGTTTCCCTTTACACTTAGCTTTTGCAAAATACCTTTATATGAAGTTAAGACGAAGTTAAACAACAAAATAAAGCATTTTCACAATTTTAGTTTGAAACATGATCTACCAACAATAAAAATAAAGCATGCATACGGAAGCAAATAACAATCAAACAAATAAAAATCACACAAAACATGGGTTGCCTCCCAAGAAGTGCTTTTATTTATTTACGAGTCTTGTAGCTAGACTCAAGGTCATGGGCAATTACGTGACCTCATCGTTGGTCTCATTCTCTAGGTCATCTCCAATCTTAGTTTTGTATTCCAGACCTAGTAGCAAACATTCCTTGTAGAAACCAAGTATTCTATTCATGATATAATCTACTCCTCTACGTCTATCCTGATCATTCCTATAGTGAACCGCTTGCTTGTGTTCCTTTTCTATGTTTGATAGAAGGCGGTATTGTTCAATCTTATAGGGCATTTGGTAAGCAATCTCATCGTTCTATTCCTTGAATCTAACTATCCCTAGGGACGGGTCATAGGTAATCTTAGAGGCCTCAACAAATGGTTTTCCGAACACTACTTGACTTAGGCAATCATCTATTACCTGACGAGTATCCTCTACTATCACAAAGTTGGTAACATAAGTGAAGTTTCCTACAAAGACATGCAATCCCTTCACTCTTCCTACAAAGTTACTCATCCAATTTGTGTTGGGCATCATCCTATATCCAAGTTGCTTCTTCATTGCCCAATTATAACATGTCCTAGTCATGATGTTTATAGGAGACCTAAGATCGATATGAGCTTTCCACACATGCATATGCCCAATGTTGCATGGTATGTTGATGTTATAGAGATCACCTACTTTAATAAGGGGTGAACCAAGGATGTATGGAGTCTCGGGGTCATCAAATAAATCCTTGTGATATTCCCGTTCTTCCTTGGTGGGTAACTTATCAAAGTACTCTTCTACATTTTCTACTTCCTCTAACTTTTCTACCTTAGTATCCTCAACTTCCTTAATCTCATCCCTAGTCTCAGTTTCTATTCCAACTTCATCCTTGTCACTTTCTTCTACATTCTTTTCTATTGGCTTAATGGTGACAACATTGACAAAGTGTACTTGTTTGGATGATGAAGGGTCCTTAATTTGGATTCCGCTATTAGTGTCCCTAGTGTCCTTCCTAGGTGTAGTTAGCACTTGGTTGTTGAGGGCTTTCAACAAGTTGTAAATCTTATTGGTCATCTCTGTTTGTTGCTGATTGAATTCGGTTTCAAACTTAGCTATGCGAGCATCTTGAGATGCCATAAACTTGGACATCAACCCTTCAAGATTGTTGGTACTACCATAGTTATTCGAAGGATTGTTGTTGAAAGTGCGGTTAGCGGGTGGACCATTTGGTTGGTAACGATTAGGTGGATTGGAAGAATTGTTTTGGGGCATGTTTTGGTTTTGCTTCCACCTAAGGTTCGGGTGATTTTTCCAAGAAGGGTTATAGGAATCACCGTAAGGGTTTGGCTCTGGTTTGAAAGTGTACCACTTATCTCCCGCTTTGTCGGTACGCGAGGATGCGTAATCCGCAAAAGCTTGTCCGGGGAGTTCCACGCAATCAAGAGTGTCATGGGGACCACTACATAATTCGCATGAAGAAGTGATTTTGTTCACTTGGCTTGAAGGCTTGGGAGCTTCATAAGATTTCATGAGAAACTTGACTTGGTCTTCAAGTTCCATGATCCTACGGTCGGGAGTCATAGAATTGTTCGAAGGCAAAGATATTGCCTTGACTGTTTTGTTCAAATCACGGGGATCATTCCAACTTTCGTAAACTTTCGTAGTCATAGAGAGCAAGATCTTCTATGAGTTCCTATGATTCTTCCGCACTTAGATCACATAGCTTGCCACCGGTCGATTGGTCAATGGTTCACCTTGTGGAGAGGTCGATATGGTCATAGAAGATTTGGACTTGGAGCCAAAGATCTATGCCATGATGAGGGACTTTTTGGAGTAAGTCCTTGAAACGAGTCCATGCTTCATATAGAGTTTCACCTTGACGTTGTTGGAACATCAAGATATCATTTCTAAGCTTGGTAGTTCTCCCTGGTGGGAAAAATTGAGCAAGGAAACGAGTGGTGAGATCATCCCATGAGGTGATGGATCCCACAGGTAAACGTTCAAGCCATTGACTAGCTTGATCACGTAGAGAGAATTAGAATAGACGTAATCGGGTCAACTCTCTAGTTACAACATCAAGGTCTATAGAATCTACGATTTTAAGGAAATCTTTGAGATGTTGATTAGGATCTTCGGAACGAAGTCCATGGAATGCACATCCGCTTTGCACCAACCGGATGGTGTCGGATCGCAAGGGGGACACATTGGCTCCTTGAGTGAGCTCAGTAGTGTTTCGATAGCCTTGGTGGCTAGGATGGGAATACTCTCCTAAGGTTCGGGGCCTAGGAGGTGGGTTTGGTAGTGGTGGGTTTTGTGGGTGGTTTTGTTGTAGTGGGTTGATGGGTTCAAATATGTTACCACCTTCCATGATGTCGGATGGTAAAGGTTACGAACAAAGACACAAAGAAATGAGATATACTAAAGAAAACCCAAAAATAAAAATAAAATCTTACTAGAAAGGAATCTAGCAAGTAGACCTAATAAAAAGAAATCCTAACCTAGACAATAACTATTCCCCAGCAGCGGCGCCAAAAACTTGATACGTGGGAATCGCACCAGGCTTTACCTCTCGAGTGATCTCGAGAAGCTTACAACCCCTACCAGGCAGTGTACCTGATCGTTGTAGTATAGTATAGTGACAAGTACCGGGGGATTGATCGTTCAACTCAGGAATAGTGTCGCTAGGATTAGAATGTCTCCTAAACTAAGTCTAGAGGTGAGGGATGATTCTTTTTGTATTTTTTATATTTTATAAAAGCAAATAAAATCTCGGGTTTTGAAAGAGTGGGCGGAATTAGTTGCTAGCTAACTTACCCAATTTAATAAAATACAATCAAAATAAAATAACAGAAATGAAAATGAAACTAATTATACTAGTGTGGTGTAAACAATGATGAGGAAAGTTGTGTTTACTTAGATTTCATTACTCCCTAGATATCTTTTATAGGTTGATAGCTTGTTACAATTGCATGGACGATGGGTCATATTCCTTAATACTAGTCGTAGGGCCGTGTACAATATTCCCTAACTCTATAGGATCCTACTTCACTCCTATGTCGAGCCGTTAGAAGCTCCTAACATGGGATCATTAGAATTCTCCTAAGCATTAAATACAACCAAATATCGTAGTACACCTCCGATCATGTTTCTTAAGATGTTCAAGCAAGTTACCAATGGAAGTCTGCCAGCTTTCTTAAGCCTAACATCAAATACAATCATCTGTAACAACTATAAACAAACAATCAACCCATAATCAACATCTAGGTTTCACTACATCTAAGCAAACACAAAGGAAATCTAGCATAGCATGTTAAATAGAAGACAAGTGTAAGATATAATCAAACAACACATAGACATATTGATTGATTTGAAAGAGTACTTATCTCCAATTGAACATGAAAGATTCAAAGGGTTGAAACCCTTGAAAAAGCTGGAAAATTCGACCTAGGGTTTTTCCTCAAAGTTGCACCCTCAAAGTTACTCACTAATGAATGGAATTTGGAAAACTATATATAGATTACAATGGGTGACGGCGTCATGTATTGGATTGTGACGCCGTTAACTCGCCGCCATAACAGAAATCGTATTGCCTAGATCTGATTTTGACGCCGTCATGTATGAAATTGTTCTGGGCCGTCACTAATACTTGGACCATGACGGCCTTGGGTGACACCGTCATCTCCAATGCGCAAAACTCTCTGGATCGTCATGTGTATTTCCCACATCCACCTCTTTTGTTACTCTTGACGCCGTCATTAAGGAAGTTGTGACGCCGTCAGATATTGTTCCTAGCAAGGAAAATTAAGACTTTGCCGTTTTCTTCACTTTTATGCTCCAAAAATGTCCAAGATGCTTCCTTTTCCAGATTTCTCTCCAAAAGTACCTAAAATGACAAAAAGAATGATTTAGGGAAATATTTGATCTAATAATCACGAATCCGGGCTTAAATGACCCCTTAAAAGTGGTTCACTTTTCGCCTCATCAGTGTTCGCCATTCGTTGTATTCTATCTCATTAGTTTTATGATTTTATTTAATCAACTAAAATCATACAAGTCTCTCAAACTAAAAAATCCCTTGTGATTAGGTTGTAAAACTAACTTAGGAATTAAAATACTGATAGACATTCTAGGTGTTAACGTTCGACTCTTAGTGATCGACACTCTACTTACCAACTAGCTACATTGATCGGGTACACTGCTTGTTAGTGTGTCTTATAGGTTAAGTTGGCTAAATATAAATTTAAAACTTGATAAAGAATAATCTATACCTACAACGATATACGCACGCATCACTCATAGTCTTTGATTCTTCAATGTCCGCAATCTTTGTACTTCAAGCAATGATCTTGTGATTAATGTTCCTTTGACTTGTGTGATCTTTGAGCATTCTTTGAGATCATCAGCCACAGTAAATCTCCAAGTCATTCTTTGTAGTATCGCCTCCATGTGATGTAGTGACTATCGGACCGACATACACGCACTCTTCGGGATCATGATTTTAGCATCAGAGTTACGGAAGCAATGTTGTACGTCATTCTGCTATCATGATTTCTTTAAATGCGAGTGGGAGGTGTGAGCATGAGGTTATGAATTGACATTTCATTGGCCATCAGCTGCAACCGTCAGGGATTCCTATAAACAACAGTTAGCAATAAACAAATGAAGGTGTCTTTATTCACTTTCGTTGAATAGGGTTGCAAGAACCACGGTTCCCCGTTGATTAGTATAAACACTGCCTGTGATTAGGTAGAATTTCAAAGAATCTCCTTGACAGGGTTTCACAACTGTACTAGCCATTCTCAAACCGGAGCATATCAAAGTAGACAAAGCATGGAGTGAGTGAACCAGCTAATTAGGATTCACTAATTAATGAAAAATTGATTTGAAAGACAGTCGTGTATTTTTGGATAAAGAGCTTGTTTTGTAATATGAAGACAGTTTTATGATCAACACCAAGTTTCAATTACAAATACTTTTGTTTCGAAAGTTTATGTGCAGTCAATGTGCTCGAAAACTATTGTTGAGCACATTGAAGGGTTTTTCCAAAAGTATCCGTCAATTCATATACTGGAACAAGTTTGATTCAAATATGAATCGCCCCATCATTTCTTTCCAGTTGTCACAAGTTCGATCCATGAATGATCTCACATGTCACCTACCAAGAGCTTGTTTGATGTTGGCTCTAGAAGGATTTCCATCTTTATTGTGAATACTTACGTATCACTCAGATTTTCTGGCAATACCACGAGGATAATGCGTAGGACTCCTAATGTATATTTTCTTGCTTTTCACGGTGTATGTAGCAACAAGTATATTAGAAAATGTCTCCTAATGAGATTTATGAATGATCTATTGGAATAGTGCATTTTGATTTATTGATCGGAGGCTGGAGCAGTGCATTTTGATTTATTGATAGATTATGCAGGGTTCCCTGTGACAAGAACTTTTAAGAGAACTTGAGTGGCTAGGAAGTTTGGTGCAGTGCGTCACTGGGTCCATGAAGACTTGTCTTCAATACCGGTGTTACCTTGGTAACCACTAGTAGCATATGAATTGAATTCGATTTCTTCCATAAGGTTGAATATTTGGAGGGCTGTTTCTTTTCACCTTTTTTCTCATAAATTTTCTTTTTAATTCTTCAACCTTTCTTTCTCCTTTCTCATATTTCTCCTTTTTTTTTTTTTTTTTTTTTTTTTTTTTCTCAATCATACCTAGGACTTTCTAATACTAACTATTTGGTATCGTCCTTTGATATCCTCTGGCTCAGGCGGATCATAGGATGGTTTTCCTAACCTTAGTCACCTTATGACTTCATGACTATCCTATGTTGCCGAAAACCAATTATTTGAAAAATCTCTCAAAGTGTTTATGACTATGAAACACATTTTGCTAACACTTTGAGAGTTTTGTGCTTTTCAAATATTCTCCCTTAACATGTGCTTATATGTTTTTAGTTTAAATTTGCACATGTTGTGTAGAGTTCACATTTTTTGAATTGATCCACCTTTAGTGAGCATGGCCAATTCGAGACACGCTTACATCACTAGTTAGACTAACTTGAAGATACTACCTGGCCTGGTCAAGTTTACAGAAGGTTTCTCGTAACAGTACACTTTACTCAGACAAGTCCTCTTTGAGACACGCTTACATCACTAGTTAGACCACCTTGAAATTATTACCCGGCCAGGATAAGTCCTTTCGATTAATGACAGTTAATCTTGTTTTGTCAATTCATTAGTGATATCTGAGTCGAGCTCACATGAGATTCCATATCTTTTTGCCATCATAAACCATTCGCTCCCCCTCAATATGTGCATCGATATATGAAAGAGTTTAATACATATAAGAGAGCCTACACTTGAGTCCAAAATATCACATTTTTATCAGATTTTCATATTTATATCACATTCTCTCCCCTGATAAAAAATTTCAAACCTTTTGAAATTTGGGATCTCAATTGATTTAAATAAGTAAGAGAATTTGGGAGAAAATGTGGTCAGATTCAATATGTGCTGATAAAGGAACATTACAATGCTCCCCCTTAATCAATGAGGGAGAATGTTATTGTCAGTTATGGTGAGTTTATAAATGATTTGGGGTTTAACGAGAAACTCATTAAAAATTCATACTCTGACACATAACATTTGATACTACACTACTTAGGGATGTACAAGATATGCACCAAAAGATGATATTTGACCTTAATACTGGAATGAAGAAATCATTCCGTTATCTGGATGAGTCTGTAGACAATATCTTTGAACTTTCCACTGACTAAACTTATGGGAATCCTGTATATTAATCTGCTAAAAGTCAGCACTTTTCTTATCCAGTGCAGATACACAATTGCCTAACTCAAGATCTGTTGTGCTTTGTAGTAGTGGAGGTGGTGGTGGTGGAAATACAGATGTTGTTTCAGTTGTTAATGTAAAGATGGAAGGAACATTTGTTGATGCAGTGAGACCTTTGAAGAAGTATATATCATGCAGAATATGTAACACCCCCAATTCATGGATGCAGCGGAATTCAAACTGGGTGTTACTCGACGGCACAATAGTCACAATAATAGAAAACGAACTCTAATTGAGTCGTTTTAAAAGATTTATCATTCAAATTATATAAATATCAGAGATTTCAAAATGAGGTCCCAGATGGTTCCATGTTTACAAATTACATTAAACGAGTTTTTGAATGATAATAGAATTTATAGCCCTCTTGAATATCCGTGCCCTTCCGTGCCATCCTTGATCATCATGGACCTGAAATACATGCTTAAGAGGTCAACACAAAGGTTGAGTGATATTCATAGAGTTTGTTTAATGGTTGAACACAATATGTTGGTAGTATGAGTTAATTAGACTCATACTCATGGTTGGAAAACAAAATGATGGGCTACGTTATTATACGCCCATAAATCGTATTATACACTAAGCTTATGACACCAAAACGTTAACGGGTACCAATATCAATCGGCGGAGTTATCCCGGTAGGTACTTTGCTGACATACCTAAATCTCAAATATTAGTGCATTTGTTTGAACTTAGTCAATACAAATGGGATTCGTCAATCCCAATAGGCCTATTCACAATATTCACGCTCACTATTACTAGTGATTAAATGGTTCATAATAAGGGATTTTGGTTTTATCAAGGATAGTACTTAGTGATAATAAAACAATCAGGCAAGCATACAATTGAAAAGCATTGTGTTCGGTTTAAAATAGCATGTATTCCCCCCAAGGGTTTGTAAAACAATTAAGTAATGGAAAGTGGGGCTATGAACTCACCTTAAGTTATATAGCAAGTAGTGAATGTGATGGTCGAATCGCGAAGGTTTTTACGAGCAACCTATAATAGAATGTTGCGACTTAGGATTGGAGTAAAGAATATGAAGAATTGCCTATATATGTCTTGCATTTAGTCCATGATGTAGTACTTAGTATAGTGTAAGTCTTTGAAAAGAAATGGTTTATGAAACATGTATAGTTTATATATCGCTTACTACCGTTCGGGCCGACATAATTCAGAAGTCATGTAGTAAACGTTCGAGGAGCCAGGACACTTTAATTCGTAAATCCACAACTCATCTCGACGGCTTACTTAATGAACTCTTCACATGAGGCTCCCTACTATTGCAGTATTTGATAATATATATATATATATATATATATATATATATATATATATATATATATATATATATATATATATATATATATATATATATATATATATAAGTTTTGACCCGAAAAGTTATATGTCCAATACTTAAATAAACTTAGGAAAGTTTACTTTTACATGAAGATTGTTATTAGAATGAGTTTCTTAATCTTGTATGACAATTACTTGTAAGATCTCATGGTTCATGATGCGTGGGAATCGCAACAGGCTTTACCTCTCGAGGGATCTCGAGAAGCTTACAACCCCCACCAGGCAGTGTACCTGATCGTTGTAGTATAGTATTGTGACAAGTACCGGGGGATTGATCGTTCAGCTTAGGAATAGTGTCGCTAGGATTAGAAAGCCTAAATTACTAGTTCTAAAGGTGAGGGATGATTATTTTTGTGTTTTTATATTTTTATGAAAGCAAGTAAAATCTCGGGTTTTAGAAGAGTGGGCGGAATTAGTTGCTAATCAACTAACCCAAAACTAAAATGCAATCAAAATAAAATACAAAAAATGAAATTAAACTAAATTATACTAAGGTTGTGAGCAGTAATTGGAGAAAATGTGTTTACTTAGATTTCACTACTCCCTAGATATCTTTTACACGTTAATTACTTGTTATAATTGCATGGATGACGGATCGTATTCCTTAATACCATTCATGGGGTGGCATACATAACTCCCCAATTCTATGAGCTCTTATCTCCTCCTACACCATGCCCAGCACAACTATAGGGATTGTAAATAGTGGCTCATGCATTAAATACAACCAATAAAGACCTAGTACGTCTCGGTTCATGTTTCTTAAGACGTTCAAGCATGTTACCATTTGGAGATCTGCCAGTTTTCTTAATCCTAACATATAAATCATTCATCCAAGACAAGAATAAACAAGTAATCAACACATAATCAATATCTAGGTTTCATTAGATCTAAGCAAACACAAAGGAGATCTAGCCTAGCATGATAGAATTAAAAGAACACTTATCTTGATTGAATTAGAAGAACACTTATCTTGATTAATCATGCAAGGTATCAAGGGGTTGGAACCCTTGAAAAACCTGTAAAATTACACCAAAATCGTCTTTAGGGTTTCTCCCCAAAACTTCTCTTTCTAAACGTGAAAAACTAGAAAACTATATATAGGAAAATCGGGATGACGGCGTCAAGACAAACAATGTGACGCCGTCACCTCGTCGCCAAATACTTCCTTGGACGGCCTTGATCTACTTCTGACGCCGTCAAGGCCTAGGCCGTCACACAAATTACTCCTGACGCCCTGTGTGTGACGCCGTGATCAGCTACGAATTTTAATTCTTGTGGTTTTGACGCCGTCAGGACAACTCTTGACGCCTTCATGAACTACGGATTTTAATTCTTGAGGTTTGACGCCGTCAGGGAATTACTCTTGACGCCGTCACCTACTGTTCTCAGCATGGAAAATTGAGACTTTGCCGTTTTCTTCACTTTTATGCTCCAAAAACGTCCAAAATGGCTTCTTTTCCAGAATTCACTCTCCAAGTACCTAAAATCACAAAAGGAACGATTTAGGGCAATATTTGATCAAATAAATTCGGATTCGGGCTTAAATGACCCCCTAAAAACGGATCATTTTTCGCCTCATCAGTTCGTTAGATGAAGTAGATCCAAATTGTATGTTTAAGTTATCGCTAACTATTTAGCGCATATTTTCGCCTAGGTAAGTTTATATGGTCATTTAGTCATGGCCTTGCCGTGACCTTTGGTCATTGTTCCATGGTCTTGAGACTCAACCTTGGCTTTAGCCATGATTGTAGTCTTGAATTTAGGTCATTAGACCTCTTGGTCTTATTAAACCATAACTATTATATAGTAACTTTGGTATATAAAATAGATGTTAAGAAACTGAAGAAAAATATCACTCTAGAAGCGTTTTCAAGGCTCGAGCTTCTTTATACCTGAACGAAAACGTCGTTCCGGACAACTTTCGTGTTTTAACGTTTTGATGAATCGGAGCAGAAGGTCCTCGAAAAAATACGGATTTTGATCAGAATGCTATTTGGCAGATTCGGCATTTTGGTTTCACTAACTTCTTTTGGCCATAACTTTTGACTCGTGTACTCGTTTTAGGTGGTTCAAATTGCTATGTTTTCCTTGTTAAGTCCTATACTATAATATGTAATTGTCCAAAATCATGATTATACCGTATGTTTTTTTTTTTCTTTTTTTTCCTTTTTCTATTTTTTTTTTCTTTTTCTTGATTTTTCGATTTTTTTTTTTTTTTTTTTTTTTTTTTTTTTTTTTTTTTTTTTTTGCATACACTCTTACCCTACCACCCAAAATAATACATCATAGGGGATGAGAATTCCCCTTACACTTGAATCTTTACATACTTTACAATTAACTATTCTAATGACTCGAATTAAGAAAATCAAAACACTTGGAGCACTTTTAAGATTAACGTACATATGGGGGTAATAAGTGATGTTCTTCCCCATTACTCCATAAATAAGTACTTTACCCATGAGTCCCAATCGTCCCAAAACAATATGTACAAGGATATGACTCGACTTAGCAACCATGTAATCAATTAGAAAGTTAACTTAGGGTTTAACAAATAACAATAATGCACTAAAGATGAGCGCATACACGGAAGGCTAAGGCGATTTGGTTGTACATTTAAGTGGGGTGTAACAAATTCTTCCTTTAAGTAAGATGCTTAAAGTTAGAAACGAAAAGATAGGCTCGGAGGGGTGTACTAGGGGTATCGTGTACTAAAAATGAGTACAACGCTAAGGGTGTGGGAAAAATTAGTTGACTTAACTAGTCAAGTAATATGACTTAAATGGTCAAGTAATCATAATACGGGTTTAACACAAGGGTGATCCTAATGCCTCTTATCACGTAGTAAATCCTACTATACGAATGTAGTCTCACTAGCGGTCTCGGGATGCATCACTAACGCAAGTTCTAGAATCTAAATACTACCGGTACACTCATAAGCACTAATAGTAAATGCTTTTCCTATCAAATCTAAAGGCGAACCTCACATATTTGGGTGGAAAATTTTTCTGAATATACGGTTATGTGCTAGTCATACAATCTCCTATCCATGAGACACTTGCTATGGCTAAAGTTTCACTCCTAAATGTTGTAAAAAAATTTTAAATTTGGCGCTAAAATTACACTAACAAGTATTTCTCATAGTTTTATTACACATCTACTATCAAACAAAACAAACTCAAGCGAAAGTGCATATGTAAGGTATCATCTTTTTACCCTCCCCTTACACTTAAGATGAACATTGTCCCCAATGTTCAAGTAAAGAATGTAAAAGTGAAAAAGTAAAGAGAATGAAATCAAATACTCCCCTGATTCGCTCGGTATGGATTATAGGTTGGCCAGGTTAGATCTTCCTCCAAGAAAACGAACAATCAAAGCTTCCCTTCCAGAATATAAATCATCTCCTTGTCGAACATAACCTGTAAATCCTGACAAAAATAGACAAGACAACCTCGCGTAAAATCGGCGGCATCCTATATAAGTTTCTAAATCCTAGAAAACAAGATAAGATATAATGCTTGTGGAATGAAGTTTGCAGATTTCCTGGAGATTATAAAACTTAATAATTCACAAAAACCATGAGACTCCGTTAGAAAAACAAAACCGGTAAAATTTCCAGATTTTAACTCCTGACGCCGTCAAGAGTAAACTCATGACGCCGTCAGAATGGACCTGCAGAAATTCTTATGTTAAGTTTCCGGAAAATTTCTGGAAAAAACTTGGTCCTACTTCCTGGAAAATCCTGCAAAACTTTATTATGACTCAATACAAGCATTTGACTCTAACGAATACGAATATACATGTTCATTTAATATTGTGGAGAATCATGATCGTGTGTTTCTTAAAAACATATTTGGGGTTTCCCCTTACACTTACCTTTTGCAAAAATACTTTTAAGTTGGAGTTAAGACTAGGCCAAACAACATAGTAAAGTATTTCCACATTTTAATTTAGAGACATGATCAACCAACAATAAAAATAAAACATGCATACGGAAGCAAATAACAATCAAACAAATAAAATCACACAAAACATGGGTTGCCTCCCAAGAAGCGCTTTTCTTTATTTACGAGTCTTGTAGCTAGACTCAAGGTCATGGGTTACTACGTGATCTCATCATTGGTTCCACTCTCTAGGTCATCTTCTAAACCAGTTTTGTATTCCGGACCTAGTTGCAAGCACTCTTTGTAGAAACCAAGCATCCTATTTCTAACATACTCTACTCCTCTACGTCTATCCTCCTCATTCCTATAATAAGCCGCTTGCTTGTGTTCCTTTTCGAAATTAGAGAGAAGGCGGTATTGCTCAATCTTGTAGGGCATTTGATAAGCAACCTCATCAATCTCTTTCTTGAATCTAACTATCCCTAAAGTCGGATCATAACTCATCCTAGTGGCCTCAACAAATGGTTTCCCAAATATTATTTGACTTAGGTAAGCATCTATCACCGGACGAGTGTCCTCAACTATCATAAAATCGATCTCATAGGTGAGATTCCCTATAATCACATGCAATCCTTTCACTCTTCCCGCAAAATTACTTATCAGGTTCCTATTAGGCATCATCCTAAAATTAAGTTGCTTCTTCATCACCCAATTGTAATAAGTTCTAGTCATGATGTTCATGGGGGATCTAGGGTCTATGTAAGCTTTCCATATATGCATGTGCCCGATATTGCATGGGATGTTAATGTTAGAGGGGTCTCCCATTTTGATAAGGGGGTCGCCAAAGATATATGTTCTCTCGGGACTATCGAATAAATCCTTATGGTATTCCCGTTCTTCCTTGGTTGGCAACTTATCAAAGTATTCTTCTCTAGGCTCTACCTCCTCTAATTCCTCTCTACTATCAACCTCAACTTCCCTATTCTCATCCTTAGTCTCGGCTTCTAACCTAACTTCATTCTTGTCACTCTCTTCTATCTCCTTATCTATCGGCTTAATAGTGACAACATTAACAAAGTGGACCTGTTTAGATGATGAGGGATCCTTAATTTGGTTTCCGTTATTGGTGTCCCTAGTGTCCTTCCCAGGTGTGACTAATGCTTGGTTGTTGAGGGCTTTCAACAAGTTGTCAATCTTGTTGGTCATCTCCGTTTGTTGTTGGTTGAATCCGGTTTCGAACCTAGCTATGCGAGCTTCTTGAGATGCCATAAACTTTGACATCAATCCTTCAAGATTGTTGGTACTACCATAGTTGTTAGAAGGATTGTTGTTGAAAGTACGGTTGGATGGTGGACCGTTTGGTTGGTAACGATTAGGCGGATTGGAAGAATTGGTTTGATTTTGTTTCCACCTAAGGTTTGGGTGATTTTTCCATGAGGGGTTGTATGAATCACCGTATGTGTTTGGCTCGGGCTTAAAAGTGTACCACTTATCTCCCGCTTCGTCGGTACGCGTGGATGCGTAATCCGCAAAAGCTGTTCCGGGGAGTTCCACACAATCACGAGTGTCATGGGGACCACTACATAATTCGCATGAAGAAGTGATTTTGTTCACTTGGCTTGAAGGCTTAGGAGCATCGTAAGATTTCATGAGAAACTTGACTTGGTCCTCAAGTTCCATGATCCTACGGTTAGGAGTGCTAGAATTGTTCGAAGGCAAAGATATTGCCTTGACCGTTTTGTTCAAATCACGGGGATCATTCCAACTTTCGTTGTCATAGAGAGCAAGATCTTCTATGAGTTCCCATGATTGTTCCGCACTAAGATCACGTAGCTTACCACCGGCCGATTGGTCAATGGTTCGCCTCGTGGAGATGTCGATATGGTCATAAAAAATTTGGACTTGGAGCCAAAGATCTATGCCATGATGAGGGACTTTTTGGAGTAAGTCCTTGAAACGACTCCATGCTTCATAAAGAGATTCATTTTGACGTTGTTGGAACATCAAGATGTCATTCCTAAGCTTAGTAGTTCTCCCCGGTGGGAAAAATTGAGCAAGGAAACGAGTGGTGAGATCATCCCATGTGGTGATGGATCCCGCGGGTAAACGCTCAAGCCATTGACTAGCTTGATCCCGTAGAGAGAATTGGAATAGGCGTAAACGGGTAGTCTCTCTAGTTTCAACACCTAGGTCTATGGAGTCTACGATTTTGAGGAAGTCCTTAAGGTGTTGGTTTGGATCTTCGGAACGAAGTCCATGGAATGCACATCCGCTTTGCACCAACCGGATGGTGTCGGATCGCAAGGGGGTCACATTGGCTCTGGTGAGCTCAATGGTGTTTCGGTAGCCTTGGTGGCTAGGTCGGGAATACTCTCCTAAGGTTCGGGGCCTAAGGGGTTCTAATGGTGGGTTTTGTTGTGGTGGAATGACGGGTTCAAAGATGTTACCACCTTCCATGATGTCGGATGGTAAAGAGTTACGAACAAAAGCACGAAGAAATAAGATAGACTAAAGAAAACCTAAAAATAAAAAATAAAATCTTACTAGAAAGGAATCTAGCAAGTAGACCTAATAAAAAGAAATTCTAACCTAGACAATAACTATTCCCCGGGCTGCGGCGCCAAAAACTTGATGCGTGGGAATCGCAACAGGCTTTACCTCTCGAGGGATCTCGAGAAGCTTACAACCCCCACCAGGCAGTGTACCTGATCGTTGTAGTATAGTATAGTGACAAGTACCGGGGGATTGATCGTTCAGCTTAGGAATAGTGTCGCTAGGATTAGAAAGCCTAAATTACTAGTTCTAAAGGTGAGGGATGATTATTTTTGTGTTTTTATATTTTTATGAAAGCAAGTAAAAATCGGGTTTTAGAAGAGTGGGCGGAATTAGTTGCTAATCAACTAACCCAAAACTAAAATGCAATCAAAATAAAATACAAAAAATGAAATTAAACTAAATTATAGAGTACTAAGGTTGTGAGCAGTAATTAGAGAAAATGTGTTTACTTAGATTTCACTACTCCCTAGATATCTTTTACACATTAATTACTTGTTATAATTGCATGGATGACGGATCGTATTCCTTAATACCATTCATGGGGTGGCATACATAACTCCCCAATTCTATGAGCTCTTATCTCCTCCTACACCATGCCCAGCACAACTATAGGGATTGTAAACAGTGGCTCATGCATTAAATACAACTAATAAAGACCTAGTACGCCTCAGTTCATGTTTCTTAAGACGTTCAAGCATGTTACCATTTGGAGATCTGCCAGTTTTCTTAAGCCTAACATATAAATTATTCATCCAAGACAAGAATAAACAAGTAATCAACACATAATCAATATCTAGGTTTCATTAGATCTAAGCAAACACAAAGGAGATCTAGCCTAGCATGATAGAATTAAGACAAGAACAAGATATAGACAACCAACACATAGACATATTGATTGAATTAGAAGAACACTTATCTTGATTAATCATGCAAGGTATCAAGGGGTTGGAACCCTTGAAAAACCTATAAAATTACACCAAAATCGTCTTTAGGGTTTCTCCCCAAAACTTCTCTTTCTAAATGTGAAAAACTAGAAAACTATATATAGGAAAATCGGGATAACGGCGTCAAGACAAACAATGTGACGCCGTCACCTCGCCGCCAAATACTTCCTCGGACGGCCTTGATCTACTTCTGACGCTGTCAAGGCCTAGGTCGTCACACAAATTACTCTTGACGCCCTGTGTGTGACGCCGTGATCAGCTACGGATTTTAATTCTTGGGGTTTTGACGCCGTCAGGACAACTCTTGACGCCTTCATGAACTACGGATTTTAATTCTTGAGGTTTGACGCCGTCAGGGAATTACTCTTGATGCCGTCACCTATTGTTCCCAGCATGGAAAATTGAGACTTTGCCGTTTTCTTCACTTTTATGCTCCAAAAACGTCCAAAATGGCTTCTTTTCCAGAATTCACTCTCCAAGTACCTAAAATCACAAAAGGAACGATTTAGGGCAATATTTGATCAAATAAATTCGGATTCGGGCTTAAATGACCCCCTAAAAACGGATCATTTTTCGCCTCATCAGTTCGTTAGATGAAGTAGATCCAAATTGTATGTTTAAGTTATCGCTAACTATTTAGCGCATATTTTCGCCTAGGTAAGTTTATATGGTCATTTAGTCATGGCCTTGCCGTGACCTTTGGTCATTGTTCCATGGTCTTGAGACTCAACCTTGGCTTTAGCCATGATTGTAGTCTTGAATTTAGGTCATTAGACCTCTTGGTCTTATTAAACCATAACTATTATATAGTAACTTTGGTATATAAAATAGATGTTAAGAAACTGAAGAAAAATATCACTCTAGAAGCGTTTTCAAGGCTCGAGCGTCTTAATGCCTGAACGAAAACGTCGTTCCGGACAACTTTCGTGTTTTAACTTTTTGATGAATCAGAGCAGAAGGGCCTCAAAAAAATACGGATTTTGATCAGAATGCTATTTGGCAGATTCGGCGTTTTGGTTTCACTAACTTCTTTTGGCCATAACTTTTGACTCGTGTACTCGTTTTAGGTGGTTCAAATTGCTATGTTTTCCTTGTTAAGTCCTATACTACAATATGTAATTGTCCAAAATCATGATTATACCATTTTGATCAGATTTCACCAAGAAAGTCACTAGTTTACTTGTTATCTTAACATATGTTAACATATATATACCAACACTTGTTTTACCCATTTTTAAACATCATGGACATAATCACAAGACAAAATATAGCATGAATGATATGTAAATAGCATGAATATGATATTTAAAAAGAAAGTATGTTAGGGTTTTGCTTACAACTTTTGGCTTTCAACAAAGAAAGGTAAGTAGCATGTAAGGAAAAAGACTTTGATTGACTTAAGCTTCACCCTACTTCACTTCATGCAATCTTTCTACCCTTGTATTCTTGAAAGAGAGATGATGAAAGTTGAGGTGACTTGAGTAGATTCAAACTCAAGATAAATCACCAAAGTTTCTAGGGTTTGGAAGTAGTTAGATGAATCAAAACCAAACTAGAGTTTCTATGTTGTTGTAGCACTTGAATCTTGCATGAAACTTGGAAGAAATTAGCTAATGAAAGGGTGTTGGGGTGTGTGATATGGGACAGCCAAGGAGGGGAGGGGAGGGCTTATATAGGGTCTTGAGGAGGTTACATGAAAGACTAGTCAAAGCTTGGAGAGAAAGTTTTGACAAATGTAATAATCTTAAGGCTTATGGCATGAGATCAAGCCACATGGTGATTCCCCCCCCCCCTAGAGGCGGTTTGCCAAGGATAAGGAGGGATGATTTGGTTCTTGGTGATATTATCCTACTTATGTGACTAGTTTTGACTCCGTAAATTGCTAATCGTAAGTTGTTAAGGCACGAAACGTAAAACCAGGTATCGTAAAATTGTGAAACTTGAAAGGATGACTAAACTTGTCAAAATACTCCATAATAAAATATAAAATGAGTGGTAGGTTCCATTGGGGTGCTCAAACCCTGCTAAAACTGGAAACACGGGTCTAAAATGCGTAATACGTAAAACGTACGAATACTGTGTAAAATTGAGAAAAGTAAAATGTTACTTTTCTAATATGATAATAATGATTTAAAAAGACTTATAATGTCTAGACTGGGCTCAGTCTAGTGTCGGTTGGTTTTTAATGTTATTTAGACATAAAACCGTAAGTCTAAAAATCAAGGAATGATTTATAAAATCAAGGAATGATTTTTGGTCAAAGGAGGAGGGAAAAATATGTTGAATTTTTCCAAAAATGTGAAAACTCAAATTGTCTTAGAAACGCGGTGCAGGTATAGGCTAAGGTTACGGCTAAGTAAAAGCGCTTAAAAACGAAAATTCCTGTTTTTCAAGGCCGAGGTTTATTTGGTCACATTTTTTTCAGTCATGATAAATTCTCAATTAAATCATGAGTGTATCAAACATTTTTCTGATGCGGGGAAAATTAACGAGGTCGAGTTTCGTTGTGCGTAAGATTTTTGAATGACGTTTTACCCTAAAACGTGTAGTTCCTTAATAACTTTCGCGAAAATGATCTGATGAGTGTCAAACTTTTATTTTGCCATAGAAATGATTTATCACACGAGAATTTGAAATAAAAATCAAAATTTGGAAAAGTGAATAGTAAAAGTGAATAGTAAAAATGAATAGTGAAATTTTCGAGAATAGAAGTTAACCTGAAAATGCGAATTGTTACAGAATATCCACAGAGATCTGAAATATTAGGTTCCTTTGCTTCTTTTGTCGATCCAAGATATAGTTACCCTTTTCTATCGGCACCAAAGCATAGAATGACAGAATCTGATCATCAGATCTTGTGGGAGCAGGAGCAGGAACATTCTCATAAACCATTTTATCTGTATAAAAGAGTCAACAAAGATAGACATACATACAAATATTTGGTGTTCGACAACACTCAAACTTCTATTGACTAACAAAAGTCAATCCAACATCAAAAATCATTCAATCAGATCATACAAAGACAACGGGATTATTTGTGAATATCAAACTCGAATCATCTAATCCTAACAATCATATCCCAACAATTCAAAGTTGGTAGATTTCGTCCTTGGGATTTCAAACTCCTTATATTTTCGGATCTAAGTATTTAAAGGTTAAAGGAGGATTAGTACTTGGCACATACGGTCCTTCTAGTTAATTTAAATCTAGGAAACATTTAGCAAATTGCACATAAGTCCCTAAAATTTCTAACTACAGACACTTTGGCACTTTAAGTTACAATAGATTAACTCTAGTTCAAATTATAACCCTATTAAAATACAAAAACCCTTTTCGTTAATTATAAGATGATTAAATAAGCTCGTTAGATGTCATAAATTTGAAACCACTCTCTCCCTCAATCAATGACCCGTTTTCTATTTAAAGAGCTGTAGTCGTTGATTGAGTGTTATTATTATTGTTTTTTTTAATGAAAAATCCAATTATGATTGTTTATCAATAACGACATTGTTCCACCATGTGTGACACACATAATTTTTGGAAGAATCATAGAAGGAAAATGTTTTTCCCTTATACTTGGTTAGTGTTAACTAGAGAGTTAAACTAACTAAGTTCCATGACTTAGCAAAGTAATGATTAAAACCAATAAGTAAAAACGTAAAGATAAAAGAGACAATATTTTTCAACGTTTAATTCTTATTTGAAATCAATCAAAGAATTATACCCAAGTGTTTGCGGAATAACACTTGAGATTGAATGAGAAGTTTGGTGTATTACTCCTCACTAAACTTAAGTTATGCTTAAGTAACAACTAATGACCAACTAAGCTATCTTAAGGAGTATGGCTATTTGGAGAGAGTAAAGATTTGGATTGTGAATGTCTAAGCATTAAGTGCATAAACTTAATCTTTACATCTCTCATATGACACTATTTATACACAAGTAAAATTCAACAGTTACCTAAAAGACAAAGATGACATAAGCCTACTTTGGACAAAATGCATAGGCATTTTATCACTGTTACATTTGGCTATAAGTAGTTAGAGACAAGACTGCTTTCCAAACTTCAGAGTTAACAACACTCTTGGTTTTATACCCATTTAGGGTAAGTTGACCTTTTCCTGATAAGGACCCTTCCTTATCAATTCAAACTTATCCCGCCTAATCCCGCCTTTACTTTAGTCTTCATATCTTCAGTCTTTGTGCTCTTAGTCTTCAGTGTTGGTGAGGGGTCTTGGGGCTTCACTAAGCTATTGTCATTACTCACTGAATCCATCATCTTCTTCTTTGGCTCATGTATCATTCACTGAGTACCACCTCACTGAATGGAGAACCCTTCTTTATTGGCTCGTCTTGAGCTTCCTACAGATGACTCACTGAATGACTATTCATTTAGTGACTTGTGTATGTTTAAGGTTATTAAACACTTAGGATATTTTATGTTCAAATCCTAGTTTAAAGGATTTTGGGTATAACAGACCCAATAGTCTCCCCCTATTTGGATATACAAATAGCCTAAGTGTTTCTAGGTTCATTGTAAGAGAGCAAAGGTTATAGTCCTACACTAAGTGATTCACTAAGTAAAGTTTAGGACACTGAATGTTAAAAGAAAGACCAAAGTTTTATTCATAACTATTACAATCCTAACAGAATACAAAGTGAATTAAAAGATAGGGGTGTTGTTGCAGATTCATCAGTCAAAATTTGTGTCCCAAGGCTTCAAGCTTAGGTCTCTTTTATTCAAGCTCATGTTGATCATGATGTTCTTGGATCTTGGTTCTTAGGTCCTGATAGAACCTCACATTTTCAACACTCTTAATTGGGGAGGCCATCATGAAGAATCCAAGCATGGCTTTAACTCCAGCATGATCAATATCGCTCCATCTTTGAAAAGCTGGATCTCCGAACTCATCAGTGAAGAAGAGGCCTTGTTCAGATTGTTATATGGCCAAGTTATTCACGAATCTCACTCCTTCAGGGAGGGCTATGTTGTAGTCTAGGCCAGGAACTTTGATCACAGGCTTAACTTCTATCTTCTTTCTCTTTCTTCTTGAGGACTGAAAAGGAGTAGGCTGATTGACCAGAGCTGGGAGAAAAGAAGGAATACCAAGTTCTTTAGGCACCTTTGTCAGCTTATCATATCTTTGCCTGAGGGATTTCATCAGGTATTGACAACCATATTTTGCTTCTTCACAATAATTGGACCCAATTCATCCAGTTCAGTGATCCCAAAGTCAGAGAAAGTGAAGGGATCACAAACTTCAAAGTGGCTCTTGTCAGGACCTCTGAAGATGCTGATGACAGCAGGCTTGGTATTCTGATGGATATTGACATTAGTGATAGGTTCTGGTGTCAGTCTGTTGTCATAACCCATTGGTACCTTTGAACATTCTTTTGCTTCATTTCAGCTGCCTTTTTCAGTTTCTCATCCCTCTTCTTTCTGAGAGCAAGCATCTCGACATCCTGAGCTTTCTTGAAGGTCTCACTGCCCTTTCTTCCAGCAAGAGCTTATGATTTTAGCCCAAGCTTTTTAGCCTCTTCATTGACCACCTCAATAAGAGTAGGATTGTTTATCCTTTCTTCTTCAGCTGCTTTCTGCAAGAAATCTTCCTTTTCCATATGAGCCAGGATTTCATCCTCAGTGAGATGATATCGAACTCCATTAATTTCATAAGGGACCTTGACTGGTGCATCAGGGTCAGGCCTTATAACCAAGGAAGCAGGCACCAATTTAGGTGTAGTTTTAGGCACTATTGTTGTGAGAATGCCTTTACCTTTATATTGTTGAGTTGATGAAGATGGGCTTGTTTCAGAAGCCCTGTAAGAAGATATGAGAACAGCCTGAGTTGGTGGAATCTCCTTCTCAGTGTAAGAAGGTGGTTGTTGGCTTGATGAAGCTTCAGCTGCTTTGGGCTGATTGGAAGAAGCTTCAGTGACTTTCTCCCCCTCAACTATTGCTGGAGCCATAGTGAGAGCAAGAGTTGGAGTGCTCACTGAAGCTGAGGGAGTAACATGACCCTTCAAAGCCTGATAGATCTTAGTCATCATGGTTTTGATGTCTGATGTGTCCTGCTGAAGATTAGTAACCTTGGCTTCAAGAGATGCCTGAGAAGCCTCAATAGCAGTCATCCTAGGCCCAAGATTCTAGGCCATAGAATTCGAGGACTTGGTCCAAGCTGCCAAATTCTTTTCCATGAGAACAAGAGAAAAGCTGATAGAATCCACTGATGAGCTGAGTCCTTGAAGATTGGAAGACCTCATCATGTTGACAAGCTCAGTGACCTGAGCAGAGTTCTGCTGGTAAGTTTCAGAAGCATGAAGAATCTTCTTGTCAGGGTCATCCCTAATAGACTCTTGAATAGTTGCAACGCTCTTTGTAATGTTGGAAAAGGTAGCTTTGAACCTATTAAGCTGGGTATCAAGAGTTGTCAAGGAGAAGGAGATCGTTGATTGTTGCTCAAATGTGTCATCATAATAAGCTTCAACGGATTCCTTCAAGTTGACATAATGAACAGCTTGTTCACAGTGCTAATCAAAGAACTCTTTAGTGAACCTACGATAAAGAGCATTATTAGCCTTCTACAAGAACTTAACCAGTTGTCTTTCAGTGAGACGAAGAGTGTTGTCATACTTCTTGAGGTTGGCTGGGCAGGATGACTCAGAATTAGAAGAGTGATCATCCTGAGGTGTTGACTCTTCGACCTGTTGTTGTGGAGGAGACTGATGCGGTTGTTCAGGTGTTTGAGCATCAATTTCCATATCATCCCCAGCCTCAAAAACCTCCTCCTCACTTTCCTTACTGAGATCATCATCAAAAACTAGAACAGCTTGAAAATCAGCCATAGACTGAATATGCAAAAACGAGTTAGCCGGCTCCTCTTCATTAGAAGACTTGCCTTGGTTTTGGTCAGTCCCTAACCCCTCTATTCCTGTAGACTGGGATTTATCTACCTGGTCTTTAGGTTTAGTTCTTGAGGATTGCGCAACTCCATGAGGGGGTGTTGGTTCTATATCAGCGGGTGGTTTCAATCCCTCCGAGTCTTTGTCCCCAGTTGTCCCTTCAAGCACTGATGGGTTTTTGTTAGTGCCATCATTAGGAACAGTAGAAGGCGCTCCCCTACTAGCGGGTTGTTTGTTTCCCTCTAGATCTCGGGGATTAGTAGTTGGGACCAAGGGCACTGACTGTGATGTATCACTGTCCTTCGTTGTCATTGGGGGTGGTGGTACCTGGCCCTTGGGTGCCTGATCAGTCTGGGTCCGTTTGTGCCCTTTAGGTTGTGCTCCTGAAGCCTCAGGGCCCTGTGACTTGGGTTTGGGTTTAGCCATAGTCTAAAACTTCCCTTTCCTCCTAGGAGGAGGAGGTAGAGACACTAAGTCCCTTTGGTTGTTTATAGCAACCATATGGGCAGTCAATTCAATAGGGGTGACCGAGGATGGGTCCTTTGAAAAATTTGATGAACTTAGGATGGCAGGTAAATAGCCAAAATAAAAATTCTTAGTGTAATCACAGCCCAGTAACACTTGTAAAGCACATGAAAGGAACCTAGGATATGAAACGTAGTTCAACCAAGACTCCTTCAGTAGCTTGGTCACAAGATCACTGTAAATGACCTCTCCTATGTCGACATTTCCCCTGTCATCAGTGAGTGAGCCATCATCAACTGAATAGAGTTAATCTGTTAAGTGGACGAGTGGTTCCCGCCGAGAACCTGAATCACAAAAGTGAATAGGATCTTCCAAGCCACGGTAAAGAGTTATTTGTGACATGGGTTTTGTCCAAATATTTTGGATCCAAAGCAATTTTACCTAACCTAGCTTTAACAACAACTTGGTCAGGGTGTGCAGTATAATTACCATTATTGTAATCAAGCCCTGATGAAGAGCAAAAAGTTTGAAAATCCAGGATAAATTTTCTTTCCCCATTTAAAACCGAAAAACTGATGAGAAACTCCCTAAGGGGTCTTGGTACGTTCTCAACAATGGAGGGTGTCAGGTCATAGGCCTTAGCAGTAGCCTAAAACTCCCTAAGGTAGTCTTTGTAGGCAGGGACATTTTGGCGGTAGTTAGAATTGCCTACTACATTGTTAGTTTTGAATTTAACATCATCCAAAGTCAAATTTCCCCATTGAGGTGCAAGTTCGAGTCCTTGGTTTGCTGCCATTTTTAGGTCAAAAAATTGTTTTGAAGAGTTTTAATGGCAAGATATAAGTTACCAGATGGTCACACGTTGAATCAAACAAGATCGCTATTGTGAAATAACTTATATGTTATCAAGAAGGATTGTAATTAGATGGATATCTTGTTATCAATCTTCTTAACCAAGAAAAAGAGTTTGAAAAACCTTTTGAAAAGAAATTGCACACAACTTTGCTATGAGGAAAATTTAGCAGAGTTTAATTAAGATTTGTGTGTGTGTGTGTGTGTGTGTGTGTGTTTTTTTTGTGTTTTGAGAGGGGTATTTATAGAGTGGTGGTATGGTTATTGAAATTCCAAAGGGTTGAGATTTTTGAAAATCACATTGAATAACCGTTTTGGGATCGGCATTAAATGCCACCACTATACTTTCTCGGGTTTTGTACAACTGTCGAGGTGAACAGTGCAGCGTTCTACAAATAGCAATTTTGCAGACATGACCTCATAATGAAATATCCCAAGATATTTCATGTAAGGGAAGGCATTTAATGCCAAGTGGGATATGTGGAGAGGATGTGGGGGACCCAAGATATGGATGCCAGAAGGGTAAGAGACAAATATTCCATTATTTAAGTGGATTCAGTTACCAACCTAGGACATTTACTAACTAGATACTTATAGAATTTAGTTATGCATTTGAATGTCATCAGTAAATGTCTTGAGTCCCCTGAATGAATTTTCATTCAGTGTGTTGATGTTATAGGGTTAGGTTATTCAGTGAGATTTCATCACACGATTATATCACTGGGAGGTGTTTGTTTCAGGAAAGGATTCTTTGTGAGTGAAATGTGTATGAACTCACTGAGGGATGAAGATGATCAGGGACCTTAGAGAATATTTACACCAAGTTGGATATTTTAATCGGTGACCTGATTGTTAATATCTAATATGCCTAGTTCAGCTTTCAGTCTTGTGAATAGGGATGAGCATTTCGACCCGAATCCCGAAATCGAACCGGAAATGTACCGATTCCTGATATATGGTACGGTACCGGGACTATGAAATAAGGTGAAAAAAATCATGACCACGAATTCGGTACGGGATCGGTACTAAATCGGGAAATTCTCAAAAAAAAAAAGAGGAAAACCCGATTTCCCAGTACCGGTATCCGAATCCCGTTCGGTACAGTACTAGTACCACTAATTTATGCTCGGGAAAAATTGGTACCACTAATTCGGTACGGGATCGGTACCGTGCTCATCCATACTTGTGAAAGTAGGTTCATCCAGCAGTTTTGTGAAAATATCAGCTAACTGATACTCAGTGGAGATGAAGTGTAATTCAATGTCTCCTTTCATGATATGGTCCCTGATAAAATGATATCTAATATCAATATATTTGGTTCTCTGATAAAGAACAGGGTTGTTTGAAATTGCAATGGCACTTGTGTTATTATAAAAAATGGGTACCATCTTGTAATGAATGTCATAGTCACTTAGTTGACTTTTCATCCATAACACATATTCAACTTCAACTGAGGACATGGCAACTGATTGTTGCTTCATAGCACTCTAACAGACTAGTTTTCCTCCAAGGAATTGGCAAGAGCCTGAGGTGCTTTTCCTATCCATGTTGCATCCAACATAATCATAGTCTGATTATCCTTTGAGATCAAAACCGGAACACTTGGGGTAATACAGTCCAAGATTAGGAGTACCCTTCAGGTATCTAAGAATCCTTTTTACAGTAGTGAGATGTGATTCTTTTGGGTCAGACTGATATTTGGCATATAAACAGACTAAAAATTGGATGTCATGCCTTGAGGCAAGTAGATACATCAGTGACCCAATCATTCCTCTGTATGGAGTTTGATTGATGGTTTACCAGTTAGGTCAGGACCTAAGTTGTTTGGGGGAACCATTGGAGTTTTCACTAAGGTACAATCACTGAGCTCATACTTTTTTAATAAGTTTCTTGTGTACTTTACTTGACTGATGGAGGTGCCTTTCTTAGTTTCTTTTATTTTCAGTCCATGGAAGTAAGGGAGTTCACCCATCATGCTCATTTCAAACTTCTTTGTCATCAGTTTTTCAAACTGTTTACAAAGTTTGTAATTTGTTGAGCCAAATATGATGTCATCCACACACACTTGGACAAGAATCACATCCTCTTTTGTCCTATAGATAAACAATGTGTTGTCTATATTTCCTCTGACAAACTTGTTTTGGATGAGGAAGGCAGAGAGGGTTTCATACCATACCCTTGGTGCTTGTTTTAGTCCATAAAGGGATTTGTCAAGCTTACAGACATAGTCGGGAAACTCACTACTCTCAAACCCAGGGGGTTGTTCAACATAAACATCTTCTTTCAATGCTCCATTGAGAAAGGAACTATTACATCCATATGATATACTTTGAAGTTCATGTAGGTTGCATATGCAAGGAAGATCCTGATGGCTTCCATTCTTGCAACTGGTGCAAATGTTTCTTCATAGTTAATACCTTCTTGTTGGTCATATCCTTTTGCAACAAGTCTGGCTTTGTTTTTAATGACTATGCCATTTTCATCAGTCTTGTTTTTGAAAACCCATTTAATGCCATTAATATAAACATCCTCAGGACATTCTACTAGAGTCATGACCGTGTTTCTGTCAAATTGTTCAAGTTCATCTTGCATGGCCTGAACCCAGCTTAGGTGTTTTAGTGCCTCTTTGACATTCTTAGGCTCAATATTAGAGATGAAGTCCACAAATAGACATTCATTGGCTGAGGCTGCCTTAAATTTAGCTGCCATGCTTCTGGTAAGCATTCCTTCAGTGGGTTCCCCAATAATATTTACAAGTTCAATATCTTTAGATCTAGTCCAACTATCCTGAGGTCTGGGATATTTATTTGAACTTGTAGAGCCTGATTGTGAGGTGGAGTAGGTTAAGTGTGAAGAATATCAAGATCCTGAATATCCAACAAAGCATGTTGATCATTGAGATTGATTTGATCTTGAACTGATTATTCAGTTTGATTGACATTGTCAGGGCTTGTTTGGGCTTCAACAAACTCAATGATGGTTGGTTGTAGGAGGTTATGTGGGACTATATAATAGGATATATCAGCATTTGCTTGATATTGAGTGGAGGATTTCCTTTAGAAAGATGTTCATCAGGAGGATATCTTGAAGAATCATCAATCCCAATCTCATCCACTGAGGTGTTTAAGAACCTGATAGCATCAGTGCTCTCATCAAATGTGACATGAAAAGTTTCCTCAGTTTGTTGTATCCTTGTATTGAATACCTTGAAGGCTTTACAGACAAGGAAGTACCTTAGAAAGTATCCATCATCAGCTTTGGCATCAAATTTTCCAAGGTGATCATTGTGGTTATGAATAAACACTGGACACCCAAACACATGGAAGTAGCTGATATCAGGAATTCTTCCTTTAAGCAACTCATAGGGAGTTTTGCTATTTCTCTTGACAATGATGGATCTGTTTTGAGTATAACAGTCAGTTTTAACCGCTTCAGTCCAAAATTGTTTGGAGAGTGCAGATCCATGTAGCATTGTTCTGGCAGCCTCAATGAGGGTTATATTCTTCCTTTCAGCAACACCATTTTGCTCAGGTGTATAAGGAGAGGAGAAGTTTTGGGAAATTCATTTCTCATCACAGAAAAACATTCAAGGTCATGATTTTTGAACTCAGGCCCATTGTTAGTTCTAAGTTGTTTGACCCTGATGTTATTTTGGTTCTTAATGTTCCTGATAAAGGACATGATTGTTTTAGCTGCCCGACTCTTTTTGGTCAAGAAGTAAACCCAAGTGTATATTGAGTATTCATCCACAATGACCATAGTGTATTTCCTATGGTGGATAGACATTGGACTGATAGGTCCAAAGAGATCCATGTGAAGTAGGTGAAGGCATCTTTTTATGGAGAAGTTTTGTTTGGTTCTAAAGGATGCCATGTGATGTTTTGCTTTTTCTCTGGCAGGGCCTGGTTTATCCTTTGAAAACACAAGTGATGGTAAGCCAAGGACTTTTTTTTGTTTGGCAAGGTTGTTTATGTTATTAAAGTTTAGGTGGAAGAGTCTTTTATGCCAAAGCCAGTTGAGGGTTTCAGTGGCCTTAGCAAAAAGATATGTTCCATTTTGAGTAAGTATGGACATATCTAAAACATAAACATCTTCCCTTCTAGGTGCAATAAGAACAACTTCTTTATTTGCATTGAAGATGGTGCCTTGCTTATCATCAAACTGAAATATTTACTTAGTATTACATAGTTGACTGATACTTATCAGATTGTACTTAAGACCATTTACATAAGCTATTCTAGTAAAAACTATTCCACTACAGTTTACTAAACCATAACCTTCAGTGAGACAAGATGAGTTATTAGCAAATACCACTTTAGTTTCTGGTTCTTCTACATATTTGTGCAGATATTCCTTCATACCAGTCATGCTTCTTGAATATCCACTGTCTAGACGCCAAATAGGCTCCCTGGCATGTCTTTGTACAAATGTGAACTGTGTTGTTTTTCTTGTGAACCCACTTCCTGGTGGGCTTGGATTTGTTGGCCTTTTTGAATTGTACAATAGATTCATGGTCAGTGGTGGAGTGAAAAGTGCTTCCACAGACTTTACATCTAGAAGATGAAGTGGATTGAGGAGATGGTTTAGTGATGCCTCTTTTACCCTGAATAACATTTTCATGTCCTGAATTGTCATGAGTAGGATCTCCACATATTTCACAGCATGGATACATTAAACAATCATAAGGTAGATGGTCATTAAACCCACAATGTGGACAAGGTGAAAAGAGCTTTGCCTTTTGCCTTTGTAGTTGCTTAGACCCTGAGGCATACTCAAAAGACTGAGCTTTGAAGTTGGATGCTACATTGGAAGTAACTATGTTGGATAAATGATCAGAGGTCATGTGATCTTCCTTTTTGCATATCATGCAAAAAAGGATTCTATAACAATCATCAGTGGAATGATTTGTATAGTTACACAGTTCACATCTTTGTTGTGGTTTTGATGTAGCTTTTGATTTGGTGTTACTTGAGGAAGCTGGTTTGATTTCCTTAACCTTGGGTTGAGGAGGTTTCTCAGATGTTTCAATCTTTTCACTCAGCTTCAAGACAAGTTTAGCCAACTAATCATCTTTTGAATCAGGGCTTGTTGTGATAATATCAGTTGAGACTAAAGGTGTTGAGTTATCAGCGGGAACTGAAACTTCAGTGGTTGGTCTCTTCTGGATTGTTCTACCTAATCCAGACTTCTCTCTTGGAGAATGTTGTGAATACACCAAAGGTGTTAGGCCTGAGCTTGGTGCAGCTCCTTGAAGGACTTTCACTGGTGGGAGTGGAGATTGTAATTCTGATTCAAAATCAGTGATGGACTCAGTGTAGCTAGGTTCATCAGTGACTCCAAGCATATTTTTGATAGCCTGACTCTCAGGTTCTAAAATTTTTCCAGTGTTGAAATTAGATAATTTACTGTCAGAATTGACTCTTTTAATCCAGTCACTGGATTTTGGTTCCATTTCCTCATTAAAAGGTATGCCAGCAGGCAAAAAGGCTTTTTCACCATGAGTCTCTTCTGAGGATTCAGTGAGTTGATTCTCTCATAGTACCTTTTTCCTGGTACTAGGTAGAAGACTCTTAGTTTCATAAAGCTTGGGGTTTTTTAGAGTCCAACTTTCAATGACAACCTTTTTTTCTTAAGTTCAGCCTGAAGAGCTTGATTTTGTTTCAAAATTCTAGTGTTTTGAATTTGAAGTGTAACAGCCTCAAGTTTGGCTTGTTTTAAAACAAGTAATTCATCTCTACACTTGTTTAATTCAAAAACTAATTTTTTGTATTTTGAAAACAGATTAAGTCTTTGCTCTTCAACAAACTTAAGATCAACATTATATAATTCAAGTAAGATTGCCAATCAGAATCATCATCCATAGATTGTAAAATGTTTACTTTCTTCACGGTGATGTTTACCCATTCCCTATTTCTAGCATGGCTCTTTCCAACAGCCAACTTGTCATCTTCTGAAAGTTTTGTCAGTGCACTAACTCTCACTTCTTCATCATCTGAGGAGACAACTTCCTCATCCTAATCAAAGGCTTCAGCAAGAAGCACCTTGTTCTTGGTTTGAACAGGTTTGGTGGTCACAACCTGAGGTACTAAGGGTGTGGCCTCAAAGAGAGCAAGTTTAGCTTTAGTTTTTCTGTACTTCGCTTCAAAATCTTTTTGATCATATTGTACATTTTTACTTTGAAAATGTTGAGAAAACTGAAGCATTTTAGGTTGAAACTTGCTAGTTCCTGAAGAAGAAATATTACCAGATAATTTGTATGAGGGTTCTGAGGTTGTTCTAAAAAAACAATCTTTTGCAAAATGACCCTTTTTACCATATTTGAAACATTCAGTGGATTCATTTGCCTTAGATTTTTGAAAATTTGACTGGTTTCTTTTAACAAAACATTTAGAGTCAGCAAGGAGTGCCCTTTCTTGAAATTCAATTTTAAGTCATTAAGGTACTCTTCACTGGTTCTTTCATTAACCTCATCATCAGAATTCTCTTGGAAATCCTGCACTACACCATTAGAGTAGAAAGTAGTGGATATGGGTGAAATAATCAGGGCCTTTTTGGTCTCTTGAGCTTTCTTAGAATCAGGGTATCTTCTTGAGATTAAGTTGTCCTCATAGAGAAACTTCCCATAAATCTGAGGAAGCTCAAGGTTTTGAATGTGATTAGCATTCCTATGACCCTGAGAGAAATTTAACCACTTCTCAGGGAGATCGTTGACAAAGCCAACATTGATTTCATGCTTAGAAAAAACTACACCATCGTTTGACAGTTCATTGAGCAAAGTTTTGTAACGTGTATAGGTCTAAGAGAGGCTTTTAGAGTCTTTGGCCCTGAAAGTATTATACTCAAGTTTAAGGTCCATTATCCTGTTTTCCTTGGTATTTGAGGGACCTTCAAAGCTATGAACCAAGTCAAGCCAAGTTTGTTTGGCTGTTGAAATGACTGATTGCATTGTATCGTCAAGGAGACAAGATATAATAATGCTTTGCAGGCGTTGGTCTTGGTTAACCACCCTTCACTCATCAGGTGCCCACCGAGCTTCAGGTTTGGGCAAACCTTCAGCTGTTTTTGGGACAAAGGGACCTACATTGATACATTTGATGTAGTATGGTTCCATATCAGTCAAGTAGCAAAGCATGCGCTTTTTCCACTTACTAAATTTACCAGCTTCCAGTTTAGGAGCTACAGCTGAATAGCCACCTCCCTTTTTATCAACTAGCTTAGGTACATTGCTACCAGCCATGGTATGATCTTGATTTTAAAAACTTTTAGCACTCTTTTGTTACTGAAAAAGTTTTTGAAAAGTTTTACAAATCAGAGGCTCTGATACCACTTGTTGTTCCCTTATACTTCGTTAGTGTTAACTAGAGAGTTAAACTTCCATGACTTAGTAAAGTAATGATTAAAACTAATAAGTAAAAATGTAAAGATAAAAGAGACAATATTTTTCAACGTTTATTTCTTATTAGAAATCAATCGAAGAATTATACCCAAAGTGTTTGCGGAATAACACTTGGGATTGAATGACAAATATGGTGTATTACTCCTCAATAAACTCAAGCTATGCTTAAGTAACAACTAATGACCAACTAAGCTATCTTAAGGACTGTTGCTATTTGGAGAGAGTAAATATTTTGTTTGTGAATGTATAAGCATTAAGTGCACAAACTTAATCTTTACATCTCTCTTATGACACTATTTATACACAAGTAAAATTCAACAGTTACCTAAAAGACAAAGATGACATAAGCCTACTTTGGACAAAATGCATAGGCATTTTGTCACTGTTACATTTGGCTATAAGTAGTAAAATACAAGACTGCTTTCCTATACCCATTCAGGGTAAGTTGACCTTTGCTTGATAAGGACCCTTCCTTATCAATTCAAACTTATCCCGCCTAATTCATCCTTTACTTCAGTCTTCATATCTTCAGTCTTTGTGCTCCCAGTCTTCAGTATTGGTGAGGAGTCTTGGGGATTCAGTGAGCTATTGTCATTACTCACTGAATCCATTATCTTCTTCTTTGGATCAGGTATCATTCAATGAGTACCGCCTCACTGAATGGAGAACCCTTCTTTATAGGCTCGTCTTGAGCTTCCTAAAGATGACTCACTGAATGACTGTTCATTCAGTGACTTGAGTATGTTTAAGGTTATCAAACACTTAGGATATTTTATGTTCAAATCCTAGTTTAAAGGAGTTTGGGTATTACAGACCTAACAAAAAATTATATGGATAAAAAAGAAGACTTCCATTCTTTATCAAGAAATAATGCACTAAAACGTACATTAGATCGAGGGTGCAAGGATGTAAAGTAATCCATGCCCGGGAGAACTTAATCACCCGTTGTTAGGAACAACCATCTTTTTGGCGACGTTCTTTCCTCATTTTGAAAAGCGGGTTACAGTCTGAAATAATTACAAGCCATTTAGGCATGTTTTGAAAACTTTTTGAACTTCTGCTCGAACTTCATTTAAAGACCCGTCTCATTATTGAATGACATTTCTATGTCCATAAATGTTACCGATACCAGAAGACATGCCTTGAAAAACTATTTTTGGCATTTTATATTTTTTTGACTTTTTATGGTTTTTGTTGGTTTTATATTTTTTCTATTTACATTTTGGTTTAAGATATCTACAAAATATATTATTCAATTTAAGAAGTTGTTGACATGAATATCGAAATGAGGATATTTTTTTGTACGTTGTAGAAGTTAGTAGTCAACATCTCTTAAACTTTCACCACCAAAGCTTTCGAGGCTCCTAAATAATGGTCTGAACTTGAGCCTTCTCAATGTGAGGCTTGGATGGCTTCCCCCAAACCGAAAATCTTCTATTTGAGCAGTTTTAAAGCTCTCTTTCAAGCTTACATTAGTTAAGTGTACAACGGAGTTCGTAGCAAACCACATCAAATATTGGTGCTCCTTTTAAGAATAATCATAGTAATTATCCATTCGGGGGATCATCAATTAGATCAGCAACGTATCATCTCATGCTTGAATAATTCTTCTCATATTTCTTCCCGCTGAAGGCTTAAGTAATGAATACAAAAAGTATCAAGAGACCACTTCCCTAAAGTAGTTGAAGTGATGCAATCAGTCTCATTGTATGAAGCTCAAAAACCCGAAGTACACACTTAATCCCATTAATGAAGTCGAAAACGTAACATCAAAATCAATTAAGACCCGAAAATGCACTTTTCTCCCTTCAGGAAATTACAAATGAGAATTGCTACACCAAATTCAACTAAGACCCGAGTGTAAGTTATTTATCCCGTATATAATCGAAATGATAACACCAAGACAGTACCACAAAAGCAACTAAGTACCGGATGTAGTCGAAATGACAACACCAAAACAGTACCATAAAAAAACAAGTCTCGAATGAACACATTTCCTCCTGAAGGATACAGACTAATTAGAGGAATCATCATACCATTGTGTACCTCTTTTATCATCAAAAACTGTTTCTTACATCTCTTCCCCCATGTAGTTGGAATAATACACCAAAAGCCACAAGTTAAGATACTGATTTTCTCTCCAGTTATGACTTTGTCTTCCCGAAATAACTTCAATTAAGAAGATGTATAAAGCTCATCACGTGTACTCGTTGTGCATTCAGATGTATGTCTCCTTCCTCCTTGCTGGTTTTGATACCTCAGAATCAGCAACACATTTTACGCACATATACTTGAAATCTTGTGAGAAGAACAAAATTGGCTCAAATGTATCCTTTGAGAATCAACTGCTACAGAAACTCTCTCTGACTATCTTTACCAACCCTTATGTTCTGTTAGCTATTGCTGTGACCACTTGGTGAAGTAAACCCGATATACCAAACTTAAAAATGAAGTAGAATTCCGCAAATTTGTTACTTAAGCTTGCACTGTTGTTGATTGAAGAACAATGTAGAAGAAAACCTCTAAGTACCCTTATACACTCAACTAAGAGCCAAAAAAAGTACTACACCTCTTGAGACTATCTACATCTGCATCTGCGTGTGATACTAAGCACTACAATGTAACTCCTTGAAGTGATAGCTATAACTTGTGAGTACTACAATGCAACTCCTTACATCGGGTATAACAAGATAATCCAAGTCCCAATCATAACCTTTATAAGTTCAAGCAAGTCATCAATCGATAAATGAACTCTAGATGATGAAATAGGTAGAAGCCTTCGTGAAACCCACTTCAATCTCAAATAAGGGATGCCTAATAAACTCTGTGATCACTTGACATTCTGTATCCAAATTCTTAGCCATTTTGACGTTTTAGCCGACATTTTCCTTTATGTTCTTATGGTTGATTTAAAGAGTGCACATTGGAAGGAAGAACAATCCGTGATGAAAGAGATTCTTCAGAACCAGGTTCTGGGAAAGGAATACCAAAGAACGGATCATTATTCATGTGTGCAACTTCAATATCATGAAAGCCATTATCAACACCTTGAGGAATAAATAGAGATTAGGTTTTTTGAGTAGTCTGAATTGTACTTTTAGATTGTGCATCTTGATCAATGGAAATTGAAGAAGGTGAACCAGTTGAATCAGCAAGAACCGGAGCAGGTGCTTCAGGAACTAGATGATCAACATTCGGAGGAGGTTGGAAGTATTCATCAAACATAGGTTGAAACAATAAATCCTAGTCATCCTTATTTAGTGGAACATTAGGTGTTGGAAGAGGCACTTGTGGCACGAGTCCCAAACTGATTGTACCAGAAGTCAAAAGCTTAGACGCGGGTCCTAAACTATTGTGTACAGGTTCCGTATGACCATTTTTCAAACATCAATCAACATGTAGTTTATTCACACTTCTCCCCCTCAAAAATTGCATATGAGGTTGCCATTTTTGATTGAACAAATGAATAAGAATACGATCAAGGTAAGTAGATCCACTTGATGAATGAACGAGTATGGAAAAGACATGAAGCTTGTTGATAAGAATGGTCATAAACAAGAAGATTTCTCTTCTTCCGAAGATACCACGCACTAAAGCGTACATCTTTCTTTTCTATGAGAAATGAGGCCTAAAGTGTTGCTTGTAGACGCCATCTGTTGTTGAAGAACGAGGCCTGACCTGATGTGAACAGGCGTCATATTTCGCTGAAGAACAAGGCTTGAACTGATGTGTTCAAACATCATCTTTCATGTTCATCAAATTTGAGTTTCATGAACCCCTAATTTATGAGATATCAATCTTTTTGGCAACCAAATTATGAGTCTTTCCTTAATAGGAGTGAACGATGTACATGCACTTAAGTAAAGACTTCCTACACAAAAGTTAAGAGTTTGTTCGCATTTATCTGGGATAGTGATATCAGCATCTAAACCATTTGGGGTTTCACTGTCAACCTTGGTTTTGCAATCAGTGAACATCTTTCTTGTAGGTATCCATCTAAGACCAGCAATCTTAAAAATTCTACCCGTCGGTATTCACCTAAGACAAGATCTAGGATGTTTGGTTTCTCATGCACAGTGGAAGACTTGTTGAGAGAAAACCTTTGTCCTACATCAATCTGCCTACCAGGTTTATGAGAATAACTCTTTGGTTCTACGGGCTTGTTGTTGTTTCTAGTCTTAGGGGATTGAACCTTAGCACGAGCATTTACATCTTTCAGGAATTTTGTTATACCATTATCATGATTTGCATTAAAAACACATTTTTGACAACTCGAGAACACAAAGTGTTTGGATTTAGAAAAAGATCTAGAATTCTTAGAGTGATTTGCTACGGGAATCGCTTTAATCGATACGCAACTACTCTTAGAAACAGGAAAATCCTTAGTCTTTTCATTTGTATTTTTCTTAGCATCCTCTAGGTTGTGATTCTAAACACTGTTTTTATGTCTAACATGTTCCATTAGTGTCGGAAACGAAACACGCTTTGAACTAATCCTAGAAGAACTAGAGGCACTCATATGACGAGGTTTTGCAAGAGATACCTTTTCAATAGGTCTAGACTGTCAAGTGACTAGTTTTGACAAGACTTTTTCGCATCAACTTGGGAGGCAAACTGTGGTTTTGAAAATTCTGATCGTTCAGATCTAAACGCAGTCGGTTGTCTAACAATTGACTGGTTTCTATGTGGTTGTAAAACTGGTTTCCCCAAGATTGATGGTTTTGCAAACTTAGTGTTCATACTATTTCATGTTAATTTTCTTAACTCGTTTTTTAACGCTGCAATTGTAAAACCCTTTTCCTGAAGTTGAGCTTTGAATTCATCATTTTTGGCAATCAAAGAAGTTGTTTGTTGTATAGTCTTAGTACTTGTTTCTTTGATAGAATCGCACAGGTCTCTGTAATGCTTATTTAAAGTCTCATTTTCCTTAAGTAATTTAGCCACTTTAAGTTCCAGCTCGATGTTTCTTGTTTTAAGTGCATCGATGTCATGTTTAACCTTGACTACATTATTTTTCTCATGCATATCTAAAATCTGTTTTTTCAAATTGTTGATCATTGAGTTTTTGGCTTGTAGCTGATCTTTCAAAGTGTTTATTTCAAAAAATTCATGAAATTCTGGAAACTCTGGATTTTTACATGGTTGATTAGTTTGAAGACTTTCTTCCTTATGTTGTATTGCAATTTTAATTGAAATGCAATGTTTTTCAAGTTGCAAGAATTTGTTTGAAAGTTCATTATAAACTTCTTTTTTCAACCATATCATTCAATTTGAAAAACTCAGCCTTAAGCAAAGAACTTTTAACTTGATCATGTCCAACATCCTGATCAATTTCTCCTCCTTTATGACTCATATTTGTTGAATCAGGAGTGGTATTGCTATCATTCTTTTCCAATAGATATGAGTCATAAATAGGTTCCAATTGACAAGTATGTTGTTGTTCATTAGTAAGGACATTATGTTGAATAGTCAAATGTACCTCAGCAAATGACACTTGGTCATTTACTGGTCTGATATCTGCATCCACACCATGTGTAATATACGTCCCTTAACTGTTTCTCATGTCATGCTTATATAACTCTGTCCAACTACTTTGTTTTTTATGAGCTCTGTCTTCTATGGACTTCTTAACATTACCCATGTGTTGGAGTAATATTTCTTTGAACATGTCAATCTCGATTCCAGTGTAATCAGCAAAACACTTTACTATCATATGGCCGTCATAGTCATAATCCTCAGTGAATCTTGAATCGATGAAAAATTGAAATTGTTTGTTGATCACCCAAAAAGCAGCCATGGATCCAATTTCATGAAATTCTTCTTTGTCAAGTTGTTGTTCTAGTTGATCTAAGTTCAGGATCATTGTGCTTGTGAAAGTATGAACATTTTGACCGAAAAGCGACGCAAATGTTCGTTCGTATCATCCCAAGGATCCATCTCTTTCTAAGAGAAGCATGAGATGTGAATGAAGTAGCCAAATATTCCATGCAAGTTTCCTTTGCATTAACTTGCACCTGTTGTGGCTGATGTAACTCTCTCTCCTGCAACTCTATCTCTTGTAAATTCGAGCACAAAGATTCCATATTAGCAATATCTGGATCAAAAATGTTTGTCTGTTCAAAAACGTTTGTCTGTTGTACTTTGTTCGGAATCTTATGTTCATCGATCATGTCGTAAAATTTGAGTACCTCAGCTATGACTGAATCCGACGTGTTTGACATGATATGAACGCGCACGAGATTTTTGACAAGTCTATGATTTAAATCGAGGAATAGAATCTTTCGCGAGATTTTACAAAATCAAGAAGAAGCCGGGAAACAATAATTGATATATGTTATGATAACTGTTGGATCGGTACAATGATTAGAGATTGTGTGTTAAACGTGATGATCATTTGATGGACAAGGTGATATGTTGGTTAGTTGTGATTTGGTATTGGTTGATGCAAGTTGTTATGATGAAATTTTGGTCTGAAAACTTAAAACTCTAATAACTTCTTTTCGGAGGGGATTTGGGCCTCAAAAAATCTGTTTCATGACTTCGTGGTGAAACCTTACAATATTCAAGCTGTTCCGGTCGTTTTGACAGGTATTTCACTGAAAACGGAGTTATGGTTCAAAAGTTATGGCCGTTTGAAGTTTTGATGTAAAAAGTCAACAAAGCAGTGAAGAAGCTTGAGCAAAATGCAGTCAATGCTTGAGACAAAACACAATCTTCTTGGCAAACCGCAATGATCAAAGCGTAAGTTCTTATGTCATATCACAGTGGTCAAACCGTAGAGTCTTTAGTCAAACCGCAAGAGACAAAATGCAATGGCTCTAAACTAACCGCATGAGACCAAAACGCAATCTTCAGAGGCAAATCGCAGTGATCAAAACGCAATCTTCAGAGGCAAACCGCAATAACCAAAACGTAATGAGTAACCGCAGGAGACAAACCGTAACGTTCTTTTGGTCAAACCGCCATCACAATTAAACAAACCACAAAGGACAAAAATGTCACTTTCACCCAGTTTTGTCTTTTTCCTTTTCAAGTAAACAACCAAAACGAAGTAATGCAAATCGCAATCAAGAACTACCCTTTTTAACACAAAACGCAGCCAAGAAATGCCACTTATAACAAAACCGCAACCAATAACACTCATTTTTAACCAAAACGCAACCAAAAAAATCCAAAAATTAGCCCTATATCACCAAATAAGCTGCTAGGACCTTTCTAAACACAAAAGTACAACCCTTTTTCGAATCAAACCACAATCGAAGATCAAAACTTGATTTTTTCTTCACAATATTTTCGACCCACAAAAAATTAAATAGCCAAGCCACGAATCTAAGCACACACAATCTAGCTAATCATACCATGTCTTTTGATACCAATTGTTGAATACTACAAATCATAACACACTCTAACACTTGTGGTTTGGCAGATTCTTAGAAAGAGAGATGGGAGTTCTAGTGAGAGAAAGTGAAAGAGAAATGAATATTAGATTAGAAGCTCCAACCCTTCCCATGGGTGGGAAGGGCCTTATATAATGACTTACAAAATGCCCCTCACTGGGCTATGAAGCGGGCTTACAGTGGGTAAAGACCCGACCCGACTCCATGGGTTATTCGATATCTAAACTATAATTGTTAAGCCTACGAGCTAATTAATGCTAATAGATACTCAGGGTGACAGAGTCTTTCATATGAATATTTATATTCCTAATACGAACTCAGTGCCATAAAGACACAGTAATGGTAGTTGTTGACAGGTTTCCAAAAATGGCTCATTTTGTTCCATGTTCGAAAACTTTTGATGCGAGTCAAATGGCGAAGTTGTATTTTTCTGAATTTGTGACGTTGCATGGTATACCTAAGACTCTTACTTCTGACCGGGATGTGAAGTTTGTGAGCCACTTTTGGCGTACATTGTGGACCCGTATGGGGTCAAACTGATGGTCACTGAGGTTACTAGCAGGAGTTTTGGAAATTTGATGAGGAGTTTAGTTGGGGATAATCCAAAGTAGTGGGACCTTACTCTTCCAAAGGTAGAGTTTGCTTAGAACCGTTCTATTAATCGTACGACTAGGAAGAGTCCATTTGAGGTTGTGTATGGGAAGAATCCTATTACTCTACTTGACTTAGCTCTTATAACTCCTCCTGGTCAAGTTTGTACTCAAGGTGATGAGTAGGCTGCTCAAATTAAGGAGTTGCATCAGCAAGTTCGTCGGTAGATTGATAAGCACAATAAACAATATGCGGCCCGAGCTAACAAGCATAGGAAGCACATTGCCTTTCATGAACGGGATTTGGTTTGGATTCTTATGAGAAAAGAACGATTTCCGGTCGGGCGTTTTGGAAAACTCAAGCCAAGAGCTGATGGACCTTTTCGCGTATTAAAGAAGATAATGATAATGCAAATAAAGTTGAGCTACCAGGTCATTATAATGTTTCAGCAACTTTTAATGTTGCAGACTTGTCTCCTTATGTTGGTGATTCTGAGGATTAAGCAGACTCGAGGTCGAGTCTTTCTCAAACAGGGGAGGATGATACCGAGAGTGCTTAGATAACCAACTCAAGAATTTTTTCTATTTTTCATTTTTGTTATTTTTAATAATTGTTTAGGATTTGTTTCTTAATCTTGATAGTCTTAAAACAAGGAAAGATAGGTATCTTCCTCTCCTCTTTTCCTTTAAATAACGCCTTATGGCTATATTTTAGACACTTTTTGGGCATTTTATTATTGTCAATCAAACTCGATCATCCTAAGGGATTTCAATTTCACTTAGTTCTTTTATATTCGTGTGTTCCAGTAGTTCAATTACATCATTCAGGACATCACTAAGCCCAACAACAATCAAATCGGACACGTGAGATGTTCTCAAAGGGGCACAACAATGTACACATAGGTGATTCCATAACATTAGATTAATCCTGTCTTTGGAGATTAACCATTGCTGGTAACAAGTTTCAACATGCATGCCAATTACACAATTTTCATTTTTGGTAAACGTTAGCCGACCAAATAGCCGCATAGTTTCAAAGAGTTGATATGTACACAGACTTTTATTTAAACACATAAATTTAACTCGAATAGACATTAATACCCTTCCCTTGCGTATTTTGCTCCATCTTTGTTTTGTTTTTGGATCCTCAAGTACTGGTACATCTTGCTCCATCTTTGTTTTGTTTTTGGATCCTCAAGTACTGGTACATCAAAGACATTTATTTGAGAGCCATAAATCTTTTTAAACAATAATTTATTTTTTATTTGATCATCAATCAAATATTAAAAAGAGTAAATTATTCATTTGTGCTTGTTTATCCATACCTTCTTGGCGGCTTTTTCATTTTAACTCTAAGGGTATGTTTGGCGAAATGGGTTGTGGCTGGGGCTTGGACTTATATTATAAGCCGAAATTAAATTTTGCATTTTTATAAACTTGTTTGGGAAATGGGCTGGGGCTTATTATTGCAAAATTATTAAAAATGACATAATTAAATAAGTTTTTGTATATATTAGATATTTTTGTTGGTAAATAAGTAATTTATTCTTCAAAGGCCCTGGGCTAAAGTTTTTAGCCGACTTATTTTATAAGCCTTTCCATAAGCTCCATGACAAACGAAACTTATTTTATTAGCCGACTTATTTTAAAAGCCCAAGCCCTTATAAGCCCCTATAAGCCCTTTGCCAAACACAGCCTAACTATTAATAATAAGTCAATTTTCCCTCAAAAATCTTAGCTGTAAATTGCATTTCAAAGTATTCCTTCTCGTTCAGTAATCGAAAGCGCAAAATTATCCGATCAAGAATGACACTAATCCAGAAAAAACTCATCAAAGTTGTCTCAGAATTTTTTACATCAACATGAAACGGTACTCAATATAATAGTATCAAAATGGTATCAGTTAGAAGTAAAGACTAACGAGCTAATAGAAATCAAACTTGTTTTAGCAAAGTTGTGGCCACTTTTTTTCATCACTGTATTGTTAAAAGACAGAGAACGCTTTAAACTTTTAAAAGCCATAGAAATCATCTTCTTGGCTTAAACAAAACTCGAACGGTATGTTATGTGATTATGTGGTGATCCAATGTTTGATTACACGTAAGAGCGCCGGGAATATTAATGCCCCAACGGCGTTTTTGCAGACGTGACCTGTTTCCACGCCCGTTTCGGCGTTAACACGAGTTCCAACCTATTTTTTTGCACCTGCATTTCCATTTGCGTTACAAGATTAACGCGTGTTGTTGAACTTTGCATTTGGTTCAAAACACTCCCCCTAGTTTACCGTTTGAATTTAATGTGGCCAACGGCTAGTTTTTGCGAAAAAAAAAAAAAAAAAAAAAGAAAAAAAACGTTTGTTTTCAACCGATAGATTTATTAAAAAAAAAGTTTCAACACTCTTATAAATACTAACATATACATACAACATATACTTTAAAAAAAAAGAAAAAAAATTGATCCAATATCACAAACCAAAAGAAAAAAAAAAAAAAAAATCGATCCAAAAAAATGTCGGGACGTGACGATCAAAGTTTATGAACTTGATGGTGGGTTTTGAAAATCCTAACTCGAATAATGTTAGAACTTCGTCAACTCCTAACCCACTTAATTTTACACCCGAACAACAACAACAATTTATATTAATGTGGCAACAAAATTTCTCACAAACTTAAACCGAGCAACAAACACCGCCAACACCACAAACCCAATCCTCACAAGCGGTGTCCGTGGATCCCGAAGCTACGTCTTCAAGAAAACATAAACGTGGAGGTAAACTATATCAAAAAAAGCCAAAGAAACCCAAGCGCATGATGAAAAAAATCCCGACGTGAGCAATACTACGTTACGTTGGACATCGGAAGAAGAATCTTTACTTGTCGTGTGTTGGGTGGCCGCCTCCGAGGATAAGAATGTTGGAGTTTCTCAAAAGTCCACCACGTTTTGGTATCGGGTTATGAATGAGTTCAACCGGAAAAATTTCCAAAACCGTAACAAAGATATGCTATCAAGCAAGTGGCATATGTTGAACACAAATTGCCAAAAGTTTGAAGCGGCTTACAAACGTGCCAAACGTTTGACAAAAAGTGGTGAAGGTGAAATGGATGATATGAGGCATGCTAGACAATTCTATCGTGACGAGCATAAAGGTGTTTTGTTTGGTCAAGAGGATCAGGGCCGGATTTGAGCAAGTGAGGCATAGGCAACCGCACAGGGCCTCCATTTTTTAAGGGCCTCAAATTTCTAAAATTTCAGTTTAAGTATAAAATAACTTTGGAGGAATTAGTTCTGTTAACAGTGATTTATATGTAAATAGAAGATGTTTTTTTGTTAATAGAAGGAAAAGAAAAGAAAAAAACTTGGCATGCACTTTAATGGAGGAAATGTGGGATATGTTTTACCGGAGAAGACGGCCAAAAAGAATTGTGTGTGGGCCCTCTATATTTTAGTTTGTTTTTTTTATTCTAATATTAAGTTTCTAATATAACCATTTGTATTTATAAATTATCGTTTTAGCCCCTATCTTTATATAACAGTTTTGCTAGAAAGTTTAAACAATTTAACTTTTATAAAGAAATGTATATTTTCAGTTTAAAATATGTCTAAACGCTATGAGGTATTTTCAAATTAAGGCATCCTACTTTATGAAAATGATGTAATACTTAGGAAGTAAAATTTACCAACTTGTTATTTGATCGATACAAAAAAGCAAGGCATAATGATATCATTCTTCGTTAATTATATAAAAACTTCAACTTCTAAAATTAAAGGGCCTATTTTGTAATTACGGCACAGGGCCTCCAAATTTCACGGGACGGCCCTGAAGAGGATACGTGGTTCATTTTGAGGGCATGTCCAAAATGGGACGCGCCGGAACCGATTGACTTAACGGAGACGTCCCCGGTCAAAGCAACGAAGAGCTATTCGGTCATGATGCACGACCACGTCCGGCCGGGAAAGCACGCACCGAGAAAAAACAAAAGTACGATACATCGACTAGCACCGGTGGAAGTGCATCAAGCAACTTGGAATCATTGACAACCGAGCTTCGACTTAGACGGGAAGCGGCACAAGAGGCGTACGAGGCGGCTAGAGTGAAAGACGAGACGGCTACGTGTTTGGAGGAATTTAAATTTCTCGCTATGAAAATGAGTGAAATTGATCCGGAGGAGGTGTATTGGATCAAAATGAAAAAACAAAGAATCAAACAAAAATATAATTTGCAACATCCACTAACCGACTAGTTTAAATTATCTACTTATCGTATTTTATTTTGTATGTTATGTTTAGCTTTATTTCGTAATTTTTTTTTAATTGTAATGTTTTTATTTCGTATTGTAATGTTTAGTTTTATTGATAAAATATTTGAATATTTAATAAATGAATTTGTTGTGGGTAGAATTTGTAAATTTGTAAAAAGTGGTGTTATTGGTTGTTATGCGTTCCTAATCTTTTTGATGTTATGTTATTTGCTGTTAAAATGATGTGGCGCTGACGTGACATGAGTGTTATTGTTATAACATGTTATCCCTCCTTGTGCTCTAAGGAAGTGGAAGTGGAAGTGTGGATAATAAACTTATAGATGGTTTTAAGATTTTTGAGAGAAAAGTAGTTTCGGAATCTAGCGGTAAAAAAAAAAATAATAAATAAATAAAAACTAAAGTGTAGACTAAGGCAAGGCTATATAATTGTCATTTCCATTTATATGTCGTGTCGGTGTACAAATAAAAACTACATGTATAAATATCATTTCCCTAGTTTAACCTCCACAATTAGGAGTCAAATCCATTTAAGCTAATGCAACATTGTAAGCATCAGCCACTATAAATTCAAACTTTATTTAAGAGACTAAATATGTGACAATAATAGTTGCTAATTGGCATGCTTCCCTATTCCCTAATATATGATCTTTAATTAGTTAACAAATCGTTTGTTGTTAATTCGTGATTTTCTTCATGGTTTAATTCGCCCGTCAACAAATGAGAATGATTTTCCTCTCCATTACATTGATTTTCCAAAGATTCCCATAACTTTAGCAACGACTTTCTAGTTACTGATTAGAATAAAACTCATTGTTGTTCTACTAAATAAAATGATAATAAGGTAGAAACATTCAATATTCTTAATTATATTATAGTTAATATATGATGCCCACTACGTCCAAAGGTCGTAGCCTTGCTGGTTGAAATAGTCGAATGAACAAGTTAATTTGTTAATTGCAAGTCATGCTTGACTAGCCCATTCATTGGATTATAATATATATAACTTCGTTTTCTATTTCGTTGAATTAGTTTTCGGCAAACATTCTCTTAAGCATAAACTAACTAGAATATTAGAGATCATTTTCAAAATTATTATATCTGGCAACTTTAATATTATATCCTGTCGATCATTCTAAAAGAATGTTTACTTTGTTCTATAGTTGTTTAATATATAACTTTCAAGATATCTCATACTTACATTTTATATAGGTATGACCAGTTAAAGCAAATTTCTTCTCCTTCGTCTCTCTTTCACTTTAAATTTCTTGCTTTGTCACGAGAAACCACTTAAACGGTCACAAGCTCAAAACGTTATATGTAGTGCTTCAATGGCGGATTCGAGAAATGGTTTGTCTAGTTTCTGGACTCAGGCTGATGCTTTGTTCAGAAAGAATCTGACATTCCAGGTTTTGTTTTTATGTTTGTATGATTTGATTATATGTTGCTATAATATATATACTATCTGCATGTAATATTTTTTTTCTTAAATTTCTTCTTATATTTAGAAAAGGAATATCAAGACTAATCTCCTGCTCATATTATTCCCCATCATGGTGTGCTTATTGCTCGTGTTAATAGAAGTAACGGTCAACAACGAACTTGAAAAATCCGCATTTCAGTGTGGTTGCACCTGTATTGATCCAGATGGGGATGGTCAATGCCAGGAAGTGTGTGGGATTCAGTACTCGAATCTATTGCAAGCAAGCACATGTTCAATTCCTAGACCACCTGAATGGCCTCCCTTATTGCAATTACCCGCTCCTCCTTTTCGTGCAGTGAGAACTGATCTTCTTTCGTCTCAAGACTTGCCTAGTGATTCCTGTAAAAGAACCGATTCCTGTCGTGTTACTGTACTTACGACCGGAAACAATCAATCTTTTGGAGAGAGTATGTATATTCTATCTATTGCATACCCTTGCTTAGGTATAGTCATATAGTTGATCTATATATTTTATGCTTGATGTATATTTGACAGGTTGGGGCAGAAATCTGTTCCCGAGTTCATTAAAATTCAATCCATCAGACGCCCTGGCAGGTTTTGCGTTGGTTAGTTATTGCATATAGTTACATTTATTATATTTGGTCATTCGATCAGATTTATGTGATAGAAAATTGCAGTGGCTCATGCATGATAACCCCAAATATAGCGAGAAAGTGATAACCACCGACTAAATTCACATTTATAGGCGCAAAATTGACTAACAAAAAACGTAGACACACACATATATATATGATGGCATTTCCATAAATACTGCAAATTTTATGATTATAATGCCAATGGTGTTCTTGCACGTACTGTCAGTTTCAAGGTGGTTCTCATGTGACGTTATCCCGTGATTACATTGACAGATCTTTTCTCACATATTTTTTAAAACATATATCAGGGGTCAGATTCAAGTACAGCAACATCTGGCTTTCTTGAGCCAGCTATATACTTAAACGATCGGCCAGTATACTATGTTCAATCTCAGTGTGGTGCCAACTTCACAAATTCTATATCGGTTTCAATACCGACTTTAAATGTCGAGAAAGGTATGAATTAGTATTTTAGCCCACTTTGGCTTCCCAAACTTACACTAGTAGAGTTTAAGCTCTAGTGGTATGTATATGTAATAATATATTCAACTAATCTTGTACTTTGAACCTAGAGATTAAATGTGTCCAAGGTCTAAATGTATGGCGCAACAGCTCCTCTGATATCAACAAGGAGCTATATTCGGGATACAGAAAGGGAAATGCCGAGAAGAAAATAAATGCGATACCTGTGGCATATGATTTTTTGAATTCCAATATCAATAACTATAACGTGACGGTATGGTACAACTCTACATACAGGAGGGATAGGGCAAATCTTCCCCCAAGACTGGTCAGAGTTCCTCGTTCGATAAATTTGGTATACCCTTCAAACTTGCTGCATGGTTATAACGTACTCTTATCACATTTATATGATACAATGTTACAATTTTCTTAAGGCTGTGGTTCTCATTAGTACGGTGTTTATCAGCCAATATATTACAGCAAGTTCACAAGTTTTGCGAGAAAAAGCAATATGTTATATTGTTATTCACTTGTTACCAATATATATGCAGCATGAAACCTACAGAATTTTATTAATAACATTTACTGTAACCACTGTTACAACATATGTATCATTTAGGATATGTTTGGTGAAATGTAGCAGCATTAGTTAGGGTTGAATCAGTTGGATCCTCACTCCCTGCAAAAATGGCCGGAGGTCCTCTAGAAGCAGCCTCTCTACCTTCGGGTAGGGGTAAGACTGTCTACATCTCACCTGCTCCATACCCCATGGAAGACGGGTTTGGGTACCGTTGATTTTTAGGAGCATTAGTTAGCAGTAGCAGTTGGTAGTTGACTTTAATTGTTACCTCTCTTATGAAAAACCTGATTGCAAATTATAAAATGGAAAACTTCTCCACAGGTGTCAAATGCATTCCTACAACTTGTGGCCGGGCCATCTACACAAATGTTGTTTGATTTTGTAAAGGAGATGCCCAAACCTGAAACGAAAATCAGGCTGGATTTCTCATCTCTCCTTGGACCATTATTTTTTACATGGGTCATTCTACAACTATTCCCAGTAAGTAGTGCTTTATGTTTTAATATGTTTTTGATTTAAATGACAAAAAATAGACGAATTTCTGAAAATCCTTATAGTAATGACTAGGCGTTCTGTCGTTTCCCGCATTAACTGAATATGTATCCTTGTTGTTCCTTCCAATTAACCTTGTCATGCTTTTACACAAAGAATAGTAGTTCACTGCAAATCCATTATTGTTGTTGTTGTTGTTGTTGTTGTTGTTGTTGTTGTTGTTGTTGTGTTGTTGTTGTTGTTGTTGTTGTTGTTGTTGTTGTTGTTGTTGTGTTGTTGTTGTTGTTGTTGTTGTTGTTGTTGTTGTTGTTAGCTTTCAGTCTAGACCTATCAGTGAATTTGTTTCAACAATTTCCAGTGATGATATACAAACTTACACCTACTCATAGAGCTCTTTAGAATAAGTGTTGTTGTCAGCTTTCAGTCTAGACCTATCAGTGAATTTGTTTCAACAATTTCCAGTGATGATATACAAACTTACACCTACTCATAGAGCTCTTTAGAATAAGTTAGTATACTTCTTGCAGATTGTACTTACAGCTCTAGTGTACGAGAAGCAACAAAACTTACGGATAATGATGAAAATGCATGGACTTGAGGACGGTCCTTATTGGATGATTTCTTATGCATATTTCCTAGTCATATCTTTGGTATATATGTTCTGTTTCGTGGTCTTTGGCTCGGTTGTAGGTAAACATCACCATAAGTACAGTTTTGCCATTTTGTTTATATTTTAGTTTCCTAATTAACAAATGCCCTTGAATTACGTTCATTGCAGGATTAAAATTTTTCACATTGAATGACTACAACATCCAACTGGTGTTCTATTTCATCTACGTAAACTTACAAATTTCTGTAGCGTTTTTAGTGGCTGCACTTTCCTCTAATGTGAAGACTGCTGAAGGTTTGTTGCCATATTTTCCTTATCTTTTCAAAATTTTTAAACATTTTTCAATAAGATAATACAAATGTATAAGGCTGATGAGTTGTATGGATATGATTATGACAGTGGTGGGATACATTCTTGTCTTTGGAACTGGTCTCTTGGGAGGGTTCTTCTTCCAATTCTTACTTCAAGATACATCGTTTCCACGTAAGCACATATGCAGATAATGCAGTCATGATCAACTCATTCTGCAAGAAAATGTTCAGAATTATATATAGTGGCATTAAAATTGACCATATTTACAGCTAAATAGGATATATATTTTACTTTTTTTTGCCTACTATTTATCTAATTATTTGTACTTACTTTGTAGGAGTTTGGATTATCGTGATGGAATTATATCCAGGGTTTTCTCTTTACGGTGGATTATTCGAGTTTTCACAGTATGCTTTTAGGGGAAAGTATATGGGGACTCATGGAATGCGTTGGGAGAATATAAGTGACAACAATAATGGGATTGGTCAACTCTTGATAATTATGGCTGTGGAATGGTTGGTGCTCTTCATTATTGCATACTATATTGACCAGATTGTAACATTAGGAAGGCGTTTTTGGAAAGGTCCACTTTTCTTATTGGAGATGTTCAAAAGGAAGCATTCATTGCCATTCAACGCACCGAGTTTACAAAGGCAGCGTTCAAAAGTATACGTGCAACCGGATAAACCCAAACCTGATGTTCTCCAAGAGGCAAGTACAAATATAAGACCAAAACAATTTAAATAAATGGAATACAAGTAAAAAAATACAACAGTTTATTGACGATCTAGATATGATCACGATTATGCAGAAACCATTCTTAACAAATATTTGGTTAATCCAATATATATTTGAGGTAATATTGTTCCATATTACTAATCCTGTTAATTATTGAAATAAGACCAGGAGCACCCACACAAGTCTAGTATCATCTATTTCGAAAAAAGAAATTCTCCTTTCAAGGAGAAATACAAGAGTTTTTTTTGCCATCAGTTATAGTTAAATACCAGCAAGATCCTAATTTCTTCATTGTAACTCCTTACCTCTGGGTCATCATGTGACAACATTACATTCTTAAAAGCCACCTCCTCTTTTTCGAGCCCACCCTAATAATATTACATTTTTTCGTGCGTACGGCTTCCCAAAATCTTCATCAAATGTGTTAATTTATAGCATAAACTGTCTTAAAATCTTTTTCCGGGGACTTCACCTTCTTCTCCATTGCTTAAAGTTTTTCCTTCAGTAGGCTGCACTATCACAGATATCATCTTTAACAGTAGTCTAAGGACTATCATGTGATGAATGAACCTTACTTACTAAGATGATTGCACACAAACAACCAGTGAACTTTAGGGGTCTGTTTGGTTAAATGTAATCGAATAATGAAGGAAATGAATAGATAAGCTAATGAAATCAACACAGAAATTCACTGGATTATTACATTTCATTTTCATAAATGGTTGACCTCTACAAATGGATGATCTTCATTTTAATTCTAGATAATGTTTGAATTTTATCTCTCAGTACATACAATATAATTTAAGAGTGGTTATTGGAGTTTTTGTTAAAAATAATATACTATGACCATATATGAAAATATCACTATAATCTTTGTAAAACATGTATCAAATATAATGTATACTGCAAAACACTTCTATAGGAATGATCAATTCCATTATTTCAATCAAACATAGTAAACAACATTTATTCCTTCCAATAAAATATACCAGATAATCATTCATTCACTGATTAGCATAATAAATGCTACATAGTTAGTAGAATCCAACCAGGGCGACAAGCATATTAAATCAGTACTATATTGGAACTAGCTTGAAAATTATTATTAGTAACAAAATGCATACTGGAGATAGATTTAGTGAATAGCAGCGTGTTGACCTCTTTTAAATTGAGTTTAAGTAAATATCACCTATCTACTTTCAACAGTGATTTAAAGTATGTGTATGGAATGTTTATGCACATTTTATCCAGTTTTTAAGCTTTTATCTAATCTCCATTATCGTGTTCACTAAATTTTGTTAAATATGAATTCTCTAACCTTTAGCCTCCAATCAGAGAGAGAGGGTCGAGCGATCACTACTCGAACATGGCACGAGACATGCTATCGTCTGTGATAACCTCGGAAAGGTTTATCCTGGAAGGGATGGGAACCCTGAAAAATTTGCTGTGCGAGGCTTATCACTTGCAATATCCAAAGGGGAGTGCTTTGGTATGCTTGGTCCAAATGGAGCCGGAAAAAGCTCCTTCATTCATATGGTCAGTTCAATAACCTTGTTTATTTTTTTATTCAATACTCGTTTTTGTTCATATAGGCACATATTCTATTATCGAGAGAGACATATAATCTAATCATCACCTATTTGTCTCTTTTGTTTTTGTAAATTCAACTTAAATTGAATATTTTTTGATATGCGTTGTGTAATATTAATTTGCATTCCTTAGAAAGTTTTTAACTGAGAAAAATATGGTGGTCGTGACAGATGATTGGACTCGTTAAGCCAAGTTCTGGCACAGCATATGTTCGGGGGCTGGATATAAGAGACGACATGGATGAGATTTATGCTAACATGGGTGTATGTCCTCAGCATGAGTAAGTATAAAAACTCCTTTAGAAGGAAACACTGGAAGCCTTTAAATTTACTAATTATGTTTGTCAAAAACTTTATATTGATTTGATTCCTTATTACTAATAAATGCTATATAGCTTGCTCTGGGAAACACTAACAGGTAGGGAACATCTCCTCTTTTATGGAAGGCTTAAGAACCTTAGAGGATTCGCCTTGATACAAGTAAGCTGGATTCACTTTCTGACATTTATATTTCACTGGATCTTTCATTCAGGGAAGTGGCTATCATATTCGTTATTGACGTTTTGGTGTTATCTAACTTACCTGCTTTTGTATGATGTCATTTTAGGCAGTTGAAGAATCTCTTAGAAGTGTAAATCTCTTAAATGGCGGGGTTGGTGACAAGCAAGCGGGGAAGTACAGTGGAGGTATGAAGAGGAGGCTTAGCGTTGCCATTTCATTGATTGGAGATCCCACGGTATGTCTAGTTTAAATGAATCCACTTTTCTTCTGCCTATATAATTAAATGGCCTGCTAATATAAATTTCTTACTATGAATCTAGGTTGTGTACATGGATGAGCCTAGTACCGGACTCGACCCAACTTCGAGAAACAACCTATGGAATGTCATTAAGCAGGCTAAAGAAAATCGTGCAATTTTTCTCACTAGTAAGTTATCTAATATGTTTTTTTTATTTTTTTTTTTATTATTTTTTTTTTTGTGTTTCTTTCTTTATTTGTTTGTTTTTTGTATTTTGTTTATTTATTATTATTATTATTATTATTTCTGTTTTCTATTATTATTATTATTATTATTAAATAATCCATGGAAACAAATAAAGAGAAGAGAACCGTGTTATGGTTTTAGTCTTCATATTATCTTATAAATAAGTCTAGGGGTTAGAGTGTTAAGCTTAAACTTATATTAGTCAAGTATTAGGATTAGGAATGTTTCCAGCCGACATAGGGCTCCTTGTTAGAGTCGGTTTACCCTCCCCCTCATCTCTATAAAAGGAGGTGAGGGGGGACGGGTCATGTACGCATTCTTTCAATACTAATCAAGAGTCGATTAGGGATATTACCATGTGTGCTCGTTTTCTTTCTTTTTCTGTCGACATCATAATTGCGCGTGTCATCTTCGTGGTCGAGTTATCCGTGCTAGTAACCACGTTGTAGGTTGTCGAATACTACAAACCGAAAAGAATCGCTGTATAGAATTTGGTGGGCAAAATGTTGAAGTACTATTTGAGAGCTTTACTACCAAAAGTTGCAAGCATCTCCTAATCAAATGGTTTCATTTTTTCAGTAAGCAAAAGGGGTCACTAAATAATTCAGTTTACATACTCATAGTTATATTGGCTTTTTTGTAAACATAACAAAATGAGCATTAATAATTAGGCCTACTAAATAGACCTACAAATAGGCCTATTCATTCACATTTTAAATACAAGTATTAAAAACACTTTTTCTCTCTCCTTATATTCACCAATTAATTTTGAATTACACCAATCATATTTGTAGGTCTATTCTTGGTTCATTACTTAGGCCTACAAATCATTTTTCTAACAAAATAATCGACTTAAAAAGACAATTTCTCATCCCCTTCTACTAAAAAAATATTAGTTTTCGTCATCAGAATCCTCATCCCCTTCGTCTAAAGCAATATCCCGGTCTTCCGAATCAGAAACCTCGTCTCCTTCTTCCAAAGGATAATCAAACTCTCCAGGATAAGTAACCTCATCCCCTTCTTCTAAAGGATAGTCGAACTCTCCCGGATAAGTAACCTCATCCCCTTCTTCTAAGGCTAATCTTCTTCTTCTAAAGGATAATCAAACTCTCCAGGATAAGTAACCTCTTCCCCAGCCTTCTTCTAAAGGATAATCAAATTTTCCCAGATCAGTTTCCCTCATCCCCTCCTTTTAAAGGATAATAAAATTCTCCCAGATCAGTATGCTCATCCCCTTCTTCTAAAGGAATATCAAAGTCTCCCGGATCAGTAAGCGAAGCTTCTTCTAAAGGAATATGAAAATCTCGGGGATCAGTAACCGAAGCTTTTTCTAAAGGAATATCAACCCGGATCAGTAATGCTTCTTCTAAAGGAATATCGAAGTCTCCTGGATCAGTAACCGAACCTTCTTCTAAAGGGATATCAAAGTCTCCCGGATCAGTAACTGAACCTTCTTCTAAAGGAATATCAAGTCTCCCGAATCCCCTTCTTCTAAAGGAATATAAAAGTCTTCATCAAGATACTCCTCTTCAAGTTTTGATCTGGAAAAAGATTCTTGATTGAAATCTGATCGTGCCGATAATGTTTTGCTGGTCGACCGGAATACGCCTTCTGTTTTCTGTTACACGCCATTTTCAAACCCTAACCCTAGATTTTCAATGGAATTTGAGAGAAAGAAATTGTATATATATATATATATATATATATATATATATATATATATATATATATATATATATATTCCGATGTTTTACATTACGTAGATATTACGGATTATGATCTTAGCTAAGAAACAATTAAAAAAATAAAAGTGATTATTTCATAACTAAAGTGTTAGATTCATAGCCCAATTAGTTTGGGCTGGAACTTGATTAAGCGAATCTTTTTCAAGTAAAGGATCATTTAGACCTTCTTTCCTTTTGTAAACGCAACTGATAATAGACCTAATGCAAATGTTTCAGCACACTCTATGGAGGAAGCTGAGCATCTATGTGACCGTTTAGGAATTTTTGTGGATGGCAGCTTACAGTGTATCGGAAATCCTAAAGAGGTAAAGTTAGTTTCATCTCATCATAAAAGTGCTGATAGATATGCTTGCTAACTTTCATTTGTATTGAAATCTTTATATGACTTAATTATATCCATAGGCTACCACACTATTACATTTCTTCAGCTCTGATTGTCCCATATACATTAGCCTTTTTTTTGTGACGTAAATTCCATGCATACTTTCTCCTTTATTGCCAAAGGTTTTCAAATGATGCCCAATCGTTTTTAATACAGATACATGTTAGTCTATTTCCATGCATACATGGTGTATATCATAATCTACACATAGTATATCGTTGTATCATTATATATATTTATTTTACTATGATCTCATCTCTTTTTAACGGGGACAGCTGAGGAGTAGATATGGAGGTTCATACGTGCTCACAATGACAACATCGTCAAATCACGAGGCAGACGTAGAAAACCTAGTCAGGGTTCTTTCCCCCAGTGCTAGTAAGATATACCAACTATCTGGAACTCAGAAGTTTGAGTTGCCAAAAAAATCCATCAAAATAGCAGATGTTTTCCGTGCGATTGAGAAAGCTAAAATGAGGTTCCCCATTCAGGAATGGGGGATTGTAGATACGACTCTGGAAGATGTTTTCATCAAAGTTGCTCGAGAGACTCAGACATTCGACGTTCTCTCGTGATAACTTCAGTTACAGGTCATAAATTTAATCTGCATTTCTAACCAATATACTAAAAGAGAAAATATTCATATGACTATAGCAAAAATTTTGTTTGCATGTATCTAATTTGCTCAATTCTATTGTTTGTTGCTTCAAATCAGCGACATGTTGGTGTCGTTGTATTGTAGATTTATATAATGGATCTAAAAAATATATACTCCGTATGTTTTTTGTTATGATTTGGTTTGATGAACTACGTTTAGTATGTATCTTGTGTTTTATTAACATGCAGATTACAGTCAAAAGATCTATATTCTTAGTTCTACATTTAAATTTATGCGTATATCTATATATGATCTAGCTAGTTATAATAAAAAGTTATAAAAGCGTCTGAGAAGATATTTCGAGATGGGCTACCGATGGTGAGCGATCAGCATAGAAAAAGCTATATGTTGGTCCATTAGAAGAGGGATGAAAGTGAATTTCAAGGGTGTTGAAACCAAAACTGGCTAAAAGTGAGAACGTTATAAGAACACACGTATGCCATTTTACATTTTAAAACATGATAAAAGTATAGATACTCGTAGGATTACACAACAATCTAATTGAATTGAGTCAATTTAAGCTTGAAAGTACAAATGATGGTGGAACCATTATGAATGCAAGAAACCATCCAAGAACAATGAACAAGGAACACTAGTACATTCAGGACAATCGGCTACGACAAATTTTTGCTCGTCCCGATGACATGACGACGGATGTTACCGTCCCGACGACATGACGTCGATCTCGTTTTGCCGACAATGATGCGTCGCTATTTACCGTCCCGACTACAAAGCCCGACCACAATGTGAGACCCACAAGATTTTTCAGTCAAATATTTTGTTGTTTCGACAAATAGATGCCGATGACAAGTCGACGGCATCATAATTAAACACTTATTTAATTAACCTTAATTACTTTGTAAATATACCGACAACACGACGTCGGTGCGTATTTAAACAGGTCAACAAAAGTCAACATTCGTCAACGGTTTTGATTTATGATACCGACAACATGACGTCGGTAACTTTTTATGCAGGTCAACGAAAGCCAATGGGGTTCTCTTAATATACTGACGACATGACGTTGGTATAATAAAAATTATTAATTGAATAATGTTATGGTGCTGACGACATGTCGTCGGTACCTTACTATAATGCAGCTGCACAGCACCCTGCACAGGTGCAAATTTCCATATTTTTTCAGGAAAATTTTTCGGAAAAAATCTACCAAAACCTGTAAGCAACCAAAGCCTTTAACCACTCAATACTAACATGTCCTAACACGTACAACTTATAATGGCTAAAACACTTGCAAAATATCGTTAAACACCCTCAAAATGCATTAAAACATTATAAAGTCTACAAAACGGGTGTTATAATCTCTAAACCTAGCTGCCATATCCATAAATGTTGCAATATCCGCAATGTTCAAGTCACCAAAATGTTAAACTACACAATACTAAGATACAGGTGGCCAAAATATAGTTTCAAAGATAAGTACAACACAAAATAACCCATATATACCTCTACCGCCCCTCGCTATCATCCATATCATCACTATGACCATCCTCACCATCACCACTCTCGCCTTCGCCATTCCCGCTCCTGCCAGCTGTGCCACTGCCTCCCGCGCCACACCCGTTGCCTGAGCCTACCTCACCTTGAGAAGGTAGCTGACTAATAAACTCGTGCCACTACGGGTTACTCCGGACAAAACCCAACAACTAAGCGAGCTGCTATTAAAATCCTTAGCTTCTACTACAGCTGCGTCACTCTTCTTCTCAGCCTCAACAATCTTCTTTTCAACTTCAGCAAGCTTCTCGTCGATCTGGGCGATACCTAAAAACGAAATAATCAAAATTTAAAAATGGCCATTGCAATACATAAGATGAGTCATGAGTAATCTATTAGCATTATCGTACTGTACATACCTGGAGGTGAAGGCGGGGTGTTTGGTAATGGTGGCATGCTCATGCCAGGTACCACCCTACCCCTGCCGGCTATATGACCCCCCTGCTTGCCCTTTATAACGAGGGCAAGTATCTCTTCCTATGTATACGCTAACCGTATAGGCGTATTGTGACATTTCAAAAATTTCATGTCATTAATTTTAGTATTTTATTATTTAACTATTCTATTTTTAAATAATTAACTTCGTCGGAAGTTATCCATGTACGTTCAATTCATTCAACCGCGACTAGACTACGTCCATTCTACCATTTTTTTTATGCATCATTGTTTCTTTACAATCCTATTTTAAAAGTCACTTTTCAATTTTTCTATTTTTACGTAAACCTTGCACCGTTACGTTTTACCCGATTTAAATATACGTTTTAAGGTTTTGACAAAGTGAACCAACCCTAGACTATGATAATTTACATATTTTATGAATTTTTAAACTATTTCATGTTTACTAAAGAGTTTTATACTTTTCATGTCATTTTTATAGCTTACATCACTTTTATCAAGAACCGGTGTCACCAAACGTGTTTTCGACTCACGGTTTCATTTTAATGACGTTTAAACACTCCGATAAACCCAAGGCTCTCATGAAATATTAAAATTAGCCATTTTAACACTTCATAACAACTTCATAAAATTTTTATAACACTTTTCAAAAATTCACGTTTTCAGGTCACCCGGTACTGCGTAATTCGCGGTTTTAAGACCGTACGCTTGATTTAAATCCCACAAACAAACTAATACACCAAATATTAATTCAATATTAATAATATCTGATTTTTATCTTTATTTTTCAAGCTTTGGTCATTCACCACTTTTCACCCTTCCAATTTACCACTTAAAACCCTTAAAAACTACTCATTATCTTACATAATCCACTTTAACACTTATACTAATCATAACACATTTTATACTTATCCATTTTAAAAAATAATAAAACAAATCCACCCTTGGAACCCTTAAAAACCGTCCATAGACCCACCCACACTCCACATTACTTTATTTTTCAAGAAAATCCAATTATTCCATCTCCTACATTCAAATCTCACCTAAAAAAAAAAAAAAAAAAAAAAAAAAAAAAAATCCATCTTCTTCTCCTCCTTGATTCAGCCACGAATTCCTCCTCAAACAACACATTCACCACTTCATTTATACCATGCAATAATAATTTTATGGTTGAAATCATCAACCAAGACCCTATGCAAAGTTTCAAGTTTTGAATCAAAGATTTGAAGAGTTTCTTGATGTTTTCTTGGTGTCTTCTTGAAGTCTTCCTCAAAGTTGATTAGAGTTATTTCCTTCAGCCCCTAATCACATTTTGAAGGCTAGAAGAGATGGGTTTCAATAGTCTTGGTGTCATTTGGGTCGTTTCTATCCAAGCCCTAGAAGGGTTTCATTGATTTTCACTCCTAGTAAGCATATCCCATCATCCTCTTTGATTTTGTCACATGAAAATGATTTTGGTTTTATAATTAATTATGGGTTTTCTGATTTTGATGAGTTTTAGTGTTCTTGAGTTATTTGTGATGATTAGTGTGGCATTGCATGATGATTGATGATGTTTTGGATGAGTTTAGAATAGGTTTAGTTGGATTTGATGGGACTCTTTTTACATCAGTAGAAAAACGTGGGTTTTCCCATTAAGTTTTGGCCTGGAGCCTATGATTAAATTACATTTTTAGATAGATATAGGTCTAAGCTTCATGTGGCGAGTTGGAGGAATTTTTATCTCCTCCGGATGACCAAGTTATGCCCAAATTAGTAAAAACTAGTCAAAATAGGTAACTTGCAGATTGTTTGTGTGTTAATGGTAAATTTTTGGCTTAGAACCTATTGAAGCTTTTCATAAATTAATAGGTTAATATCTCAGGTCCTAGTGGCGAGTTGGCCGGAAAACCAACGATTCCGGATGGTCGAGATACGACCAAAACCGTGAAAACATATTTAGTGTGTACCCAGAAATTGTAATGCAGATTGTTTTACTTTTAAAAAATTATTCTTGAACTAGAGGCTACGGGGTTTTTACATGGGTGAAGGGTAAAACAAATGAGGACCTTGTGGCTAATTGGAGGGTTTATCAACTCTTCCGGATGAATTAGTTATGGCCGTTTTGCTAAAATTGATCCGTTCTGAACTACTGTTTGAAAAGGGAGTTTAACTCCAGATTTTTGTTCTATAATATTGGGTTTTAAAACATGGCTCAGTAGTAGACATTTTAGGCTAACACCTCCAATTGGTCTCACTTAAATTGCTATCATGGTTTATGATTTATGGCCATTTTCGTAAGAGATTAAAATTCAGAAAATATTATGGGCTGGATGTTCAGGGGTAAAATAGTCTTTTCACATGATTCTTAATCTTTTAGAAGTTGAGGCATGGATTTTTGAAAACTAGACTCAAATAGCTTTCGAGGGGTGAAGGCCTTGTATTCATATCATTTATAGATTAGGAGTTAGGGGTCTATAAAATAAAGTCAAATCCAGAATTTAATATTTTACGTCTTGTCTTGAACTCTAAAACGTGTAGATACACATAGGTAAAATAAGAATTGAGGGATGAAACTTGGTAGGTGTTTTATTACCTATAAGCCCTGGTCGAACATCAATCTTAGAGTGAAAATACCTTGGGTTAAGTCTTAGTGCAATGCCATGCTTATCTCGGAAACATATCTCGTGATCATTTGATTTACTTTTTCATATCGCTCTTCTTTATCATTCTAAGTCGCGTCACGTCTTTTAGGTTGTGCTTAGACGCTTCGCACTCGTCCGAAGATCCATTTTACTTCTGATCTTGTTGCTCTTAAGGTGAGTTCATAGCCTCGCTTTTACTTATTTAAACGTTTTATAAACCTCGCGAGGGGGATACATGCTAGTTTTACAAACGGAATACAAGTAGTTTCATGATTACATAATTATAGACATTGAGTACCTTTGCCAACAAGTCCCTAATTTCATGAACCGTTAATTACGTGCGTAAACGCTAGTATTATAGATATGCATATTTGGCCAGGCAGGCCTGTCCGGGTGAGTAGCGCTCATTTGACAACTGTGGGTCAAACGGACATATAATATTGAGAATTGAGGTAAATGGCAATTGAATACCTTATGAGGGGCATTTAAACTTGGCCAAGGTTCGGTTTCATGAGCTCAATGCTATAAATCTTGTTTCCCGACTTGTATTTGTTACATGTCAACTTAATTACGGGCGTAGCCCAACTTCTTTTAAACTAAATTACTTGTATTCAACTGCTTACATATTAAACTCTATGAATTCACTCAACTTTATGTTGACTTTTTAGCATGTATTTTCTCAGGTATTATTGGCTAGTTGAGCATTGGGAGCAATCGGAGTCGCGTGGATATCAAACATTGAAAGACTTGTTTTCTTCACATTCGATAATTATTTTCTTTAAATATACAAATGAGTCATTTTTGAACTCTTGTAACTTAAGTTTTAAATATAAATTGTTGGGACCTTTGTACTCTGATTTATCAAATCGAATGTGACATTTTTTAAACGTCTCTTTTGAGGTCGTTTTATGTAACTTGTTTTATAAACTATAAAGTGACCCAAATTGGTATTCCGCTGCGTTGTAAATTTTGGGGGTGTCACAGAATGGCATCAGAGCATTAGTTATAGCGAATTATGTCGTTTTCAAAACCTAAACTATAACTGGTTTTCGAAATTTTTTTTTAAAGTCTTTCACCGTTGTTCGATATCCGCGTACGTTTGCTCCCAGGTAACTTATATGCTCTATTTTGCATCTATACTTCTATTATATGATTAATGAGTATATCCCTTAGTCATGATTCACTCTTTCACTTCTATCTTATGGTGTCATACTATTTACTTTATATCGGTCGGTTATTTATACGCTGACCACTCCGATTATCACGTACTTCGTGTTTTCTTATATTCTCCCTCGAACATCAATACTAGTATTGTATAAGGATACCCGTACATATATATGTTACTCTCTTCTTAAATTCTTACGCATGTGTGTAGTACTATTACATGTATTAATGAATTCGTTTACTTTAACTTCTTATGAACGATGCGGTGATCTCTGAAACATTTTCGCTACTTTACTTTATTTCCTTTTGATGATATTGACATTCGGTGTACTTTGTCAATTCCATTAGTAATTTTACTGTTCAACTCCGAGTGTGAACATTCTTCTTATGCCTTTGAATCACGTATATTGTTTTCGTTATCCATTATTTTGAAATCTTCCAATTGATGGGAATACGACCTTAACTTGTCTTCTCGAATCATGCCATCCTTTGGCACTTACCTTTGGTAATGCGATTGACTAATGTCATGTTATTATTCTCGTTACTTCTCATGATTTTGATGAATCATGTCGTTAATTAGACATCCTTTTATTTATTGTAACACTTGATCTTATTGTGTATTTTGTTTTGTCACGGACATACTTAAGTAGGATGATTTATAATCGTCTTATTGAAATGAATTGGGACGCTTCTTCATTTGAATAAGGAAATTATAAACCGCCGAACCATAAATTCATAGTTCTTCACTTACATGGATTGGGACGCCTCTTTATGTAATTGACGAGTTATGAATGAGTGGGCTTATGTGTATCCACCATAGCATGTGTACGAATCATTCTTTTGGCTATGAACTCTTCTTGACTCGTAATTTGTTATGTGGATTTTTTTTTCCCGATCTTGTATCGACCATCGCAAGCTTGATAAGCTAATAGTAATGTACTATTATTCGCTTCCACGAATTGACGACTTGATAAATTCCTTGTCTCCCAATGTCTTATCGCCAACACTTTTATTCTATCCTTTCCTTTAAGGACCCTCATGACATTCTATTCGTTCCCTCATACCATTGCTTACACATTACGTGATTTCTATCACTTGTTCTATCTTCGTTGCTACCTTTTTACTTTGTCAAAATCCCAAGAACAAAATGCATTAAGCACCTCCATGGGCTTCTATAAAATTTTTATGCGTCTTTATGAAAATTTTACAAATACTTCACAAGTGTTTAAATTACCAAAATGACCTTCTTAAGTTAAAGAGTCGGTTCTAACCACCATCTTTTGTAAAAATCATAACCAATATTTATAATGACACGATGCCTATATTTCAAATTACATTTTTTTTATATACATCATATTTTAATCACGTCTTGAGGATATGACTGATTTAAACTTCGTTTCAACTAATGATTCTTAAAATTTTGAAAATAGACATTCTACAATCACAACCATAAACCCGAGTTTCAACATGGTTTTTATACATGCTTCCATCCCAAAAATCTTTAAAACGACCAAAAATGATTAAGAAGAATTGAGCGCCGAGACGTCGCTCTCTTAAGGGGTACGTGCTGTGACATTTCAAAAATTTCATGTCATTAATTTTAGTATTTTATTATTTAACTATTCTATTTTTAAATAATTAACTTCGTCGGAAGTTATCCATGTACGTTCAATTCATTCAACCGCGACTAGACTACGTCCATTCTACCATTTTTTTATGCATCATTGTTTCTTTACAATCCTATTTTAAAATTCACTTTTCATTTTTTCTATTTTTACGTAAACCTTGCACCATTACGTTTTACCCGATTTAAATATACGTTTTAAGGTTTTGACAAAGTGAACCAACCCTAGACTATGATAATTTACATATTTTATGAATTTTTAAACTATTTCATGTTTACTAAAGAGTTTTATACTTGTCGTGTCATTTTTATAGCTTACATCACTTTTATCAAGAACCGGTGTCACCAAACGTGTTTTCGACTCACGGTTTCATTTTAATGACGTTTAAACAATCCGATAAACCCAAGGCTCTCATGAAATATTAAAATTAGCCATTTTAACACTTCATAACAACTTCATAAAATTTTTATAACACTTTTCAAAAATTCACGTTTTCAGGTCACCCGGTACTGCGTAATTCGCGGTTTTAAGACCGTACGCTTGATTTAAATCCCACAAACAAACTAATACACCAAATATTAATTCAATATTAATAATATCTGATCTTTATCTTTATTTTTCAAGCTTTGGTCATTCACCACTTTTCACCCTTCCAATTTACCACTTAAAACCCTTAAAAACTACTCATTATCTTACATAATCCACTTTAACACTTATACTAATCATATACACATTTTATACTTATCCATTTTACAAAATAATAAAACAAATCCACCCTTAGAACCCTTAAAAACCGTCCATAGACCCACCCACACTCCACATTACTTTATTTTTCAAGAAAATCCAATTATTCCATCTCCTACATTCAAATCTCCCCTAAAATAAAAAAAAAATAAAAAATCCATCTTCTTCTCCTCCTTGATTCAGCCACGAATTCCTCATCAAACAACACATTCACCACTTCATTTATACCATGCAATAATAATTTTATGGTTGAAATCATCAACCAAGACCCTATGCAAAGTTTCAAGTTTTGAATCAAAGATTTGAAGAGTTTCTTGATGTTTTCTTGGTGTCTTCTTGAAGTCTTCCTCAAAGTTAATTAGAGTTATTTCCTTCAGCCCCTAATCACATTTTGAAGGCTAGAAGAGATGGGTTTCAATAGTCTTGGTGTCATTTGGGTCGTTTCTATCCAAGCCCTAGAAGGGTTTCATTGATTTTCACTCCTAGTAAGCATATCCCATCATCCTCTTTGATTTTGTCACATGAAAATGATTTTGGTTTTTTAATTAATTACGGGTTTTCTGATTTTGATGAGTTTTAGTGTTCTTGAGTTATTTGTGATGATTAGTGTGGCATTGCATGATGATTGATGATGTTTTGGATGAGTTTAGAATAGGTTTAGTTGGATTTGATGGGACTCTTTTTACATCAGTAGAAAAACGTGGGTTTTCCCATTAACTTTTGGCCTGGAGCCTATGATTAAATTACATTTTTAGATAGATATAGGTCTAAGCTTCATGTGGCGAGTTGGAGGAATTTTTATCTCCTCCGGATGACCAAGTTATGCCCAAATTAGTAAAAACTAGTCAAAATAGGTAACTTGCAGATTGTTTGTGTGTTAATGGTAAATTTTTGGCTTAGAACCTACTGAAGCTTTTCATAAATGAATAGGTTAATATCTCAGGTCCTAGTGGCAAGTTGGCCGGAAAACCAACGATTCCGGATGGTCGAGATACGACCAAAACCGTGAAAACATATTTAGTGTGTACCCAGAAATTGTAATGCAGATTGTTTTACTTGTAAAAAAATTATTCCTGAACTAGAGGCTACTGGGTTTTTACATGGGTGAAGGGTAAAACAAATGAGGACCTTGTGGCTAATTGGAGGGTTTATCAACTCTTCCGGATGAATTAGTTATGGCCGTTTTGCTAAAATTGATCCGTTCTGAACTACTGTTTGAAAAAGGAGTTTAACTCCAGATTTTTGTTCTATAATATTGGGTTTTAAAACATGGCTCAGTAGTAGACATCTTAGGCTAACACCTCCAATTGGTCTCACTTAAATTGCTATCATGGTTTATGATTTATGGCCATTTTTGTAAGAGATTAAAATTCAGAAAATATTATGGGCTGGATGTTCAGGGGTAAAATAGTCTTTTCACATGATTCTTAATCTTTTAGAAGTTGAGGCCTGGATTTTTGAAAACTAGACTCAAAGAGCTTTCCAGGGGTGAAGGCCTTGTATTCATATCATTTATAGATTAGGAGTTAGGGGTCTATAAAATAAAGTCAAATCCAGAATTTAATATTTTACGTCTTGTCTTGAACTCTAAAACGTGTAGATACACATAGGTAAAATAAGAATTGAGGGATGAAACTTGGTAGGTGTTTTATTACCTATAAGACCTAGTCGAACATCAATCTTAGAGTGAAAATACCTTGGGTTAAGTCTTAGTGCAATGTCATGCTTATCTCGGAAACATATCTCGTGATCATTTGATTTACTTTTTCATATCGCTCTTCTTTATCATTCTAAGTCGCGTCACGTCTTTTAGGTTGTGCTTAGACGCTTCGCACTCGTCCGAAGATCCATTTTACTTCTGATCTTGTTGCTCTTAAGGTGAGTTCATAGTCTCGCTTTTACTTATTTAAACGTTTTATAAACCTCGCGAGGGGGATACATGCTAGTTTTACAAACGGAATACAAGTAGTTTCATGATTACATAATTATAGACATTGAGTACCTTTGCCAACAAGTCCCTACTTTCATGAACCGTTAATTACGTGCGTAAACGCTAGTATTATAGATATGCATATTTGGCCAGGCAGGCCTGTCCGGGTGAGTAGCGCTCATTTGACCACTGTGGGTCAAACGGACATATAATATTTAGAATTGACGTAAATGGCAATTGAATACTTTGTGAGGGGCATTTAAACTTGGCCAAGGTTCGGTTTCATGAGTTCAATGCTATAAATCTTATTTCCCGACTTGTATTTGTTACATGTCAACTTAATTACGGGCGTAGCCCAACTTCTTTTAAACTGAATTACTTGTATTCAACTGCTTACATATTAAACTCTATGAATTCACTCAACTTTATGTTGACTTTTTAACATGTATTTTCTCAGGTATTATTGGCTAGTTGAGCATTGGGAGCAATCGGAGTCGCATGGATATCAAACATTGAAGGACTTGTTTTCTTCACATTCGATAATTATTTTCTTTAAATATGCAAATGAGTCATTTTTGAACTCTTGTAACTTAAGTTTTAAATATAAATTGTTGGGACCTTTGTACTCTGATTTATCAAATCGAATGTGACATTTTTTAAACGTCTCTTTTGAGGTCGTTTTATGTAACTTGTTTTATAAACTATAAAGTGATCCAAATTGGTATTCCACTGCGTTGTAAATTTTGGGGGTGTCACACGTATCTGCTCCCAGATCCTGTAGCCGGACCATCTCTTCCTATGTAGTTGAAAAAACTGAGAATTAATATATTAGTCGGGTTACTAGATTATGTTTCAATAAATCATTAAAGTACGTGTTTGGAAAAAAAATGATACTTACAGTGCGTGTCGCGGCCTCATCCTGCAGCCATACGCCATCCTTGCAGTGCGTGTCGCGGAAGCTCTTTAGGAGGGGTGAGTACTTGTGGTTCTCGTTGTTCTCGAACTGTATATACACATGCATATTTTAATTACGCTTTAATACTTTTATAAAATTAAAATATATAATTAAAATTAATTACTTTTATAAAATTAAATTTTTTTATTTAGTAAAAATACTTTTAATTAATATATAATTAAAATTAAATAATTTTATAAAATTAAAATATTTTTATAAAATAATCAAAATGTGTCTTATGTATTCATGGCAAGATGCGGCCAATGATTTGGATTCGTTGCGGCTGTAAACCTTGTTCTTCTTCCAGTTCTCGGCGTTCACACGAGCTCGCTTGAGGTTCGGCTCCTCCATGTAGAACTTGACATGCTTCTCCAATACAAATTGCTCCATGTTAGGAGGAGGGTTTCTTCGTATCACATCCACAGCCCCATGCCAACCCTTCCTAGTAAAGTGATCGCGCTTCATGTCATGTTTGTTGTCCGAGTAGCGCCTAGCCAAATATGCATTGATGTCGGCCCGAATGTTTTCCCAACGTGATTCGCGCATGTGGCGATGGAAAAATGGTAAAAGTGAAATGTTGAGTTTTCAACACTTGATCATATGAGAGAGAAAAATAATGTAATTAATACTCTTATTAAAACACCCCATTACTTAAAAGTACAATGAGTTATTCACATTGTACAACCAATTAAAAATATATCTACCAAATTAAATACAACCAATTAAACAATTAATACAAATGACAAACCAGGTTGACCCGGAACGCTTCTAACCCGACGGGTTGAACTGGTATAATTTGACCCGTTTTCGACCCAAACTAGCAAATTGACCCGGTTTAAATCGACAAAATTTTCGACCGGAACGATTCACGCTTCAAACCTGACGGGTTGAACCGGTTTAATTTGACCCGATTTTGACCCAACCAAACAAGTTGACCCGGTTTAAATCGATAAATTTTTCTACCGGAATGGTTCAACCGGTTGAACCACCCGGGTCGAACCGGGTTTCAAAACATTATGTTTAATTCTCGAATCTTCAAACTTTATATCTATCAAATTAAATACAACCAATTAAAACAATTAATACAAATGACAAACCGGGTTGACCCGGGACGCTTCAAACCCGACGGGTTGAACCGGTTTAATTTGACCTATTTTCGACCCAACCTAGCAAGTTGACCCGGTTTAAATCGACAAATTTTTTGACCGGAATGGTTCAACCGGTTGAACCACCCAGGTCGAACCGGGTTTCAAAACATTATGTTTAATTCCCAAATCTTCAAACTTTTATTATTTTTTATTTATAGCTTATAAACTTTTTTTTTATCAATAAACTATCTGTCGCTATAAAATCCCGTTGCTATGCACGGGTACTCGTCTAGTAATAAAATAAACAAATTTAAATACATATACACATTTAAATAAATAAGCACGATAACAAAACACTATAAAAGGAAAATAAAATAACTGAACCCGAGTCGGTGCATGACGTATGCCTTCTTCTCAGCCTCAATCTCGTGCCAGGACGGATAGTACAACGGTATCTCCATAATCAGCTCGCCAACGTAATTACTGAACCAGTTGGCGTTCTTGCCGACATGAACGTACGTCCGCTGATCACCATACTCGAACTCAATCGACTGCGGGCCATTAAGTTCCACGGCTCTCTTCAGGGCTACGTTCTTTGTGACTTGACGGACCGGCAACCTGCCTCCATCCCGACCTCCACCCCTGCCTCCCCCTCGCCCTACCTCCTCTTCGGGGTTGTCGTGATCCTATAATTGAAGTGAGTGAAAACGTCATAAAATAACAAGTAACAAAATTCAAATGATCAAGTTTAAGTATCTTACCACCACGACAACCGCTATCAATTGACGGGTACGGGAAAGTGGTCGGTTACCGACACCGTCACCACCGTGACTGCACATGACTGCTGCTTCCATCTGTAAAAGTACAAGTTGAATACCGTATAGAAATACATGAACAAATTAACATAAGCATGCACACATTTAAATACATACACATTCAAAATAAATACACATTTAAACAATCCATAACAATTTCATTCAAATAAGTGTCGTTTTACAAGTTACAATCTAAGATCAATTTGCTAAATCATAATCACTATCATAAACAACATCAGTCGCAACTTCAACTTCATCATCAGAATTGTTTGTGACTTCATTATCAGAAGTTGCTAATTCATAATTAAGGATCGCCGTCTTCATCATCAATAAAATCACCCTCGTCATCAACATGAATGATTGGTGGTGGTGCCTCAACTAAAGTTGATTGACCATCGATATTTAAGGTTTCAAATTCCAAATCATTCAAATTAGCAGACAGTTGGAGATCAGACGAGTTGTTGCCATGTATCATATCATCATCGTCTTCTACCATGATGACATCCCAGGTTGTGTTGTGATTCACATCTTGGACAACCTTCCAATGGAGTGGTCGTCTGGCAGGATCTTCAAGGTAGAAGACTTGTTTTGCTTATGTTGCCAGAATGTAAGGCTGATCTTCAAACGCATAGCTACATGCCCAAATTTTTGTCATGTTGTTTCTAGTGGTAAAATGTTAGACTCTCCCTCTTTTGTTGCATAAGTCAAACCACTTAACTCGAAACAACACAACTTTGAATTGGGTATACGCAAAATCCAGAATTTCTTCTACCTGACAATAATACATTTCTCCTTTCTTCTCACCAGGTGAACAAATTTCGTTGTTCTGAGTTGTATGCTTTATATCGCGGCTGTGTATGACAAACTTCACACCGTTGACTATGCAAAAGTTGATCGAGATTGGGGTCGGTGATGGTCCACAAGCCAAAGCAAATAAGTTGATAGTACAACTGGGGTCATTGGCTATGTAATGTTTACGGATCTATGAAAAAAGATAAGAATAGATAGAGATGAGTGACAGTCGCTATTTATACAAGGAAATACATAGAATAAGTTTACCTTCATCTCAAACCAGCTAGGAAATTCTTGTTGCATGTCGCTATCAGGAAAATCCCTCAAAATGTTCATGATATTAGAATTAATTGAAAAGATATCTTGGGAAAAAGAAATTTCAAAATAAAAATGTGTACCTCTCAAACGCGTTCAGGTACGAGTCAATCTCAGGACTGTTGTGAAGTACATACCATATCACTTTCTTCATTTCTTAGAGACCTAACCGAATCAATGTTTCTTTACTAGACTTAGTACATAGTGATCGGAACACCTGGAAATCTGGGCGAGGATAGTCATGAGATGCAGCAGGACGATTAAATTTTGTCCCACCACCCCAAAAATAACGAAAACAAAATAATGCTTTGTATGCAACATAACCCTCCGCCATTGAACCTTCCGGCTTAGCTTTATTTCGTACATAGTTTTTTAGCTTCTTCATGTGTAACACCCCAACCCGAAAAGGGCTAAAGTGTAACATTATGGGGTCAAATCAAAACATAAGCAAGCGGAATACATTAATAATACAAGGTTCACAAAACAGTTCTAAAGAAAAGATAAAGGACTAATTTTAAGCATTACAACTTCCAAATTAATTACAAGTTAAGAACCAAGAAGGAAATCTCTAAGTCTATCTCTAATCCATGGGGAGCTACCAACAGTGTAGTCCACTAAGAGCCTAACCCAGCTCCCTTCTAAGAACCTGCCACAGCAAAAGAAATGCGGCTAAGCTTAAAAAGTCGAGTGAACAGATATAAACAAACGAAAACTAATAACAAAAGGAAAACGAAGGTGAATACGACATAAGTCCAAGTGAACCTGCTGAGATAGAAATCAAGAATATGGAAACATGGAATATGATCAACGGAAATACGGATAACGGATATCAAACAATCAACGAAATGAAATGAGTCATAAGTGTAAGCAAAAGAAATAAAGCATTCATAAGTTAATCACATTAGGGATGACAAGATAATAAGAATCATAAAGAAGTAGAACAAATAGGAATGCCCAACAATATATATACTAAATGTACATAGGATTAATGACCTCTATTGTACCAAATGTGAAAGGGGTATATTGCACACACACCAAAACATTCACCAAATAATACTAAACTGAGTACCTAGGATGCATCCATACGCCCCTTGCAAAACAAATATACATATACCAAGCTCTAGGCTAAGCATACATACAATAATAATAATGCCCATGGTGCTATAACATAATAGGGAACGCTGTGGACAAAAACCCACCTCCACAGATAGTGTCAATACCACTGGTGCATCAGTGGCAAGGCCATGGACTCCCCATGACTGGCTAATAATTCTAACACATAAAGGCAAAAGATATAATGGGCATAGAACTAGGAAATACTATAGAAAAGAAGTATAGCATGCAAACGAATATCAAGCTCATATCAATTTCAAGTGTCAACAATTAAGAATCATACAAAGGGAATACAACAATGGCTTAACTGAAGTGATCATAATCAAAGCAATAAACAAAAGAGAGAAGGATGGCCTTTACTAAAAAGGAAGAATATCTGTACGAAATGAAACAAACAACAACAGTACACAGAATCAGAACCCTTACTAAGAAAGGGTAGAATATCCGTACCTTAACCGCCAATCAAATCATAACATACGTAAGCATAGGGAAACACTTCTTCTTCAACAAATCTACACGAATAATGATCGTATTATTATTAACTTGTCCTAAATCAGATTACCCATTTTAGTCGGCTTTCCCTTTTTTAGTAACTTTCCATTTATAGCAGCTTTCTAAAATAGTAACTTTCCAAAATTAGTAAGCTTCTAGTTATAGTAAGTTTCTACATTAAGTAGCCTTAACCATTTTAAGTAACTTTCTATTTTTACCAGGTTTCCATAATTAGCAGGTTTTCATATTTAGTAACTTTCCAAATATAGCAGGTTTCTATATTTAACAGGTTTCCATATTTGGTAATATTCATCATTCAAGGTTATAATTATCATATGGAATAATCTAAGAACTTAAAATGTTAATTTGATAAGATTAGTGTTTAATATGGTAGCTTTCCATAGATTAGGGTTTAATAAGTAATAATGTTAAAGTTCAAGGTCTAAAGTGTAAATATCACAATTTCATATTTTATCCAAATTAATCCTTACATTTCCAATATTAACAATTCAACCCTTCCATTTTACAAAGTTACAAAATTAACTCTTTAGTTTAAAATAATTAAATATGTACCTTTAAATATACATATTATCAAGTTTAGCCCCTTTAATTATCAAAGTTACACATTACACCCCTCATATATATTCCATACGAATTAACCTTGTATTTATATAATTTTCAAAACAAGCCCTTCAAGTTTAATTAATGACAATTCGAATCCTTAATTATTTAATTTACTAAATAAACATTTTAATTACAAATTTTACCCATTACACCCTCGTATTATATTTTATACAAATCACCCTTTGTCTTATACAATTTACCAAAATAACCCTCATGTTTATATAATTACAAAACGCACCCTTATGGTTTTAAAATCCCATTCAGTTCCAAAAGAAATCCACGAACCCTAACCCTAATTTTTTTTTTCAATTATTACACATAATTACACAATTCTTAAACATCAATTAATGCAGTAAAATTACCAAGAACCCTTACCCTAATCCATTCGATCCTTTATTCTTTTATTTCTTTTTCTTTATTCTAACCGATTACAAAATAAAACCAAAACAGATTTCTAGGCTTTTAACATCATAAACTGATTTTATTAGAGTCATATAACACGTATCGAACCTGTATAAAATAAATTTGAAGCATGAAAAATTCATTCTAGCCGATTTAGGTTTTATTTCATTTTTAGGGTTTTTAGTTTTCTATTATTCCAAACGAATTATTTATCATGCATGATCAATTTTTACACATATATTATGGATTATAGAGATAATAAGGATGATACAAAATTACACTTTTGAAGATTTGACGTGCGAATGAGCAGAAACAAAAATAACCCCTCGGTTTGATATATATCGAGCAAAATAAATCCAAACGATCGATCCAAGCCTCACCAACCTTAACCAGTATTTTTTTCACCTCCTATATCTCAGAAAAAGACTAGGAAAAATGATCAAGAGCCTCCAGAAATTATTGATCTGCCGGTGTGAGTTTTGAGGTGTTTAGGGTTTTTAATTTTTTTTTTCCTTTTGAAAATGGGAAACAAATAATGTAAGATAATTATAGAGGACTTGGGGGAGGGTTTACATGGCAGAAAATAAAGGGGGAGATACGAAATCAAAACCATAATTTGTTTCCCTAAATATAATGGTGCTTATCTCTTTTCAAAACAAAATATACATAACTTAAAATTTAATTCGGACATTATGGAATTATTTAGGCGTGTTATATATTTTTAGGGCAATTAAAATGTTGAAAGTAGTCATGAAAAATTAATATGGATTCATTAGTTGCTAATTTCCAAGTGTTTGGGATTTATTTTGTTTTATTTAAGGGTTTATTGTAATTTTAAAGTTTAGGGGCATTTTGGTAATTTGTACACGTTTCAGATTTTAGGGTTTTACATCATGTATCTTTCAAATGGATACATCCACCGGAATGAAATAGGCCCGCCTTCAAGAGCCTCTTCAGGTAAATGCATAACGAAGTGAATCATAATGTCAAAAAAAGCAGGAGGATATATTTGCTCGAGGTGCACAAAATTTTGATCAACTAGTCTTTAGCTTTCACCATGTCATTCACCATAAAAGTTTGAGCGCAAATTTTCTTAAAGAATAAACAAAGCTCGATTAAGTATTGTTGAAGTCCATAAGGAATTAACCATTGCATCATTATATGACAGTCATAAGACTTCATGCCCGTTATATTGTTATCATCTTTGGTCACTTTTGACTTAAACTTGGATCCGAACCAATCTGGTATTTTAATTTTTTTGATGTATTGACATAACAGTTTTCTTTTATCGGGTGTGAGTGAGTACTTAGCATGAGGCTTCAAGCACTTCCTGTTTTATTTGTTTCTGAGCCACAACTCCTGTCGAATGCCCAAAGCTTGTAAATCTTGTCTTGTGATGAAGCGAAAAGTGTAACGCTTTTGGGGGGTCATTTAAGGCCAAAGTCAAGATTATTTGATCAAATATTTTCCTAAATCCTTCATTTTGTCATTTTAGGTACTTTTAGAAGGAAATTTACAAAAGGAAGCATTTTGGACGTTTTTGGAGCGAAAAAGTGAAGAAAACGACAAAGTCTCAAAATTATGCTGGAAAGTGCACATGACGGCGTCACAGGTTACTAGTGACGGCGTCATGACTTGACAAATAGGTGGATAAATCAATTACACGTGACGCCCCAGAAGGTTTTCTAAAGAGTTCGTGACGGCGTCACCCTTTAGGGTTGCCAAGGCCGTCACGAGTAAAGCAAAGAGAGACAGCCCAGATAAAATAAAGAGTGACGGCGTCAGAAGTGGATCTAGGCAATACGAGTATTATTTTGGCGGCGAGTTGATGGCGTCACACCTAACTCTTGACGCCGTCAGGATGCAAAATCTATATATAGTTTTCTAGTTTTCATTCATTATGTGAAACTTTGAAGGGAGTAAACCCTAAACGAATTTTACAGATATTTTGAGGGTTTCAAACCCTTGTTTCATCCATGCTTAATTGAAGATAAGTCTTTCATCAAATCATTCAATATGTCTATGTGTTGTTTGATTATATCTTACGCTTGTCTTCTCTTTAACATGCTAGGTTAGGTTTTCTTTGTGTTTGCTTAGATGTAATGAAACTTAGATATTGATTATGGGTTGGTTGTTTATTTATAATTGTTGTGGATGAATGAATTCGATGTTAGACTTAAGAAAACTGGCAGACTTCCAATTGGTAACTTGCTTGAACGTCTTAAGAAACATGATCGGAGGTGTACTACGATATATTGGTTGTATTTAGTGCGTAGGTAACTACTCATGAGGCCATGTTAGGAGCTAGTAGTCGGCTTGTAACACCCCAACCCGATAAGGGTAGAAGTATTACGTTATGGTGACATATCAAAGCAAAACACAAGCATACAACATAAGTAATACAAAAGAATCTCAAAGGTTAAAAAGGTAAAATCTGAAGTACAAGGTTACAACTGAGATCATAAATAAATAATAAGTCTGAAAATGTAATCACTTCTAGTCATCTCTAATCCAAATGGCTATCGATGTGTAGTCTTCTAAGTCCAAAAGTATTCTTCACTCATAACACGGCTTCCCACTAAAACCTGCCGCAGGAAAAGAAATGCGGCTGAGCTTAAAAAGCCCAGTGAACAGATATAACAATGAAGTAATAATGAAACAGAAATGAATACTGAATAAGGTATAAAGGAAATAATAGAATGTAATCAAAGGCAAGTATGAAATGGTAATAAGAGATAAGGTAAGGGTTAGTCATCAACCACGAGCCCAGAAACAGATATAACGCCTTCATAATAATGCCTTCATCATAATCATAATCATATCTCTTCATAATCATATAGAGGGGAGACCTCTCAGATAATCAGACAATAATGAGGGGTGTCCTCATATGGTTGGAGTAGCTAGCTCCCAGAAATGTGAAGGACGTGCATGCACGCAGCATCAATCACCAGATACAGATAACAGAAAACAGAAACAGATCTAGGATGCATCCATACGCCCCCACAGAAATCAGATTGGCCATAATAAATCATATCATAAAGCGCGCATATCATATAACAGAAAGGGACGTGGCAGAACATCACTCTACTGCCCTAGAGTCATGTCAGAGGTGCATCACTGACACGGACATGGAACCTCCATGCCTAGTGAAATAAATTTGGCTCGGGTGTCAAACTAGAATAGGTCAACAGAATGTCATAAAATGACACAGATCATAAGTCATCATAATCAGATCATATCAGAAGTCCATATCACAAGGTCATATCAAAAGGCCCAAATCAGAAGGTTCAAAATCAGAAGGTTCAGATAGCAAAGGTTCATAACAGAAAAGGTTTAGAAAATAAAATGGGGTTTCATAGAAATGGCATCGGGAACCCTAAACAGAACGTCAGATCAAAATAAAAGGAGAGAGTCATGAGAAACCTTTACTGAAAATGTCAGAATATCTGTACACCTTATTCAAATGAAAAAGCAGACAAATGGAAAAGAGTCACAAAAAATGGACCACTCCCTCTTCACGGAACCTATACGAATTAATAATCACGCATTACTGATAAGCTCATTTTATTCAGATTTCCCATTTTAGGTTTCTTTCTATTTAACCAATTTCCTGAATTAGCGAGTTTTTCCAGAAATAGTTTTTTTTTTTATACTTTAAGGTCACAATTGACAATTAATAATATTTAAGGGTTAAATGACAATTATGATAGTTTATGGTTAATTACGTCAATTTAGTAAGGTTTAGGGTCAAAATATAAATTATCAAAATTAAATATTAAAAATGTCAAATAAGATTATTTATAAATTTATATTAAGATAATAACTTTAGACCCCGTCGTTATATAATTTATTAACGTACCCACGATATTAACATTTATGCCGCGACGGCCCAAGATTTTATAACCCGACATCGATTCACTTAACTCATATATACACAACCTAAACCCAAATGTACGACACATACAACATACATCCACACATGTAAACACACCATGTTTTCTTTTATTTAGTATACTACATGCATGCATGCTCCCATCATTATTCCTTTTAGTCAATAATCATGTTTTAAATATGTATATAAGAGATCAGAAATCACATGTGCATACTGCAGATTCGAATAGCCAACAGGAGCCCAAAGTAGATATATAAACTTCATCATTTTGTGAGTTAATTATTCGTTTAAGTTATTTCAATGTTTTTAGCATGCAATTATCTCACTTTCTATTAGGTTATTCACATGTTTTGCCGAGTCTCAAAAGACCAAACTCACGCATGCATTTCAAGCAGATTCATAGGATTACTTAGGGTGCGTCTAACACAATTATTTAGGGTCGAGAAGGGTTTGAATACGATTACACAACTGCCACATCTCAACACGAGGTAATCATATATCGCGACACAAAAACAGCCACACACCACGACTCACAACAAGTCCACACACACCAGCTTTTAACGAAGCAAAAACACCACTAAACCTTCACATAAAATCATAGTATTCGCAAGGTAACACAACCTAGGTTTTCTAGTTTCTATATGCATCATTGCCGATCATTCAAGACAGATTTTTAGGACTCATTTAGTGTTATATATATGTCAACAAAAGGGCTGGAACAAGGACATTAAAACAGTCCACAAAACATGATACAAACAGTTTATATAGGCGTATAGTTTCTATGATTTCATGTGAGACTATTAATGGGACAACAAGGAGTAAACAAGCATGATTAATTATCAGATTGTATAACATGTTTTTGCGTCAGTTTATATACATATTTATGGTGTCGAATGAGTTAAGAACAAGGGTGATGGAGGTACCTCTCTTGGCAGATTTGACAAGACAAAAGAATGAGAGAACAATGACACCCTAAATCAATTACGATCACGGCAACAACCCCGTTAATACCACGAATGATTATAAGCGGTCACCACCTTCAAACCCTCTTGAACTTGAGAGAAGATAGTAACCAGGAAACCTTGATGTGCTTTGTCTTGTGTGTCGAATGAAAAAGAAAAAGGGTAGCCGTGTATATACAGAAGGGAAAACGTGTGGTGTTTTTTTGTTTTTTTGTTTTTTTGGAAACCAAGGATACACTGAATATTATGTTTTAATGAGTGTCTTGTATATAAGAGGGTAATGTAGAAAATGAAATCTTTTATCATCTTCGGAATATTCACAAGTTATTTGGTCTTATCTCTTATTTATTCTTGTGTCGAGTGATGTGTAGTGAAACAAGAAAACGTGTAGGAGGATACTACAAAAGAAAGGTAACAATGTTTATTAAGTTAACTTTAGGTTATAACTCATAATGTATTAATATCATATATCATATAGTTTAGTGTATTAATTAGTTATTAAATAACTTAGGTAAAATTTCAAATTAGACGTCAATTGTGAATTCAGAAATTTGAGTTTTACAACTCTTCCCCTCTAAAAGAAAAATTTCGTCCGCGAAATTGAAATGAAATGATCAGATGAAAACGTATCGAATTGCAGAAACATGAGAGTGATAAATACGATCAACTCTTCAGATTCTCAACTAGTCTCCTCTTTAATATAACCTTACCAAAGGATTTTCAGAAATAGATGGGTCTTGTTCTTCATAATTCATAATCTCATATCTTTCTTTAGAATAGATCATAAGGAATCAGATTCAACGATTGTGAAGCGTACATGTAGTAGAAAATTCTTGATAGTAACACATGGAATATATACGGACAGAAAACATATTGGGTTGATAACATCAAACGGTAGAAAGCTCTACAACGAAACTTAAGATTCTTAGCAAAAGCACAGAGGTCAACAAACGCATGTAAAGAATCCAAACATATCAAGTCGTATAACGGTATAGGCAGAATGAAACTAAAGTCTCACTAAACGCAAATCATCTCAATCAGATATCAGAAATTCTAAGGCACTCCTCAAAATATCCTATGATCACAATAAGTGCACGTTATATGATGTAAGTATTATTACGTTGGCCAGACGTCATAATACAAGCATCATATAATTATGCCCTCATGATGACCATACTTTATCTCAAGTCGTGAAATAAGCGACTTATCGTAACCACCTAATAGTCCTTCTACCCCCTAGGATTGGTCCGAATCAATCATCATTCACCGAATGAAATCAAAAAACCAGAACTTATAATAAATGTAACAGAACCTGGTAAGTATCATCCAAAATGAAATACGTCATCAATAACATCAGGTCTTCTACAATTAGCCAAATTTCTCATAACAAAACCATCATCCAACATACGCAGAATGAACACAAAACGAAACTACTAATAGAGAATCTAAATCATTCAAGGGATCATATTATAAGGTAACGGAAGCTTAAATGGGTTAAGCAGAAATGAATTACATCATCAATAATTTCATCCTTCACAAATCAACTCATCCAAAAACATAAATGTTTGCTTCAAAATTTGTCCATTAAAACGCATGATCACAAATCTCTTCCAAGTCTGAGTAGTCTGTCTTTGTTTGTCCATCAACTTGAGAGTGTAAAGGAATCTTAAACTTGAGTCTAGTTCCTCAAGCCTTCTGTATTCCTTCCTAGAACTGCGAGGTATCAACACAAAATCTCTGACACGACTAACAAATACCCTTCCATCAGCAACTGCTTCTGGTCTAAATTCATCCTAGTACAACTAAATGAATATGGAAATGAAACTGCGTGTCTTCGTCAGGTATCCTAATATAGCTCAAGGTTTTCCATCTTGATTAGATTCTCCTTCTACGTTTGCCATCACGTTTGTCTTGCAAGAAAGCATTATCCAATCTTCAAGGTATCCATCGCTGCTGTCGACTCCATGTTATGAGTTGAATAGTTCGTCTACTATGGTCTGGTTGTCTTGATGCCCGCACTGTAATATCCACGTGCCGCATGAGGTATAATCGAGTCCCTTCTTAGTTTCTCTCTTCTTCTCATATGCTTCTTCTACGGTAACGCCTGCCGCGAACATCTCCTAACATCTCCTATTACTCTCCTATAAGGTTTCTAACTCTGACAACGGTCTTCAATCTTGGTCCTTTTTATGGGAAACTCTGTCTTCACAGGATAATGATAGTGTTGTCTACTACGATCTCCGAACGCTAAATTAAATTTTCTCTTATCAAACTTGATACAAAAATAATCTCTATGTTCCTCTTTCGTCTCTGAACACAACACAATGTCATACTATGACAATTTGTCCGAATACTCGTGAGAACATGATTCTATCATATGCATAAGAATAGTTGACATATTAGCCAATACAATCATTAAGGCTCATAATGATTTTAACGTGTACAAAAGTAGCTTCAGAAATCATCTTAGGGAAACTTCATATACACTTCACGTCACCTTCCTTCTTCTTCATGAATAAAACTGAAATACTTCACGGAGGTTACTCTCGGTTAGTTAACCCCTTACTTAGAAGTTCTGGTGGTTGCTTCTTTAGTCCTTCGAATCTAAATGAGACCATCTGATACGGAATTTTCAAAGGTACCAAAATCAATCATTTATACACGGAATTGGATAACGATTATGGATAGTGATACTGTTAAGTCCATGATAGCCGATACATCGCCGCAAACTTCCCTCTTTCTTCTTCATAAACCAACAGGAGTTTCCAAAGAGAAAATATTGAGGTGAACAAAATCATATTCCATCTGTTCCTTCAATCTTTCGACTTCTATGGCACCATGGTTTCGTCAACTGAGATCAGTTCAATGCCGACTCTACTTCCCAAGTAGGAGGGAATACCAAGAGGTTCATCAGTAAACACCATAAATTTTGTACAACAAAATACTTCAAATGCCAGACCTTTCTAAAGGTGGATACTAATAGGTGTCAGGAGAAACTTGACAATCAGATGAGATCGGAGTCTGTACTTCCATAGCAACATCAATTTTAACAGACTTAAGTGGTGAGAGCCATCATAACAAAAGTAGAATGAAGTAGATTGTTAAAGGTCACGTATTAGATACGGTAGTCTATGGTAGCTTTATGAGGAGCCAACCAATCCATAACCAAAAGACCTCAAAATCAAATATATCAAAAGTAATGGATTCGTAGAACGAATACGGTCGTCAAAACATACGGATAGTTCATATATCAGCATCAAGCACATGGTTCATCAAAAGTGTTGAGATAGACGAGCAAACAGTTCAAGGTGTTGGAATCTTGTTTGGCTTCTTAGCACAAGTGATAGATTGGGTATGTATCATCGGTAATATGAACATCGTATAATTATCAAAAGTGATATGGATGGAATATCAGTTATCAGCATCATCATGCTCAGTTAACAAATCCATATTGAGATATCATTAACATCGTATCCTTCCAAAGGAACTGATTGGTAGGCAAGTTCATCATTAGTAGGGAGGGAACAAATATTCCAATACCCGTGGTTAATAATTACCAGAGTTCTCATAGGGTAGTAATGGATTATGCAGAGTCAAGTAGTATCAAATGATACATTTTATGTCCAGCATAAGTAATGAATTTACAGAATGTGTCAAACACATTATGGTTGAATAACCTTTGGGATGGTCGGGAAGGTATCGAACTATTTATCAAGTAAATCGAAATCAAAGATCAAAATCAGAAGGTGAAACTTAAATGGTGTAAGGTATCTATGTAGTTTCCGAGGTATTGCAAACTTACTTGGTTATTGAACTTAGGTTGTGCATAACTTTCTATCCTCTAAAACAAATGTTCTTATAAGGCATAACTAAGAGCAGAGGCACGAATCAGAGTGATGTAGAATCAATACGACTTACCCAGATGTCCTAGTCTACCCATTCGTCACCAGTAATACTTAGGTTCCTATGGGGAGATCTTAAAGCAATTTCTCAAAGGTTATCTTATTAGCGCCTACAGTGGAAACTTAAGGGTCCAAACTTCACAGGTCAAGGTTTAATGTACTGCAAGTCGCAGCCTGGTCTCTGATACCATAATTGTAACACCCCAACCCGATAAGGGTAGAAGTATTACGTTATGGTAACATATCAAAGCAAAACACAAGCATACAACATAAGTAATACAAAAGAATCTCAAAGGTTAAAAAGGTAAAATCTGAAGTACAAGGTTACAACTGAGATCATAAATAAATAATAAGTCTGAAAATGTAATCACTTCTAGTCATCTCTAATCCAAATGGCTATCGATGTGTAGTCTTCTAAGTCCAAAAGTATTCTTCACTCATAACACGGCTTCCCACTAAAACCTGCCGCAGGAAAAGAAATGCGGCTGAGCTTAAAAAGCCCAGTGAACAAATATAACAACGAAGTAATAATGAAACAGAAATGAATACTGAATAAGGTATAAAGGAAATAACAGAATGTAATCAAAGGCAAGTATGAAATGGTAATAAGAGATAAGGTAAGGGTTAGTCATCAACCACGAGCCCAGAAACAGATTTAATGCCTTCATAATAATGCCTTCGTAATAATGCCTTCATCATAATCATAATCATATCTCTTCATAATCATATAGAGGGGAGACCTTTCAGATAATCAGACAATAATGAGGGGTGTCCTCATATGGGTGGAGTAGCTAGCTCCCAGAAATGTGAAGGACGTGCATGCACGCAACATCAATCACCAAATACAGATAACAGAAAACAGAAACAGATCTAGGATGCATCCATACGCCCCCACAGAAATCAGATTGGCCATAATAAATCATATCATAAAGCGCGCATATCATATAACAGAAAGGGACGTGGCAGAACATCACTCTACTGCCCTAGAGTCATGTCAGAGGTGCATCACTGATACGGACATGGAACCCCCATGCCTAGTGAAATAAATTTGGCTCGGGTGTCAAACTAGAATAGGTCAAACAGAATAGGTCAACATAATGTCATAAAATGACACAGATCATAATTCATCATAATCAGATCATATCAGAAGTCCATATCACAAGGTCATACCAAAAGGTCCAAATCAGAAGGTTCAAAATCAGAAGGTTCAGATAGCAAAGGTTCATAACAGAAAAGGTTTAGAAAATAAAATGGGGTTTCATAGAAATGGCATCGGGAACCCTAAACAGAACGTCAGATCAAAATAAAAGAGATCAGAAATCCATACATATACATACGACATACATCCACACATGTAAACACACCATGTTTTCTTTTATTTAGTATACTACATGCATGCATGCTCCCATCATTATTCCTTTTAGTCAATAATCATGTTTTAAATATGTATATAAGAGATCAGAAATCACATGTGCATACTGCAGATTCGAATAGCAAACAGGAGCCCAAAGTAGATATATAAACTTCATCATTTTGTGAGTTAATTATTCGTTTAAGTTATTTCATGTTTTTAGCATGCAATTATCTCACTTTCTATTAGGTTATTCACATGTTTTGCCGAGTCTCAGAAGACCAAACTCACGCATGCATTTCAAGCAGATTCATAGGATTACTTAGGGTGCGTCTAACACAATTATTTAGGGTCGAGAAGGGTTTGAATACGACTACACAACAGCCACATCTCAACACGAGGTAATCATATATCGCGACACAAAAACAGCCACACACCACGACTCACAACAAGTCCACACACACCAGCTTTTAACGAAGCAAAAACACCACTAAACCTTCACATAAAATTATAGTATTCGCAAGGTAACACAACCTAGGTTTTCTAGTTTCTATATGCATCATTGCCGATCATTCAAGACAGATTTTTAGGACTCATTTAGTGTTATATATATGTCAACAAAAGGGCTGGAACAAGGACATTAAAACAGTCCACAGAACATGATACAAACAGTTTATATAGGCGTATAGTTTCTATGATTTCATGTGAGACTATTAATGGGACAACAAGGAGTAAACAAGCATGATTAATTATCAGATTGTATAACATGTTTTAGCGTCAGTTTATATACATATTTATGGTGTCGAATGAGTTAAGAACAAGGGTGATGGAGGTACCTCTCTTGGCAGATTTGACAAGACAAAAGAATGAGAGAACAATGACACCCTAAATCAATTACGATCACGGCAACAACCCCGTTAATACCACAAATGATTATAAGCGGTCACCACCTTCAAACCCTCTTGAACTTGAGAGAAGATAGTAACCAGGAAACCTTGATGTGCTTTGTCTTGTGTGTCGAATGAAAAAGAAAAAGGGTAGCCGTGTATATACAGAAGGGAAAACGTGTGGTTTTTTTTTTTTTTTTTTTTTTTTTTTTTTTTTTTTTTTGGAAACCAAGGATACACTGAATATTATGTTTTAATGAGTGTCTTGTATATAAGAGGGTAATGTAGAAAATGAAATCTTTTATCATCTTCGGAATATTCACAAGTTATTTGGTCTGATCTCTTATTTATTCTTGTGTCGAGTGATGTGTAGTGAAACAAGAAAACGTGTAGGAGGATACTACAAAAGAAAGGTAACAATGTTTATTAAGTTAACTTTAGGTTATAACTCATAATGTATTAATATCATATATCATATAGTTTAGTGTATTAATTAGTTATTAAATAACTTAGGTAAAATTTCAAATTAGACGTCAATTGTGAATTCAGAAATTTGAGTTTTACACGGCTCGACATAGGAAGAGGTAGAAGCTTATAAAGTTAGGGAAGATCGTACACGACCCTACGAATAGTATTAAGGAATATAACCCGTCATCCATGCAATTGTAACAAACTAATCAACCGGTAAAAGATAGCTAGGGAGTAGTTAAGTCTAAGTAAACACATTTTCTCTCATTATTGTTTTTGCCATAATTTAGTTTAAGTTTAGTTTATTTTATTTTGATTGCATCTTTAGTTGTTTGGTTAGTTGATTAGCAACTAATTCCGCCCACTCCTTCCAAAACCGAGATTTTACTTGCTTTGACTTAAAATATAAAAATACAAAAAAGAATCATCCCTCATCTCTATACCTAGTTTTAGTAAGTTTTAACCCTAGAGAACACTATTCTTTGAGTTGAACAATCAATCCCCCGGTACTTGTCACTATACTATACTACAACGGTCAGGTACACTGCCTGGTGGGGATTCCAAGCTTCTCAAGATCCCTTGAGAGGTAAATCCTTTTGTGAGGGTGCAATTCCACGCATCATATTGTCTTAGCGGTGTCTTTAGATTTGTCATTCATTAACAATGTGTTCAAGATACTCTCCAACATATTTTTTCAATATGCATGACATCTAATTTGTGTGGTAGAGAAAGACAAAACTAATATTCAAGCTCGTAGAAAATAGACCGTTTCGTCCAGTTCAGCTCGACTGTATGATTACGTTTTATCTTCCCACCCCCATAATCTGGATATTTCCCCACCACACGAGTGGGCAATGTCGCAAGTTGAGTCAAGATATCAGCCCTAGTATCTTTTCTAGGAGGATCTCTATCATCGGTTTCACCATTGAATGTCTTATAGTCCCTCCTCCATTTATGGTTTTTTTTAAGAATCTTCTATGACCAACATAAGCTGTTTTGCTTATCACACGCATAGCTAGAGTGTCTACTTTGCATGACCGATGTAGCGAATGTGGTGGAGTACTGGTGGTGGTGTAATCGCCGGCGAGGAGAGCAATAATTGAGATATGAGATATAACCTTTTTTTGCTAAGTGTTGAGGCCAAATCTGCTTTTTGTCTATTTTTTAATGGTCCCGACGACATGTCGACAGGATCATTAAAGTAAGTTGTTGTCTCCTGACTTGGCGGGATAAATGAATTTTTCAGGAAATTTTGGAGGGATATCTCCCCGACGACACGTCAACAGTATTTAAATTTTTTTACTTATTATAAAATACTTTTATAAAATTAAATATTTTATTTATTATAAATACTTTTATTTAATATATAATACTTTTAAAATATTTATTTATTATAAATACTTTTATTTAATATATAATTCTTTTATAAAATTAAAAATTATTAAAAAAAAATTATTTATTATAAATACTTTTATTTAATATATAATCCTTTTATAAAATTAAAAAAATTATTTAACATGTTAAACGGATGAGTCGAGGTGTTATGTATATACATAACATGTTAAGCGGGTGAGTCGAGGTGTTATGGATATACATAACATGTTAAACGGTTGAGTCGAGGTGTTATGGATATTAGGGGTTGATGCAGGATTTCTGACCAGGTTTTAGTATTTCTAAAGTCTCGTTACCTAAGGTCTACCTAATGCACTATCGAGCAGTATACCCGGTCATGTATGGTATAGTTAAATGGTAAAACCGAGGTCGTCCCAAGAGCTATGTGTGCGGAAGTTATCTAAGTTTAAGTGTCAGTAGATTAAAAGAGGGTTTATATGATTAATTAATTAAACTACTAAAATGAAATAAACAAACAAAGGCAATTAAATAAATGAAGGTAATTCATATGGGAAGAATACTGTTAACCTAATTACTACTCTTGTTATTATCATGACAAGTTTTCTAATAATGCATCCTATCGTATTATCTAGGGGTTTAAGTCGATAGACTCATCTTATCAAATCGCCTACCCTCTCTTACACATTGCTATATTCTTGTAACTGTTACCTAACAAGATTTCATCGGAGGGTCACTTTTCCTACGAGGTGCAAGAGTCATGAAGTTCCTCTACTAACTTAGAATAGTCTAACGGGATACGGCCTTTCGGATCTTACATCCCCTCTAACTTCTTAAACAAAGTTGTTTGGTAGGTGGTCATTTACTATAATTTTTACATGCATGGTAATATTGCTATCACCGAACCACATCCTATCCACTATGGATCATCTTATCAAATAGCCTAGCTTCAAGGAGCTACCAAATACCAATGTCGCCAAAACTAGAGTGTCCTAAGACATGCTAAGAAAGTATACAAATAAAACGAAAGTAGATGCGAGAAAACTTAAATCATAGCAATAACAATTTCAAACAAGGCTAACACCAAAGGTGTTTAGCCACTCATGTTAATAAATGCAGCAAATAAACGTTCAACATTGTAAATGAAAACATAAATTCGATACAAAAACTAAGAATGAATAAACTTATGATCGAAGCGTGAATTCTCCCTTGGAAGATGTCTAGTATGCTTGGTTGAACTTCGTTCTCCCTGCTCTCTATCTTCCTTTGAACTTTTCTGTGGTGAAGTGGTGAAAAGTGATATGAAAAACTCAGAATTAGGGTTGGTATTTATAGTGCCCGACTATGCTACGGCGTAGCTCTAAGGTTGACTACGCCGAAGCCTTTGTACTTTCCAACTACGCCGTAGCTTGATCAATTGCTTCGGGCGTAGAACTCTTTGTGGAACTTCTACGGCGTAGTTATATTGAGAATTACGCCGTAACTTCTTCAAGGATCACGGACTAATCTTCATTGTTTAAATTATGGACCTATGACGTAGCTTGAGTGTTTGCTACGCCAGTAGATGTCTTCTAGGATAAACTACGCCGTAGTCTATAGTATGGACTACGCCGTAGATCTTCGTTAAGCATTGACTGGTCTTCAGTAAGTGCTACGGCGTAGGTAGAGAGTACCTCTACGCCGTAGTTAGTGTAAATTCTGCATACTATGAATATTTTCATTAATAACCTTCCATTTCCGCATCTTTTTGTTCCTAAGCTCATCTTTGTCCTGAAAATAGAATATAAACAAATAAGAGTATGTATCCTAATAAAATGACACAAAATATGAGAATAATAGGGGGAAATTAACACTAAAATATCGGCACTATTTGATATTATCAAATATCCCTCTACTTGAACTCTACTTGCCCTCAAGTAGACCTTATTAGAATAATTTTCAAAAAGATATCTTCTGAGAAACTGGAAGATATGAATCTAAAAACTTCCTATGCTAGAATATATCAAAGCCGAACACTCACGAAATGCTCTCTTCCTAATCTAAGTATTAATTTCGAGGTGATCACTTAACCCACAGTCATAGAATAGCGGTTACACAACTATCCACCACTAGAGCTAAGGTCGAAACAATTTTTAAAGGCAATATTGGGTGAACATATATAAGGCTATTGGTGTAGTGTTGTTACTAACATACTACGGTAAAGGCGACAAAGGCAATGATACATGACCGAAACGCCGGGCAAGACACCAATGACTGCTCAAATCCTTCACCTAAGCATGATTTACAACTAAAGGGTAGGATAAGACATGGGATTCACAATAATGGCGTAAAATAAAAATGAAAACAAATAGTCTTAGCCTACAACCGAGTTGTTACCACTTGCCATTCATCCAAAGATCAAGCTTCAAGACGTAAAAACTGGATCATATAACAAGTGCTTGTTCCATTAGCGGACGTCATGATGTGCACAACACTTGGTCTTCATGTTGGTGATAATGAACCAACAACTTCATTCTTTATAGGTGATCGAAGTGGCCTTTTTGATACTAGATCTTTATAAGCTCAACACAAGGTGCTATACAAGGTTGTACCATAAATAAACTATCTACATACCGAATTTCACATTTTTTTCATAATAAGAAATAATAAAATACATCCCCCTACTTGAGATGAATCATACATGGAATAAATGGGGGATCTCAAGTGATCTTCAATGACAGGTCTTCAACTTAGGCGTGATTTCTGAATCTCTTAACTCGAACCTCAAACTAAAGCAAGTGGCACTTCCCAGTCATAAACTAAGACTACACGGTAGGCTAAGGAGAATAGGTGTTTTGAAACATTTATGATAAGGGTAAGGAACGAAAGGATAGGCTCAAAAGGGTGTATCTAAGGGTATCTTGCACTAAAGATGAGTGCAAACAAAGGGTTTAAACACGGGGGTCGAAGAGTCAATGTGACTAATCGATAAACACACACCTATAGGCTATTTGGGTGATAATCCTAAAATATTGCCTTTTCAAAAAGTTTCTTCCAAATGTATTAAGAAAACACAACACACTACTCGTCTATGGTCTCGAAATGATGTAAAGGCCAAGTTCTAAAGTCTACAAACTATCGGCACACTCATATTTTTGGCGGATTTGGGGTAAATCATGGGAAACTGAATATGTTAATCCTCACCATGATATTTAGGGTTAAATGTGCTCGGCTAAGGTCTATTCTAACTAGGTTTGGAAAAACATGTCAAAATTTTAAAAATGGCATAATTTTTCAAAATAAACTACAAAAAATGGGGCAAATAAAGTTCAAGTTATAATTATACCCCCGTCCCCCCACTTGCATTGTACAAAGTCCATTTTGTACAGAAATAAATAATAAACAAAGGAGAAAAGTAGAATTGGAACGAGAACTTCCCTGAAATTTTTCTCTTGAAAATGATAGAAGGATCATGTTTGAGAAAACGTGCCTTCAGTTTGCCTAATGAGCAAACTTCATATCCCTGAAATCACGCTACTACCAAAAGCATAAAACCTAAAAAGAAAAATAAATGAAAAATAGAAATCCTAACTCACTTTCGTAGGAATCACGGTTGCGTTTAGCATATGCAACAAGCCTTTTAAACCACTTGGTGTCCCTAGTTGGACGAGTGAAGTCTCATGAGGGTTTACAGGGAACACACCCACAAAGTTCATTTAAAAACTAATACAAGGTTAAAGTATTTTGTTAAAAATATTTTAAGTTTAGTTGGTACAGGAGAAAGCTACGGCGTAGTGGAAATGTTTAACTACGCTGTAGGTGACAAAAATTTACAGACTTTCTGACACCTGGAGGATGCTACGGCGTAGTCAGAAGTTGAGCTACGCCATAGTTGTGTTCTAGAGGCACTACCTGGAGTGAAAATTCCAATTTCAGTTTTTTCCACCGTCTATCTTTCTCTTTTACCTGCAAAGTCATTAGAACAAAAACATACAAAATCCAAGCTATACTAATGAAAAGAAAAACAAAGGGATAATTCGGGTTGTCTCCCGAAAGAGCACTTTTGTTTATTATCGAGTCTTTAAGTTAGACTCACTTCCTTGGCTAATTCGGAGGTTCTACACCAATGTTGGTGTTCATCTCTTCCTTTATGAAACTCTTGAATTTTTCTCCATTCATCCGACTGACTGGAAGTTGATTGTTAAGAGTTTTGTCGACACTCATGAAGCTTCTAACCCCTTCAATAGTGTATCTCCTTACTTTGAATGTCTCGAGCTTGACTTCTGGTGGGTCGTATTTAACCCCTTCAATTTGACAACCATGAACTTCCATTGCTTCAAGTTCCGCCTCATGCCAAAATTTTCTCCCTTTCTTAGAAGTTCGTTCACATTTTTCCCAAATATCTTGTAGCATGTTTCCTTTTACCCCAATATTTAGTCCATATTCATCTAAAAGTTGTAACACTTCTCTTTCAAATTCAAATTTGAATTTCTCAAAACTTCTACCAAAAGGGTCGTCTTGCTCTTCTGGCTTATCAGCCTCATTTGAATAGTTATCCATCATCCATTCCATAAATACTTTAAGTCTAGTTCCTTATCAATGTTTTAGTACCGAACCTCCTTTTTAGCCAGTCATCAAATGAATAATTACGCCCCTTAGGTACCTTTTCCTTATCAGTGCATTTTATAAAAAAATGTTGATCTTCGTATTGTTGGATATTAGAAGAGGAGCTTTTTGAACATTCTCCAGTCTCGGCTGAGTAAATCCTTTCTTTCGCAGGCCTTCCTGAGTGATAATTAGGGTTAAGCAAGTCTTCCTTCATAATAGCAACGACAAGCTGATAGTTGTCAAAGTCTCGTTGGAAACCCTTAATTACCTCTTCGTTAATTATGGTATTTCCAAACCTGACTTTGTACCATTCATGGAAAGATAGATTCCCAAATTCGATATCACGTATTTTGCCTCCATGGAAACATGTCCACTCCAAATGGGCTCTTTGGCTTTTTTCTAATTCCCCATCGTCTCCCCCGTCACATTTGTTGTGGAAGGGATTGCACGAAGGCCAAGCGTGTTCTCATCCCTCATTGACCATTGTTGATATAAATAATGCATAAAAATGTTATTAATATTTTTCGATATTCCTACATTTTGACGATCACAAAATGTAAAAACATTAAATGTAAAATTATTACGTAAACAAGTATTTAGTTACAAATATCATTCTATCCAACAAAATCACTTAAGGTATGTATAAACAAATGTCTAATACATTTTATGATCAAAGGGATTTTATTTAGACACCACAAATTTTATAAAATGTTATAAACATTTTATATATTTTAGAAAAAACACTTTTGGTAATTAAAGGAAAATGTTTAATTCATAATAAATATATGAATTCAAAATTTTAACCAAAAACAATTAGATTTTCATCAAATAAACTTTCACTAGTAAAAGACAAAATTTCTGGCCATTACAGGAGGGCGGTCCCCTTAAAGATAGGGAGGCCCCCCTTAATGTTTAAGGGCTGGCCACCATTTAAGGGGCCGGCACGCTCCAGCTGCCAGAAATGGTTGCCTATAAGTACTGGTTCATTTCTGCTATTTTTCTTCACCTTTTGCATGAAAATTTTCAGTCCCAATCCTTTCTAAACATCCTTCTAAATCCTTTGACCATAAGATTATAAGTCTTTGTTTCAAGTGATTCAATCCTTCACCACTCAAAGTGCAAGAGAAGAATACTCTTTTAACATCAAGTTAAAAAGTATTGTAGATTTGTAAATATAGTTTTTTAGTTGTGTAAATTATTTGTAAAGGTGTAGAGTGTTTGTAATAAGTAGATTTAGGTGTGTTAGTAGTGAAGAGAAATAGTGAAGAAGAAGTAGAGTTATGAAGAAGAAGTAGTAAACTTGTGAGAAGTCGTGTAGTAGTTATGGTGTGTACAAGTTGTGTAAAAGTCGTGAGAAGTCGTGAAGAGTTGTGAAATTGGTTCTAGCTACAATTAAAACTCGACATTTTGCTTGGTGTCATTAAACGGTGTAAGCAAAGGTATGTAAGGTTTCTCTGCCATTGACATAGTGAAGAAAACTCTCGAGTTAGGTGCTCGAGGAGTAGAGTAGGGCGAAGAGGATCTTCGTAGCCGAACCACTATAAATCCTTTGTCTCGCGATGCGATCTTTCCATCTCTATCTCTTTACTTACTTGTCTATTTAGTCACTATTTACTTTCGTAGATATAAGTGTTCATAAGTGTGCAAGTATTGATCTCACATAAAACTAGAATCAAAGTTTTAAAAACTAAGTTTTCACAAAACTAAAAGACGTAAAGCTATTCAACCCCCCCCCCCCCTTCTAGTTTTCCACAATTGGTATCAAGAGCCACGTTAAACAAGATTTTTAAAATATATTGTATTTTAAAACTTGAAATCGATCTATGGAATCAGAAAAATATTTAGAAGGGGACATGATATTTAAACCACCATATCTTGAAAATATAAGTTTTCTTGAATGGAAAAATCGATTCGAAAGTTATGTGAAGTCAATAGATTATGATCTTTGGCATGTCATTTCAATTGGTGATTTTCAACCATTAAAAACTATTTTTGAAGAACAAGATAATTGTTTCAAAAGAATGCTAGATAAAAATAATAAGGCTAAAATAATTATATACAAAGCTTTACCAAGAATTGAACACGAAAGAATATTTTTTGGTCAAACGGAAAACGATATGTGGAAAAGCCTTTTAAACTTTCATCAAGAGAAGTGTCAAGTCAAAGAAAATATTGCATATATATCTATATATCTATATATATATATATATATATATATATATATATATATTCTAATTAAACCAACAAAATTTCATAATTTTTGTATGATCAAATGCTTTTGATTTATACTTTTATAATTAGTTCTTTGAAATGCATTTTATAGGTTACTTATTTTTAGATTTCTTACATCATACAATTTTATTTTTCTATCAATTTATCATCGAAGTTTTTAAATTTCTTCACCTTATTAGAATTTTACTATTGTATAGATTTATAATTACATATTAATACGCAACATTTTGTATATACTTTTCAACCTATTATGTAACCTTACGATATATTTATTCTATAATAAATATATATGAAATATATAATTTGAGAAAAAGAAACTTTAAAAACCGCAAAAAACTGCAAAACCAATCCGCAAAACCGCAAATCTGCAAAACCGTGTGGTTGCGGATTCTCACTTTTTAAAACCCGCAATTGCGGATGTGGTTCAGTTTTTACCAAAACCCGCACCACACTCACCCCTAATGGATATACATAACATGTTAAACGGGTGAGTCGATGTGCTATAGATATACATAACATGTTAAAAGGATAAGTCGAGGTGTTATGGATATACATCCCATGTTAAACGGATGAGTCAAGATGTTAGGGATATACAAACATGTTAAACGGATGAGTCGAGGTGTTATGGATATACATCCCATGTTAAATGGATGAGTCAAGATGTTATGGATATCCCACCAAACACTTCCTGCCAAAACTTCCCACCAAACACTTCCCGCCAAAACACTTCCCACCAAAATTTTGGTGCCAAAACTTCCCAACAAAAGCTAGCAGATCTTCATAGCCTCTTATAACCAACCTCACAATCTAACAACCTCTTATCCTCAAAACCACTCAACCTCACAACCTCTTATCTTCACACCAATTTCAAAACCTGAGATGCAGCGATATAATCCTTTTATGTATTCTTGTAGAATTGGATATATAAAACTAAGACCATCACATTAAAAGGATACATTTGGATAGGAATATTATGCATGTCCTCGTTCGAAGGTGAACAATCATACATTTCTTATTTATGTAAATATACAAATAATTGGGTTGTAATCTCTTATAATTTCTTATTATGTAACAGCCAAGACAAAAAGATCATGGATGTGGATATTTTATGTGGAAGAGTCAGTTTGATGATCATTTAAGAGTAATCTCTTCTGCTTCAACATCTCAAGATTCTGGATCTGCACCAACAGAGTGCTCAAACTATAATGCCAAAGATCTTAGGATAAACATGCTGAAATCACAAAAACATGTGCTAGAGACAAGAGTAAGGAAGCTAGAGGCAAGACTTGAAATGGCAACGAATCCCGACAACCACGACCACGCATGTCAGTCGGGAGCAATACTCTGTGAGCTGTTAGGTGGCATGGAAAATCTTCGTATGTAGTGTTGTTGTTGTTGTTGTTGCTGCTGTTGTTGCTGTTGTTATTGTTATTATTGTTGTTGCTATTGTTGTTGTTGTTGCTGCTGCGGTTGCTGTTGCTGTTGCTGCTGCTGCTGTTGTTGTTGTTGCTGTTGATGTTGCTGTTGAACATGACATACACCCGTCTCTTGGAGGGTCGAACCACACCCAAAATATACAATTTTCCAGCACTAAATTACATGTGCATAAAGAATGGAACTGAATGAACAATATTGATGTGAGAATTGTGTAACCCTCGTAAAAAGTTATAAAATCCTCCAGGCAGTGTACCTGATCATTGTAGTGTAGCATAGGTAAGTCCGGGGAATTGATCGTTCTCTAGTGGAATAGTGTCGTTAGGTTGAAGTAGGTTGAAGTGTATGTCGAATTAAGTCTAAAGAAAACGAACTTCACATGTTGACTGAATAACCGGTGGCTAAGCTAGAGGAGCTGGAGTTCGAATGTGCCCTACATCATTCTACTCTTAAACTTTCCATGTCTAATCTTAAACTTTCTAAACCCCCATGGTTTCCTTAACATGACTTCTCTATGGAGAATCACGTTCCATCATGCCTACTGATTGGCTCCAAATGGTCAACGAAGTTGACCAAGTAGATGGTCAACAAAGTCAAACAGCCTAGAGTCAATGCTCCGTGGAAGTATAGGGTTTCCCCGGGTCGTTATGTCCCGACGAGGTGTGGATGTTATTAAAATGGGTTTGTGATCGGGTGAATTTGGACAGAAAGGGGTTGTGAATGATTATACTACTGATTTATACAAGGAAATAGCTTAAATAAGCTATATTAACAAGACTGTAAAGTTAGAAAACCCAGAAACGTTTAAAACCTAAAAACGCGTACGTTCAGTTTAAAGTTACGTGAACGTACAAAATAAAACGCGAGTTTTTGTGAAATAAAATACTTACGGATATGAAAATTACATTTTTACAATCCTAATGACAAAAGAAAATTTTTAGAAAATTAAAATAATTTTTACACCTTATAATTAATTATTATTAATTATTTACTAATTACTTATTAATTAACTAATTAAACTAATTTAAATAACTAAAAATACTAAAATGACATAGATAATTATAGAAAAATTTATAAATCTAATTAACCATCACAGGAATCCTAAAAAATTATAAAAAGTTTGTTTTATATGTTTTTAAACTATTTTACTTATTATTAAACTAAATATTAATTAATTACTAATTAAACTAATTAAATTATAAAAAATAGAAAATGAACAGTAAAAATTATGAGAAAATTACTAAAATTATTTTATAACATATAAAAGCTAGGAAAAATATAAAAACTAGGTATTACTTTATAAAAACTAATTATGCTATTTAATACTTAAATATTAATTAATTATTATTTAAACTATATTTATTTCTAATAAATACTAGATGACCATATAAAAATCTGAAAAAATTACTAAAATTACTTTAACATAAAAGAAAATTAAGGAAAATATAAAATTGCAAAGTGCTTAATAAAAAGCTAAAAAAGAAAATTAAAAAGATAAATTATATTAAATAGAAACTATCACTTAATTTAAATTTGATTTTTCTGGATTTTCTTTTGGAAATCTATTTAAATACTAAAAATAAGAAACTTTTGTGAAGACAACTTTTTTCTAGCTTAAAAATAAGCCAAATGGACACCAAAGTGCTTATCAGCTTGACTTTTGTTGACTTTTGAAGTAAATGAACCTCTGTTGGGTCCACAGAGGTGGATTATGGTGAAAACTAGATGAGGGACTGAAAATGAAACTAAGTAACCAAGTATAAGCCCTGGATAAGCTAAAAAGCAAACAAAATAAGCAATTCCAAACCAAGTCACACTCTGAAATGGGACAGAGTTGGAGGGGGAAAAAAGGTAGGGGCAAGAGAGCTTAAGCTAAAAACTTTGTTTGGACTAGGTAGAGGGCCATTTGGGGAGTCCAAAGAACCAAGATTTACCAAGTGGGGCCCACTGTGGTGGTCTATGGGACCCACCAATGTGGGGGTGATAGTGACTGAGTTGTTGCAGCAGGGGAGACTACCATTTCTGAAAAGCTCAAGGCCTAGATCCTAATACAAAATTCAAAACAATTCATGCCATATTTGGTTTTCTGCATCAAAGGTAAATTTTGACATTTTGAAATAACTTAAAACTTTGACTTATATGAACTTTTTGGTGATCCTAGATTACTGAATATGGTGTATTAGGCTAGAATGAAGCTGAATTATGTTAACCTAACAGTTTCTAAACCTACAATGAAGAATTGGACATCAAGATTCCTAACAATTAAGCCTAAATGAGATTTAAAGCTAATTTTTTGACTTTTGAGTAGTGACCTACCAATTTTATGCATATACTAACCTAAACACACCTAGTGCATTCTATCCATGTCAAATGAACAAGAAAACAACAATAAGAACATGGAATATAAACCTGATCCAAACACTCCCTTAATTTCAAACTGTTTTTGTGTTTTTGTTGTTTTAACTGATTTAAACTAAAAACCTGAAACAACTTTAATAAATAAGCTATGAAGACTATAGGGAGAAATGACAGATAAATGAGTACTAAGGAAGCAGAAATAAGCACAAGTGATTCCAAGATCCAAATGGACAATTAAGTAGACAAAATGATAAAGAGAGACTGCCCTTGATCCATTGCTCAAAACAAGTTTGTAATGCTCATGAGAGCTTAACACCAAGCTACTTCACCCAAATCAATCACCTACCCTTCTTGAATCAGCATCTAACCCACTAAAGCTCTTTTGACAATTGTGTTGACTTATTTGAACTTGTGAGATAAAACATTACTTTGAACACCATTGAGCTCACAACATGCTATAACAGCTTGAATGAGCTCATTAAACTCAAATGGAAGCTTATGAAAGTATTTCAAACACAACTAAAATTTTAAGCTAAATTATAAAAATAAGCTGCAAAAGAATTAAAAAGAAGAACTATATATCATTAATTATAAAGGTGATTATACTACTGAATTTGAGAATTACAAAGCCGAATTTGAAATAGTACATTAATTTAAACCTAATTCGACCTAATTTACATTAAAACCAAAGACTAAGTAACTAACTAGATAGCTCCCCTATCTGCTTCTTTCCTCTTCTTTATAGTGAACCCTTAGGGTTTTGGTGACCCACTTGAGCTTTCCCATCAATCATTCTAGCCCTTGGATCAATGAAAGCAATCTTGGCTCTTGAATTGGATTATGGCGCCAAAAGTGTTACTGCCAAAAAGAAGTCTCCATTGTGTGGGATATTGATGAGGCGAAAAATGAACCACTTTTAGGGGGTCATTTAAGCCCGGAATTGAATTTATATGATCAAATATTGCCCTAAATCGTTCCTTTTGTGATTTTAGGTACTTTGGGAGTGAACTCTGGAAAAGGAAGCAATTCGGACGTTTTTGGAGCATAAAAGTGTAGAAAACGCCAAAGACTTAATTTTCCAAGCTGGGAACAGTATGTGACGGCATCAAGAGTAATAATTTGACGGCGTCAAGAGTAAATTTCATGACGGCCCAGTACAGAAATGAAGGCGTCACAAGGAAGAGCGTCAATAGTTAAATACGTGACGGCCTGGAAAAACTTAATATGTGACGGCGTCAGATGTAGATCAAGGCAGTCCGAGGATTCTTTTGGCGGCGAGATGACGGCATAACCCCTTTATTCTTGACGCCGTCAGCCTCAATTATCTATATATAGTTTTCTAATTTTCATTCATTAAGGAGAGAAGTTTTGGAGAAACCCTAAGGCCGAACCTATTATGAATTTTACAGGTTTTTCAAGGGTTTTCAGCCCTTGAACCCTTACATGTGTAATTAAGATAAGTGTTCTTTTAATTCAATCAATATGTCTATGTGTTGGTTGTCTATATCTTGTGCTTGTCTTGATTCCACTATGCTAGGCTAGATTTATCTTGTGTTTGCTTAGATCTAACGAAACCTAGATGTTGATTATGTGTTGATTACTTGTTTATGGTTGTATTGGATGAATGATTTCAATGTTAGGCTTAAGAAAACTGGCAGATCTCCAAATGGTAACATGCTTGAACGTCTTAGGAAACATGAACCGATGTGTACTAGGTTTTATTGGTTGTATTTAATGCATGAGTAAATTCTAATGATCCCATGTTAGGAGCTTCTTAGCCGGCTCGACATAGGAGTGAAGTAGGCACTCATAGGATTGGGGAGTTAAGTACGCCACCCCATGAATGGTATTAAGGAATACAATCCGTCATCCACGCAACTATAACAAGTAATTAACGTGTAAAAGATATCTAGGGAGTAATGAAATCTAAGTAAACACATTTCTCCACTTATTGCTCACAACCTTAGTTTAATTTAGTTTTATTTTCATTTCTAGTATTTTATTTTGATTGCATCGTAGTATTGGGTTAGTTGACTAGCAACTAATTCCGCCCAAATCCTTCAAACCCGAGATTTTTACTTGCTTTCTATAAAATATAAAAATACAAAAAGAATCATCCTTCATCTTTAGAACTAGTATTTAGGTTTTCTAATCCTAGCAACACTATTCCTAGTTGAACGATCAATCCCCCGATACTTGTCACTATACTATACTACAACGATCAGTTACACTGCCTGGTGGGGGTTGTAAGCTTCTCGAGATCCCTCGAGAGGTAAAGCCTGGTGCAATCCCTACGCATCAGATATTGGAGAAGCATTAATTGAATTTGGACCTTGTGGTGGCAAAGGGGACATGGCATGGTGTTGGTGAGGTGGAGGTGAGGGGTTGGCAGAAGGGTAGCAGGTCTGCAAGTGGGGTGAAGATGTGGATGAAAGTCAAATATTTGACTTTGGGAGGGAGTAAAAACTTTGACCCCATTTTTTTTATTACTAGGGTGTGTTGGGTTTGATTGGTTGGGCTAGGAAAGAGAATTGGGCCAAGGGGTTGTATGGGTGGGCTGTGTTTGGTTTGTTGGGTAAGGATTTGTGGTTGGTTTGTTTGTTTATTAAACTTAAAACCATAAGGACCAAACTTGCAATAAATATGAAATTGAGGGTTGGTTTTGTATTATTCCCAAAGTTGATTCAAGTGTCTTTTCTGCCATATATGAATATTCCAAGGGTTGTAACTGTAATTTTTCACTTTTGGTCCTTTAGGGACTAAAAATGTCAAATGTGGAAACTTGAGGGACTAAAAAGTAATTTTCTTCAAACATTCATTCCAAGGACCAAAATTGACACTTGTGACTTTCCAGGGACCAATAATGATTTTCTTCCAAAAATTTCCCACTAGGGACCAAATCTGTCAAAAGTGAAACTCCAGGGACTAAATTTGTAAATTCTCAAAACTTTTGGAATTTTTCACCAAAGGACTAAATATGACAACTTATGATTTCAAAAGGACCTTTGGTGACTTTACTTTTAAAATAAGTGCTCAGGGACTATTTTTGCCATTTTTTGAAAGTTAGGGGACTGAAACTGCCAATTATGCAAACTTTGTTCATTTTTCATCTGTTTTTACTCATTTTGCATCAGAAACATATAAAAACACAATTTTGGAATATTTTCAGTATTTTGATGCATTATTGAGTGTTTTTAAATGTTTTGCAGTTTAGATTTGACCAAAAATGATGAGTGTTTGAGCACTCATCAATCCCCCACACTAAACTATTGCTAGTCGCTAGCAATCTTTTGAGAAAACTTAATGGATTTGAATCTCTTTACCAAAAGCCATTACTTCTGGAGTAGCCAAATGTTTCAGATCAAGTAAGAACCATGGTACACTGATAACCATATGATTTTGAGCAAACCATAAGCTTTTAAACGAATTTGATTTTCTTTACCAGAAGCCGTTTGCTTCTGGACTAGCCAACTCTTGATGCATTAATCATCTTGGTGAGTTGATTACCAATTATGGTTTTCCACTGCCTTTACCATAAGCCATAACCTTGTGGGCTAGCCAACTCTTTACTTTTTAGGATATGGTGAGTTGAAAACCATACAATTTTGGGCAAATTGTAAGCCATAAATGGATTTGATATATCTTTACCAAGAACCGTTTGCTCCTGGATTAGCCAATCCCTTTATCGATTAGACATGGCGGACTGATAACCACAAATTTTTTTGAAATAAAGTGATTTTTTTTAAAAAAATTTTGGCCAAAAACGGGGGTACTAGAAGGTAAAATGTGATAAAATTCGCTAGAATTCCCCCCCTCCCCCCCCCACACACTTAGAATTGAATATTGTCCTCAATATTCAAAGTCCCGACTATTATGCCGACTCTTTGAACGTAAAAGGGCAACATTACAAGCTAAATGTGGAAACACCATTTTTCACTTTGTTTGATTTATGGATATATATACATGGTAATACAGCAGGGGTACTCCCCCACACTTAGGATGAAAACCCCATATACATGCTACTGTTTTTGTTTACTGAGTCGCTAGCTTGACTCGACCCCGAATTCATTTGTTCTTGGGGAAGCAAGATGTGGAAGAAACAATCTCCATCGGACTTTCATTCAAGATGTTTGGACAAACATTTGAAGCACGTGAAAGTTCCGCACCGATGAGATAAGTACCCGGCTTTAAATAGTATAAACTATAAGCGGTGATGCCGGGGTCAAAGATAATGTCTTCATTCCCGAAGGAGTGAAGAACAGGAGAAGTCACCCGGTAGGTGAAGAAAAGAAAGAAAATCATGATGATAATCATAATAAGATCTTCTTCCTCGAGATCAGGCTCAGTTGTCTGAATTTGGATTTCAAGGGTTAAGCTCATTGGGTTTGAAAACATCCCGGGCGGGACGGTGGGAATTTGCAAATCCTCATGATTGAGTGCATCTTCCCCCGGGCTATTATACTCCGGAGGAGTCATGATATGAGTGAGTTCACCGGCGAACTCCTCATGAAGAGAATCATTCACATGATGTGAATCTGTGAACTCTTGTTCCCTTGTGGACTCATCACTATCCTCGTTCTGAGTACCAAAGATTGGATTATCAGAAATCAAAGTGAATTCAGATTCGAATTCAAAAAGAGGATTGGTGAGAGTGGGTTTAAATGCTTCTGGAACAAAGTGATCAACATTCTCAATTAGACTGTTGGGATCAGAAGTGAGTGACGGATCATGATATAAGAGACTTTCAATTTCTCCTAGATCGGCTTCAAAGTCAAAGAGATCATCGTCACTTCCCGTTGGAAGTGGATTGATGTGAGTGAGTTCATCGGCGAACTCCTCAAGAAGATGATCAGCATCAGAATGTGGGACTGATGCCTTAACATACACGATGTCTCCATAAGATGCACAATCTTCGCTACAATCGGAGAAAGTATCAATTTGATCTTCTGGACACTCAAGAGGGGAAGGTAAACACACATATGATCAAAAGTTCCCTGTGACTCTTTTGGGATTAGGAAAAGGTTCTCAACACTATACTTTATGAATTCGTCCGATTCCTTTTCAGGAACAGTGCTTAGATGCTCATCCCCCATGTTCAAAGAGTGAGTGTGAACTTCGGGTGTGATATCAATATACTGAGGGAGTTGAGAGGAGCTAGCATTCATGGATTGTACAAGTTCCATTTGATCTTCTACTAGTAATTTCTCCGTCACGTTATTTTCTCCCTGCTTTTCCATGGAAGGAATCACAGCTGATGAATCTGACGAACCCTTATAAAATTGAAGGATATCAAGGGTATCTTCATTATCACTATCATCATCACAATCGAGAAGAGCAGCTTTACAAAATTTGGCACGTGTTATAGCTGCTTGTTCTTCGACAAGTAGTTCCTCCACACTCTTTTTGTTTCTAGCCTCTCGTTCTTCAGCAAGTAATTCTACCATAGATTTCTCACGAGAGTTTTGAAATGATATTGTTGATCCCAGTTGAGCTAACGATCTTATATAGAAGTTGAATTGTATTAAACACTTAAGGTAGAATGCGGAATATAAAAGCTTAACTTAAGAAGAACAATTTAACTATCAACACTTCAATATTATTAATACGAGCACTCGACAATGCTAGGGTTTTACAACCTTGAAGTGTAAACGAAAACTAAACAATACGTACTCAATCTAACCCTAGGATCCTCCTTTTATAGGCCAAGGAGTCCTACTAGGTTTACAATAACTTTCAATGCAAGATAAGAATATTCTAGACGTATATTATATACACACAATCTATTCTATAATTATCTACTTTGAATACATGCTTATCACTTTAGCAGTAGATTCCTTTAGCAACATTTTCCCATAGCAGCACTTTGACATCAGCAACAGAATCATTTACCTTAGCAACATTCTCATCACAGCAGCAGTTTCACTCAGCAGCAGAATCCAAAACCCAACAATCCTCTCCTAAACTTAATATTTATTTTTAAATTATTAAGTTTCTTCAAAGCTCAGTTAAACACTAGGAGGATGCTTCCAAACACTCAAATCTTGAGATGTCTGTTGACCAAGTATCTTCTTATACTTTGACAGCAAATTAAATGCTTAATCATCTGTGTCATAATCTTTCTGCAAATTGAGTAATCCAGCACCATTAACCACCTGATTGACAGTATTCCAATATCTTACCACTGGGTAATCCTTTTCAGCCAGCATATAAAAAGTAATTGGTCCAATTTCCATGACATGAATTCCAGAATCTTGAAAAAGTCTCCATTTTCTTACTTTATATCCTACTATCTCTGTCCATTCAGAATCATCCATTGAAGGTTCATACATAAGTTTCAGAGCTCTCCGAAGAACATTATCAGCCATAGTCTTAATGTAATCAATTTTCTCTGTTTCATACTTTTTACCATCAAACTTCTTAGCTCCAAACTTTTCCTTATATAACTTCTACTAATCATCAACATCCTCTCTATCAAAGTAATATAGCATCTGTTGAAATCTAAGAAACTTGTGAGTCTTTCCATCAGATCTCTCAACGTCATGAAATGCTCCTATTTTAGTATCATATCCTGTAGTTACTTTGATAATAGGATATTTGATTCCTATTGGTGTGGCATCAACTACGTCAGGTTCCTCCATCTTACCAACCGTAGTGAGAACCTTCAATTGTTCCTTTAAATGCTCAGAAGGAATATGATCATAATCATTCTTGAACTCATCTCCTTCAGGCTTAGAGCTGATTTCTTTTCCTGTTTTTCTCATCTTCTTTGCAAATGATTTATGAACAACACCTTTTCTTTTACCACTTTGAATAGAAGAAGTTGTCTAATAAAGGCCTGGTTATTTTTGTAGATTTTTAAGATAAAATTCACAAGGACCATTATTGTAACTTCTGAAAATCCAAGGGTTGAATCTGCTAATTGAGTAAACTTGATCCAAGGGTCTTTCTTGCTATTTTCTGATTCTTCAAGGTATAATTTGACACTTTTGAGCATAATAAGGATAAATGCTTGAAAAATGCTCCCCGGCTCCGGCTTTTGTCCTCTTTTCCACTCCCGTGCTTGTGTTGTTGATTTTCCATGATTTTTGTCCATTTCTTTCATATCCGTACCTGCACATTCAAAAATACAAAAACACAACGTATTTGGCATTTTAAAGTCGGCTTTTAGTCGTTTTGGTCCGGTTTTGGTCGAATAAAAGGTGTGTAAATTAATACACACCATTGTCTTATCTGCAATATCATCAAGCTGCTTAACAACATCTGCCTCTTGAACATGCTCTACTTCAAAAACTTTATCAGGTACCAACTTTTTATTCATTTGAGCAATATGTTCCAAGTCTTCAGCACAACCCATAGGATAGAAGGTATCTGTTTGTCTCTTAGCTTGTTGATACAAGTCAAAAACCTCTTGATCAGACTTAGGTTTTAACTGCACCAATTTCCATCCCCTCATATTCTTCAGGTATCTTTCTTGCTCTCTTCTTTGTTGCAATGGAGTTGGACCCCTGAGAACCTTTTTCTTTCTTCTAGTATCAGCATCTTCTTTCTTTTTCTTAGCAGTGAACTCTCTTATCCAAGATTGCACATCAAAAGTTGGAATCTCTTTTTCTTCAATCTTAATCATCTTGGAGAGTTCTATATCAGCATCTATTCTTATCTTTTCATCAACCCATTCCTCATACCTCTTTAAGTCTGCAGTTTCCTTCTCAACCCTTTCCTTTTCCTCCTGAATCAACTGTTGTTCTTCTTGATCAAGCAATTCTTGTTCTTTCAATGCAACAGCTGAATCATGTTCAACTTGTAATTCCTTGGGCCACCAATGAAAAGGTATCTCAGAGTAATCAATCCCCTTATACATTATCTTTGGATCTTCAACTTGCTTGCCCTTCCCTTTATCAGTAGAAGACGATGAAATAATCTTCTTTTGTTGAGCAGCAGGTTCTCTGATTACAACTCCTTTTAGAGGTATTCTTGGTGTAGATGATGTGATTGTGGTTGTGGGTTGTTGTGGTAATGATTGAGTTGGTAGTGGTGTATGTTTTGAAGATGATTCAAATGGAACCTCTGTAGTCTTCTTACTTAACAAAACCATAGCCTCAGCAGCAGCATTGTCACTAGACCCAACAGCAGAGTCTTGTGCATCAGCAGAATTGACCTTTCCACTAGATCCAGGATCAGCAAAATCCTTAGCAGTAGAGTCTTGAGCAGCAGCAGAGTCATCAATCTTGTTAGTAATAGCAACATTATCAAGTTCTTTAGCAACAGAATCACCCAAAGTCATTAAAGCTTCACCCATCAACCCTGTTGCCTTCACTAGTCGCTCAGGCTCCAAAGTCTTAAGTTTTTCCACCACCTTTTCTTGAGTAGCAATCACCTTTTCCATTACAACCTCATTCCCTGATTTTTCAGCAATTACAAAGTTTTCAGCATCCTGAGGACTTTCCACTTCCATATCCCCAACCTCTGGAACCTCCCCTGAAACCATTCCAGTATCCATATCCTGAGCACTATCAACTTTCTTCAAATTAGCCTCCCCTGAACCCATTTCTTCATTCCTCCCCTGTTTGGAAGCATCCTCTTCCAAATGAGTAGAGAGTTTAGGTGGACTTACAACTTGAGAAGTGCCCACTTTCTTCAATCTTTTTAAGGAGGTTGAAGATTTGGATTTCCTTAAGTTCTTAATCTGTTTTTGCAATTTGGTGATGAGCTTGGCTTGACCATCAACAACAGTAGAAAGACTAAGAACTTTATCTTCCAATGAAGTAAACTTCACCTCCAAGTTGGTACAAGTAACCGTCAATTCCTGAATAAGTTTCATGGTAGTCTCATCACTTCGACCTGTGTAACCTGGTCCGAGAGGTGAATCATGGACATTGTCATCATGTACAAGATTTTCCGTCAATTCATTTGTCACTGTCCTATCGTCATCACTTCGACCTGTGTAACCTGGTCCGTGAGGTGAATCTTTGGACAAAAACTCAGTATCAAACCTAGTTTGATCATCTGAGCCCCCTATATTTTCCATTTGGCTAGGGTTACCATCCTGAGAATTAGATTAAGCAGAATCCTTTTCTCTAGATGTTGCCTTGGTTTGGGTCTTAATGATGTTATCACTGTCCTGCTCTGCTGCTAAGCTAGAAGCAGTAGTGACAGCCCTTGCCAACATGTCCTCTCCATCACCTAGGACAGCCTCATCTGGTACAGCCATACTAACACTATCCTGAGGTAGATCAGTGTCCTTTTTGGTTTTCCTACTGGTATACTATATTTTGGGTTGTGTAACAGATGCAGAAAAATTGGGTGTGTGATGGGAATCAGTGGGATTTCCTGATCCTTCACCCTGAATATTTTGCACAAGTTGCACCATAGAAGGTGTAAGATTTGTATGTGTGCCTGAAAAACCTTTTCCATGCTTAATCAAGAAAGTAAAAGTTATGGAAACCAATTTGGGAGCATCATAAGTAGCAGTATGTTATCTGAAATTGGTAAGTTGGTTTTCTATAAAGAGCTGGATAAATCTTGGATAAAGCAAATAAGAACCAGTCTCTTTAACACTTTTAACAATCCCCTCCAAAATCATATTTGAAAAATTGAATGGATGGCCTTTGCTTAGGCATACCATAGCAGAAGCAATAGTAGCACTAAACTCATTCCACCCAGAAGTTTTAGGACTCAAACAATGAAGGAGAATGTGTACCAAAAATTTGTATTGAGGACAGAGGAGAGCTTTTTGAAATTTTAAATTTGTATGCTTTCCCTCATATCCCAAATCTTTTAAACCCTGAAAAATAGCAGAATTGGCAAGACACGTGGTCTCTGTTTCATCATCTAAGATAAGAGATTCCCTTATAGAAGATTCAGTTACACGAACTTGTTGTCCATCTACTATGGCACAAACATATTTTTCCTCATTCTTAGTTTTGACTTTAGCAGTAAGCCAAAACTATTTTATGTAGGAAACAAATATTGTAGGATTCACAGTTAATGTATACCTAAGAGAAGTAACATTCAAGAATTTTACCATGTCTGTGAAACCTTCAGGAACCAACTCTTCATCCAAAATAACAACACTATTGTGCTGCTCTGCCCAGGTACGTATACAATCCATGAATTAGGGTTTTGAGAAATTGGGGATAATTGACTTTGAGAATAATGGAGTGTTAGGGTTTGTGAGAACTTCAATTTGGAGCGTGTAAAAACCAATTGTGAAAATTAATTAGGTTTTAAACTGATTTGGAGAAGTTACACATTCCACCCTCACACTTATAACCGTAGCAGCATAACCATATCATCCACAACTAGCAGTAGAGTGAAACAACTAGCAGCAGAGTGAGTTTAAGCCAGCAGCAGAGTTGACTAATCAAACTTGGTCAAAAAGTCAAGAACCCTCAACAATAAATGCGCTTGATACTTCGTAATCCCTATAAAAACGGACGAAATCTTTCTCTAATTCAACACAATCAAACCCTAATTACAATCAATAACCAAATCAAATCTCAATCACCCAAATCAAATCTCAATAACCATGAAATCTTCCCCCGAAATAATCGACATATCATCGGATTCATCTTCTGAGGATGAAGCACCCTTTGAAACCTATGTACCTCCATTCCGTCCTCCTCACAATGGATGTAGGACCAATGAACAAGCCCGCAAGAGAAAACACGATCTCCCTGTGTTCAAAGATCTGTTGAACTTGAATCAGACCCCAAGCACTTCCAGGGGTAAAGAGGTGATGTCCCCTAAATCTCCAACGTCTTCAGAATCATCAGAAGACCCTGCTTGGATCCCTATAAGACCTCCATCTCCAATGGAACTTTTTTCCCCCTTTCTCTGTACTTCATCTGATGAGGATGAGCCACACAACAATCCACCTTCCACTCCTGAAAGACCACAATCTTCAAGGCCAAGACCCAAGACATCATCCAAGACAAGAAAGGCAAACCCTCCTCTTCCTAAGGAAAGAAAGAGTGTACTTGGGCTTCCATGCCCTAGACAGTGATGTTTGTAGTCTTTTAATTTCATCTTGTTATGTAGCAGTCTTTTGTTGTTTCTGAAGTGATTTGTGAATGTACTCTTTTGATTTCTGATCAGTTGTACTATGTTTGTGATGAATGATGAACTTTTACTTCTTGTTTTGTTTACTTGCAAATCATCAACTAACATCGTTTAATCTTGTGCCTGGAAAATGTTAGTCCAAACACCACAAAGCATACAAACATATGTACTAGCAGTAGAGTGAAATAGAAGTAGAGTACATTCCAACATAAGCATATACTTCTTAAGAAGCAGTAGAAACAGAGGAACAAACAGCACAGTACATTTACACACTTTACAAAAACAAAAAGAGATAAGATTTTCAAAGATTTATCATACCAATATTTGCAATTAAGAATTGAAACCTCCCCACATCAAAGTGTTTAGTGAGAAGATCAACAACATTGTTATCAATATGAATTTTGACAATTTGAATTAACTTCTTTTCATAGCAATCCCTTATGAAATGATGTCTTATCTCAATATGTTTTGTTTTAGAATGAAAAACAACATTTTTAATTATGCAAAGTGTGCTGTTGCTATCAATATGAATTTTGGTGTTCATGAAATTGTACCCGTAGTCCAGTAGTTGATTTTGCATCCAAAGCACTTGACCACAGCAACTTGAAGCAACCACATACTCAGCTTCAGTTGTAGAATTTGCAACCACTATCTGTTTCTTGCATTGCCATGACACCAATCTGTTTCCTAGAAATTGACAACCTCCAGTTGTAAACTTTCTATCCAAGCAAGCACCAGCATAGTCACTGTCTGAATATGCCACTAAATCAAAAGGTGAATCCTTAGGATACCATAGGCCCAATTTAGGTTGATGCCTTAGATACCTAAAAATCCTCTTCACTGCATTGAGATGTGATTCTTTGGGACATACTTGGAATCTTGCACAGGCACATACAACAAACATAATATCAGGCCTTGATGCTGTAAGATACATCAATGAGCCAATCATGGATCTGTACAAGTGAACATCTACTTCTTTTCCATTTTCATCCTTCAACAAAGGTTTGTTGGTATCCATGGTTGTCTTAGCAGGCTTAGCATCTTCAAATCCAAACTTCTTCAAAATATCATTGACATACTTATCCTGACTAATAAATATGCCATCTTTATTTTGTACAACTTGAAGTCCCAAGAAGAAGTTGAGTTCTCCCATTGAACTCATAGCAAACTTATCCTTCATAAGCTTCTCAAAATCAACACACATAGCCCTGTTTGTAGAACCAAAGATGATGTTATCTACATAGATTTGAACCAGCAATATATCATCTTTTTGTCTTTTGAGAAACAAAGTCTTGTCAATCTTTCCTCTACTGAACCCAGAGTCTAACAAATATGTTGACAAGGTATCATACCAAGCTCTAGGAGCTTGATGTAAACCATACATTGCTCTATTCACCTTGTAAACTTTGTCAGGATAATCAGGGTCTTCAAAACCAGGTGGTTGAGACACATAAACTTCTTCTGTAATGGTCCCATAAAGGAAAGCACTCTTTACATCCATCTGATACACCACAAAATCTTTGAATGAAGCATAAGCCAAGAATACCTCATCATAGTCAAGTCCCTCTTGTTGTGTGTATCCTTGAGCTACTAACCTAGCTTTATTTCTGATGACTATTCCCCTTTCATCTCTTTACATCTGAAAACCCATTTAGTGCCAATCACTCTTTTTCCATTTGGCAAATCAACCAAAGTCCATACCTCTTGTAGTTTAAATTGCAGAAGCTCATCTTGCATTGCTTCTACCCAACTTGCTTCTTGTAAGGCTTTGTAAGTGTTCTTGGGTTCAATTTGAGACAAAAAACAGGCAAACAAGCAATTTTGTAGATCTTTATGACTGTTTCTTTGATGCAGAGATCTTGCAAAGAAACTTTGATGTTGAAGATCTTTGAGCTCTTTAGTCATTTTTCTTGTTTGTACAGATGATTGTGGATCACTGAGAATTTGTTCTTTTGGATGATCCTTGTGAACACTTGTAGTAGTAGTGGGACTAACAGGAATGTTGATTTCCAAATTAGTATAATCTACTTCAGCTCCAAATAGTTTACCATCAAGAGCTTCATCATCTGTGTCATCATAGATATTCTCTAGAGGAGGCATATTTGGATCATCAGGATAGTTTGGATCATCAAAAGATCTACCCTGATTATCCAAAGAAGGAAACTCTGATGTAGAAGCAGAGTTAATAGGCTTGGCAGCAGAATTGATTGAAGCAGTAGTTGCTTGTTTTGGTCTAGCAGTAGAGTCTTCTGAGTCAGCAGTAGAGTCTTCTGGCCTTGTAGGAGAGTCACCAACAACCACTTTTGGAGCTTCATTGGGTATCTTTTTTGCATCAATAGGAATTTCAACATCTGCTTTAGATTCCTTAGGTTTCTCTGAAGGAACAACATCTTCTTGTATATCTTGATCTTTCTGTAAGGGTAAGAAAGTAGGAGCAACCTTCAGTTTCTTAATCAAAACAATGTCTTCTTGTGGTTTGTTAGTGTTAACACTAGCAATAACAGGTACATAATTCATTGTCTTGGTCAGGATAACGACCTTAAACATCCATTCAGGTCCTTTTCCTTCAGCATTAGAGGTGTTCTCACTAAACTTGATATGCAAATTCTCCTCCACATGTTTGGTTCTCATGTTATATACCCTCAAAGCTTTACTATGGACAGAGTAACCAACCAAATAACCTTCATCAGCTTTCTCTTCAAACTTGCCTAACTGATCCTTAGTATTCAAAATAGTGACAGGACATCCAAATGGCTTGAGAAAATCAATCAATGGTTTCTTCCCATGAAAAAGCTCAAATGGAGTTTTGTTGTGAGGCTTCACTACCTTACTCCTGTTTTGCACAAAACATGCAGTGTTTACAGCTTCAGCCCAAAAAGGTATAGGTAGTTTAGAATCAGATAACATTGTTCTTGCAGCCTCAATAAGTGTCCTGTTTCTTCTCTCTGCAACACCATTCTATTGTGGAGTTCTTGCAACACTGTACTGTCTTATAATTCCTTTACCCACACAGAATTGATTCATCACACTATTCTTGAACGCAGTACCATTGTCACATCTGATAATTTTTACTCTATGGTTGTGCAGGTTTTCAACTCTTGTAATGAATTCCTTAAGTATCTCTGGAGTTTCATCTTTAGTGGCTAAGAAGAACACCCAAGTAAACCTGCTGAAGTCATCTGTGACAACTAGGCAATATGACTTCTTGTTCAAACTTTTCACAAAAACAGGCCCAAATAAATCCATGTGAAGTAAGTGCAAGGGCTATGTATTTGTGTTCATTGTCTTAGACTTGAATGAAACTCTGTGTTGTTTACCCTTTTGACAAGCAACACAAGTCTCACAATTTTCAAACAACTTTGTGGGCATGCCTCTCACAAGATTTCCTTTCACCAACTTGTTCATTGTCTTGTAGTTTAGGTGCCCAAGTCTTCTATGCCATAATTTAGACTCATCAATAGTGGCTTTTGCAATCAGACAAGTTAAAGCTCTTTTGGGAAAAATGTTCTTAATATGGTCACTGTATATATTTTCATTTCTAGGGACCTTCAATAGCACAAATTTATCATTTGGCAACTGAAAATCAGGAGAAAGAATCATACATTCAGTGTCTGTAAAAAGAACAAAATTCCTTTTGTCACACATTTGTGAGACACTAAAGAGGTTAAACTTAAGCCCTTTCACAAGAGACACCTTCTCAAAGTCCAAATTCCCTGTTCTTAAAGTGCCTCTACCAATAATCTTTCCACCTTTTGGATCATTCCCAAAAGCAACATAACCACCTTCAAAAGCCTCAAAGTCTTCAAGTTGAGACTCATCTCCTGTCATATGTCCAGAGCATCCACTATCAACTATAACCATATCCTTAAGATCATCCAGTAGATTACCCTGCACATGAAAGTAGAGAAATTAGTTTATCTTGGGGACCCAAGCCATTACTGACTTGGATCTGCCTTGTGCATCAACATAGTTAAATTTCTTTAAATCACTTGATGCACTGCTATTTTTGGAAACATTGTTTGTAACAGTTGATTTTGGTTTCCAAACCCAACAAGCTGAGGCCTTAACAGCATAAAAATGATTTCCAACAACTGTATTTGATAAAACTTTTGGCCCTGAAGTTGAAAGTTTTGTACAAGCAGCAGAGTGCTTACTAGCAGTAGAGCCAGCAACACAACCAGTTGTGGTTTTGAAAGCACCATTTGATTTAGCAGCATAAATAGATCTAGTTGCACCAGATCTTAACAACACAGCCCTAGGAATCATGTTTCTATTAGGATGAGGGTGAGTATTCTTAGTAACATATTTATGATTCACCCTAGAATATTTATTCCAAACAGGCTTCTTGTGGTCAGGACAACTATTAATCAAATGTTCAAAGCTACCACACTTATAACAAGCCTTTTTCTTTAATTGAAACTCACTACCTAATTTGTTAGAAACTAGGTTATTAAAGTTTCTCTGATTTCCCCTAGGCTTATTATTGAAACCATTCATTCTATCTCTAGAAATTTCATTATATTCTACCATTTTCCTAGAGATGCCCTTACCTAACACTGGTCTTACAAACTTCACTTGTACAATTTTAGGTTCAACTTTGGTAGGAATTTCTTCCTTTTCTACACTTTGTTCTAGTTCAACCTGTTCCTGTTCCTCATCACTATCTGAGTACCAATCTTCAATAATAGGAGCATCATGAAATTTTCTTCCCTCTACCTTAGGTGTTTCTAAGACACTTGTACTAGACTCACCTATTGGTTTTTCAATGTTCAGCTCACTAATGAAGGACAATTCTTTTCCTGGTGGAGCATAGGCACTCTTAGTAGGAGGAGCAACCTCATTGTAACCTATTCCACTTCCTTTCCTCATTATGGTACTCTCAATAGATTTATTAACCAAATCAGAAGCATATTGTTGTTTATTCACTCTTACTATATGTTTTTCTTTTTCAGCAAGAGCTGCATCCCTATATCTTTCTGCTTCTTCTAATTTATTTTTAAAAAACTCAATTTCACTGTTTTTCTTAAAAATTTCAACATCTTGTTGGTTAATTCTATCTACATATTCCAGCACACACTCTTTTAGATACTCAAGTCTCCTTTCAACATTTTGAATACCTACTTTGTAACCTAGGTTATCAAGTTTTAGGTTTTTAACTTCTCTAATTAGACTCTCATTCCTAGACTTAAGTTCTTCTACAGTGTCAGCACATGACTTAAAAGAACACACAGATAAATCAGAATCATTAGATACCTCAGAGTCAGATCCAGAAGATGATGATGCATAGGCCATCACTGCAAAGTTATGCACTTTAGGTTTGACTTGAGCCACCAAGGAATAGTTTGGTTCTTCATCAGCTAAATCACTCCAATCATACTCTCCCAATCCATCACAAGATACCAATGCAGTAGTGGTATTCTTTATTTCTTCAGTCTTCTTTGATGCTTCAGCATTTTTCTTTGGAGCTCTACATTCTCTGGCAAAGTGACCCTTCCTGTTGCAGTTGTAGCACTCTATTTTTGACTTATCAAAGCTGATTGATGCTAAACAGTCAACTTAAATTGACCAAGTAAATGGTCAACAAAGTCAAACTCTCTAGACCAATACTCCGTGGATAGTATAGTGTGTCCCCGGGTCGTTATGTCCCAGCGAGATTGAAATGGTGTCGTTTGAAATCGTTTATGAGCGAGTGGGACTGAGGACAGTAGCCCAGATGATATGGAATTGATTTTGCTACTGTTATTTTGGTATTGGTACAATGATATAATATTCACAAAAATCAGATACCAGATATATGCACAAATTCACAATTCAGATTACGTAACAGACAGAAACTTGGATTTGGTATTTAACAAACTACAAGGGGTGCTTTTGAAACTTTTTAAAACTTAAAATTAAAAAGAAATTTGAAAATGAAAATGAAATTATAAAGGTGAATATTTTAATATTAAAATATTATTTAACTAATTAAACTAATTAAAATCTAATTTAAATTAACTTAAAAATGACAAATGTTACAAATTAACCTAAAAACTTGCAAAAATAATTTCTAAACTTAAATTAGAACTTGAAGAAAGTATAAAAATTAAAAATAAATATTTTTGTCTTTTTATGGGTTTTTATTAATTAAAAACTATTTAACTTAATTAAACTAATATAATTAATTTAAATTAATATTAATACTAAATTAACTTAGAAAATTATGAGAAAATTTATAAAATTACTTAACCATCACAGGAATCCTACAAAATTATAAAAACCCCTAAAAATTATGTTTAAGGCTATTCCACTAATTAATTACCTTTTAATTACTTTAAATCTAATTTAAATAATTAAAATAAGAAAATTGGAAAATGAACAGTAGAAACTGAGAATATATTTTCTAAAAGTCTATTATACTATATTAGAGCTAGGAAAAATATAAAAACTAGGTTATGATTTATAAAAACTAACTATGCTATTTAAAACTTAGTATTAATTAATAATTAAGAAAACTAGTTTTAAATCTAATAAATACTAAATGACAGAATAAAAATCTGAAAAAAATATTATAAATACTTTAATATAATAGGAATTTAAGAAAAATATAAAAAAGCTAAGTTCTTAATAAAAATTTAAAAATGAAAATTAAAATTTAAATAAAATTAAATAGAAACTATCACTTAAAATTAAAACTTGATTTTTTGGAATTTTCTTTTACAAACTTACTTTATACCTAAAAACAAAAACTTTTTGTGAAAACAAACTTTTTATAACTTAAAAATAAGCTGAGATTAAGCTAAAAAGGTACACAGTTGACTTTATTTGACTTTTAGGAGAAAACAGCCTTGGTGGGGTCCACAAGGGTGGAAAAAGGTACAAATAAGCTAAAAGTACTTAAATAATCTAAAAACAACATGTGTTGATCACTGATAAGCTAATAAGATTGAAATAAGCACTATGACATATCAACTTAAACACAGAACTGGGACAGAGTTGTGAGACTAAACTAGGTGGGTCCCAGGGGTCCTAAAGTCAAACTAATGGTCAAAGGGGGAAGCCAGGTAGGAGGGGGTTGGGAGAACCCAAATCCTAGGTGTGGGACCCAATGGGGTGGCCACAAACCACCACCAAAGGTGGTGTGGTGGACTGGTTTCTGCTGGTGCAGGGCAACCAATCTGCCCTGCAGCCCTCTTTGGAGGGTTGTGGGGCCCACAAAGATTTTTGAGCCTGTTGATTCATTAGGTATTCCGATTAAGAGAATATTGTGTGCCTTGATCTCCATCTTCCTCACTGAGTTATCTTCAGCGGACTTGATTGGTATCTCTTTACCATCAGTACCTTTCTTTGGTAAAGAGTCACCATTGATAATCACATTCCACATGTTAAAGTCATCTTCCACAGCTCATATTCTCCAGGGTTGAGCATGGGAACCTTTGAAGCAGTCACCATATGTGTGTCATCACCCATCTTCAGCAGTTGATTAGGAACAACAAACTTGCAAGGAACAGTTTCTTCTTGATTACAACTTCTAGATCACAAGCTCTGATACCACTTGTTGATCCCAGTTGAGCTAACGATCTTATATAGAAGTTGACTTGTATTAAACACTTAAGCTAGAATTCGGAATATAAAAGCTTAACTTAAGAAGAACAATTTAACTATCAACACTTCAATATTATTAATACGAGCACTCGACAATGCTAGGGTTTTACAACCTTGAAGTGTAAACGAAAACTAAACAATACGTACTCAATCTAACCCTAGGATCCTCCTTTTATAGGCCAAGGAGTTCTACTAGGTTTACAATAACTTTCTATGCAAGATAAGAATATTCTAGACGTATATTATATACACACAATCTATTCAATAATTATCTACTTCGAATACATGCTTATCACTTTACCAGTAGATTCCTTTAGCAGCATTTTCCCATAGCAGCACTTTGACATCAGCAGCAGAATCATTTACCTTTGCAACATTCTCATCACAGCAGCAGTTTCACTCAGCAGCAGAATCCAAAACCCAACAGATTTACTAGCCAACTCCTCCTTAAGTTCTTTCAATATTTCAAGAGCTTCAAGATAAAGGTCTTGCTGAATTTGAGGAGTTGCATGGGTCATTTGGTACTGTAGAGGTAGGTCATGATACGGATAGTCGTAATTGTTACAATCTGAGCAGAAGTGTGGACCTCCACAGTAATCAGAACAGTAAAACTGTTGAGTCTGGCTTGGTGAATCGTATGGATATTGGTCATAACCAAAATCCTGAGCATCGCCGAAAAACTGTTCATAGACAAACGTGTTTCCGGATTCACACTCAATTCCTTGGTGAGGATCTCCACAAAACTCACACAGATATGTTTGTATCTCATGATATGGTGGTTGGTAGAATGAATCAGATGTGTCATGGTAAGGATAGGGAGTTTGGTTATAGACATACCTATCTCCTGACTCTACCATACTACAACTGGTACAATTCCCACCATTATGAGGACCACCACACCATTGGCAACCAAAATGGTGTGGATACGACATAGGAAAGAATCAAAGGTTCATAGAGGGGTAAGGATGAAGAATCAAAGATGTGAGAGGGTAAAGGTGGATATTTTTGGAGTTTTTGGAAAACATTTTGTACAAATAAGAAAGAAAATCTATTTGGGTTTTTGTGTTCGTTGAAAACTTATGTTAAAAATTTTTCGTGAACTGTTTTGTTTTTATATGATAAGAAAATATGAACAAGGATGGTAATTATACAAAGAGTGTATATCCAGATTCACTAATCTGCAAACCGTTTAGAATAACGCGCATAACCTCCCCGGTAGCGGCGCCAAATTTTGATTGGCTCCAAACGGTCAACTAAGTTGACCAAGTAGATGGTCAACAAAGTCAAACAGACTAGAGTCAATGCTCCGTGGAAGTATAGGGGTTTTCCCGGGTCGTTATGTCCCGACGAGGTGTGGATGGTATTAAAACGGGTTTTTGATCAGGTGAATTTGGACAGAAAGGGGATGTGAATGATTATGCTACTGATTTATACAAGGAAATAGCTTAAATAAGCTATATTAACAAGACTGTAAAGTTAGAAAACCCAGAAACGTTTAAAACCTAAAAACGCGTACGTTCAGTTTAAAGTTACATGAACGTACAAAATAAAACGCGAGTTTTTGCGAAATAAAATACTTACGGATATGAAAATTACATGTTTACAATCCTAATGATAAAAGAAAACTTTTAGAAAATTAAAATAATTTTTACACCTTTTAATTAATTATTATTAATTATTTACTAATTACTTATTAATTAACTAATTAAACTAATTTAAATTACTAAAAATACTAAAATGACTTAGATAATTATAGAAAAATTTATAAATCTAATTAAACATCACAGGAATCCTAAAAAATTATAAAAAGTTTGTTTTATATGTTTTTAAACTATTTTACTAATTATTAAACTAAATATTAATTAATTACTAATTAAATTATAAAAAATAGAAAATGAACAGTAAAAATTATGAGAAAATTTCTAAAATTATTTTATAACATATAAAAGCTAGGAAAAATATAAAAACTGGGTATTACTTTATAAAAACTAATTATGCTATTTAATACTTAAATATTAGTTAATTATTATTTAAACTATATTTAATTCTAATAAATACTAGATGACCTTATAAAAATCTGAAAAAATTACTAAAATTACTTTAAAATTAAAAAAAAATATAAAATTGCAAAGTGCTTAATAAAAAGCTAAGAAAGAAAATTAAAAAGATAAATTATATTAAATAGAAACTATCACTAATTTTAAATTTGATTTTTCTGGATTTTCTTTCAGAAATCTATTTAAATACTAAAAATAAGAAACTTTTGTGAAGACAACTTTTTTCTAGCTTAAAAATAAGCCAAATGGACACCAAAGTGCTTATCAGTTTAACTTTTGTTGACTTTTGAAGTAAATGGACACAGAGGTGGCTTATGGTGAAAACTAGATGAGGGACTGAAAATGAAACTAAGTAACCAAGTATAAGCCCTGGATAAGCTAAAAAGCAAACAAAATAAGCAATTCCAAACCAAGTCACACTCTGAAATGGGACAGAAATGGAGGGGGAAAAAAGGTAGGGGTAAGAGAGCTTAAGCTAAAAACTTTGTTTGGACTAGGTAGAGGGCCAGTTGGGGAGTCCAAAGAACCAAGATTTACCAAGTGGGGCCCACTGTGGTGGTCTGTGGGACCCACCAAAGTGGGGGTGATAGTGACTGAGTTGCTGCAGCAGGGGAGGTTCTCCCCCTGCAGGTGTGTTTGGGACGATGTAGGGCCCACAAAAAAATTGCAAAAGTATAGAGACAATGGGATTCAAGAGTTTATCTGGGGGACTACCATTTCTGAAAAGCTCAAGGCATAGATCCTAATAAAAAATTCAAAACAATTCATGCCATATTTGGTTTTTTGCTTCAAAGGCAAATTTTGACTTTTTGAAATAACTTAAAACTTTGACTTATATGAATGATGAGTATGTAAATACTCATCATTTTTAGTCAAATCTGAACTTCAAAACGATTAAAAACACTCAAAAACGCACGAAAATACGAAGAAAATCCCAAAGATCGTGTTTTATATGTTTTTGATGCAAAACGAGTGAAAACAAATGAAAAACGAACAAAATTTGCATATTTGGCAGTTTCAGTCCCCCAACTTTCAAAGTTTTACAAAACTAGTCCTTGGTTAGTCATTTCAAAGAAAAATCAACCTTTGCTCTTTAAAAACTCAAAATAAATGATCTTTGGGTAAAATCTTTTGGAAATAACAATTATGGTCCTTGTACTAATGAACTGTGGCAGGAATGATCCCTTGGTGAGAATTTGGTGAATTTACATGTTTGGCCCCTGAAATTTCAGAATTGGCAATTTTGGTCCCTGGGCTTATTTACTTACTACACCAAATGGACCCTTGAAATAAAAACCCAATTCCCAATTACCACCCAACCCTTGGCCCAAAATCACATCCAGGCCCAAAACCAACCAAACCCTCTTTGCGTTTGTTATATTAAAAATGGACACCAGATTCTTGACCAGTCAACCAAACCACACATCTCCTTCTCCACACTTAAACCCGTGACCTGCTTCCCCTATTAACCGCCAAACACAGCCATCACCATCCTCCCATCACCCTCAAACACCAACCCCAATCCCACTATTATCTTTCCACTCACAAACCCCTACCTAACCAGGCCACGCTGGCAATCCAAACCATTTGGGCGCCAAGAAAAAAAACAGGATCAACGGATGTGATCATTACAAAAGAGATCAATGGCTGCCATTCAATCAAAGTAAGCACAAAGTTGGTTCCAGCTCAGCTCTTATCTCATAACAAAAGCACACCAGGAAACAGACAAGAAGAGGAGAAGACCCTTTATTTTTTTTAGTATAAATATCTTATGAAGCCATTGTATAAGGCAGTTAGGTAGTAAGGTAGTAATTAGGAAGTAGGTTTTCAGTAGAATTGTTAGTTTTAGTTCTCAGTTATTCTGAAGTCTCCTTTAACATTTCATGTACTCTTTATTTTTAAATGCAAATCATAATTTGAAGTTATTTATCAGTGTTAAAACCTTGTGTAGCTGCTTACCTAAACTGCTCATGTTTAATTTCTTATTGCTTATTTAGTTCAGGTAAAACTTTCAACGATTCAAGCTTAAATTCTTAGTATTGATAGTGTAAGTTCACAACAGTCCATCCACATGGGTGTTTGGCATAGTTGCCGAATTCATATTTTTACAAGTTAGGACCATTGTTTGAGTTTCATCTTCCTTAATCTCACTTCAGTAGTTATTTTTAAGTGCTTTAGTTATTTAGTAAGTAGATTTTGAGGATTTGAATAAGTTTTCAAAATATTTTAGGTTTGTACTGATTCTAATATAAGTTAGGATAGAATTTAGTTAAGCTTTAAATTATTGTCATTGGTTGCTTCATTCAGTTCCTATTAAGATATCACACTTGCTACTTTAATTTTTAGGTTAGCATGAATAGGATTTGGATTTAGATTTCGGTTTAATGATTAGCTTGCAATATGGTGATAAACTCTTTGAGTTGGTTTTACCGTGAGCTTATTTCTAAAAAGCTTTTATGACTGCCTAAACTAGCTTCCACTTTGGACCATTTTCGGCCTCATTCACCACTGGTTCAAACTGCTCAGCAGTCCCCAAACATACCACCCATGGTCTGCTCATCAGGCGGTCCAAACACTTTTCTTCAGACCAATTTTTAGACTAGTTAGAGTAGGATTTGTGCCGTAGTTTTGGTTTTGCTGTTGTTATTGCCTCCTGTTTGTTGATTTCCTTGTTGTTCTTGTTTGATATCTACTGCCTACTTTAGTTGTTGTTGATGTTAAGTTTTTGTTTGTGTTTATTGGATGCACTTATTTAGTTTAGTTACCTTTGTGTTTGTTGGCTTTTGGAGACGATTCAAGTTTATTTGAGTAATGAACTAGAGGCTGCAATCAGCCACCAATTCGACCCATTTCAGCCAATTGCATCAGTTACTAAACCTTGCCACAGCCCTTTAGGAGTTCATTTTTAATTTCCTAATTTTTGCACCATTTGCTCTGAAAATCAATTTATTGCTTCGTTGCCAGCTTGTGTACATCACCATATTTTTATTTTATTTTTATGATTTTTATTTGTTAGCTTTTCATGCCCCAAACTCACTCCCTTGGGCCTGTTTTGGACTGATTGACAGTCTTGCTTATTTCCTTGTTTTGTGCCCATTTGTTGTTGTAGCTGCTTATATTAGTCTAGAATAGGGTTAATCAAGTTTGATTTTAGACTTTGTTAGTTTATTAGGATTAGTGGTAGTTTATATAAGCTTATTGCATCCACATTAGTTAAGTGTTTAGCTAGGTCCCCCTTTTTTCTTTTCTTTGTTAACTGTTAAGCTCATAAGCAATTTCCTAGCTCATTATCTTATTTTCAAAACTTTTCTGTTTTCAAAATACGTCACTTTCTGTTACTTTGTAAGTTCCAAAAGAAAAAGTTGAAAAAAAACAATGTTTCATAAAAATGAGGGAGGCAAGATTCGAACCTGGGTTGCTTAGCATACACACACAACACTACACACTCACAAACCCAACATGCCCTTGGGTCTTTTCTTGTTTTAGTATGCAAGTTTAATCCTTATATCACCTTTTTAGTTCAATAAGCTTACTTGTACCATTAAGCTTGCTTGTACCATTAAGCTTATTTGAGTGCTTTTTGATAAGCAATTTCGTCCTTTTGCATTTTTCCTAATCTTCTGTTTACACAAAGAACTTTTAGAAATTTTTTTGTAAATTTCAAAATCAATTTAGTATTTTTTTTTTTTTTTATCTTTTTATTTAGTTTACTTAGTAATTAATTCGTAATAAAAAAATTAAAAACCAAGAAAAAATATTTTTCTTTTCTCAAAAATTTTCTTTTATAATTAGAAAACAGGAAAATTAATTTCATGCCCGTAGGACTAGCGTAGCTTTAAATTCACGTTTTATCTTGCGCACTCGCGTTTTTATTAAATTAACTTTTACGTTTTTAGTTTAGCTTATGTTTTAGGATTTCCCAAATTCCCTATCATGTTTCCCGTAGTCTTTTAAGTAGATTTTGAGTTTTATTTTCGTTTCCTTGTTTGAATTCATGTTTTAGTTGCGTTTAATTTATTTTTCGTACGTTATTTGCAATTTAGCGTAGTTCAACAATTCCAAATAATCAAAACCATTTCTTACAAGCATTTTAATCCCCAAATCTTACACGATATCGCCCATTCACACCTCGTTGGGACACGACCCGGGTAATCACTTACCCGGTATCACATATATATATTGTTTTCACGAGTTTTCGCAAGTCTTCCTTTTCCTAAAGGTTGATTAGTGAATTCTACTCACGTCTACCTTGTATATTTTTGATACGCACTAAAAAATGCAACTATCAAAATGGCGCCGTTGTCGGGGAGGTTGTGTTGCGACAATATCGTTATGATTTCAACGATTAGTGACTTGTAGAACCTTCGTCAAGAAGTTATCGTTTTCAAAAAAGTATAAAACACAAAAATATTTTCCTTTTCTTTTGTATATATATCTATCATATAAAAAAATATACACTTTTTTTTTTCGTTTTCTTGTTTAATAAAAAAATAAGCATAAAACACACCGCCAAGAACCAAGGCAGAACACCTACCAACTGGGGGTGTGAACATTAATAAGTTCCCAAACAAAAGATCAAAACTTGCCATTGTATCCTTGTGAATTGGTGTACCTTTTTCAAAGAAGCCATTTACATTGTGATTATTGGTTTAAGTTCACAATTGTCTTTTTAAGTTGGTCTCGTTTTAATTGATGTGTTTTTCGAAAAACCCAAAAATAATCTTCGTCTCCTATGCGTTTAATTCTTATCTTCTTGTCCTCTTTACCGTTTAATTCTTTCTTCTCATCCCTTGTTAATGTTTAATTCTTATGTCGTCACTCGACTACAATTGTTTTCATTGTAAAGGTCCAGTGGATGACAATCATCGTTGTTACAAGTGCGCTTGTAGGCTGTGTGGGAGTGATATTAGTGACGGATTTTGTAAATGGTGCAAAGCAAATCCGAATGCTTTCAATGATTCTCAAAGTCTTCCCGACCACCCTCCACAACCACAACTATCTTCGTTTGATCAACATCATTTTTATATTTGTAGAGATCTCTTAGAAGATGGTTCACTTTGTAAACGATGTTTTTGCAAGGAATGTAAGTTTACCCATGGGCTTTGTACTTGTTGCACTTTTGAAATCGAAAATACATTCGCGTTTCCAAATTTTCAAAACGATTTCAGTTACCCTCCTCAGAATTCCTTTGAACAAGAACCGTGCTATTTCAATAATACATCATTTCAAAATGCACCGAATGTTTCTTGTGAGTATTGTGGAGGCCCTCACTTTAGCTCGGATTGTCAAACAAGGAATCCATTTCCTTGTAACAATTATGACTATCCGCATCATGACCAACCTCCACAGTACCAAATGTTTCAAGCAACTCCTCAACAAACTGAACAAGATTTTTTTCTAAAGACTCTAGAGTCATTAAAAGAAATGAATGAGGAGTTGGCTAATATGTCGTTTCAGAATGCACCAAGTTTTTCTTGTGTATATTGTGGGGGGTCCTCATGATGATTTTCAATGTCAACCTTTCGGTTTTGACACATCCACACCCCCACAATTTCCACTCATTCCAAATTCTCGTGAGAAAACTATGGCAGAATTACTTACTGAAGAACGAGATTCTGGAAAAAGCATGGAAGAATTACTAGTTGAGCAATGAGGAGCTAAAATATGTGCCAATCTTCGCTATGCTGCTCTATATTATGACGATGATGACAGTGATGATGATGAAGATAACATTGTTATTATTCAAAAAGAATCATCAGATTCATCGGTTGTAATTCCTTCCATTGAAAATCAGGGAGAAAATAATATGACGGAGAAATTACTAGCAGAAGATCAAATGGAACTCGTACAATCCATGAATGCTAGCTCCTCTCAACTCCCTCAGTCTGTTGTTATCACACCCGAAGTTCACACTCACTCTCTAAACATGGGGGATGAGCATCTTAGCACTGTTCCTGATAAGGAATCGGACGAATTCATAAAGTCTAGTGCTGAGAACCTTGTCCCAATCCCAGGAGAGTCACACGGAACTTTTGATCATATGTGTGATTTACCTTTCCCTCTTGAGTGTCCAAAAGATCAATTTGAGACTTTCTTAGATTTTAATGATGATTGTACATCTCATGGAGACATCGAGTATGTTGAGGCATCAGTTCCACATTCTGATGCTGATCATCTTCTTGAGGAGTTCGCCGATGAACTCACTCACATCAATCCACTTCCAACGGGAAGTGACGATGTTCTCATTGATTTTGAAGCCGATCTGGGAGAAATTGAAAGTCTCCATTATCATGATCAGTCACTCACTTCTTACCCAAACAGTCCAATAGAGAATGTTGATCACTTAGTTCCAGAAGCATTCAAAACCACTCTTACTAACCCTCTATTTGAATTCGAATCTGAATTCACTTTGATTTCTGAGAATCCACTCTTTGATACTCAGATTGAGGATTGTGATGAGTCTAATCCAGAACATGAGTTCACAGATTTACATCTTGTGATTGATTATCTTAACGAGGAGTTCTCCGGTGAACTCACTCATATCATATCTCCACCGGAGTACGATAACTTCCATTTTGATCATGACACACCCGGGATATGTCTTGATCAAGCGAGCTTAAATGATGAGATTCATAATCTAGAAATTATGGATTCTCCCGTGGGTGATGACGAGTTAATCATGATTTTCATCATGAGTTTCTTTCTTTTCTTCACCTATCCCGTGATGTCCTCTCTTCTTCACTCCTTCGGGACTGAAGACACTATTTTTGATCCCGGCATTTTCAGTTACAATTATCTTGAGCCGGATACTTATCTCATCGGTGTGGAACTTTCACGTGCTTCAAATGTTTGTCCAAACATCTTGAATGAAAGTCCGATGGAGATTGTCTCTTCCACATCATGCTTCCCCAAGGACAAATGAATTTGGGGTCGAGTCAAGCTAGCGACTCGGTAAACAAAAACAGTAGCATGCTTATAGGGTTTTCACCCTAAGTGTGGGGGAGTTACCCCTACTGTGGTTACAAATAAAGTGAAAAAATGGTGTTTTCCACATTTAGCTTGTAATGTTACCCTTTTACGTTCAACGAGTTGGCATAATAGACGGGACTTTGAATATTGAGGACAATATTCATTCTAAGTGTGGGGGGTATTTGGCTATTCTAGCGAATTTTATCACATTTTACTATCTAATACCCCCGTTTTTGGCAAAATTAAAAAAAAATCACTAAAGTTCAAATTTTTTTTTTTGTGTGGTTATCAGTCCACCATGTCTGAACGACAAAAGGATTGGCTAATCCAAGAGCAAACGGCTCTTGGTAAAGATATATCAAATCCGTTTATGGCTTGCAATTTGCCCAAAATTGTATGGTAAATCAACTCGTCATATCCAAAAAAGCGAATGAGTTGGCTAGCCCGCAAGATTATGGCTTGTGGTAAAGGCAGTGGAAAACCCATAATTGGTAATCAGCTCACCAAGATGTTGACTATTCCATCAAGACTTGGCTAGTCCAGAAGCAAACGGCTTTTGGTAAAAACAAATCAAATCCGTTGACAGCTGGTGGTTTGCTCAAAATCACATGGTCATCGGATGGACCATAACTCTTACTTGAACCCAAAACATTCAGCTACTCCAGAAGTGATGGCTTTGTTGATATAAACAAATGACTAAAAACGTTATTCATATCTTTCGATATCTTTATGTTTTGATAATCACAAAACGAAAACTCATCAAACCAAAGAATATGACATAAACAAGTATTTAGTAGTAAATACTCATCTTTACCATTTAATCACTTAAGGTATGAATAAACAAAGTGTTTAATGTATTACAAGATCAAAGGAACACTTTTGTTAATCACTAGATATTTATAAAATGTCACAAAATATTTTATATCTTTTGTAAAACATTTTTGGAATTAAAAGAATATGTTTAATTCATCACAAATTTGTGAATTCAAATTTTCAACCAAAAATGGCAAATCTAATCTAGAAAAATTTCCCTCACAAAAGGACAAGAAAATCCAACGTTCAGGAGGGCGGCCCCCTTAATTTTACTAGGCGGCCCCCTTAATCATTAAGGGGACCGCCCACTAATTAAGGGGACCGGCACGCTCCAGAACAGTATTTTCTGGTCCTATAAATATTGGATCATTCCACATATTTTTCTCACCTTTTTGCACTAAAAACTTTCTGATCTAAACATCCTTCTCCATCCTCTAAAAATCCTTTGATCTTATATACTTTGATCTTTGTTTCAAAGTGATTCAAGCCTCAACACTCAAGTGCAAAGAGAAGATGGCTTCTGTAGTCAACATAACACAAAAACCCTAGTGATAACCATGAGTCACTTCCTATTGGTGTACATCTCCTCTGACTCAGATGGCTCCACAGACTCAGAAATAAGCTACTATTCTGATTCAGACTTTGAGGATCCAGGATGGATGGGGTACTTTCCTCCAAATGTATCATCCTCATCTATGAGTGTAGTAAACTCTACCATAACTGATCCAGCAAGTACTACCAATCCAAAGCCCAAGAAGAAAAAGTCTGTCCCTGGTTCATCTCTGGCTAATGAACTTCCATATGCTTTGACCCAAGCCCTGGTATCAGCAATACAGAACATGAAGTGGCCTGCTCCAAGAAAAGAGAAATGATTCGTGTGAAAACCAACTTATATATTATATAGTAGTATATCGAAATGATCCGCGTAAAATACGGATCACCCGAGTCGTATCCAAGTGAAGGCGAATGGAATCAAGAATATTGATTCGTGAAACCGTGAATTGAAAAGTGAAAAAGTGAAAATAGCAATCAAGATATTCAAGTAATCACAAACAATTATGAAATATGCAAAGAATACAAGCTAAATATGCACCGAAGTCTAAAACGTGAAAATGGAAATGAAACCGCGTTATTTAAAACGTAACGTTTATTGAAAAAATTATCCTACAAACTTGAAAATATTTTCTAAAAATCTTAAACTAATAAAATGAATTTCCAGAAAAAGAAAATTATTTTTTTTTACTTTTCTTTTATTTTCTATGAATTTATATTGATTTTTGGAATTTAAAATGAATTAAAAATAAAGAAAAATAGAAAAATAAAGTGGAAAAATGAAAATTTAATTCTGAAAATTCTAAAATATTTTAAAAAAATTTCTAAAAATATTTTTGTATTTTTTAAAACCTTTTCTGAATTTTTATGGATTTTGGGTATTTAAAATCTATTTAAAATTGAATAAAATCAAAAATAAATTGAGAAAAATAGTAAAATGCTCATAAAAATCTGGAAAAATTCCAGAAAATCAAAAATATTAAAAGTAACTTGAGAAATTTTTTTGAAGTGTAAATGAATAGTAAAACTGCTTATTTTGATGAAACTGCTTATCACAAGTGCTTATTAATAAGCACTTGTGATCCAAACTGATTGAAACTTCAAACACAAGCTTAGAATGATGCAATATGCTCAGGAATACAAGAATTGCTCAAGAAATTCCACAAAAATCCACAGAAGCTCAGAAATAAAGCAATAAGCTCACAATAATGAGCAGAACTAGCACAGACAGATACAGAAACCAAATAGTGATGCACAACACTGATATTACTCAAATTAAGCTCATACACAACTACTAAACTCAGATATAGGCTCATAATAGAACTAGCAGGCACAATTTATCAAACAGTCAACTCTGTCTAACTTAGCTTATAATCAGGTGCAAAAAGCTAACAAGAAAAACTCAATTGTAAAAACTTAATGGGGCTAAAGCACTATTGATATACAGAGATACTAGATCAAACAATTATATGACCAAATACCACTATAAGATACACAAAATCAAGCTCAGTTCAGCAGGCAGTGAAACACTATAACTAATGACAGTTGACTTTTAAATGACTTTTAAACTTTGACTAAAATGAATTTAAGCTACTTAATCTACTCCTAATCTGATGTAATAAGCTTCAATTACTCAAGTTTAAGCAATCTCTAATATAAATCCAATTATCACCTTAATTTCACTATCAAATTATTATTATAACTAACTGTGTAAGAATTAAACTCTAGTTTTGACTATCTATAAGCTATATAACTATTTTTATGATTTCAAAATCTATTATCACACTAATATACCATATGTGTGCTATAGTAATGACAAATAAACAACAACAATTCTCAGTTAAGGACTGATCGAAACACCCCTGAAAATGACAGTACACACTAGGATCAATGATATAACAATATTTCTCAACTCAAGTGATCTGAAAAGCTACAGTATCACTAATTTCTACAAATTCAGCAAACAAATTCAATCAACTCCTACAACTACTCAGAATCTCAAATCCAAAGATATGACAGATACTCAATCCAATACAGATACAAGCAACTCAATAGATCAATTGAAATATCAATCTTACATTTAGCCACTTGAATCTAAAAACACAATGATACACTATGAGATCCAACAGATGAACAATCTCACAATTCAACACCAAATCAGTTACTAACAAGAGCTATTCTACTATTACTCAATTAAACAGTTAAAACCTAATGATCAATCAAGCTATATTACACCAAGTGTTACAACTACTGAGCTAAAATTATCAATGAAATAGTAACTATTCTAAATTCAAAACAAGATTAATAATTGAACAGTGAAATCAAGAGTATACCAAATCATTCCCCCTCAGCATGAACAGAGGGGGCTCACTAAGCAAGCCTATCTTTAAGATAGGCTGAAACCATCCATGTCTGTCTCAGCATATCAATAAACACCTCAGCAACAATAGATCTCTTCTGACTTTTGATTATAAGGAATATAGACTCAAAATACTCCACTAAAAGCTATTAAGCTAAAATGGAGTATATAAAAATGAAAATAAGCTCTACTGTAAGCTATACTAATTATCATGTAAACTTTTATTTATTTTTTTTTTATTTTTTTGATTTATTTTTTTTATTTTTATGTAAATGAATTATAAAACTGTATAAGAGTAATGGATTGAGCTAAAATTCAACTAAAATAAGCATAATACAAAGATAATGAAACAGAATAAGCAGATTTAAGATGAAAAATAAGCTGTGATTTATTGAAAGAGAAAACTTTTATTAAAATTCATAAGTGAAATTACATAAACTACACTAGATTACAATTCAAACTACAATTTGACAGCATAACTTTGCACTAAAAACTACTACCTCTAATGCTAGAAATGACAACTATTTATAGGAGGAGTGAAAGGGTTGGGGTCTAATGCCAGGTTGGCAATCCTCACAACTCTGTGCTTCTTTGAGTCATGTATCAGCCCTCAGATCATGATTGTGCTTCTTTGATCAAATACACACCCTTGGATCACTATTTGATGCGTGGCTTGCCCAATAATATGCCTCCATCTGTCCCCATTCGTGTGCTCATTCTCTGTCCTTTTCAGAGCATCTAGAAGCAGAATCCAATGAGAAGAGTGATGTGTCTCGCCCAATAATTAGCAGCCAAGTGTCCCTCTTTGCTCAATAATATCTCTGACATGTGCTCTGACACGTGAGGTGGGCTTCTAGAAGTACCAATTATTGATAAATCATGGTTAATTGGCATGGTGTGGTCAATTACACCTGGTATAATGAACTAGGGTTCATGAGTGGTTTGGGAATTCTGGGTTGGTTAATATTTGGGGGTGAAAAAGGGTGCGTGTTTGATTTATTTAAAAATCCTTTGACCCTGTGTTGACCATTGACCGAAGTTATGGGTTTTGACCCTAGTGATGGGCTTGGATATTATGATTGGGATATTTAGGCTTTAAGGATATGGATTACACAACAAACATGGGCCAAGACTTAGAAGTGATTTTCAGATTTTATGATATTGGAATCCAAGGACTAATTATGTAATTTTCTAAAACTTCAAGGGCTCAAAATGTCACTTTTGCAAAAATATCTTTCAAGGACTTATTCTGCCAATCTTTAATATATGAAGGACTGAAGTTAACTTTTGGATCCCAGCTTTGACTTTTTGACCATCTTCCACTCTTGTGCCCGTTTTTTCGGTAGTTGCTTGGTTTTTCGTCTTTTTGTGACAAATCCGTGCCTGCATAATCACAAACATAAAACATATATTTCTTTGGCATTTGTTAGCTCAGTTAGTCAATTTGGGTCGGTATTTAGCCATAAAATGGTATGTGAATTAACACATACCAAAATCCCCCAGACTAAGGTATTATCGTGTCCTCACGCAATGTGATCAATTCACGCTTTTGGGATAAATAATTTCAAAACTCTTCCTACTAACTTTGTAAAGTAGCAAGGAGGTTCGAAAGAAGTAGTAAAATCATTTATTCCCGAAAACGCTCCGTTTTCCAAAATTTTCCTTTTATTCCTTTATTTCACTTACACTTCCTATTTTTGTATTTTTCATACTTCATACTTGAGACGGTTTGCTGAACTTTCATTATTTTGAAATAATTATTAGGGTCAACGAGTAGAAACACTTTTCATAGAAAAGCAACCGTACGGATAAAAATCGTCATCCTTGATTTTTCACGAGTCCCCAAACTAAGCGTACAAACGAGATCACAGCTTATCTACAAGTTAGATGCTAACACTACTCATAATAGTTACTTGTGGAAACTCCTTACTCCCATGTCCTAAGTTTTGTATCTCAATATTTTAATTTGTTGAGAAATGAATTGCTTCATATTTTCTCGTTTCAATAATTTTTAGTCCGATAGTGACACCTAAGTTTAAACGATAAGTAGTTATTCATTTTCTCTTAAGAACCACTGCAATAGAAATTCGGTCCACATCAAGGAATTTTGGTACATACAACATCATAAATATATGTTGCGGAGTACTACACGTGCACCTCATGTGTCCAATTCAGAATCATACACATTCACCTCACGTGCCAACAACTTATTTACATTCAAGCTCTTATTCAACATAAATTTCAACTTTCACTTTTTTCATTTTTCACTCTTTTCACTTTTCTCATATTTTTCATACTTTTCACTTTTTTTCTTTCTTTGACTTTTCTCAATACATCAATGGAAGCTTATCGGGTAGCTCCAAAACCACATAGATAATCAACTTTTGACTTTTGATTTTTTCACTTTTTGCTCTTATTTTTGATGTTCCTTGATATGTACCCAATTTTTAAAGAAAAAATTCTCTTAAGAAAATAAAGAACTAAACATTATTCAAACCGAAATACCACTAATTAACCTAGAACATCTATTATATATGGGTGACGTATATGATGGGAGTAAAAAGCCACAAGTACCTCTTATGAGCTCTAAAGAGAACCACCACGTTTAGCATCTAACTTCTAAATAAACTTTATCAGTTCTCGCTCTTCGCAATTTAAGATTCCAAGTAATGAAACCCGCGAATACTTAGCCGATAATCAGCCACGCATATATAAAGTCAGTTACGGAAACTTGCAAATTCTAGAAGAAGAATTCGCGTTTTCTAGCTCCTGATGTAAAAGACTAGCGAAAGCTTTTAAGCTGCGGATGTATAAAGTCAAGTACGGGAACTTGCAGATTCTAGAAGAAGAATTCGCATTTTATAGCTCCTTGTGTACAAGACTAGCACAAGCTTATATGATTATCATTGGTTAAGGGAACAAGCTAGGGCTCAACACGCCCGGTCAAGTCGAAATATTTATTCCTACTCTCGCCAGCAAGAAAGTCAACAAGGTGTCAAAACACTTATTCAAACTTTATTATATTTTTGTACAACTTTTCAACTTTTTCACATCTTTTTGTGCTTTTCCATTACATTTCCTTTGATTTTTCTTTAAAATTTGTGAAATTTTCAATTTTTTTCAATTTTTTTATTTTTGGTGGAAAAACGGAGTTGCAAGAGTGCACGACATGTGAAAAATGCAAGGTCAAAATCGAATCGAAGATTCACCCTCCCCCAGACTAGAATGAAACATTGTCCTCAATGTTTTACGGGTTAAGGTAATCCTAACAAAATTCTAGGCCGTTTATTAATTATGCCAAAGAAAAAACGTTAGTAGATAAGATTCACGGATATAGGATTTCCAATAAGCACCGATGAATGAAACTCGAGCGAAGAGAAGATAACGAGTACGAGAGTCATCATAAATCGTGGACAATCCTAAACAAACATCACAAACAACCACGGAACACAAGAGTAGAAGAGGCACCCCCTCCTCACGTTATTCATTAGAAAATAGAAATAAAGAAGATGAAATTGGATAAACATGGGTTGCCACCCACGAAGCGCTTTGTTTTTGATTTCCGAGTCACGTAGCTTGACTCGATCCCCGAATTCAATCGTCCTTGGGGAAAGTTTTGAGATCCGGGACTACCATGGTTGGTACGTCCCCTCCAAAATAGTGTTTCAATCGGTGACCATTCACCTTAAAGTTGGGACCATCGGGTTGAGCTAACTCAATGGTACCATAAGGGAAAACTTGGGTTATTGTGAATGGTCCAGACCAACGGGTTTTAAGCTTACCCGAGAATATCTTTAAACGAGAGTTAAAAAGTAGCACTTGATCACCAATGTTAAAAACGCGGTCTTTGATCTTGGCATCATGGATTCTTTTTGTTTTCTCTTTATAAATCAAAGAATTCTCGTAAGCTTGATCACGGAGTTCGACTAACTCATTCAATTGAACTTTTCTGTGATCACCCGCGGTTTTCAAGTCAAAGTTTGCATGTTTTAAGGCCCAGTAGGCCTTGTGCTCTAGTTCGATGGGCAAATGACAAGCTTTCCCGTAAACCAGCTTATAAGGTGTACACCCAATGGGAGTTTTGTAAGCGGTCCGGAAAGCCCTTAATGCATCTTCTAATTTATGGGCCCAAGAGGCATGGTGCTCTCCTACTGTCCTTTCTTGTATACGTTTTAAACCACGATTGGAGACCTTAACTTGACCACTCGTTTGTGGATGATAAGCCGTGGAAAGACGATGTGTGACACCATATTTAAGAATTACTTTGGCAAATTGATCATTGCAAAAATGGGTCCCACGATCGCTTATAATGGCTCGAGGTGCACCAAATCGGGCAAAGAGACTTTTTAAGAATTTAACAACAACTCGGGCGTCATTGGTGGGGAGCGCCTTCGCTTCAACCCATTTTGATAAGTAATCGACGGCCACGAGAATGTATTTGTTTCCTCTAGATGACGGGAATGGCCCCATGAAATCGATGCCCCAAACGTCAAAAATTTCACAAACTTGAATCGCATTTTGCGGCATTTCATCTTTTTGAGAAATTTTCCCTTGACGTTGGCAAGAATCACAAGTTTTCACCAATTCATGGGCATCCCGATATATCGTCGGCCAATAGAAGCCGGAATCGAACACTTTCTTTGCAGTGAAATTGGCACCATGATGTCCCCCCGTGGGTCCACTATGGCGTGCCATAAGAATTTCAACGGCTTCCGTACCATGAACACACCGCCAGATCACTTGATCCGCACAGACTTTGAACAAATAGGGGTCGTCCCAAAAATAATGTTGGACATCTTTAAAGAATTTCTTCTTTTGTTGGGACGACAACCCTTTCCTAATGAATTTCCCCGCATGATAATTCGCAAAATCGGCGAACCATGGGGTACTTTGGTCAAGTTTTGTCACACTCCCAAGTGTCTCGAGAGGAAATGCATAGTTAATTTCCTTTTTCTCAAGAGCACTTTGATGGGGGTTCTCAAGTCGTGAAAGGTGATCAGCAGCAAGGTTCTCAGCTCCTTTCTTGTCTCGTATTTCGAAATTAAATTCTTGGAGCAAAAGAACCCACCGCATTAAACGTGGCTTAGCATCTTGCTTCGCCATTAAGTACTTTAGGGCTGAGTGGTCCATATACACTATGCATTTCTTAAGCAACAAATAAGACCTAAATTTCTCAAAGGCATAGACAACCGCTAACATTTCCTTTTCGGTAGTTGTGTAGTGATGTTGGGCGTCATTCATGGTCTTACTTGCATAGTGTATAGGTTGAAAATACTTATTCTTATGTTGCCCCAGAACTGCACCATTGGCATAATCACTTGCATCACACATTAGCTCAAATGGTAATTTCCAATCGGGGGCAACTAAGATTGGTGCCTCCGTTAACTTCTTCTTTAAAACATTAAATGCATCGACGCATTCATTTGTGAAGTTAAATGGAGCGTCTTTCTCTAAAAGGTGGGTCAGAGGCCGGGCTATTTTGGAGAAGTCTTGAATAAAACGTCGTTAAAAGCCAGCATGACCAAGGAAACTTCAAATTCCTTTTACGGTCGTAGGATGAGGTAATTTAGCAATAACATCGACTTTTGCACGATCCACCTCAATCCCAGATTTGGATATCTTATGGCCGAGGACTATACCCTCTTTAACCATGAAGTGGAACTTCTCCTAATTTAGAACTAAATTAGTGTTTTCACACCGAATTAGCATACTTTCCAAATGGGAGAGGCAAGAGTCGAAAGAATTTCCATAGACGGAGAAATCGTCCATGAACACTTCCATGGTTTTTTCAATCATATCGGAGAAAATGGCCATCATACACCGTTGAAACGTGCCTGGAGCATTACATAAGCCAAAGGGCATTCTAAGATAGGCAAACGTTCCATACGGGCAAGTAAACGTGGTCTTTTCTTGATCCTGGGGATCAATGGGAATTTGAAAATACCCAGAAAAGCCATCCAGAAAACAATAGAATTCATTTCCCGCTAAACGTTCAAGCATTTGGTCCATAAAAGGGAGCGGGAAATGGTCTTTAAGTGTCGCATCATTCAGCTTGCGGTAGTCGATACAAACTCTCCATCCGGTCACAAGTCGAGTCAGTATAAGCTCATTATCGTCATTCTTCACAACAGTGATTCCGCCCTTCTTTGGGACACAATGAACCGGGCTAACCCATGAACTATCCGAGATCGGATAAATCATTCCAGCGTCAAGGAGTTTAATAACTTCCTTTTTGATCACTTCATGGATTTGTGGATTAACCCGTCGTTGTTGTTGGACGGAAGCTTTGTGATTTTCTTCAAGTAGAATCTTATGAGTACAAAATCGAGGGTCGATTCCCTTAATGTCGGATATTTGCTAAGAAATCGCACTTTTATGCTTCCGAAGCACATCTAAGAGTCGTGTCTTCTCCTCATCTTTTAGGCCTTTTGATATTATAACCGGTAATTAATCATTTTTTTCCAAGTATGCGTATTCGAGATGAGGAGGCAAATCCTTGAGCTCGAGCTCCGGAGGATTCTCAATAGACGGCTTAACTTCTTTTACGTCTGCCATTTTTAGGTCCATCGGAGGGGAAGAAACAATCGGGTTTTCATTTAACAATTTCTCAATTAATAAAATGTCCCCCTCCGGATCAAAGTTATTATTATCAATTTTCGGTGAAAATGATTCATTTGAAAGACAAGTATTGATTTCTTCCCAAACGAGATCACTTCCCTCAAACGGAGTGAGGGAAGGGGAAGAATAGGAGACGATCGGTTCAAAAGAAGGAGTGGGATTGCCACTCGAAGCATTGTCGGTAAAACCAAGAAGTTCTTGAGAATACTCCTCCGTAAGTTCATCAATAACATCGATACGGTTGACGGAAGAAACATCGTAATCGGAGGAGTATCTCGCAGTTTGATCAAGGTTAAAAGTGACGGCTTCATTTCCAACACGTAAGGTAATCTCCTCGTCGTATGCATCAATTAAGGCACGACCGGTTTGTAGGAATCCTCTCCCGAGAATGAGAGGAACCCGTGGATCGGCATCGAAATCAACAACCAAAAAATCCGCAGGGAAATGGAATTTCCCAACATTGACAAAAAAATCAGCTATGCCAATTGGACGAGACGTAGATCGGTCGGCAAGCTCGAGGGTCATAAGCGTCGGTGTCAAGTTAGTAAGAGACAACTTTTTCCATATCGACAATGGCATTAGGTTATACTAGCGCCAAGATTGGCCAAGGCGAAGCATTGAACCATACCCGAAAAATTGCATGGTATAAGAAACTTGCCAGGGTCTTCAAGCTTTTCGGGTAAGTTTTTATGAAGAACCGCTGAGCAATTCTCATTCATTTGAGTTCTTGACATTTCAAAAAGCTTTTCTTTATTATTTAAAAGACCTTTTAGCATCGAAGCAAATTTTGGCATCAAAAGTATAGCATCCGCGAGACTTATATCAAAGTGTAATTCTTGAAAAATCTGATAGAACTTTTCCATTTGGTTTTTATCCTTCTCGCGGTGCTTTTGTTCGTTTAAGCGTGACGGATATGGCAACTTTGTTTTAACCAGTGTTTCCTTTTCATTATCATTAACAACTTTTTCCTTTCCTTTGGACGTCAGAACCACCGGAGGTTGGATGTCTTCGGTCCTTCCATTATTAATAGGAATTTCCGTATCCGTTGTCACCTCGGGTTCACGGGCGACTACCTTGGGAGGTAGAGAAGAAGAGGTAGTAGGAGCCGTCGGTCCATCATAAGTAACACCACTCCTTGTTATGATCGCTTTTGCATCACCCCTCGGGTTAGCGATCGTGTTGCTTGGCAATGTTCCAGAGCCCGAGGGTCGATCATTTAAATGCTTGTTAATATCGTTGATTTGAGTCACAAATAACCTTGTTGTTTCATCTTGTTTAGCAATTAAAGCTTGTTGACTCTGAATCAATTGTTTAATCAACTCTTCCGTGGGCGACGGATTTGGAATAACAGCTTGATTTTGATTATTGAAATTTTGCCCATGGTTTTGAAAATTGCCATTGTTCTGATTTCCATGATTGTTATTTTGAAAATTCCCATTGTTTTGAAAATTGTTCCCTTGAGGCGGGCCTTGGTGGTAATTTCCCCAGTTTTGATTTTGTTGAAAATTCTGATTTTGTCCTTGAAAACCATTATTTCCGCGGTTGTGATTTTGATTGTTATTGAATTGATGATTTTGGTTTTGCACATTGTTATTCTGATTCACTTGATTAGGTTGATTAAACCCGGGTGGTCCAAGGTAATGGCTCGAACGGTAGCTGAGGAGATTACGGTCTCCTTGAGGTTGTGGGTAACCGTTGCCACCCATGTTCACAGCATACACGTTCTCTTGAGCAAAAGATCCAGTCGTCGGACACTCATAATACGGATGTGGACCACCACAAGTAATACAACCTTGATTAACGACATTGACTTGATGACTTGATTTTTCCATAGACATTGCATCAACTTTCTTTGTTAAAGCCACAATCATACTTATCACTTCATCATTATTTTTACCATTATTAGACACTTGTGGTTTATTTCTTGACATTCTAACACGAGCCTTATTTTCAATTATCATGAAAGCATCATTCGTGTTCCTAGCCAACAAGTTCCCTCCCACAGCAGAGTTAAGTGAATCTTGGTCAGTATTTCCCACCCGCAACAAGTTCCATAGACATTGCATCAACAAGTTCGCAACGGGACGGGAAAAAAGAGTGTTTCTCTCTTCAGCTAGCAATTTAATGTCTTAGCTTCCGTATTTCCCGCTTAATCGGTTGTAGTAATTGAAATAATCCGATAATCAACTAATTTCACGTTTTTGTTATATTGTGAGACTTTTTTGGTTTACAACGCCCTCCCTTCCACGGGAGAGTCGAGGCTGTAAATTTTATTATTTTTTTGTATTTTTGTAAACATTTTAGGAAAAGTGTTTTGAATTTTTCAATTTTTATAGAAATATATATACAAAGTAGAGGAAGGCTTAACAAATCACGATTTTTCAAAACGATATTCAAAAATTCACTTCGACCTTCCCCGGCAGCGGCCCCAAAAATTTGATTCGTGTGAAAACCAACTTATATATTATATAGTAGTATATCGAAATGATCCGCGTAAAATACGGATCACCCGAGTCGTATCCAAGTGAAGGCGAATGGAGTCAAGAATATTCGTGAATTGAAAAGTGAAAAAGTGAAAATAGCAATCAAGATATTCAAGTAATCAGAAACAATTATGAAATATGCAAAGAGTACAAGCTAAATATGCACCAAAGTCTAAAACGTAAAAACGGAAATGCAACCGCGTTATTTAAAACGTAACGTTTATTGAAAAAATTATCCTACAAACTTTAAAATATTTTCTAAAAATTTTAAACTAATAAAATGAATTTCCAGAAAAATATATATTTTTTTTTTTTACTTTTCTTTTATTTTCTATGAATTTATATTGATTTTTGGAGTTTAAAATGAATTAAAAATAAAGAAAAATAGAAAAATAAAGTGGAAAAATGAAAATTTAATTCTGAAAATTCTAAAATATTATAAAAAAATTTCTAAAAATATTTTTGTATTTTTCACAACCTTTTCTGAATTTTTATGGATTTTTGGTATTTAAAATCTATTTAAAATTGAATAAAATCAAAAATAAATTGAGAAAAATAGTAAAAATGCTCAGAAAAATCTGGAAAAATTCCAGAAAATCAAAAATATTAAAAGTAACTTGAGAAATTTTTTGAAGTGAAAATGAATAGTAAAACTGCTTATTAATATGCACTTCTGATCCAAATTGATTGAAACTTCATACACAAGCTTAGAATGATGCAATATGCTCAGGAATACAAGAATTGCTCAAGAAATTCCACAAAAATCCACAGAAGCTCAGAAATAAAGCAATAAGCTCACAATAATGAGCAGAACTAGCACAGACAGATACAGAAACCAAATAGTGATGCACAACATTGATATTACTCAAATTAAGCTCATACACAACTACTAAACTCATATATAGGCTCAGAATAGAACTAGTAGGCACAATTTATCAAACAGTCAACTCTGTCTAACTTAGCTTATAATCAGGTGCAAAAAGCTAACAAGAAAAACTCAATTGTAAAAACTTAATGGGGCTAAAGCACTATTGATATACAGAGATACTAGATCAAACAATTATATGACCAAATACCACTGTAAGATACACAAAATCAAGCTCAGTTCAGCAGGCAGTGAACCACTATAACTAATGACAGTTGACTTTTAAATGACTTTTAAACTTTGACTAAAATGAATTTAAGCGACTTAATCTACTCCTAATCTGATGTAATAAGCTTCAATTACTCAAGTTTAAGCAATCTCTAATATAAATCCAATTATCACCTTAATTTCACTATCAAATTATTATTATAACTAACTGTGTAAGAATTAAACTCTAGTTTTGACTATCTATAAGCTATATAACTATTTTTATGATTTCAAAATCTATTATTACACTAATATACCATATGTGTGCTATAGTAATGACAAATAAGCAACAACAATTCTCAGTTAAGGACTGATCCAAACACCCTTGAAAATGACAGTACACACTAGGATCAATGATATAACAATATTTCTCAACTCAAGTGATCTGAAAAGCTGCAGTATCACTAATTTCTACAAATTCAGCAAACAAATTCAATCAACTCCTACAACTACTCAGAATCTCAAATCCACATATATGACAGATACTCAATCCAATACAGATACAAGCAACTCAATAGATCAATTGAAATATCAATCTTACATTTAGCCACTTGAATCTAAAAACACAATGATACACTATGAGATCCAACAGATGAACAATCTCACAATTCAACACCAAATCAGTTACTAACAAGAGCTATTCTACTATTACTCAATTAAACAGTTAAAACCTAATGATCAATCAAGCTATATTACACCAAGTGTTACAACTACTGAGCTAAAATTATCAATGAAACAGTGACTATTCTAAATTCAAAACATGATTAATAATGGAACAGTGAAATCAAGAGTATACCAAATCATTCCCCCTCAGCATGAACAGAGGGGGCTCACTAAGCAAGCCTATCTTTAAGATAGGCTGTAACCATCCATGTCTGTCTCAGCATATCAATAAACACCTCAGCAAAAATAGATCTCTTCTGACTTTTGATTATAAGGAATATAGACTCAAAATACTCCACTAAAAGCTATTAAGCTAAAATAGAGTATATAAAAATGAAAATAAGCTCTACTAATTATCATGTAAACATTTTTTTATTTTTTTTATTTTTTTTATTTTTCTGATTTTTATTTATTTATTTATTTTTATGTAAATGAATTATAAAACTGTATAAGAGTAATGGATTGAGCTAAAGTTCAACTAAAATAAGCATAATACAAAGATAATGAAACAGAATAAGCAGATTTAAGATGAAAAATAAGCTGAGATTTATTGAAAGAAAAAACATTTATTAAAATTCAGAAGTGAAAGGGTTGGGGTCTAATGCCAGGTTGGCAATCCTCACAAATTTGTGCTTCTTTGTGTCCTGTATCAGCCCTCAGATCATGATTGTGCTTCTTTGATCAAATACACACCCTTGGATCACTATTTGATGTGTGGCTTGCCCAATAATATGCCTCCATCTGTCCCCATTCGTGTGCTCATTCTCTGTCCTTGTCAGAGCATCTAGAAGCAGAATCCAATGAGAAGAGTGATGTGTCTCGCCTAATAATTAGCAGCCAAGTGTCCCTCTTTGCTCAATACTATCTCTGACATGTGCTCTGACACGTGAGGCGGGCTTCTAGAAGTACCAATTATTGATAAATCATGATTAATTGGCATGGTGTGGTCAATTAGACCTGGTATAATGAACTAGGGTTCATGAGTGGTTTGGGAATTCTGGGTTGGTTAATATTTGGGGGTGAAAAAGGTGCGTGTTTGATTTATTTAAAAATCCTTTGACCCTGTGTTGACCATTGACCGAAGTTATGGGTTTTGACCCTAGTGATGGGCTTGGATATTATGATTGGGATATTTGGGCTTTAAGGATATGGATTACACAACAAACATGGGCCAAGACTTAGAAGTGATTTTCAGATTTTATGATATTGGAATCCAAGGACTAATTATGTAATTTTCTAAAACTTCAAGGGCTCAAAATGTCACTTTTGCAAAAATATCTTCCAAGGAATTATTCTGCCAATCTTTAATATATGAAGGACTGAAGTTAACTTTTGGATCCCAGCTTTGACTTTTTGACCATCTTCCACTCTCGTGCCCGTTTTTCCGGTAGTTGCTTGGTTTTTCGTCTTTTTGTAACAAATCTATGCCTGCCTAATCACAAACATAAAACATACATTTCTTTGGCATTTGTTCGCTCAGTTAGTCAATTTGGGTCGGTATTTAGCCATAAAATGGTATGTGAATTAACACATACCAAGAAACCACCCAAGCAAGTTCTTGGCCTGGCTTGCCCAAGGAAGCAAGCTTCTTTTGATGAAAAAAGAAAGACTACTCAAAAGGGAAAGCAGAGCTATGAGTGTAAAGGAAAAAGGCCAATGGAGTAGGTGTGTTGGGTAGGATAAGTAGGTTGTGTTGTGGTAGTTGTCTGTGTGTCTTGTGAGTGTCTGTGGTTCAACTCTGTCAGTGTCATGGTGGTCTGTATCTTGTGGAACTGTTTAATGTAACCCCTTCTTGAATATTGAATAAATTACTCTTCTTTTGAATGATTCATGTAGCCTCCCCTCAAATAATGACTAACTACTAATGCCTCCCCTCAAAAATAGCTTAATTATTAATCATACCAATACTCACAACTAAAAAAGTAAATCTTGAAACATCAAATCCCTTTGTGAGTAGGTCTGCTACATTATCATCTGTATGGACTTTAACCACATTGATAAGCCCATGCTCATAGCAATCTCTGATAAAATGATGTCTGATTTGAATCTGCTTGGTTTTTGAATGATAGACTGGATTCTTCACAATACAAATAGTACTCTCATTCAATGTTGATAGGAGTATTCTTGAAGTTGAATCCATAATCCAAAAGCTGATTTTGTAACCAAAGTACTTGTGCACAACAACTTGCAGCAGCTACATACTCTGCTTTTGTGGAAGATGTTGCTGCAATTGTTTGCTTTTTGCATTGCCATGAGACTAATCTACTTCCAAGGTACTGACATCCTCCAGTTGTGGATCTTCTGTCATAGTTATCTCCAGCATAATCACTATCTGAATAGGCTTGTAGATGAAAAGGGGACTCCCTAAGATACCATAATCCTAGCTTAGCTTGTTGCCTAAGGTATCTAAAAATCCTTTTGACAGCATTCAAGTGTGATACCTTGGGGTGAACTTGATGTCTTGCACATAAACACACAGCAAAAGTAATGTCAGGCCTAGATGCAGTTAAATACATGAGACATCCAATCATAGACCTGTATAATTTGACAGCAACTTCTTCTCCTTCTTCATCTTTTCCCAAAGGTTTGTTAGTATCCACAGGTGTAGATGTTGGCTTGACAGTTGTGAAATTGAATCTCTTAAGAATGTCTGCAACATACTTATCTTGACTAATATAGATTCCACTGCTTGATTGTTGCACTTGAAGTCCCAAGAAGAATGTTAATTCTCCCATTGAACTCATCTGAAACTCTTTTTGCATAAGATCTTCAAATTCCTTCACCATAGATTGCCTAGTAGCACCAAAAATAATATCATCTACATAAACTTGGACAAGCATGATATCCTTTTTATCTCTTTTGATGAACAAAGTCTTGTCAAGAGCTCCTCTCCTATAACCATGCTGTAATAGAAAATTTGAGAGTCTTTCATACCATGCTCTTGGAGCTTGATGAAGGCCATACAGAGCCTTGATAACCTTGTAGACTTTGTTTGGGTGTGCAGGATCTTCAAAACCAGGAGGCTGTTTGACATAAACTTCTTCTGTGATAGTGCCATATAGAAAAGCACTTTTAACATCCATTTGGTATACAGGAAATCCCATATAAGATGCAAAAGCCAAAAATAGCCTTATGGCTTCAATCCTTGCCACAGGAGCAAAGACTTCATCATAGTCTACTCCTTCTTTTTTCCTGTCTATATCCTTGAGCCACTAACCTTGCTTTATTCTTAATAACATTCCCTCTTTCATCTCTTTTTACCCTGAAGACCCATTTTGTTCCAATCAGTCTCTTACCATCAGGTAAATCACATAATACCCATACTTCTTGAAGTTTAAACTGTAAGAGTTCTTCTTGCATAGCTTCAACCCAACTCTCCTTGGTTAATGCTTGTTTTATATTCTTAGGTTCTTCTTGAGACAGAAAGCAAGCAAATAGACACAATTTCTGATTCTTGTGATTCACCCTGTTTTGCTTATAAATAAAGCTAAGTAAACAAGTATGTTGTTGAGACATAGTCTTAGCTTTAGTTCTTGTGAGCACTCCTGAAGCTGAGGGTCTAATAATCTTGCTGACATGATGATCTTTGTGAATTCATAGAGTAGGAGTTGGTGAGACTTCAAGATTATCATCCAAATTAGTTAAATTAGGATCTTCATTAGAATCTGAGAAAATGCCTTCTTGATCCAATTCATCATCAGTGTCTTCTAAAGCAAGCTTGTTTGAATCATCATCAGTATCTTCTAAGGCAGGCATGTTTGGATCATTCAAATCACTAGTATTTATCTAATTTGAAGTATCTAAAGGTTGAAAAGTACTTTCAAATGGATCAGCAGTACTTTGGGGTAAAGTACTGTCAGTTCCTTTTGCCTTCTTCTTTTCTACTTCATAAGCTCTCCTTTGATCATCTTCATAGGACTTAGCTATTGTTTCTTGAATAAGCATCCTACTAAGTTCATCTTGGATGGCTTGGTCTTCATCAAATACTGTGGTCTTAGGTGGAGCAGTACTTTGAGGATCAACAATACTTTGAGGCTCAGAAGTACTTTTCTTCTCATCATTGACTTTATCATTAGACTTATCTTCAAATCTTAAATTAACATCATGAACAATGTACTGTGTGTCTTCTTCAGTGGGTGCAACTTGATTTTCTTCCCTAACAGGTACATAGTTCATGGATGAAGACATTAAATCAAGATCAAACATCCAATCAGGACCTTTACCTTTATGATTTCATTGCTCTTCTAGAAAATCAACATGAAGACATTCTTGAACCTTCTTAGTAGCTCGGTTGTACACTCTGAATCCTTTGCTATTGGTACAATATCCCAATAAGTATCCTTCATCTGATTTCCCATCAAATTTGCCCAAATTATCAGCAGTGTTTAAAATAGTCAGGGGACATCCAAAAGGTTTCATAAATTTGATGCTAGGTTTCTTTCCCATGAGTAACTCATAAGGTGTCTTCATTTGAGGTTTTGTCACTGATACTCTGTTCAACACATAACAAGCAGCACTTACAGCTTCAGCCCAGAATGGAACATGTAATAGGGAATCTGCAAGCATTGTTCTTGCTGCTTCTATCAGAGTTCTATTCTTTCTTTCAGCAACTCCATTTTGTTGAGGAGTTCTGGCAATACTAAATTCTCTTTTAATTCCTTTCTTGGCACAAAAGTCATCCATTAGCTGATTCTTGAACTCAGTCCCATTATCACATCTAATGCCTCTAACCTTGAGTCTTAACTGATTTTCAAGTGCTATTATAAGATCATGAATAGCATCAAAAGTTTCATCCTTGAAACATAAGAAAAAGACCCAACTAAATCTGCCACAGTCATCTGTCACAACCAAACAGTACTTCTTCTTGATCAAACTAACAACTGAAACAGGTCCAAACAGATCCATGTGTAGCAATTCCAAAGGGTCTCTAATGGTTTTCTCTTCAATCTTCTTACAGGAAGCCTTGTGCTATTTACCCTTTTTGCAAGCAAGACATGAGTGATCATTCTTGAATGTTTTAGAAGGTAAACCTCTAACTAAATTTCCTTTGACCATCTTATTGATGTTCTTGAAATTTACATGCCCCAATCTTCTGTGCCATTGATGTGCTTCCTCCATTGTTACCCTTGCAATCAAGCATGTTGCTCTTTCAGCAGAATTTATGTTCTACAAGTCTATGCTATACACATCATTAGTTCTTGGTGCTCTCAGCATCACAAAGTTTCTATCTTCTAACTTAAAATCAGGAGAAAGTATAAGACATTTTGTGTCAAAGAATAACACATGATACTTCTTATCACAAATCTGAGAGACTGACAAAAGATTGAATTTAAGCTCCTTCACATATCTAACATTCTCAAAATCAATGTTTCCAGCCTTGATAGTTCCTTTGCCAGTTATTCTTCCTCCATCAGGATCATTCCTAAATGCAACTTTTCCTCCAAAATAAGCTTTAAAATCTGACAAGAGCTCGTTTTCTCCTGTCATACTCCCAGAGCAACCACTATCAACAATAAGATAATCTTTAAGATCCTCTTCTGGGTTGCCCTGCATACACATGAAAAAGGTTAGTTTCTTTTAGGAACCCAAGCCATTACTGACTTGTGTTCCCCTTGTGGAGTGACATACTCAAATTCTTTGAGTATGTAATCACCACTTTCTTTAAAAACATGATCAAGAATTAATGTTTTTGTTTCCAAAACTTTTGGTTCATTCTTATCAATTTTCCCTTTTTCACCCTTAGCCTCTGAAAGTACTGGTTCTTCCCCAACAGTACTTTCTTTCTTAACCCATTTAGTTGTAACTTTTGGAGTTGGGTTCTGTGTTCTAGCATCTTTTCTTGTGTTGTAAGGCCTTCTAGGTTTGTAGTAACTGAATCTCCTAATTCTTACACTTGAGTTTCTGCTAGCAGCACCTTGGTTAGGGAACTTTCTACCAGTACTTTGAGAAGGTACTGTGGGTTTGGAGAATGATCTTTTCTGATGAGGCTACCTATAGTCTTTTGAGAAATTACTATGGTTAACCCTATTTGTGTAATTCCAAACTGGTTTGTTATCTCTTGGCTTATTCTCCCTGTGATTTGGATTTGCAGATCTGGTCTTTGGATATTTGCTTATGTATTCTGAGTGATAATCACAGTCCTTAATCAAATGGTGAGGACTATAACATACATAACAGACCTTTGGACCAATATTCCCAAATCCCTTTCCAAAAGGTTTTCTAAAATTGGCAGTATTTTGAAAATATTTTCTTGGAGGTACTGCTGAGTGATCATCAGTACTTTGAAAAGTGTTTGAAGGTACTGCTTGTTTTGAAAACTTTTTCTCACCAACCCTAGGTGCTTCAACAGATTCTCCTAAAGTTTCAGGATTTGATTGACTTTAAGCTTTTTCCTAAACTCTAGGTTATCTACCCCATAACAAGAGACATCTTTCCTAGGTGGTTGAAAATTACCTGGGGGATTAGGAACTGCATTGTATCCCTTGTCATTCTTATATTTAGGAGGTGTTGGACTAGGGGATTCCTCATCACTAGAAGTGTTTTCATCCAAACTTATGAATTCTTTAGCAGTAGTTAAGGTATCTACTGTAAGATTTAGTTCCTTACTCTTAAATGGAATACCTTCTGTGCTATCATTATCATAACCTAGGCCAGTTTTAATGTTTGTTGTTCTTTGCTTTTCAACAAATTGAACATGTGACAGACCTGATTCATTCCAGACAGCAAGTTTTTCTAACAACTTATGTCTCTCAGTAGTAACTTTCTCTAGTTCAGACACCTTACATCCTAGTTTCCATTCACTCAACTTTACTTGGTACTCTTGTTGCTTATATGTTTCAGCCCATGCTACTTCATTGTTTTCATGTGTAATTATTTTGGCCTCCGTTGACTCTAAAGTCAACTGGTAGCCAGCTATCTCAGACCTAGCCCTTTGAAATTTCTCTCTTTCAGCTACATATTCACTAAGTAACTTTTGATACATATCATTACACTTAGAGCATACCTCAGAGATAGTGGATGAACTTGGTGAAGTAGCTACCATAGCAAGCTGAACAAGATCTTCTTCAAACTCCATGCTCCAATCAAAGCTTCCTAGACCATCTCTTGACTCCAAAGCAGCATATCCAGGCTCTTCATCAAAAGTTGTGCTCCAATCTTCCAATGCAACCATTGAGTAGGTTGCAGGTTCATCATCAAACTCATTGGACCAATCAATCTCTGATAGATTCTCTTGAGCAACCAAGGCTTTCGGTTTTGGTTCAGTAATAGGAACCTCTTTTCTTTCAGTCTTTGGTTGTTCAATCATCTTGTTTGCTTGATACTTTGCAAATTTGCATTCCCTTGCAAAGTGACCAGTCCTTTGACAATTGAAGCACTCAATTTTGGACTTATCAAATGTTATTCCCTGCTTAGCTGTGAAATTAATGCCTCTTCCTATCTTATTCATAAACTTCTTGATCCTTGCAGTGATCATGGCAACTTGCCATTTGATATCAATCTCTTCCATAGCATCATCATCTATTTGCAAGACATCCTCTTGATAGGTTACAGGTAGAGATGCTTGTTGAGCAAAGAATGAACATAGAACATCATCTGAGGTGGGAGTGTTTGATGGTGATGAAGTGGTAGTGACCATAGTTGTACATGGAAGCTGAGTTTCAGTCACAGTACTTTGGACAGGATAAGCAGTACCTTTATTAGAAGTGCTGCTTCTGTTTTTAGAAGATACAAAAGCAATGTTTTGGGGTTTCTGATGTGTGCTTGAACCTGTAGTACCATTCATCTCATGCTCATACACCTTCAGATTGTTGTAGAGATCATCAAAGTCCATTGTGTCCAAACCTGATTGTCCTCTGATCATAGTAGCAACTACATGACATGTTGATGGCAAGCTTCTCAAGAACTTCAAATTAGCATCTTCAACTGATGCCTCAGCTACATATAGTTCTACCATACTCAGAAGATTTTGGAATCTTTCATAAGCAGAATCAAGACCTTCTCTTTCACCAACAGTGAAAGTTTCAAATTGTTGCTTCAACAAGTTCCTATGCATCTTCTTGGAAGCATCATTACCTCCAAACTTTTTCTTAATTGCAGCCCATAGTTGTTTTGCATCCTTAGCATCATGAAACTTCAATAAGTGCCCGTCAGGAATGGCAGAGAGCAGTATGTTGAGAGCCTTGTCTTGATTTCTTTTGGTATCAGCTGGTATGGTTGGCTTAGGCGGTGTTGGTTGCCCAGGGATCTCCAATGGTTCTTCAATTTGTATATTACCATTGACAATCACATTCCATAGTGCATGGTCTGTGATGGCAATGTACTGCCTCATCTTTATGGCCCATAAGTCATATTCTCCCTTCTTGACAATAGGAATTCTAACAGCAGTGATAGATGGAGCAGGTGTAGCCTCTGTCGACATCTTGAAGGGTTTGTAGTAGAATCGGTTTAAAGGATTTTCTTCTTAATCAGAGTTTCCAACACAAGCTCTGATACCACTTGTTGGATCGATTTACTCTAACCAAACTACTTTGTAGCTTGTAAGGGTTTAATAATATTAAGTAAACTCAACACTATTAATATTGAAACACTGTTTGACCTTGTAAAGTATGCGGAATCTACTAACACAAAGCTTAAGAAGAACTTTTATATTAAACCAAACTTGAACTTACTTGATTACATAGATTCACTAACAATCCCTAACTATTATCGACTTGTAAAGCTCTAAGACTCTTAAAACTTCGACTAAAAACATATATCGACTAATACCTCTTAAGGCTCCTTTTATAGATAACCTTAAGTCGGTTTACATCATCCACTTGAATGACAAGTAATTATCCCTAACTAATTATAGAACATTCATACAATATTACATAATTATCCTTTAATTAATATTGCACTTAAGTCCTTATACTCTTCAAAGTACTTTGAATAATCTTCAATAAGCAGCAGTACTTTGACTTTGATCTTCAAGTAGCACTTTGACTTTTATCTTCAAGCAGCACTTTGAAATACAGAAGTACCTTGAACTTTATATCCCAACAAGTTCAGATTTGACCAAAAATTATGAGTATTTGAGCACTCATCACCTACCATTCGAAAAGATCATCTGGGTTAGTTGTATTGGTATGTGTAAATTTACACATACCTTTATACCTAAATATCGGACTTAAACGACCAAAAACCCGACTATGAATGCCAAATTTGTATTGTTTTTGTGTTTGTGATGTGCAGGTAAGGATATTGTGAAAATGGACAAAATCGAGCCAAAAATAACAAACACGAGCACGAGATTTGGAACGAGCGTCAAAAGCCGGAGCCGGGGAAGCAAAATGATTAAAGAGAGCTCAAAATGTCAGAAAAAAGTCCTTGGAGAGTTATAAAGTTGCATAAATAGTCCCTGGACAAAGTTTAGAAGAGTTGGCAATATTAGTCCCTGCATTTTCAGAGAATTACAAAAATGGTCCCTTGGAACAAAAGTCAAAATTGGTCCCTCATGAATCAAAGATTTACAAAATAAACCCTTGGAATAAATTTTGAAGATTAACAGGTTTGGCCCCTGAAGTTTGAAAAGATTACATAATTGGTCCTTAACAAATAATATTACTACTCCTACAAAGACTAAACCAGATTTTTAGCTACAACCCAAATGCAATCAAAGCCCAAACACAAAAGAAAAGCCCAACACCTTTTCTCTTAAACCCGATCCACTTAAATATTACCCCCATAACCCAGTCAACCCACTCCCTATATTAGTCAAACAAATATAAAAAACCCCCCTTGCGCCATATTTACCCCCAATTCCCATTTACTAGCCCTCCCTCATGAACGCTAATTACCTTTCATCCCAATTACCCTCTCCCAACCAATTTTAACCACAATTAAGGGTATAAAGGACAAATCCCTGACACCCATGACACATCTGACAAGGGGAATGACACGTGGATGATCGTGAGTGGCTGAGATGCGTCATGAGAAGAAATACACGGCTGTGATTGGTTCAAGGGCGTCACAAGGGATCCAAGGAGCATATTCGTGAGAAGATTCCACTTCCAGAACCTTCAGAACACGCTCCTCATTCAGCTATATATAGAAGGCTCACTCCAACGATTTGGAGCTGTTAGTGAGTAGGATAGAATAGGAGTAGGAGTAGGAATAGCATAGTAATTTTAGCTTAATGAAACGTTTTTTTTATCAGCTTATTGTAGTTTACAGATTGTACTCATGTGATGTTTTAATAAAAGTTTTCATTTAAATTCATAGCAAGCTTGTTTTTAATGCAATTTAATTTTCAAAATTAATCTTTCAAGTCTTCATTTACTACTTTCTTAATATGATTCAAGTTAGATAATAGCTTGCAATGATCTACTACTGTTCTGAATTGGTTATGGAGTTTTGGTTAACAAAATTCAACTCAATGATGATGATTCTGGGTATTTGATTGATGGATTCTGGTTATAAGATGTTAGTTGAGCCTATCTAAAGATAGGCGTTGATCAAGTGACCTCTCTGTTCAGTTGAGAGTGCAACCTGTAAGTTTCTACTTCTATTTTTACTCAACTTTAGATTTCCTGGTTAATTAGTGTAGATTGGTGTTGCTTGATTATTACTGCTTTATTCTACTTAATATAGCCAAATATTAGTTTAAATGTTAGTTTAAATCGATGTTGTAGTTTGCTTAATGCACTTTACTGCTTTGATTCTGTTTTGTTATGATTGACTAGTGATCGTGAGTATTTGTTGTTCATTGTTGGAAATTGTTGTCGATATTGCTTCCATTATTGTTATTTCATCAGTTGGATCATTTGCTGAGGTGATTTGTTGTTTAGATCAGGATTTGGTAGTTTATATGCTTATATAGGGGTGTTTGGCACAGTGTTGTTTGATGAGATTGTGATTTTTCTGGTCATTTGATATAATTGAATCAGCTCTAATCAGTTAGTAACAGCATGTTTTAAGCCATCTTTTGCATTTCCAAGTAGTTTTGCAGTGCTTGCTCTAGTTTCCTAATGTTCATTTCATATAACTGTTAGATTTTGCATAATCGGACTTAGGAGAAGTTTAGGTATTTTTATTGCTCATTTCAGTTGTGGTTTTAATGCTTGTATCCCTCAGTTTCATATCTGATTTAGAAAGCATTTAGGAAGGTTGAATTCACTTTGGTGTAATATTATTTCACAACTGCATAAAATCTGATTCAATCTCAGCATAAGGTTTTTTTTTTAGTTTAAGATAGCTTATATTTTCATCATTTTAGTCACGACATATTTTTTATAGCTTAGTGTAATCATTTTGGTAGCTTTTAGGTGTCTTGTAATTGATCAACTAGGTGGGATGTTTGGATTATAACATGCCCTGCACCATTTGCATGTGTTCCATCTCAGCTTATTCATAAGCCCGTAGTTACTTATCCGATACATCATTTGAATTGATTTGTGATGTTTTGGAGGGTTGTAGTTCTAGCGTATTAAATGTATGTTTCATTTTCACTTCTAGCTTTTTCCTAATTGCTTAATTGTTCCTGCTAAATAGCCTTTAGGACTGCTGCTATTGTAGCCGTGTTCTGTCCCGAGACTCCTTTTTCTTAGCTTTATTTCTTTCTCATTTCAGCTTATTAGGACTAGAACTTTGGTTTATAACAAGTTAGTTGTTCTAGCTTGTAGGATTTGAGTTTTCTTTGGACTTTATAGCTTATTATCTGTGCTTATTTTACTCATTAATGTCCCTATTTTGACTGATGGTTTAGTTTGTATGATCAGTTCATTAGAATCTTGTTCCTTCTTATTTTATCTTGTGTTCCTTGATTGTTTATGGCTTGCATATGATAGTAGTGAGTAGATTTTAACTTTTGTCTATTAGATTAGCTTATTGACAGCTTTTGAGGTGCTTGAAACCTTTCTTAGCACTGTTTGCTTAGATTGGACCTTAATTGCTTAACTGCTTATAGCTCATAACACTGAATTCTGTGTTATCTCTGATCATTTTTTAGCATAATTGAGTTTATTTAAGTACTGAGCTGCTATGTGTTCAATTTCATACAGTTTAGATACAAGTGCTTATTAATAAGCATTTGTATTTAGCTGTTTTGCTCTTAATAAGCATTTCTGCTTATCTTTTTCTTTTCAAAATTTTTCTCCAAGTACATTTTAATATTTTAGATTTTCTGTAATTTTTTCAGATTTTTCTGAATTGTTTTACTATTTTTCTTAATTTTTCTTAGTTTTTAAACAATTTTAAATACTTTTTAATAAACAAAAATCTATAAAAAATCAAAAAAAGCCTTTAAAAATACAAAAATATTTTAAATAATTCTTTTATAATATTTTAGAATTTTTAGAATAGATTTTATAATTTTCACATTATTTTTCACATTTTCTTTTATTTTTAATCACTTTTTAATTCCAAAAATAGAAAATAAATTCTAGAAAATAAATAAAAACTCAAAAAAATATTTTTCTTTTTCTTAAAATTCTTTTTATTAGTTTAAGATTTTTAGAAAATTGTTTCACATTTGTAGGATCATTTTTAGAGTAAAAGTCACGTTTTATTTCGTACGTGACGTTTAAAAATTACGTTTGCATTTCCGTTTTCACGTTTTTGACTTTTGTGCATATATAGCTTGTACCATGTGCATATTTCACTATTTCATTTCATATTTTGATTTCACAATCACTTTATCACTATTCACTTACACTACACGATTCCCAGTTCGATTATTCGATATTCCATTCGAACCTTCGTTGGGAGAACGACCAGGGAAATACTTTCACGAGTATTTCTTCGGAATATAATTATATACTATAATTTGACACACATCAAATTTTTGGCGCCGCTGTCGGGGAAGGCCGAAGTGAATTTTTGAATATCGTTTTAAAAAATCGTGTTTTGTTAAGCCTTCCTCTATTTTGTATATATCTCTATAAAAATTGAAAAAATTAAAACACTTTTCCTAAAGTGTTTATAAAATACCAAAAAAATAATAAAATTTACAACCTCGTCTCGACCGAAAGGAAGAGCGTTGTAAACCAAAAAAGTCTCACAATATAACAAAACGTGAAATTAATTGATTATCGGATTATTTCAATTACTACAACCGATTAAGCGGGAAAATTCATTTCTCTCGTCCCATCGCGCGTGGTTTTGAAAGAAACGGTTTCAATTAACGTAACGTTTTACAAAAAGAAAATAAAAGTTTTTGTGATTTGTTTTTCTATAAATATAAAAACCAAAAATAATCTTCTTATCCTCTAAAATTTGATTCTTTTTCTCAAACCCTCTTATGTTTAATTCTTATGGATCCAATTTGTTTTAATTGTGGAGAACCTTTCTTCGGAGGGTTGTGTGTGTGGTGTACGTGCGACCAGTGTGGTGATAATATTCATGATGGAGTTTGTTGGAATTGTAATTCTCCCGCGTATGTTCAAAGATCGTTCAACAATCCGTCAAACGTTCCCGATTACTATCCAACACCACCACCACCTTCGTTTAATTGTTATAATTGTGGAAACCCTTCCGAAGAAGGACCACCGTGTGGGGTATGTTTTTGTAATGAATGTGCGCTAATTGTATGTGTTATGCCCCGAGTGCTGACACATCTTACGCTTACGATCCGAGCTTTGATAATTATCCTCAAAATGATTTTAATCCTCTTTATCAAAACTCTTATGAGCAAGAATCGTATTTCAATGATAATTCGTTTCAAAATACATCAAATTTTGAAGATTGTGGGGGATCGTTTGAAAATTCTTATTATGAACCTAATTTTTGTTACGATTCTCACGGTTTTAACCAACCCCCACAAACTTCTGAATTTACTAATCAAATTTTTGAAATTAAATCCATTATTGAGCCGTTAAAAGAAATGGTGGTTAATCGTATTACATCTACTCCCGAGCCTCATGTGAAATCAATGGAAGAACTTCTTGCCGAAGAAAGAAAATCTCAATTCTGTGAGTGTTGTATGTACGACGATGATGATTCCATGATTACGATTGTTCTTAACCCTCAAAAAGAATCTATCCCTCCTTCCGTAGAACCCGAGGACTCTCTTACAATGGGTAACGAGCATCTAAGCACTATTCTGGCAACGGAATCGGACGAATTCAATAAGTCTAGTGTTGAGAACCTCGTTCCAATCCCAAGTGAGTCCGGAGGAATTTCTAACGGTAATGATGAATTTGTTGAAAATAATAGTCTTGATAATCATGTTGATACGAATGATATACCGTTTGATGATAATCTTGTTGAGATATTCTCCGATTCTGACGATGACGATTCTATATCTTGTGGAGACATCGAATATGTTGACGAATTACCTTCTGAGCTCGTCAGCTTAGAAGAAGAGAATGATGAAGATATTGAAACGGAAATACAAGATGAAGCTCTTCGTGAAACATTATTGAATGTCAATTTTCTTATCTCTCGAATTGAAGCATTAAATGATTCTCCGACTTCTTTTCCTATCCCCGTTATGGATAGTGATTTCTTACCCGAGCTTGAAATCTTTCAATTTGAAGAGACGAGTAGTGGCAGTCCCACTATTCATGCTGATATCTCTCTTCCGGATTATGAATGCTTTACCTTTGAGATCGACTCTATACCTATTTCTGATAATCCGTCACATGACCCTCTTTTAGAGGACGTCAACCAATTTCTTGCTACGGATGACTTGATACCACCGGGTATTGAGAATGACGAAAATTATATTCTTTCCGATTTACTTTCTTCTCGTCCGCCCGCGAAACCACCTGATGAAGGTTTTGAATTCGGTATGAATGATGATATTTTTGAAGTGGTGGACAAAAGTTTTGAACAAGATGTTCCATTTATCATCCAAGTGTTTAAACCGTTCTATACTTATACCATCATTTCTTCTTTCCACTCCACCGGGAGTGAAGACACCGTATTTGACCCTGGCATCTCTATCTTTTGTGTCGGGTGTCCATTTTATCTGCTCTCCCCAAGGACGAATTAATTCGGGGATCGAGTCAAGCTCACGTGACTCGGAAATCAAAAACAAAGCGCTTCATTGGTGGCAACCCATGCTTATCCAATTTCATCTTCTTATTTTCTATTTTCTAACAAATAACGTGAGGAGGAGGTGCTTCTTCTACTCTTGTGTTCCGTGGTTGTTTGTGATGTTTGTTAGGATTGTCCGTGATTTATGATGACTCTCGTGCTCGTTATCTTCTCTTCGCTCGAGTTTCATTCATCGGTGCTTATTGGAAATCCTATATCCGTGAATCTTATCGACTAACGTTTTCTTTGGCATAATTAATAAACGGCCTAGAATTTTGTTAGGATTACCTTAACCCGTAAAACATTGAGGACAATGTTTCATTCTAGTCTGGGGGAGGGTGAATCTTCGATTCGATTTTGACCTTGCATTTTTCACAAAGTCGTGCACTCTCGCAACTCCGTTTTTCCACCAAAAAAAATTTTTTTTTGAAAAAATTAAAAATTTCAAAAATTTTGATGAAAAAGTCATGAAAAAGCACAAAAAAATGAGAAAAGTTGAAAAAGTTGTACAAAAGTATAATAAAGTTTGAATAAGTGTTTTGACACCTTGTTGACTTTCTTGCTGGCGAGAGTAGGAATAAATATTTTGACTTGACCGGGCGTGTTGAGCCCTTGCTTGTTCCCTTAACCAATGATAATCATATAAGCTTGTGCTAGTCTTGTACACAAGGAGCTATAAAATGCGAATTCTTTCTTAAGAATCTGCAAGTTCCCGTACTTGACTTTATACATGCGCAGCTTAAAAGCTTTCGCTAGTCTTTTACATCAGGAGCTAGAAAACGCGAATTCTTCTTCTAGAATTTGCAAGTTGCCGTATCTGACTTTATATATGCGTGGCTGATTATCGGCTAAGTAATCGCGGGTTTCATTATTTGGAATCTTAAATTGCGAAGAGCGAGAAATGATAGAGTTTATTTAGAAGTTAGATGCTAAACGTGGAGTAGTGGTTCTCTTTAGAGCTCATTAGAGGTACTTGTGGCTTTTTACTCCCATCAGATACGTCACCGATATATAATAGATGTTCTAGGTTAATTAGTGGTATTTCGGTTTGAATAATATTTAGTTCTTTGTTTACTTAAGATAATCTTTGCTTTAAAAGTTGGGTACATATCAAGGAACATCAAAAATAAGAGCAAAAAGTTAAAAAATCAAAAGTTAAAAGTTGATTATCTATGTGGTTTTGGAGCTACCCGATAAGCTTCCATTGATGTTATGAGAAAAGTCAAGAAAGAAAAAAAGTGAAAAGTATGAAAAATATGAGAAAAGTAAAAAAAAAGTGAAAAATGAAAAAAATGAAAGTTGAAAGTTATGTTGAATAAGAGTTTGAATGTAAAATAAGTTGTTGGCGCGTGAGGTGCATGTGTGTAATTCTGAATTGGACACATGAGGTGCACGTGTAGTACTCCGCAACTTATACTTATGATATTGTATGTACCAAAATTCCTTGATGTGGACCGAATTTCTATTGCAGTGGTTCTTAAGAGAAAATGAATAACTACTTATCGTTTTAACTTAGGTATCACTATCGGACTAAAAATTAGTGAAACGAGAAAATATGAAGCAATTCATTTCTAAACAAAAATAAAATATTGAGATACAAACTTAGGACATGGGAGTAAGGAGTTTCCACAAGTAACTTTTATGAGTATTGTTAGCATCTAATTTGTAGATAAACTGTGATCTCGTTTGTACGCTTAGTTTGGGGACTCATGAAAAATCAAGGATGACGATTTTTATCCTTATGATCACTTTTCTATGAAAAGTGTTTCTACTGGTTGACCCTAAAAATTATTGCAGAATAATGAAAGTTCAATAAACCGTCACAAGAATAAAGTATGAAAAGTACAAAAATAGAAGTGTAAGTGGAATAAAGGAATAAAAGAAAATTTTTGGAAAACGGAGCGTTTTCGGGAATAAATGATTTTACTACTTCTTTCGAACCTCCTTGCTACTTTTCAAAGTTAGTAGGAAGAGTTTTGAAATTATTTATCCCAAAAGCGTGAATTGATCACATTGCGTGAGGACACGGCAATACCTTAGTCTGGGGGATTTTGGTATGTGTTAATTTACATATACCTTTATACCTAAATATCGGACTTAAACGACCAAAAACCCGACTATGAATGCCAAATTTGTATTGTTTTTGTGTTTGTGATGTGCAGGTAAGGATATTGTGAAAATGGACAAAATCGAGCCAAAAATAACAAACACGAGAACAAGATTTGGAACGAGTGTCAAAAGCCGGAGACGGGGAAGCAAAATGATTAAAGAGAGCTCAAAATGTCAGAAAAAAGTCCTTGGAGAGTTATAAAGTTGCATAAATAATCCCTGGACAAAGTTTAGAAGAGTTGGCAATATTAGTCCCTGCATTTTCAGAGAATTACAAATATGGTCCCTTGGAACAAAAGTCAAAATTGGTCCCTCATGAATCAAAGATTTACAAAATAAACCCTTGGAATAAATTTTGAAGATTAACAGGTTTGGCCCCTAAAGTTTGCAAAGATTTCATAATTGGTCCTTAACAAATAATATTACTACTCCTACAAAGACTAAACCAGATTTTTAGCTACAACCCAAATGCAATCAATGCCCAAACACAAAACAAAAGTCCACCACATTTTCTCTTAAACCCGATCCACTTAAATATTACCCCATAACCCGGTCAACCCACTCCCTAAATCAGTCAAACAAATATAAAAAACCCCCCACGCGCCATATTTACCCCCAATTCCCATTTACCAGCCCTCCCTCATGAACCCTAATTACCTTTCATCCCAATTACCCTCTCCTAACCAATTTTAACCACAATTAAGGGTATAAAGGAGAAATCCCTGACACCCATGACACGTCTGACAAGGGGAATGACACGTGGATGATTGTGAGTGGCTGAGACGCGTCATGAGAAGAAATACATTGCTGTGATTGGTTCAAGGGCGTGACAAGGGATCCAAGGAGCATATTCGTGAGAAGATTCCACTTCTAGAACCTTCAGAATACGCTCCTCATTCAGCTATATATAGAAGGCTCACTCCAACGATTTGGAGCTGTTAGTGAGTAGGATAGAATAGGAGTAGGAGTAGGAATAGCATAGTAATTTTAGCGTAATGAAACGTTTTTTTTATCAGCTTATTGTAGTTTACAGATTGTACTCATGTGATGTTTTAATAAAAGTTTTCATTTAAATTCATAGCAAGCTTGTTTTTAATGCAATTTAATTTTCAAAATTAATCTTTCAAGTCTTCATTTACTACTTTCTTAATTTAATTCAAGTTAGATAATAGCTTGTAATGATCTACTACTGTTCTGAATTGGTTATGGAGTTTTGGTTAACAAAATTCAACTCAATGATGATGATTTTGGGTATTTGATTGATGGATTCTGGTTATAAGCTGTTAGTTGAGCCTATCTAAAGATAGGCGTTGTTCAAGTGAACTCTCTGTTCAGTTGAGAGTGCAACCTGTAAGTTTCTACTTCTATTTTTACTCAACTTTAGATTTCCTGGTTAATTAGTGTAGATTGGTGTTGCTTGATTGTTACTGCTTTATTCTAATTAATATAGCCAAATATTAGTTTAAATGTTAGTTTAAATCGATGTTGTAGTTTGCTTAATGCACTTTACTGCTTTGATTCTGTTTTGTTATGATTGACTAGTGATCGTGAGTATTTATTGTTCATTGTTGGAAATTGTTGTCGATATTGCTTCCATTATTGTTATTTCATCAGTTGGATCATTTGCTGAGGTGATTTGTTGTTTAGATCAGGATTTGGTAGTTTATATGCTTATATAGGGGTGTTTGGCACAGTGTTGTTTGATGAGATTGTGATTTTTCTGGTCATTTGATATAATTGAATCAGCTCTAATCAGTTAGTAACAGCATGTTTTAAGCCATCTTTTGCATTTCCAAGTAGTTTTGCAGTGCTTGCTCTAGTTTCCTAATGTTCATTTCATATAACAGTTAGATTTTGCATAATCGGACTTAGGAGAACTTTAGGTATTTTTATTGCTCATTTCAGTTGTGGTTTTAATGCTTGTATCCCTCAGTTTCATATCAGTATCATTGTCTTGTCAAGCGAATCTACGAACTACATAACCAAATGGTTGTCCAGGTTCAATTGTGGGATAAATAAGGCAATTATACGCCACAAAAAATAGTTCATTTTCACACTTTACTTCCACGGTTTTCAAAAATGTACAAAATTTTAGTAGTTTATTAACACTTAATGATGTGTAAAAAAATTTACATTAATAAGTGTGGAAAAAAATTATAGAAAAATAAAATTTCACACTTATAGTTGTATCAGGAAAAAAAAAAGATCACACTTTTAAGTGTGAAGAATTATAGGATTTCTCCACATTTTTAATTATGAAGTTTATTTGTAACACGCGAAGAAGTGTGGAGAATTTGGGTCTCCATACTTTGAGAAAGTGTGGAGACTTTGGGTCCACCTATAAGTTTCGATATTTCTTAGATTTCTTCACACTTAAAAGTGTGAACATATTTTTGACACAACTAAGTGTGAAAAATTTATTGTTTTACAATTTTTTCCACACTTATTAAATAATCAATTTTTACACATTATTAAGTGTTAAGAAATTAATAAAATTTTACTCACTTTTAGAAGTGTGGAGAAAAAAGTTTGTAGATTAAACCAATTTTTTGTAATGATATCACAAAATACAACAGGAAAAAACAACTACCTTGAACAGGGATATCTCTGTAGAAAACACCAATCGAGGATCCGAACAGTAAGATCATAGATTTATGTAACTTTGTTGATCCCAGTTGAGCAATAATCTTATAGAAGCTAACTTAGAAAAAACAAACTTAAAAATATGCGGAATATAAAGTTTAACTTAAGAAGAATAATGCTAACAGTTTTATCAACAATCACATCAATAAATTAATACGAATTCTCAACAGAATCAGGGTTTACAAGAAACCTTGAAGTGAATAACAAAGATACGTACTAAACTCTAACCATATGATCTCCTTTTATAAGCTAAGGAGTCCTGTACAAGATAACTATCTTCTAAACATTTAAGATACACATAATATCTTTTCTATAATTATCTCTAACAAACTGTACATCGTTATCCTTTAAGCAGTAGAATACTCTAGGAGTAGAATCATTTAGTCTAACAGTAATATTCAAGCAGTAGTATTTTGATGCGTGGGAATCGCAACAGGCTTTACCTCTCGAGGGATCTCGAGAAGTTTACAACCCCCACCAGGCAGTGTACCTGATCGTTGTAGTATAGTATAGTGACAAGTACCGGGGGATTGATCGTTCAGCTTAGGAATAGTGTCGCTAGGATTAGAAAGCCTACATACTAGTTCTAAAGGTGAGGGATTATTGTTTTTGTGTTTTTATATTTTTATGAAAGCAAGTAAAATCTCGGGTTTTGGAAGAGTAGGCGGAATTAGTTGCTATTCAACTAACCCAATACTAAGATGCAATCAAAATAAAATAATAAAAATGAAAATAAACTAGTTAAACCAAAGTTGAAAGCAGTAATTGGAGAAATTGTGTTTACTTAGATTTCACTACTCCCTAGATATCTTTTACAAGTTAATTACTTGTTATAATTGCATGGATGACGGATCGTATTCCTTAATACCATTCATGGGGTGGCACACATAACTCCCCAATTCTATGAGCTCTTATCTCCTCCTACACCATGCCCAGCACAACTATAGGGATTGTAAACAGTGGCTCATGCATTAAATATAACCAATAAAGACCTAGTGCGCCTCGGTTCATGTTTCTTAAGACGTTCAAGCATGTTACCATTTGGAGATCTGCCAGTTTTCTTAAGCCTAACATATAAATCATTCATCCAAGACAAGAATAAACAAGTAATCAACACATAATCAATATCTAGGTTTCATTAGATCTAAGCAAACACAAGAGAGATCTAGCCTAGCATGATAGAATTAAGACAAGAACAAGATATAGACAACCAACACATAGACATATTGATTGAATTAAAAGAACACTTATCTTGATTAATCATGCAAGGTATCAAGGGGTTGGAACCCTTGAAAAACCTGTAAAGATACACCAAAATCGTATTTAGGGTTTCTCCCAAAACTCCTTTATTTAAATGTGAAAAACTAGAAAACTATATATAGGAAAATAGGGATGACGGCGTCAAGAACAAAGGTGTGACGCCGTCATCTCGCCGCAAAATACTTCCTCGGACGGCCTTGATCTACTTCTGACGCCGTCAAGGCCTAGGCCGTCACACAAATTACTCTTGACGCCCTGTGTGTGACGCCGTCATCAACTACGGATTTTAATTCTTGGGGTTTGACGCCGTCAGGAAAACTCTTGACGCCTTCATGAACTCTCGGATTTTATTATTGAGGTTTGACGCCGTCAGGAAATTACTCTTGACGCTGTCACCTACTGTTCCCAGCATGAAAAATTGAGACTTTGCCGTTTTCTTCACTTTTATGCTCCAAAAACGTCCAAAATGGCTTCTTTTCCAGAATTCACTCTCCAAGTACCTAAAATCACAAAAGGAACGATTTAGGGCAATATTTGATCAAATAAATTCGGATCGGGCTTAAATGACCCCCTAAAAGTGGTTCATTTTTCGCCTTATGTTTAGATACTCACATCTCTCGGGTGTAATAAAGTAATATAACATTATGGAAATGGAAGATATCTCTCACTACCTGCCATAGCAAAATAGATATCCATAGGCTTGGGAAAGGATCAAACCTCCACCACATGGCGTAAGCACCTAGGATAAACTATCAAAGAGGTCTTTTAAAGGATTGTAACGTTAGGTATAGGGATATGAATTACACGGTTTTGTTGGATAAAGAAAGTTATTATTGGTGGCGAGTTAACAATCTTGGTCAATTACATGTACAATATGGCGTTGCTAAGCCAAGACTAGACTCGACTTAAGCTAATAAATGAGAAATAACAAAAACATAAAATGAACATAGAATAAAAAGGGATGGTAGTCCGTATGTTTTTTCTCTTTTCCTTTTTTTTTTTTTTTTTTTTTTTTTTTTTTTTTTGCATACACTCTTGCCCTACCATCCAAAATAATACATCATAGGGGATGAACATTCCCCTTACACTTGAATCTTTACATACTTTACATTAAACTAATCTAATGACTCGAATTAAGAAAATCAAAACACTTGGAGCACTTTTAAGATTAACATACATATGGGGGTAATAAATGATGTTCTTCCCCATTACTCCATAAAATAAGTACTTACCCATGAGTCCCAATCGTCCCAAAACAATATGTACAAGGATATGACTCGACTTAGCAACCATGTAATCAATTAGAAAGTTAACTTAGGGTTTAACAAATAACAATAATGCACTAAAAATGAGCGCATACACGGAAGGCTAAGGCGATTTGGGTGTACATTTAAGTGGGGTGTAACAAATTCTTCCTTTAAGTAAGATGCTTAAAGTTAGAAACGAAAAGATAGGCTCGGAGGGGTATACTAGAGGTTTCGTGTACTAAAAATGAGTACAACGCTAATGGTGTGGGAAAAATTAGTTGACTTAACTAGCCAAGTAATATGACTTAAATGGTCAAGTAATTATAATACGGGTTTAACACAAGGGTGATCCTAATGCCTCTTATCATGTAGTAAATCCTACCACACGAATATAGTCTCACTAGCGGTCTCGGGATGCATCACTAACGCAAGTTCTAGAATCTAAATGCTACCGGTACACTCATAAGCACTAATAATGAATGCTTTTCCAATCAAATCTAAAGGTGAACCTCACATATTTGGGTGGAAAATTTTTCTGAATATACTGTTTTGTGCTAGTCATACAATCTCCTATCCATGAGACGCTTGCTATGGCTAAAGTTTCACTCCTAAATGTTGTAAAAAAATTTAAATTTGGCGCTAAAATTACACTAACAAGTATTTCTCATAGTTTTATTACACATCTACCATTAAACAAAACAAACTCAAGCGAAAGTGCATATGTAAGGTATCATCTTTTTACCCTCCCCTTACACTTAAGATGAACATTGTCCCCAATGTTCAAGTAGAGAATGTAAAAGTGAAAAAGTAAAGAGAATGAAATCAAATACTCCCCTGATTCGCTCGGTATGGATAATAGGTTGGCCAGGTTAAATCTTCCTCCAAGAAAACGAACAATCAAAGCTTCCCTTCCAGAATATAAATCATCTCCTTGTCGAACATAACCTGTAAATCCTGACAAAAATAGACAAGACAACCTCGCGTAAAATCGGCGGCATCCTATATATGTTACTAAATCCTAGAAAACAAAGTAAGATATAATGCTTGTGGAATGAAGTTTGCAGATTTCCTGGAGATTATAAAACTTAATAATTCATAAAAACCATAAGACTCCGTTAGAAAAACAAAACCGGTAAAATTTCCAGATTTTTACTCCTGACGCCGTCAGAATGGACCTGCAGAAATTCTTATGTTAAGTTTCCGGAAAATTTTTGGAAAAACTTGGTCCTACTTCCTGGAAAATCCTGCAAAACTTCATTATGACTCAATACAAGCATTTGACTCTAACAAATACGAATATACATGCTCACTTAAAATTGTGGAGAATCATGATCGTGTGTTTCTTGAAAACATATTTGGGGTTTCCCCTTACACTTATCTTTTGCAAAAATACTTTTAGGTTGGAGTTAAGACTAGGCCAAACAACATAGTAAAGTATTTCCACTTTTTAGTTTAGAAACATGATCTACCAACAATAAAAATAAAGCATGCATACGGAAGCAAATAACAAACAAATAAAATGAAAATCACACAAAGCATGGGTTGCCTCCCAGGAAGCGCTTTTCTTTATTTACGAGTCTTGTAGCTAGACTCAAGGTCATGGGTTACTACATGACACGGGTGAGTTCCTCGTTGAGGACATCTTTGGGATCAAACTTAGGTTTCAACTTTCTATCGGTTTCCTTAGTATGGTATGACCTTTCAAACTTTTCTCCATCCGGATCATACAAAGTCATCCTCATATGCCATGTTCCATCACCTTCTTTAGGTGGCTTGTCCCACCTCCATTTACACTTGTCTCCCTCTCTTTTCCACTTATTCATCTCTATATTAATAGGCATTACGCTCAAGAATTCAATCATCTTCCTAAAGACTAAGGGGTCCTCAAAGGGGTCTAGCTCTTCATATCTAGCTATGAGTTATTCTACCGAATGTGTCTTTTCTACGAAATCTTTCTCTAGATAAAATGGGCATTGAGGTCCTATGAAGTTCCTTTCTATCCAAGGTCCATATCTAGACGGTCTCCTATTCATCTCTACCCAATGCGGTGTCGGTTCATCATCACAATCATAACTATGTTTCTTTACATCGTACACCGACCAAGTATCTCCTTCACCTACCGCTATCTTAGACTCCTTACAATCTATCATGGCGCTAGCGGTTGCTAAAAATCCTTTTCCTACCAATAATGGGCATGTAGTGTCACTAACCATGTCTAGGACGTGGAAATCCGCTAATATAGTTAACTTTCCTACGTGAACAACTACATCCTTAATCATTCCAACCAGGTGGGCAATACTCCCATCCGCTAGCCCTACCAATACCTCCGTTTCCTCTAACTTACCTAGCTTAAGAGTGGTGAATAAGGATAAGGGAATCAAGTTGAGGCTTGACCCTAAACGCTAGTGTGTCGAAAGCTTCAGATCTTCCTATCTTACAAGGCAAAACAAATATACCCGGATCATCAAGCTTTTTAGGCAACTTGTTTTGAACGAAGGCGGTCCCATTTTTACCTAGTTTGAACTTCTCATATTTTTCTAGGAGGGCACTATAGTAAGGAGCACGCGCTAAGACATCAATGACGGGGCGTTCAAAGTGAAGTTCCTTGAATTCACCGTCAAGGTCTTGCGTAGGAGGTGTTTCAACTATACTTTTGACCGGTTCTATATTGGGTGTCTTGTTTGATTGGTCCTTTGGTAGAACTTGGTTTTGTTTGAAACACGTGCTAGTTGATTTGACCGAGTAGTATTGTGGACATGAAGTGGGTGACGAAACTGAAGATATGGAATTAACGTTTAGTTTCGGATTCTTGATTGTGTCGCTTGGGAGTGCTCCCATTTCTCGGTCATTGAGAACTTTCAACAATGCGTCAATTCTAGTGGTCATCTCGCTTTGCTTGTGTTTGAAATCGGCTTCAAACTTAGATATGCGAGCTTCTTGAGATGCCATAAACTTTGACATCAACCCTTCAAGATTGTTGGTACTAAAATAGTTGTTAGAAGGATTGTTGTTGAAAGTACGGTTGGATGGTGGACCGGTTGGTTGGTAACGGTTAGGCGGATTGGAGGAATTGGGTTGATTTTGTTTCCACCTAAGGTTTGGGTGATTTTTCCATGAGGGGTTGTATGAATCACCGTATGTGTTTGGCTCGGGCTTGAAAGTGTACCACTTATCTCCCGCTTCGTCGGTACGCGTGGATGCGTAGTCCGCAAAAGCTGTTCCGGGGAGTTCCACACAATCACGAGTGTCGTGGGGACCACTACATAATTCGCATGAAGAAGTGATTTTGTTCACTTGGCTTGAAGGCTTAGGAGCTTCGTAAGATTTCATGAGAAACTTGACTTGGTCCTCAAGTTCCATGATCCTACGGTCGGGAGTGCTAGAATTGTTTGAAGGCAAAGATATTGCCTTGACCGTTTTGTTCAAGTCACGGGGATCATTCCAACTTTCGTTGTCATAGAGAGCAAGATCTTCTATGAGTTATCATGATTGTTCCGCACTAAGATCACGTAGCTTACCACCGGCCGATTGGTCAATGGCTCGCCTCGTGGAGATGTCGATATGGTCATAAAAGATTTGGACTTGGAGCCAAAGATCTATGCCATGATGAGGGACTTTTTGGAGTAAGTCCTTGAAACGAGTCCATGCTTCATAAAGAGATTCATTTTGACGTTGTTGGAACATCAAGATGTCATTCCTAAGCTTAGTAGTTCTCCCCGGTGGGAAAAATTGAGCAAGGAAACGAGTGGTGAGATCATCCCATTTGGTGATGGATCCCGCGGGTAAACGCTCAAGCCATTGACTAGCTTGATCCCGTAGAGAGAATTGGAATAGACGTAAACGGGTAGTCTCTCTAGTTGCAACATCTAGGTCTATGGAATCTACGATTTTGAGGAAGTCCTTAAGATGTTGGTTTGGATCTTCGGAACGAAATCCATGGAATGCACATCCGCTTTGCACCAACCGGATGGTGTCGGATCGCAAGGGGGTCACATTGGCTCCGGTGAGCTCAATGGTGTTTCCGTAGCCTTGGTGGCTACGTCGGAAATACTCTCCTAAGGTTCGGGGCCTAAGGGGTTCTAGTGGTGGGTTTTGTTGTGGTGGGATGACGGGTTCAAAGATGTTACCACCTTCCATGATGTCGGATGGTAAAGAGTTACGAACAAAGACACGAAGAAATAAGATAGACTAAAGAAGACCTAGAAATAAAAATAAAATCTTACTAGAAAGGAATCTAGCAAGTAGACCTAATAAAAAGAAATTCTAACCTAGACAATAACTAGTCCCCGGCAATGGCGCCAAAAACTTGATGCGTGGGAATCGCAACAGGCTTTACCTCTCGAGGGATCTCGAGAAGCTTACAACCCCCACCAGGCAGTGTACCTGATCGTTGTAGTATAGTATAGTGACAAGTACCGGGGGATTGATCGTTCAGCTTAGGAATAGTGTCGCTAGGATTAGAAAGCCTAAATACTAGTTCTAAAGGTGAGGGATGATTATTTTTGTGTTTTTATATTTTTATGAAAGCAAGTAAAATCTCGGGTTTTGGAAGAGTAGGCGGAATTAGTTGCTATTCAACTAACCCAATACTAAGATGCAATCAAAATAAAATAATAAAAATGAAAATAAACTAATTAAACCAAAGTTGTGAGCAGTAATTGGAGAAAATGTTTTTACTTAGATTTCACTACTCCCTAGATATCTTTTACACGTTAATTACTTGTTATAATTGCATGGATGACAGATCGTATTCCTTAATACCATTCATGGGGTGGCACACATTACTCCCCAATTCTATGAGCTCTTATCTCCTCCTACACCATGCCCAGCACAACTATAGGGATTGTAAATAGTGGCTTATGCATTAAATACAACCAATAAAGACCTAGTGCGCCTCGGTTCATGTTTCTTAAGACGTTCAAGCATGTTACCATTTGGAGATCTGCCAGTTTTCTTAAGCCTAACATATAAATCATTCATCCAAGACAAGAATAAACAAGTAATCAACACATAATCAATATCTAGGTTTCATTAGATCTAAGCAAACATAAGAGAGATCTAGCCTAGCATGATAGAATTAAGACAAGAACAAGATATAGACAACCAACACATAGACATATTGATTGAATTAAAAGAACACTTATCTTGATTAATCATGCAAGGTATCAAGGGGTTGGAACCCTTGAAAAACCTGTAAAGATACACCAAAATCGTATTTAGGGTTTCTCCCAAAACTCCTCTCTTTAAATGTGAAAAACTAGAAAACTATATATAGGAAAATAGGGATGACGGCGTCAAGAACAAAGGTGTGACGCCGTCATCTCGCCGCCAAATACTTCCTCAGACAGCCTTGATCTACTTCTGACGCCGTCAAGGCCTAGGTCGTCACACAAATTACTCTTGACGCCTTGTGTGTGACGCCATCATCAACTACGGATTTTAATTCTTGGGGTTTGACGCCGTCAAGAAAACTCTTGACGCCTTCATGAACTCTCGGATTTTATTATTGAGGTTTGACGCCGTCAGGAAATTACTCTTGACGCCGTCACCTACTATTCCCAGCATGGAAAATTGAGACTTCACCGTTTTCTTCACTTTTATGCTCCATAAACATCCAAAATGGCTTCTTTTCCAGAATTCACTCTCCAAGTACCTAAAATCACAAAAGGAACGATTTAGGGCAATATTTGATCAAATAAATTCGGATTTGGGCTTAAATGACCCCCTAAAAGTGGTTCGTTTTTTTGCCTTATCATATTCCTTAAGCCTAGCAGTAGTATGACACTTAGACAAATTCCAGAGCAGCAGCAACTCAAAACCCAACAATCATCCCCTAAACTTGATATTTTCATCCAAAATCATCAAGTTTCTTCTAAACTTAATCTTCACCAGGAGGATGCTTCCAAACACTATCACTTCTTCCTAGATGGCTCACGAACAAGGATTCTCTCATACTTTGTAAAACCCGAAAATCTAAAACTTGTGCATTTCCTATTTTGCCCCTCTAAATTTGAATCAATAAGAACACTATAATCTACAACCTAAGTTATTAAATTCCTAAATCATTCATAAGATTTCTAAACCTTAACCCATAATCAAAATAACTAAAATTACATAACTTGAAATACAAAACCCACAACACAGCCACCAACACACGCCTACATGTACCATGTGGATCAAAATTTTATCACAACATATGTAAATAACATTTGGGCTCTATATAGTTGAAAGTTAAAAAGAGATTACGCCCATGTTACAATTCCAGGAAAAGATAAGTGTGAATCATTCTCCATATCCCATATATTCGGCAAGTCTTCTCCCCATTCAATAATTGTAAGCTCCATTCCTATTTCCTCTCATCTCATCAAACGGCATCTCACAACAAAATTCAAAACGCATTAAACCCTAAAATTCTAAGTGGTGGCTTGTTCATTCTTCCATCATTTTCCGAAACAAAGAAGGCTATAGGAGGGTTCGTGTCACACCTCGCCAAGGCGGAAACGCGAGGGTGTAACTTCATGGATATCATAACAACACCTGGTGTCTATATAGAGAACAACTACATGCACAAAAATAGAGCAAAGTACAAACACAAAGTGTTGTAACAATACCCCAAAATAAAATAACCAAAACAAAATCCAAAACAAAGATGATAAACCACTTCCAATGCAACTAGGGTCTCGTCTAACCACTTCCTTCTATCTTATCCTTAGAAAGCTCACCTGAAAATGATGCTTAAAATGTCAACATTACGTTGGTGAGATTCATAGGTTTAGATACACTTACACTCGTAAGGCAACCAGTTTACTGTGATCATAAAATATAGCTGGACAAATAAATTACAGTCATCATATCACTACATGTATTTGCAAGTCAATAATCACACACAAAGGCAACAACACACGTAAGGCAACATCAGGACGGCTCGTGTCCTCCGATCCCACAATAATTACAACAGGACGGCTCGTGTCCTCCGACCCCACAATGATTACAACAGGACGGCTCGTGTCCTACGATCCCACAATAAACCACAATTAGGTCACATGCACGAGCAACAGGATAAGCATCCTCCTAATTGGAACACATATATATCCACACAAGCAAATAATCACACATAGCATGCATACGATAACATTATAAGGCCAAGCTCTTTTGACACATACATAATCACAGTAACTCAAACATTTAATACAAGCATCATTCCCATCCCAAGTTTAAAACAAAGTAAAAATATGGGACTATGAACTCACCTTAAACTCCGCAGCTTCCACAAAAACAATTCACAATCTATAGCACACAAAAATAATCCACATTACACAAGGTCAAGCTAAAAGGTACAACCCATGTAATACAAATATGATGGATGTCTAAGACTCATATGACCCACCATGGATCTCCTAGACACCATTCTAACCATTACCATAACCTAACACTCACTAAATCCCTTGCACTCTTAAAATCAGAAAACGCAGAATTTTTGGGTACATTCGCCCACATGAAATCACGACAAATAAAGCTCAACAACTCACACCAAAAATTTACCATGGTCTCTCATAAGAATACAAGCTAATCCCATAAGGCCATGGTCCAATAACACACACAAGTACTCAAAAGAAAATCAAACTTGTCAACTACTCAAATTCGGATCTGAACGCACACCAAAAAGTTTCAATTAACATAAAATACTTCCACAAGTTTTTATCGCGAATCCTTTCCGTGGTAGTATAATATAACCTAATACTTAACTATTCCAGAAGGCCTAGTCAAAATACCACTTTTACAACCACAAAACACCCTCAAACTTTTACCCAAAATCTGTCCCGGTTTGACAGCTTTGACACCTTAACAAAGAAAAATCAAAAGACCAACTTCCCATCTTGAAATCAATTGTGGCTGGACTTTTTGGAAAGCTCTTTCATTAAACTTCAATTTAGACCAAAAATTCGTGACTTAACTCTTCACCATCTGTCATTTACACTCACATCTTTACAGCACTACTTTTCTGTCCAAACCCTAACTCAATAACTAACATGTTTTACGCTCAATCCTCTTAACCAAACATCATACTATTACTAATTATTGATCCCAACATGTTTAATAACATTAATTTACATAAGTTAACACAAACCCTAATCCATCATAACTTGTATTACATGAATCTAATCAATAATTAAACAATTAAGGGTTTACTTGGCATACCTTAGGCTTGTTTTCTTCACATAATTGAAACCCTAGCTTTTCTCCTTCTCCTCCTCTCCCCCTTGTCGACTTTTCCAGAGAAAAAGAGGTCTAGGTTCATTTGGTTTGGCTTATATGGGTAGGGGTTGGGCTTGGTTGGGTTGAACTAGGATTCCTTGGGCCTAAGAGTCATATTTGGACTCAAATTGGTTTCCTTTTCCCCCTTTATCCCTTCTAACCGATTTTTATAACGCATACATATATATATATATATATATATATATATATATATATATATATATATATATATATATATATATATATATATATATATATATATATATATATATATATATATATATTTGTTAAATTTATTTATTACACTCAAAACCTCATACTTTTCATATTTTATGTATTCTCAAAACGAATCCTAATGTTGTGGAAAACTAGAAGGGGGGTTGAATAGTTTTACGTCTTTTTAATTCGTTATAAAAGATAGTTTTAGTGTTTTCTTAGTTTTTAAAATTTAGATTCGATAATATATGATCTCAAGTCTTGCACAATATAAACAACTATCAATAAGTAAGATATAGCAATGATAAGTAAAGAAATAAATAAGAGATGGAAAGATCGAACCGCGAGACAAGAGATTTATAGTGGTTCAGCTACAAGGACACCTTCCTTGCCCTACTCCACTCCCCGAGCACCTAACTCGAGAGTTTTCTTCACTATATCAACAAGCTCCCTTATGGCGGAGAAAACCTTACACACCAATTTACACACCACAACTTCTTCACAACTTCTACACAACTTCTTCACACCAATCTACTTCACAACTAACTACTCCACGCCTATCTTCTTCACACCAATTTTCTTCATAACTAACAACTTCACACCTAGCTTCTTCACTACAAACTAATTCCTAACTTTTCTTCTTCATACCAAACAACTAACTAATCACACAATCAATATACCTAGCACAACTATCTACAATCAAATATTCACAACAATCTTCACAAAGAATTATGTAAATAATCTTGATGATGCACCAACAACTTGGATGTGGAGGTCACAACAAGTTGTAATACTTCTTGTCTTGGAGGATAGAAGTATTCTTCTCTTGCACTTGAGAGGATGATGTTTGAATCACTTTGAAACAAAGATTTATGTATTTATGATCAAAGGATTAAGAGAATAGAAATGGGATCTAGAACAGAAAGTTTAGGAGTGCAAAAGGTGAGAAAATTCTGTGGGATGAACCAGTATTTATAGGGAGAAAATTTACTGTTCTGGAGCGTACCGGTCCCCTTAATTAGGGGGCGGTCCCCTTAATGATTAAGGGGGCCGCCTAGTATAATTAAGGGGGCCGCCCTCCTGAACGTTAGATTTTCTTGTCCTTTTGTGAGGGAAATTTTTCTGGATTAGATTTGTCATTTTTGGTTGAAAATTTGAATTCATATATTTATAATGAATTAAACATATTCTTTTAATTCCAAAAGTAATTTTGTAAAAGATATAGAATGTTTAATACATTTTATAAAAATTCTAGTGATTAGAAAAATTTCCTTTGATTATGAAATGCAATAAACACTTTGTTTATTCATACCTTAAGTGATATGGACGCAAAGACAAATATTAAACACTAAAAACTTGTTTACGTCATAAGTTTTAGATTAATGAGTTTATGCTTTGTAATTATCAAAACATAGAGATATTGTTAATATGCTAACAATGTTTTTAGACATTATTTATGTCGACAATCTCCCCCTTTTTGATGATTACAAAACCTTAAACTCATTAGGTCTAAAAAATAATTTTTAGACAAGTATTATTAGAGTTTAACATTCTCTTCTCCCCCTTTTTGTAAAATCAAAAAGGTTAAGCCGAGTAAGCTTCGTGAAAGAAGATTAAACGGGTAGAATGCTCCCCCTTGATGTATGCTCCCCCTAATTTGAGAGCACCAAGGGAATGAGCTATGGAAATCTTGGCTACACAAAATATTTGAAGAGAACAAGACACATATACATGCAAAGCAATAATTATGCAAATAAAAATAGATTCATTCAAGCATCATAGAAATGATTAGCATTACAACATTCAATATGATTAAAGCATATTGATTACAATAAAACAAAAGAAAAGACATAGTCCTATATTGCCTAAGAGAGCACTTGGACTTGCTTGCAACCCATGGTTGGTTGTTTTATTTGCTTGAAGGAGAACATAAGCATAAAGCTTAGTTGTTAGATGGAGAGGGATATGGAGTGGGATATGGAGCGGAAGAGGTGGATCTTACGATGTTGTATCGTGTTAAGGGTGGTATGGGATGAGGACGAGTGAGGAGATATTCAATCCAAGAAATATCTTCACTCAAGTATAGGATTTGTTTTTGAAGGAAGATGCAACAAGGGCAACAATGAGTGTGGTTTGTAACTTGATCCAAGTTGAGAGAGTGAGGTAGGCAATTGTTGTAGGGTGATGATGGAGGTTGCCCTTTGTTGCGTTGTGCAAGATGCATGGCATTGAGATCACTAAAATCATGGATTTGGGATATTTCATCACAGAACTTTTACTTTCCCGTGGCAATGCGGAGAGAGTCATTGTGTTGATATGGATGAATTGGGTTTGTGTAGTTGGAATTGTAGTTGGATGGTTGATCAAACTTGTATGGATCATTATAAATGGTTGGAGGATGAGATGAGTGGTTTGGCATGAAGGAAGATGTTTGGCCAATGTTGTATGGTTTGTAAAGAGGATCAAATGAATGTCCTTGTGAATTTGGTGTAAAGTTTGGGAAGTAAGTGGTTGGAGGTGTTGAGTGATTTCCAACTTCATTGGTTATGATGGATTTGTTTCGAGGGCTTTTTCTTCGCCAAACGGGTTTTTCCGTCATTCTTGCAAGCCTTGAGGCTTTTGGTTTTGGTTTGTTTGGAGAAGTCATGAAGGGATGAATGGAGAGTGTGGAAGATTTGGGATATTTATAGTGTAAGATTTGTGTGTTTATGGATGGATAAAATTTGTTTGGGAGATTAGGACAAATGTGTTGGTGAAAATGGGAAATGTAGGTTGAAATGGGCTAAAAATTAGAAAAGATTATGTAAACCCGACCATCAGATGGCCGGTCCCCTTAATTAGGGGGCGGTCCCCTTAATGATTAAGGGGGCCGCCCATCTGGTGATTTCCAGATTGCCAAAATTAGGTTTTTGGCAGAAAATTTGTAGAAAGGTTGTGTGTTTGGATTAGAATTCAAGCAAGTTCAACTCCTTGAGACAATATAGCATCTAATCTAACTATAATATAGCATGCATGCAACAACACTTAAGTAAAAGAGCAATCAAGCAATTAGTAATAAGCAAGAGAAGGCAAGCAAAGGCAAGGGTACATAATCTTCCTAGAGCAACTATCTTAGATCAAAGACAAAGGTTACTAGTGAGTGAAAAACTAGTGATGGAGCAAGATGACAACATTATTAGTGCATTTGTCCTAGTATGTGTCTATATGCAACAAATGTAGAGTTGTGATTGTTTCGACTCCTAAATGCAAAGAGAGATAACGATTCTAAGAAACAATCCAAAAGATCTCCTTGATTCAATTTTTGCTCGATTCATGAATGTCAATAATATATATTAGATTATATATTTTGACAATTTATGTGAGAGTTTATGCATGATTTAGGAAAAAGTTTTTAGCGTTTGTCAACAATGCAAGGAAAATGATTTTCATGTAATTCCTAGATGTGAGAATAGTTTTCAAGAAATTTTGATTGGGTTTTACAAGAGAGTATATGCAATGAAAGTGAGGTTTCCCAATCATTAATTTTGTGCAAAATGGATTCCTAGACTCAGAAGTGAAGAGATGGACGAAAAGTAAATTATATGCAAGTAAAAATTTGTGTTAGTTCAATATAATTTAGTCAACTTGTTCCATCATTCCTAATCCGAAACGCAAGTGTTTGAATAATTCACGCTTAAGGGGTTTTGTGAATATATCCGCAATGTTATCTTCCGATGCAACTTTTTCTATAGATATATTTCCTTTTTGTACATTATCCCTAAGAAAGTGGTGGCGTATTTCTATATGTTTAGTCCTAGAGTGTTGCACCGGATTTTTACTTAAATCTATCGCACCTTTGTTATCGCACATAATGGGAACATTTTCTAACCTAATGCCATAGTCTACGAGAGCTTGTTTCATCCATAGTGCTTGTTGACATGCCTTTCCAGCGCTTACATATTCGGCTTCGGTGGTAGAAATAGCAAGAGAGGTTTGCTTCTTCGAAAACCAAGATGTTAGACAACATCCCATAAACGTGCAAATTCCGCTAGTGCTTTTTCTATCTACGTAGTCTCCCGCATGATCCGAATCCGCATAGACGATGGTTTCTATGCCGGATCCCTTAGGATACCATAATCCTAAGTGTATAGTGCCTTTAATGTATCGAAAGATACGCTTAACCGCTTCTAGGTGAGAGGTTTTGGGATCCTCTTGAAAACGGGCACAAAGGCAGACACTAAACATGAAATCGGGTCTACTTGCCGTCAAGTATAGTAAACTACCTATCATTCCTCTATACTTGGTGTTATCTACGGACTCACCTTCATCATCCTTTGTGAGCTTTACTTCTGTAGACATGGGAGTTTTCATGGGTTTTGAGTCTTCTAGGCCAAATTTCTTAAGCATTTCCTTAATATACTTAGATTGGTTAAAAAATATTCCATCTTCTAATTGTTTTATTTGTAATCCTAGGAAGAAGTTAAGTTCACCCATCATACTCATCTCAAACTCATCATGCATGATTTTGGCAAATTCATCACACATGTCTTGACAAGTTGATCCAAAAAAAATATCATCAACATATATTTGGACAATGATGTGATTTGGGTCTTTCCTTTTAGTGAAAAGAGTGTTATCTACCATTCTCATGGAATAATCATGTTTAATAAGAAAAGATTTTAATCAATCATACCAAGCTTTGGGAGCTTGTTTGAGTCCATACAAAGCTTTCTTTAACTTATAAACATAATCAGGTTTTGCGAAGTCAATGAATCCTAGAGGTTGTGCCACATATACCTCCTCATTGATAAAACTGTTAAGGAATTAACTTTTCACGTCCATTTGGAATAACTTAAAATCTAGGGCGCATGCATAGGCAAGTAATATCCTAATCGATTCTAGTCTAGCTACGGGGGCATAAGTTTCATCATAATCAATTCCTTCTTGTTGATTATAACCTTGGGCAACTAACCTAGCTTTATTCCTAGTAACTATTCCATTCTCATCTAACTTATTCCTATATACCCATTTAGTTCCTATGATGGTCATATTCTTTGGATTTGGGACTAATTCCTAAACATCATTTGCCTTAAATTGATTTAATTCTTCTTGCATAGCTATAACCCAACTTTCATCTTTTAAAGCCTCATTAATATTCTTAGGTTCTATTGCTGAGAGGAAACAAAAGAAATTGTTTTTATCTTAGGCTTGTGACCTAAGGGTTCTTTGGTTAAGATGTCCTATTATATTATCTAATGGATGTGATCTAGATTCTTTAACATTAACAATTTCATTATTTCCTAAGTGAATGTCTTCATTATCATTTCCTATGGGTTTTGTTCTACTAACCTCAATAGCTTCATCTTCGACTAAGTCATCATCTTCTAAAGGTAATGTTTTAGGAGGTGGTGGTGTTTCATCAAATGTTACATTTAGTGATTCTTCTACTTTCATGGAGTGTTTGTTAAGTACTATATATGCTTTACTATTTTGTGAGTATCCTAAAAATATTCCTTCATATGATTTTGGATCAAACTTAGTGAGGTAATCCTTAGTGTTTAGAATATAACATTTACTTCCAAATACCCTAAAGTAGCTTAAGTTTGGTTTTCTACCCCTTAGTAACTCATAAGGAGTTTTTCCTAGAATTCTCCTAATTGATACCCTATTTAAAATATATGTCGATGTGTCTACGGCGTGACACCAAAATTTTTGTGGGATGGATTGTTCATTTAACATTGTTCTACTCATTTCTTGTAGTGGCCTATTTTTTCTTTCTACTACGCCATTTGATTGAGGAGTATGAGGAGCGGAGAAATTGTGAGATATTCCATTTAAATCACAATATTTTCCAAATTGTACTTCGTTATCAAATTCCCTACCATGGTCCGTCCTAATGGCAACTATTGTGCATCCGAATTTATTTTGAATCATTTTACTAAATATTTCGAATTTTTCAAAGGCTTGGGTTTTGTCACTTAAAAACCTAGTCCACGTGTATCGTGAGTAGTCATCTACTATTACTAAGGTATATTTGTTTCCTCCATAGCTCCGCACAGCGGATGGACCGAAAAGATCCATATGTAATAATTCTAGGCACCTAGTAGTGGATACTATATTCTTAGCTTTGTGACTAGCATGAGCTTGTTTTCCAATTTTACATGCATCACAAAAATGCTTGTCATATTTTAGATTAGGAAAATTTCTAACTAATTCCTTAGAGGCCAAAGATTGTATTTGTTGCATGTTAGCATGTCCTAATCTCCTATGCCACAATGTAGAGTTTTCATCTAGGGTCGTTAGGCATATCCTATCCTTAGGCTTGTTTCCTAGTTTCATAACATATATGCCGCCTTTCCTAATTCCTCTACCTATAATTTTTCCATTCTTAACTATTTCGCTATCCTCTTCGGTAAAAGTGACTCTACATTTATTATCACATATTTGTCCTATACTAAGCAAGTTATATGTTAAATTATCTACATGCTCTACATTTTCAATAGTAAGTGAGTCTTGAGAAATCATACCTTTGCCAATGATTTTTCCACGTAAGTCACTGCCGAAAATAACGTTACCTCCATTGTATGCCTTGTATGTAGAGAATAGCTTGCGGTTCCCCGTCATGTGCCTCGAACATCCGCTATCTTTGATCCATTCATCAGGCTCCAAGTCAATTCCTAAACATATTTCGTCGGTTTCTTTTGCCATAAAACACTTTTCGTCTCTTGGCTTTTCAACTTCTTCTTTGTCACTATCACTCCATGTTCCACTAACAAATGCGCCTTGATTTTCATAACCCGGCGGCTTTAGACATTCGCCAATGAGATGATTTGGACTTCCACATCTAAAGCACTTTCTTTTCCCGTAGTTGTCACTTCTATTTCTTTGGAATGGTTTTATTTCGTCTCGTGATGATCTAGTGAATTTTCCTCGTCTCTTGAAGAATTTCTTGAATTCTCTTACGGCCATTGCATATTCTTCGTCTTCACTTTCGTCACTTGAATCATCATCATCACTAGGTTCCTTTTTCCTAACACAATTTTTACTAGAAAATGTCTCATCAAGTGCTTTTAAACTTGTGATAATAGTGTTAAATTTAGCAAAAGCATTATCAATTGATTCCTCTTCCAGAATCGTAAATTGTTCATATTGTTGTACAAGAAGATCTATTTTATTATCTTTGACTTGGCTATTACCTTGGTGAGTAATTAGTAAAGAATCCCAAATTTCTTTTGTGGTTTTACACATAAAAATTCTTTTATATTCTTTGCGTGGTAACGCATTATAAATGACCATTTTAGCCTCATTATTTTTTGCTAGTTTCTTTTTCAAATCATCATTTTGTTTTTCAAAAGATACAATTTCATCCATTTTAGTTTCAACATTATATTGAATAGGGGGAAAATCACCAAAGGTAATAATATGCCAAAGATCAAGATCTTTTGATTTCACATAAGTTTCGAATCTATTTTTCCAAAATAAAAATCCATCACTTTCAAATAGTGGTGGTCTTTGCATAGATTGTCTTTCTAAATATTTTTCAGATTCCATAGATCGTTACAAGTTTTAAAATACAATATATTTTAAAAAAACTTGCTCGACGTGGCTCCTGATACTAATTGTGGAAAACTAGAAGGGGGGTTGAATAGTTTTACGCCTTTTTAATTCGTTATAAAAGATAGTTTTAGTGTTTTCTTAGTTTTTAAAATTTAGATTCGATAATATATGATCTCAAGTCTTGCAAAATATAAACAACTATCAATAAGTAAGATATAGCAATGATAAGTAAAGAAATAAATAAGAGATGGAAAGATCGAACCGCGAGACAAGAGATTTATAGTGGTTCGGCTACAAGGACACCTTCCTTGCCCTACTCCACTCCCCGAGCACCTAACTCGAGAGTTTTCTTCACTATATCAACAAGCTCCCTTATGGCGGAGAAAACCTTACACACCAATTTACACACCACAACTTCTTCACAACTTCTTTACACCAATCTACTTCACAACTAACTACTCCACGCCTATCTTCTTCACACCAATTTTTTTCGCAACTAACAACTTCACACCTAGCTTCTTCACTACAAACTAATTCCTAACTTATCTTCTTAATACCAAACCACTAACTAATCACACAATCAATATACCTAGCACAACTATCTACAATCAAATATTCACAACAATCTTCACAAAAAATTTTGTAAATAATCTTGATGATGCACCAACAACTTGGATGTGGAGGTCACAACAAGTTGTAATACTTCTTGTCTTAGAGGATAGAAGTATTCTTCTCTTGCACTTGAGAGGATGATGTTTGAATCACTTTGAAACAAATAATTATGTATTTATGATCAAAGGATTAAGAGAATAGAAATGGGATCTAGAACAGAAAGTTTAGGAGTGCAAAAGGTGAGAAAATCCTGTGGGATGAACCAGTATTTATAGGGAGAAAATTTATTGTTCTGGAGCATACCGGTCCCCTTAATTAGGGGGCGGTCCCCTTAATGATTAAGGGGGCCGCCTAGTATAATTAAGGGGGCCGCCCTCCTGAACGTTGGATTTTCTTGTCCTTTTGTGAGGGAAATTTTTCTGGATTAGATTTGCCATTTTTGGTTGAAAATTTGAATTCATATATTTATAATGAATTAAACATATTCTTTTAATTCCAAAAGTAATTTTGTAAAAGATATAGAATGTTTAATACATTTTATAAAAATTCTAGTGATTAGAAAAATTTCCTTTGATCATGAAATGCAATAAACACTTTGTTTATTCATACCTTAAGTGATATGGATGCAAAGACAAATATTAAGCACTAAAAACTTGTTTATGTCATAAGTTTTAGATTAATGAGTTTATGCTTTGTAATTATCAAAACATAGAGATATTGCTAATATGCTAACAATGTTTTTAGACATTATTTATGTCAACAAACGTCTTTCGCGATAAACCTTAACTTTTACGACAACCGGAAAAATTATCATTTTCAAAACAAAGTTTCCAAAAATAGAATTCCACACTCTTTTGAAACATAACTCATAGAAACAAATTCCTCGTAACCCGCTAACGCTCAAACACTTGAACGAAGACTCGTTACGCAAAAACACAAAAAAAACAAAACTACACAAGTCATTTCTACACCACAAAGGTGATCAAAATGAACTTTCTCAAATTCCAAACTCTCCAAATTACAATAAAAACCATTTACGCAAAGGGATTTAGTGCTAAAACTTACTTATATCACTTCAAACACCTAAGACACACCAAACAAACGTCAACCAAGTCAAGACTATCAGTCAAAATGACCTTCTAAAACCACGGTTGTTACATCATCCCCCATTTAGGGAAATCGCGTCTCGAGATTTCAACTACACGAGTCACCACTCACAACAGCAAAATAAAATATATGGATATTTAAGCGAAAAAATACCACACCATAAAATCACAGAGAAAGAATCACAAAATGTGAACCGACTAAATACCCGAATTCACACGATAGAAAACATTTTGTCACTCTAACAATACACGCAAATAGATACACTCCCCGATCAATAACACCAACAATCCAAACGACTTCTCACCACACTTCAAACCCTTAACATCTCGATCCATATCTCAATAGGCTCCTAGACAAAACGAAGAGTTTGTCAACCTTACTTTCATCTAATGGCACATGCAGACTAGCATCCGCCAAACACTTCTTTCAATTAGATACGTGAAACGTATCATGTACACCACTCAATTCCTCAGCTAACTTCAACCGGTATGCCACAATACAATCCTTTCCGTGAATCTCAAATGGTCCTACGTATCTCGGTGCTAGCTTTCCTTTCTTACCGAATCGCACAACACCCTTCCAAGGAGATACTTTTAACCTCACAATATCACCAACACCAAACTTTAAGGGCTTACGGCAATAATCCGCATAACTCTTTTGGCGATCTCTTGCTTCCTTAAGTCTTCCCTTAGTCAGAAAATCTTATTCGTAGTCTCTCGTTCTAGTTCAGGACCAATTAGTTGGCTTGTTCCAACCTTTGCCCACAGAACAGGTGACCTACATTTCCTTCCATACAACTTTTCACACGACACATACTCAATACTAGAATGATAATTGTTGATATAGGAGAACTCAGCTAAGGGTAAATGTATACTCCGGCTTCCTCTACAATCAAACTCACCCATGCTCTCAGCTCACCATCCAACGCCTGATTTGTAAACTCACTTAGCTCACTCATTAGAGAATGATAAGTCGTACTCATCTACATACGCGTTCTCAAGACTCTATAACACGTTTACCACGATCGCGAAGTAAGTATTTCATCATGTTTCTTGATGATCAACGCGACACCGCATGGCTCTTTACCAACTCACCGAGCGAAAAGTCTCGCCAACACCTCCATACACCTCTTGCTAAGGTAATAATACGTCTTATCCATTCTCGGATGTATCACATACCTTGCATGATTAATGTCCTTACGCTTCCTCTCAATGAAACCAATAGCAAGTCCGCAAAGTACATTCCTCCATCTTCGTTCCTTTCCATTTACTGGTCTAAACCAAGTAATCATTCTTCTTACATGTTCTCAACCTTGAGCCTCTCTCTCTAGGCTGTCAACATCATCCCCGTAACTCTAAACTGAATTATCATAATCATTGCTCACAAACATCTAAGTTTCACTCGTTCACTCCCGCTCAGCGCTCTTACCACGATGTCTGCCCTTCCTTAAAGGTGGCAAATCAGACAATCGTAGTCACTAAGAAATTCCACACCCACTTCTCTTCAACATATATTAGCCTCTTGTCAAATATATGCTAAAGATTCTTATGACCTGTGTAGATAACACTTTCTGCTCCATACAAATATCATCTCCAAGTTCTACTTCCCAACTTTAAATCATGTATCACACAGTTCCTCTTATGGATCTTCCACCTCCCCGATGCCCACGCAATCCGAAGAACGTACATCTTGAAGCTAAACCTCTCACTTGAACAACTTTGCAAACACCCTCTTCCTCTTCAACGAACAAATTGATATTCAAAACGACAATCTATCCTAAGTAAACGATGCGAACCATGAAAACCGATCGAACAAAAACGTATATCAACGAACTCAAAAGGGGTACGAATTACCGACTAACGAAGTAACGAACATCAAAATCAAAGCTAGAAAAACACAATGAGAAATTTTCCCCCAATAAAAATAGACACGGATAAAATGTTCATGAACACCCATACAAAGAAAATATAAAATACACGTACCCATAAAACGTCCACAAGCGTACCTCAACGAAGGAACCACTCGATGAACCAAATACATAACAAGTTTGGTAAATGAGAACCATAGACAGTTCTTATTCCCCGTACTCGACCTTACCGAAAACAAATGAACACCGTTTTTCGCAAGACATATCTTAAACTTATACATTTCTTTTATAAAATATACATATAAACCATTTTATGTAAGACATCAACATAACCATTTTTTTTCCACACTTCATTTTCACCATAAAAATAATAGTTTCCAATAAATGACCTTGAAATACCCAAAATGAATTTTAAAATATCATAAGGACTTTAACTCAACCTCTTATACGAATGCGAAAGACATGGAGAAATCACGTAATCAAAATAATCATCAAATGAACTCATACCAGTGAACACTCACGCAAATACATTGTAAACCAAGCGAAGAACGCAAAGACTCATTCGTATAACAATCAAACCAAAATCATAGAAAAACACCGATACTAACAGGTCACAAAAACATGTCACGAAATCCAATTGGTGTGTGTAAATGAGAGATCAAATATCCACACCAACTTGTCACGAATCAACAATACTTGAAGAATAGTATAACATTCCTTAGAGAAATGAATACAAATAACAACCAAGAAAATGAACCAGTATCCAAGAAAATGAATTCGATTACCCAACACCTATCACGACATCGAATAGAAAGAATATGGCATATGTACCATCAAGGTACGAATAGGAATGTTAACCAAAGAATTAGGTATACAAACGGAGCGTCTAGCAAACAAATCAACTTAAATACCACAACATAAGCACCCACCGATAATTGAGGTATCAACATATGATAGGTAGGATGGAATCTCACCACCTACACACCCCAACATATAACGACTACCCTAACGGTTAAGAGAATACTTCTCTAACCATACAGCCATCACCAATCATGATATCACATACCATCTACCACAACATATAACAACAAACATCAATCAATGCAATAATGGTCACAAGTTCACGTGTGTGATACCCTTATAATTATGTTTGCGACCATAGTTATAAGCCTATTCCACACGCATACTTACTTCCAAAACCACACATATACCACATAGCACCTAATACACCATGCAATCCATGCAATCAAACTTGCAAGTCCACTTGTGTTGTGACGCATATATAATTATGTTGGCCCCCATAATTATCTATGCCCCCTTTCATAAGTGTACTCCCTCCTATGACAACACATCATACAAACAATCACGCAAACAAAAACAAAAGACATCGCAAACAATCATCTCACATGGAACAATTCCATCGATCACGTAAACTCTATAATCAAAATCACTTGGATAAGGTCGATCCAATATCCAAGAGTAATCACGCTCCAACATGGCTCCAAACAGCAAAAGACAATATACGAATTACAAAACATAACACAAAACAAAAAAAAAACGTCGCATAATGGCTCAAACTCCACTCTCGCACTTATCTCCCCACTTAGATCAATTTAATTTACTACTCGCTGTGGACTCTAGATCCAAATCCACACCATTCTATCCTAACTCCCCTTCATCTTTACTCAACCACCCATTCATGTTTCCTACATGTTGAGGTAATCGACAACATGCAAAACCATCTCTATTTCTTTCTTCCAATTCCGTATGATTCACAAGTGCATACAAATCACGAGGTTTAGACTAAACCACCTCTCCTTCCTATGTGAAGTGAGGACACTACCAAGGGTATTTGGTAATGGCTCCATCTCCAGAAGTCACCGTGGTTCAAAACCTCTCCACTTCTTCTCCACCAACGTTTCTCATAGACGTCCTCTCCTTGTCCGAACATGGATACATGATATCGGAAACTCGGATTCTGCGGTTAGTCCGCTTCATCCTACCACTTCTCTCGCATCCGATAGCAACAACGGCAGTCCAACAAAGCATCTTACGCGCGGAAGACGATATAATAAAGTCGATATATATAATACTACGTATAGGGTATAGAATAGACGTCCGAAACTCAATAAAACATCTCATAAATATAGGAAAATAGACATATAAAATATTATACTTACACATGGATCCTAAATGCAACTATATGAAGGACTCCTAGGTTATAGTCTAGGTTCAACCACCTAATTCTCTATAACCAAGGCTCTGATACCAATCTGTCACACCTCGCCAAGGCGGAAACGCGAGGGTGTAACTTCATGGATATCATCACAACACCTGGTGTCTATATAGAGAACAACTACATGCACAAAAATAAAGCAAAGTACAAACACAAAGTGTTGTAAAAATACCCCAAAATAAAATAACCGAAACAACATCCAAAACAAAGATGATAAACCACTTCCAATGCAACTAGGGTCTCGTCTAACCACTTCTTTCTATCTTATCCTTAGAAAGCTCACCTGAAAATGATGCTTAAAATGTGAACATTACGTTGGTGAGATTCATAGGTTTAGATACACTTACACTCACAAGGCAACCAGTTTACTGTGATCATAAAATATAGCTGGACAAATAAATTACAGTCATCATATAGCTACATGTATTTGCAAGTCAATAATCACACACAAAGGCAACAACACACGTAAGGCAACATCAGGACGGCTCGTGTCCTCCGATCCCACAATAATTACAACAGGACGCCTGTCCTCCGACCCTACAATGATTACAACAGGACGGCTCGTGTCCTCCGATCCCACAATAAACCACAATTAGGTCGCATGCGCGAGCAACAGGATAAGCATCCTCCTAATGGAACACATATATATCCACACAAGCAAATAATCACACATAGCATGCATATGATAACATTATAAGTCCAAGCTCTTTTGACACACACATAATCACAGCAACTTAAACATTTAAGACAAGCATCATTCCCATCCCAAGTTTAAAACAAAGTAAAAATATGGGACTATGAACTCACCTAAAACTCCGCAGCATCCACAAAAACAATTCACAATCTATAGTACACAAAAATAATCCACATTACACAAGGTCAAGCTAAAAGCTACAACCCATGTAATACACATATGATGGATGTCTAAGACTCATATGACCCACCATGGATCTCCTAGACACCATACTAACCATTACCATAACCTAACACTTACTAAATCCCTTGCACTCTTAAAATCAGAAAACGCATAATTTTTTGGGTACATTCGCCCACATGAAATCATGACAAATAAAGCTCAACAACTCACACCAAAAATTTTCCATGGTCTCTCATAAGCATACAAGCTAATCCCAGAAGGCTATGGACCAATAACACACACAAGTACTCAAAAGAAAATCAAACTTGTCAACTACTCAAATTCGGATCTGAACGCACACCAAAAGGTTTCAATTAACATAAAATACTTTCACAAGTTTTTATCGCGAATCATTTTTGTGGTAGTCTAATATAACCTAATACTTAACTATTCCAGATGGCCTAGTCAAAATACCACTTTTACAACCACAAAACACCCTCAAACTTTTACCCAAAATCTGTCCCGGTTTGACAGCTTTGACACCTTAACAAAGAAAAATCAAAAGACCAACTTCCCATCTTGAAATCAATCGTGGCTAGACTTTTTGGAAAGCTCTTTCATTAAACTTCAATTTAGACCAAAAATTCGTGACTTAACTTGTTGTTTGATCACTAAGTTTTTGGTTCTCATAAGTTCATTTAGGTTTATAATCATCAATTAGATAACAAAAACAGTAGGTTATTAAAAGAAAAGTCAAAATTGGATTTTAATTTCATTATCTGTTAGGTTAAGTAGGTTTCAGCTAGTGAATTAGTAGGAGTAGTTGAAAATTAGATCATAGTAGCCAAACTTAGCTTAATGATAGTTTATTACTGCATGTAGAGTTAATTTTGATCAGTTGAATTTCAAATCAGTCAAACTTTGGTTGCATTTCATATAGTCAAACTTGTTTGTTACTCAGTTTTGGTATGATTTTTTATAGCTCTTGTAGAACTCATTTTTAATCAGAAATAGTTATAGCTTGTTGATTAATGTTCCTTAGCAGCTAGTTTATCATCATCAAAAAGAAAATTCAGGTTCTGATCTTATTAGCTTATTAGAATTATAGTTGGAAGTTACCTGTTTGAGTACTTAATTCCCCTGCACCTCAGGTCTGAGCTTGTTTTCATGATATCTTTTAGATTAGTAGATAATAGTTTTAGTAGGAGCTTTTTGTTTTATAGCATCTTAGCATGGTAGACTATAATTTTCCTCCATAATCTCATAGTTTGAAGCTTATTAGAATTGCTTATTCTGGCCTTAATATTGGTAGTATAGGACTAGTAATCTGAAATCACTACAGGGCTGCAAGTGCCCATTTGAGCTTTTAGCTTGTGCTTTTTGAATGATCTGAGTTTGATTAGTTGAGTTTTGGCTGTTTCTTTCAGATTCTTAGTTCCTGGCTTATCTGAGTGCTAATTTGCTTGTTCATTAGCTTACTTTGATAGCTTATTGCTTGCATTCATTGATTCTAAGTTTTCCTAGTTCATATCTGAATTACTTTGAGCTTATTAGTGTATTTTACATCTGTGGTATCAGTTTGGTCAAGTTTTGTGGCAAGTGCTTATAATTAAGCACTTGCCATAAGCTGTTTTCTAGCTTATAAGCACTTCTGCTTAATTTCTTTATCTCAAAATTTTTCTGCAAGTTCTCAATATTATTTTAGATTTTCTGTAAATTTTTCATAATTTTCTGAGTTCATTTACTATTTTTCTTAATTTCTCTTAGTTAAAAATCAATTTTAAATAGTTTTTAAATACCAAAAATCTATAAAAAATCAGAAAAAGTGGTGAAAAATACAAAAATATTTTTAGAAATTCTTTTATAATATTTTAGAATTTTTAGAATTTAATTTTCATTCTTCCAATTTGTTTTTCTATTTTTCTTTATTTTTAATTCATTTTTAATTCTAAAGACTGGAAATAAATTCTAGAAAATAAATAAAAAGTCTATAAAATATTTTTCTTTTTCTCAAAATTCTTTTTAATAGTTTAAGATTTTTAGAAACTTGTTTCACATTCGTAGGATAATTTTTTGTATATAAGTCGCGTTTTATTTTATACGTTACACTTGTTTTCGCGTTTGAATTCCCGTTTTTACGTTTTTAACGTTCGTACATACCGAGCTTGTAAATTCTTCATATTTCATTATTACTTTTCATAATTTGGCCTTAAAAATCATATTTTTCAGTTTACCGCTTTTTACGACACGATTTCGTGATTCGACTATTCACGATTCCATTCTACCTTCGTTGGGAGAACGACCCGGGAAATACTTTTACGAGTATTTCTTCGGAAAATAATTATATACTAAAAACGACTTTATCAAAGTTGTTATTAAAGGGTTTTGGAAGTGATTCTGATTGATCAATGGATCTGAGTGTTCTGCTTGTCTGATTTGTAGTTCTGATTTTACTTTAAGGGAGTGTTTGGGATTAACAGTTGCTGAGTGTTATTGTGGTTAACTTGTTGCATTGTTGTTCTAACTAGGCTTCATTAGATTAGTAATAATCATCTAGACCAATAAAACAGTAGGCTATCTTTTAAAAAGTCATAGTTAGTCTTGAAATTTAGTTTACTGATAGAGTATATGAAAATCAGTTAGTGGATTAGTAGGAGTAGTTGCATATTAGATCATAGTAGCTAAACTTAGCTAAATGATAGCTTATTACTGCATGTAGAGTTAATTTTGATCAGTTGAATTTCAAATTAGTCAAACTTTGGTTGCATTTCAAATAGTCAAACTTGTTTGTTACTCAGTTTTGGTATGATTTTTGATAGCTCTTGTAGAACTCATTTTTAATCAGAAATAGTTATAGCTTGTTGATTAATGTTCCTTAGCAGCTAGTTTATCATCATCAAAAAGAAAATTCAGGTTCTGATCTTATTAGCTTATTAGAATTATAGTTGGAAGTTACCTGTTCTGACACACAATTCCCCTGCACCTCAGGTCTGAGCTTGTTTTCATGATATCTTTTAGATTAGTAGATGATATTTTTAGTAGGAGCTTTTTGTTTTATAGCATCTTAGCATGGTAGACTATAATTTTCCTCCATAATCTCATAGTTTGAAGCTTATTAGAATTGCTTATTCTGGCCTTAATATTGGTAGTATAGGACTAGTAATCTGAAATCACTACAGGGCTGCAAGTGCCCATTTGAGCTTATAGCTTGTGCTTTTTGAGTGATCTGAGTTTGATTAGTTGAGTTTTAGCTGTTTCTTTCAGATTCTTAGTTCCTGGCTTATCTGAGTGCTTATTTGCTTGTTTATTAGCTTACTTTGGTAGCTTATTGCTTGCATTCATTGATTCTGAGTTTTCCTAGTTCATATCTGAATTACTTTGAGCTTATTAGTGTATTTTACATCTGTGGTATCAGTTTGGTCAAGTTTTGTGGCAAGTGCTTATAATTAAGCACTTGCCATAAGCTGTTTTCTAGCTTATAAGCACTTCTGCTTAATTTCTTTATCTCAAATTTTTCTGCAAGTTCTCAATATTATTTTAGATTTTCTGTAAATTTTTCATAATTTTCTGAGTTCATTTACTATTTTTCTTAATTTCTCTTAGTTAAAAATCAATTTTAAATAGTTTTTAAATACCAAAAATCTATAAAAAATCAGAAAAAGTGGTGAAAAATACAAAAATATTTTTAGAAATTCTTTTATAATATTTTAGAATTTTTAGAATTTAATTTTCATTTTTCCAATTTGTTTTTCTATTTTTCTTTATTTTTAATTCTAAAAATTGGAAATAAATTCTAGAAAATAAATAAAAAGTCTAAAAAATATTTTTCTTTTTCTCAAAATTCTTTTTAATAGTTTAAGATTTTTAGAAACTTGTTTCACATTTGTAGGATCATTTATTGTATATAAGTCGCGTTTTTTTTCGTACGTTACGTTTATTTTTACGTATGAATTCCCGTTTTCACGTTTTTAACGTTCATACATACTTAGCTTGTAAATTCTTCATATTTCATTATTACTTTTCATAATTTGGCCTTAAAAATCATATTTTTTCATTTTCCCGCTTTTCACGACACGATTTCGTGATTCGGCTATTCACGATTCCATTCCACCTTCGTTGGGAGAACGACCCGGGAAATACTTTCACGAGCATTTCTTCGGAATAACTATATACTACGATAAGACTTTATCAAAATGGCGCCGTTGCCGGGGAAGGTGGACGTGAGTTTTGAATATTCGTGTTGAAAAATCGTGTTGTGTTAAGTTTTCCACTATCTTGTATATATTTTCTATAAAAATATATAAATTGAAAAATCAAAAACAAAAATAATCTTCTTATCCTCTAATATTTTGATTCTTCTTCTTAAACCCTCTCACGTTTAATTCTTATGGATATGTTTTGTTCTAATTGTGGAGAACCGTTCTTCGGAGGGTTGTGTGTGGTGTCGTGCGACGAATGTGGTAATAATATTCGTGATGGCGTTTGTTTGAATTGTAATTCTCACACGCATGATAAAAATTCATTCAACAATCCGTCGAACATTCCCGATTTCTATACACCACCACCACCTTCGTTTTACTGCTATAATTGTGGAAACCCGTCCGAAGAAGGAATGCCATATGGGCAATGTTTTTGTGATGTATGCGGATACACCGATTGTATGTGCTATGCTCCGAATGCTGATACGTCTTACGCTTACGATCCGAGCTTTCATTGTTATCCTCAAAATGATTTTTATGAACAAAACCCGTATTACAATGGTGATTCATTTCAAAATCAATCAAATTTTGAACATTGTGGGGGATCGTCTGAAAATTTTTATGAGCCGAATTCATTTTACGATTCTCATGGTTTTAACCAACCCCCACAAACTTCCGATTTTAATAATGATATTTTTGAACTTAAATCTATGATCGAGAAGTTAAAAGAAATGATGATTAATCGTTATACATCTACTCCCGAGCCTTATGAGAGATTGATGGAAGAACCACTTATCGAAGAAAGAAAATTCCAATTTTGTGAGTGTTGTTTGTATGATGATGATTCTACGATTACGATCAATCTTAATCCTCAAAATGAATCTATCTCTTCTTCCGTAGAACCCGAAGACTCTCTTACAATGGGGGATGAGCATCTAAACACTATTCCGGCAACGGAATCGGACGAATTCAATAAGTCTAGTGTTGAGAACCTCGTCCCAATCCCAAGTGAGTCCGAGGAGATTTCTAACAATGATTCTGAACTTGTTGAAAATAATCGTTTTGATGATCAAGTTGATATGAATGATATACCATTTGATGATAATCGTGATGAGTTATTCTCCGATTCTGATAATGACGATTTAATATCTTGTGGAGAGATCGATTATGTTGATGAAGAACCTCCTGAGTTCGTAAGCTTAGAAGGAGAGAATGAAGAAGATGTTGATACGGAAATACAAGATGAAGCTCTTCGTGAAACATTATTGAATGTTAATCTTCTTATCTCTCAAATTGAAGCATTAAATGATCCACCGACTTCTTTTCCTATCCCCGATATGGATAGTGATTTCTTACCCGAGCTTGAAATTTTTCGATTTGAAGAGACGAGTAGTGGCAATCCCACTATTCATGCTGATATCTCTCTTCCGGATTATGAGTGCTTTAACTTTGAGATTGACTTTGTGCCTATTTCCGATAATTCGTTACGTGACCCTCTTTTAGAGGATGCCGATCTATTTCTTGCTGCGGATGACTCGATACCACCGGGTATTGAGAATGACGAGAATGATATTTCTTCCGATTTGCTTTCTTCTCGTCCACCTGCAAAACCACTCGATGAAGTTTTTAAATCCGGTATGAATGAGAATATTTTTAGAATGGTGGACGAGGTTTCTGAACTCGAATTTGCTTTTACCATCCGGGTGTTTCAACCATTTTATACTTATCCCATCATTTCTTCTTTCCACTCCACCGGGAGTGAGGACACCATATTTGATCCGGGCATCTCTATCTTTTGTGCCATGTGTCCGTTTTATTTGCTCTCCCCAAGGACGAATTAATTCGGGGATCGAGTCAAGCTCATGTGACTCGGTGAACAAAAACAAGCGCTTCGTGGGTGGCAACCCATGCTTATCTAATTTCATCTTCTTATTTTCTATTTTCTAACAAATAACGTGAGGAGGGGGTGCCTCTTCTACTCTTGTGTTTCGTGGTTGTTTGTGATGTTTGTTTGGATTGTCCGCGATTTATGATGACTCTCGTGCTCGTTATCTTCTCCACTCGAGTTTCATTCATTGATGCTACTTGGAAATCCTATGTCCGTTAAATCTTATCGACTAACATTTTCTTTGGCATAATTAATAAACGGCCTAGAATTTTGTTAGGATTACCCTTACCTTTTAAACATTGAGGACAATGTTTCATTCTAGTCTGGGGGAGGGTGAATCTTCGATTCGATTTTGACCTTGCATTTTTCACAAAGTCGTGCACTCTTGCAACTCCGTTTTTTCACAAAAAATAAAAAATTGAAAAAATTGAAAAATTTCAAAAATTTCAATGAAAAAGTCATGAAAAAGCACAAAAAAAAAAAAAAAAAAAAAAAAAAAAAAAAAAAAAAAAAGAAAGTTGAAAAGTTGTACAAAAATATAATAAAGTTTGAATAAGTGTTTTGACACCTTGTTGACTTTCTTGCTGGCAAGAGTAGGAATAAATATTTTGACTTGACCGGGCGTGTTGAGCCCTAGCATGTTCCCTTAACCAATGATAATCACATAAGCTTGTGCTAGTTTTGTACACAAGGAGCTATAAAATGCGAATTCTTACTTAAGAATCTGTAAGTTCCCGTACTTGACTTTATACATGCGCAGCTTAAAAGCTTTCGCTAGTCTTTTACATCAGGAGCTAGAAAACATGAATTCTTCTTCTAGAATTTGCAAGTTTCCGTATCTGACTTTATATATGCGTGGCTGATTATCGGCTAAGTATTCGCTGGTTTCATTACTTGGAATCTTAAATTGCGAAGAGCGAGAAATGATAGAGTATATTTAGAAATTAGATGCTAAACGTGGAGTAGTGGTTCTCTTTAGAGCTCATGAGAGGTACTTGTGGCTTTTTACTCCCATCAGAAACGTCACCAATATATAATAGATGTTCTAGGTTAATTAGTGATATTTCGGTTTGAATAATATTTAGTTCTTTGTTTTCTTAAGAGAATTTTTGCTTTAGAAGTTGGGTACATATCAAGGAACATCAAAAATAAGAGCAAAAAGTGAAAAAAATCAAAAGTCAAAAGTTGATTATCTATGTGGTTTTGGAGCTACCCGATAAGTTTCCATTGATGTTGAGAAAAAAGTCAAGAAAGAAAGAAAAAAAAATGAAAAAAGTGAAAAAAGTGAAATGAAGAAAAGTGAAAGTTGAAAGTTGTATCGAATAAGAGCTTATGTATAAATAAGTTGTTGGCGCGTGAGGTGCATGTGATTAGTGATTAATAATCAGTCACATGAGGTGCACGTGATTGTACTCCGCAACTTATATCTTTGATATTGTATGTACCCCAAATTCCTTGATGTGGACCGAATTTCTATTGCAGTAGTTCTTAAAAGAAAATGAATAACTATTTATCGTTCTAACTTAGGTATCACTATCGGACTAAAAATTAGTGAAACGAGAAAATATGAAGCAATTCATTTCTCAACAAAATAAAATATTGAGATACAAAACCTAGGAAATGGGAGTAAGGAGTTTCCACAAGTAACTGTTATAAGTAGTGTTAGCATCTAATTTGTAGATAAGTTGTGATCTCGTTTGTACGCTTAGTTTGGGGACTTGTGAAAAATCAAGGATGACGATTTTTATCCGTATGGTCGCTTCTTAAATAGAAGTGTTTCTACTCGTTGACCCTAATAATTATTTTCAAAATAATGAAAGTTCACCAAACCGTCACAAGAATAAAGTATGGAAAAGTACAAAAATAGAAGTGTAAGTGGAATAAAGGAATAAAGGAAAATTTTCGGAAGACGGAGCATTTTCGGGATTAAATGATTTTATTACTTCTTTCGAACCTCCTTGCTACTTTTCAAAGTTAGTAAAAAGAGTTTTGAAATTATTTATCCCAAAAGCGTGAATTGATCACATTGCGTGAGGACACGGCAATACCTTAGTCGGGGGGATTTTGGTGAGTGCTTATTCACTCACTTTTATTTGACCAAAACCGGACTAAAAAGACCAAAAACTAATCGAATTATGCCAAATTTGTAGTGTTTTTGTGTTTGTGATTATGCAGGTACGGATAGTTAAGAAATTAACAAAAATCACGAGAAAACAACGAAACCGAGCACGAGAGTGGAAGATGGTCAATTAGTCAAAGCTGTGATCTTGAAAAGTCAACATTGGACCCTGAAGAATCTTACTTTGTCAAGATCAGTCCTTGGATCACATTTATGGAGAAGTGCAAAATCAGCCCTTGAATTATCAATATTATACACAATTGGTCCTTGGTAGATTATTACTACAAAATCTGAAATAACATTAACCAAAGCCAAGTCCACCAGTTTTACCCAAATCCCAGTCCACCACCTCAACATCAAGCCCAAGCCCATCACTTAAAATCTTGACCCAATCCACTCCTTACCTTCGGTCAAAGAAAAAGTCAAAACCATATAATAAAATTACCCCGTACATGCTCCTCGCCCTTTATTCACCCCCAATTCAACATCACCCCAGAAAACCACTATTCACCCAACAGTAAAACAAGAACCCTAATTACCATATCATCAAATTAACCACAATTAAGGGCATGAACGTCAAATCAAGTACTATTCTAGAAGGTCAGAGCGTGTCAGAGGTGCATCAGAGCAAAGAAACACAAACGGGGACATGTGGCATTCTCCTATTTGATGAGACGCGTCATAATTCATTATCCAAGGGTCAATATTTGTTGGGAAATGATTGATGCTTATCACACGGCTCAGATTAGCTACAAAGAAGCACAACCTCACACGGATTGCCAACATGGCAATCCGTATGCTCACTCCTCATTTTTTCTATAAATAGATAGCATAGGTAGCTGATTGTAGTGTGGAGTTTTGGAGTAGCCAAACTCTGCCATTTTTAATTCTCAGTTTATAGTATAGAATTTACTTTTCAATTGTAATGTTCTTATTTTTAATGAAATTATCTCCTTTTTAGTCAATCCAGTTTATTGTAGTTTACAAGTTATAGATTAGCTTAAATTTCTGTTTCAATAGTTTTATTCATCTCAAACCTCTTTGATTTCAATTCAGCTTAGTCTCAATCAAATAGTTTTCCTTATTCAAATCAGAAGAATAAAATAGAACTAGTTTTGTTAAAATCAGTTTCCAATTAAACTAAATTGTTGTTGTTACTGCTTTTGTTGGAATTGTAGTCTTCATAAGTGAGTGTTCAGTTCATTAAAGCTTCTATAGTTACCTTGTTCATTAGCAATTTGGTCAATGATAGTCAACTGAAGTGGTAATTTGGTGATCTGAGGTGTAAGTGACAGTCCAATTGGAGAAATGGAAGCCAATGGCCTGTCTAGTGACAGGCGAGCTTAGTGAACCTCCTCAATTTAAGCTGAGGAGGAAAAGAATTGTAAGTACTGATTCTTTATTTGAAGTTATGGTACTGTTATATTGATAATTGTTGTTGAATGATTGGTATAGCTTAGCTTTTGATTATTTAAGTCTGAATTTTATTTTAATTGCAGGTCTGATTTGGTAATTAGTGTAGCTTATAGGATTTAGTTTGTGATTCTGTGTTAGTTTAGCATAGTTTAGTATTTGTTGCCTTGAATGTGTTATTTCATTGTGATTGTATCCTGCTGCTAGTAGCTGATATATTGTTGTTATTAAAGGGTTTTGGAAGTGATTCTGATTGATCAATGGATCTGAGTGTTCTGCTTGTCTGATTTGTAGTTCTGATTTCACTTTAAGGGAGTGTTTGGGATTAACAGTTGCTGAGTGTTATTGTGGTCAACTTGTTGCATTGCTGTTCTAACTAGGCTTCATTAGATTAGTAATAATCATCTAGACCAATAAAACAGTAGGTTATCTTTTAAAAAGTCATAGTTAGTCTTGAAATTTAGTTTACTGTTAGAGTATATGAAAATCAGTTAGTGGATTAGTAGGAGTAGTTGCATATTAGATCATAGTAGCTAAACTTAGATTAATGATAGCTTATTACTGCATGTAGAGTTAATTTTGATCAGTTGAATTTCAAATTAGTCAAACTTTGGTTGCATTTCAAATAGTCAAACTTGTTTGTTACTCAGTTTTGGTATGATTTTTGATAGCTCTTGTAGAACTCATTTTTAATCAGAAATAGTTATAGCTTGTTGATTAATGTTCCTTAGCAGCTAGTTTATCATCATCAAAAAGAAAATTCAGGTTCTGATCTTATTAGCTTATTAGAATTATAGTTGGAAGTTACCTGTTCTGACACACAATTCCCCTGCACCTCAGGTCTGAGCTTGTTTTCATGATATCTTTTAGATTAGTAGATGATAGTTTTAGTAGGAGCTTTTTGTTTTATAGCATCTTAGCATGGTAGACTATAATTTTCCTCCATAATCTCATAGTTTGAAGCTTATTAGAATTGCTTATTCTGGCCTTAATATTGGTAGTATAGGACTAGTAATCTGAAATCACTACAGGGCTGCAAGTGCCCATTTGAGCTTGTAGCTTGTGCTTTTTGAGTGATCTGAGTTTGATTAGTTGAGTTTTAGCTGTTTCTTTCAGATTCTTAGTTCCTGGCTTATCTGAGTGCTTATTTGCTTGTTTATTAGCTTACTTTGGTAGCTTATTGCTTGCATTCATTGATTCTGAACTTTCCTAGTTCATATCTGAATTACTTTGAGCTTATTAGTGTATTTTACATCTGTGGTATCAGTTTGGTCAAGTTTTGTGGCAAGTGCTTATAATTAAGCACTTGCCATAAGCTGTTTTCTAGCTTATAAGCACTTCTGCTTCATTTCTTTATCTCAAATTTTTCTGCAAGTTCTCAATATTATTTTAGATTTTCTGTAAATTTTTCATAATTTTCTGAGTTCATTTACTATTTTTCTTAATTTCTCTTAGTTAAAAATCAATTTTAAATAGTTTTTAAATACCAAAAATCTATAAAAAATCAGAAAAAGTGGTGAAAAATACAAAAATATTTTTAGAAATTCTTTTATAATATTTTAGAATTTTTAGAATTTAAATTTCATTTTTCCAATTTGTTTTTCTATTTTTCTTTATTTTTAATTAATTTTTAATTCTAAAAATTGGAAATAAATTCTAGAAAATAAATAAAAAGTCTAAAAAATATTTTTCATCCTACAGAATCTGTTGCATCCAAACACCCCCTTATCTTCTGTTCTACACTACAACTCACATATATAATCCACTTACCCTCACCAATCCAATCAAAAACAGTCTAAAATCATTTAAGAACAACAAATCAATAGCAATAATCAACTAGATCTAACAGATATGAAAATCACTAGTCTACTCCAAAACAGAAACTCAATATAAACTAATGAACCACAGATTTGCTAACAAATGTAATCTACTATCAATCAAGCTCAATATCAACTAAGACAGCAATCACAACAACAAATCAATGTAACAGTTAACTAAGCAAATATAAATCTAAAACAGATGCTACAATTGAGAAATTCAAAACAGAAATTACCGGAGTAGTTCCCCTCAGCTAGAAAAGAGGGGATTCACAGAAGCCTATCTCTAGATAGGCTAAGAGCATCCAGATCTCTCTCAGCATATCACAAAATCACCACATCTACCATAAATCTCATCAGTTGACCAAATGTTAACCAATTAAGAAATGAACAAGAACAGTAATAGACTTAAACAACACACTCTTCAAAGCTATTAAACTAATCATATGCTAATTTCCAATAAACTTTTAACTGAAATTTAAAACTGAATTAAAACTAAAGAAGTAAAATGAAATAAGCTAATTAAACAGTGAGGAAAACTGAACAACTAGTTATAAGCTACAATAGAACAATTATACTAAATGATTTGAAAGAAAATTAAACTAGTTTGCATTAAAAATAAATCGATTACAACTAAATTTAAAAACTATTACAACCGAATAAAATTTCGGCAAAGCTTGGCTACTCCAAGTCTCCATACTAAAACAAGCTAATTAGCACACTATTTATAGCCAATGTGAGGTGAGGGTTCACGGATTGCCATGTTGGCAATCCGTGTGACTTTGTGTTTGTTGATATCAATCCTGAGCCCCTTGATTAACTTCAATCATATCCCAATCATTTTTAACCCTTGGATTAGCTTTGGTGACGCGTCTGTACCAGTAATAGCCTGCCACGTAGCCCCCTTGTGCTTCTTACACTCTGACATACACTGACACGTTAGAAACCCACTGGATTTGACATTAATACCCTTAATTGCCGTAAGATTGAGTTTTACTCGTGTGAATAGTAATCTAGGGTTCATAGTTCTGGGTTGAGAGGTAATTTGGGGGGCGGTAACTTGTACGGGGTAGTTTTTTTATATTTTTGTTTGACTTGAGGTTTAGGTGGGTTGACCGGGGTATGGATGGGCTCGGGTCAAGGTTTTAAGAATGGGCCTTTGGTTATTTTGGGTGGATTTAAAAGTGGGCTTTGGGATAAAAGGCTTTGACCAGTTTTTGATATAAATAACTTCAAATTTGGTATTATGAAATACAAGGACCATTTGTATAAACTTTTAAACTCCAAGGGCTGAATATGTAATTTCCTCAAAATATATTTCAAAGACTAATCTTGCCAAATCTGAATAGATGAAGGACTGAAATTGATTCTTGGATCCCCGGCTTTGACTTTTTGACCAACTTCTACTCTCGTGCCTGTTTTCGTAGTTTTCTCGTGATTTTTTGTCAATTTGTGTAATAACCGTACCTGCATTTGTTTTCTTGGCATTTGTTAGCTCAAATAGTCGTATTGGGTCGGTTTTTGGTCATAAAATGGTGAGTGAATAAGCACTCACCAAAATCCCCCCGACTAAGGTATTGTCCTGTCCTCACGGAATGTGATCAATTCACGCTTTTGGGATAAATAATTTCAAAACTCTTTTTACTAACTTTGAAAAGTAGCAAGGCGGTTCGAAAGAAGTAATAAAATCATTTATTCCCGAAAACGCTCCGTTTTCCAAAATTTTCCTTTTATTCCTTTATTCCACTTACACTTCTATTTTTTGTACTTTTCCATACTTCATTCTTGTGACGGTTTGTTGAACTTTCATTATTTTGCAATAATTATTAGGGTCAACGAGTAGAAACACTTCTTTTTAAGAAGCGACCATACGGATAAAAATCGTCATCCTTGATTTTTCACGAGTCCCCAAACTAAGCTTACAAACGAGATCACAGCTTATCTACAAATTAGATGCTAACACTACTCATAAAAGTTACTTGTGGATACTCCTTACTCCCATTTCCTAGGTTTTGTATCTCAATATTTTATTTTGTTGAGAAATGAATTGCTTCATATTTTCTCGTTTCGATAATTTTTAAGTCCGATAGTGATACCTAAGTTAAAACGATAAGTAGTTGTTCATTTTCTCTTAAGAACCACTGCAATAGAAATTCGGTCCACATCAAGAAATTTTGGGTACATACAATATCAAGGATATAAGTTGCGGAGTACGATCACGTGCACCTCATGTGACTGATTACTAATCACCTATCACATGCACCTCACGCGCCAACTTATTTACATACATAAGCTCTTATTCGATAATACTTACAACTTTCACTTTTCTTCATTTTTCACTTTTTTCACTTTTTTCATACTTTTCACTTTTTTCTTTCTTTCTTGACTTTTTTTCTCAACATCAATGGAAGCTTATCGGGTAGCTCCAAAACCACATAGATAATCAACTTTTGACTTTTGACTTTTGACTTTTTGCTCTTATTTTTGATGTTCCTTGATATGTACCCAACTTCTAAAGCAAAAATTCTCTTAAGAAAACAAAGAACTAAATATTATTCAAACCGAAATATCACTAATTAACCTAGAACATCTATTATATATGGGTGACGTATCTGATGGGAGTAAAAAACCACAAGTACCTCTCATGAGCTCTAAAGAGAACTACTACTCCACGTTTAGCATCTAACTTCAAAATAAACTCTATCATTTCTCGCTCTTCGCAATTTAAGATTCCAAATAATGAAACCAGCGAATACTTAGCCGATAATCAGCCATGCATATGTAAGGTCAGTTACGGAAACTTGCAAATTCTAGAAGAAGAATTCGCGTTTTCTAGCTCCTTATGTAAAAGACTAGCGAAAGCTTTTAAGCTGCGCATGTATAAAGTCAAGTACGGGAACTTGCAGATTCTTAAGAAAGAATTCGCATTTTATAGCTCCTTGTGTACAAAACTAGCACAAGCTTATGTGATCATCATTGGTTAAGGGAACAAGCTAGGGCTCAACACGCCCGGTCAAGTCAAATTATTTATTCCTACTTTCGCCAGCAAGAAAGTCAACAAGGTGTCAAAACACTTATTCAAACTTTATTATATTTTTGCACAACTTTTTCAACTTTTTCTCATCTTTTTGTACTTTTTCATGACTTTTTCATCAAAATTTTTGAAATTTTCTCATTTTTCAATTTTTTATTTGTGGTGGAAAAACGGAGTTGCAAGAGTGCACGACTTTTGTGAAAAATGCAAGGTCAAAATCGAATCGAAGATTCACCCTCCCCCCGACTAGAACGAAACATTGTCCTCAATGTTTTATGGGTTAAGGTAATCCTAACAAAATTCTAGGGCCGTTTATTAATTATGCCAAAGAAAACGTTAGTCGATAAGATTCACGGATATAGGATTTCCAAGTAGCACCGATGAATGAGACTCCAAGTGAAGAGATAACGAGCACGAGAGTCATCATAAATTGCGGACAATCCTGAACAAACATCACAAACAATCATGAAACACAAGAGTAGAAGAGGCACCCCCTCCTCACGTTATTTGTTAGAAAATAGAAAATAAGAAGATGAAATTAGATAAGCATGGGTTGCCTCCCACGAAGCGCTTGTTTTTGTTCACCGAGTCACATGAGCTTGACTCGATCCCCGAATTAATTCGTCCATGGGGAGAGAAAATTGAACGGCCACTTGAAAATAGAGATGCCCGGATCAAATATGGTATCCTCACTCCCAGTAGAGTGGAAAAGTGACGAAGTGATGGGATAAACAAAGAATTGGTGAAACACCCGGATGATAATATCATAATCATACATCTCATCCACCACTCCAAAAATATCATTATTTGTACCGGATTTAAAAACTTCATCGGGTGGTTTTGCAGGTGGACGAGAAGAAGAAGAATCGAAAGAAATATCATTCTCATCATTCTCAATACCCGGTGGTATCGAGTCATCCGCAGCAAGAAATAGATCAACATCCTCTAAAAGAGGGTCACGTAACGGATTATCGGAAATAAGTATAGAGTCGATCTCAAAGTTAAAGCACTCATAATCCGGAAGAGAGATATCAGCATGAATAGTGGGATTGCCACTACTCATCTCTTCAAATCGAAAAATTTCAAGCTCGGGTAAGACATCACTATCCATATCGGGGATAGGAGAAAAAATCGGTGGATCATTTAATGCTTCAATACGGGAGATAAGAAGATTGACATTTAACAATGTTTCACGAAGAGCTTCATCTTGTATTTCCGCATCAACATCTTCATCATTATCATCTTCAAAGCTTACGAACTCAGGAGGTTCTTCATCAACATATTCGATTTCTCCACAAGATATAGAATCGTCATCGTCAGAATCGGAGAATATTCCAACACAATTTTCATCAAACGGTATATCATTCGTATCAACATGATTATCAAGACGATTATTTTCAACATCGTTAGAAATCTCCTCGGACTCACTTGGGATTGGGACGAGGTTCTCAACACTAGACTTATTGAATTCGTCCGATTCCGTTGCCGGAATAGTGTTAAGATGCCCGTCCCCCATTGTTAGAGAGTCTTCGGGTTCTACGGTAGGAGAGATAGAATCATTTTGAGGATTTAGATTGATCGTAATCGTGGAATCATCGTACAAACAACACTCACAAAACTGGAATTTTCTTTCTTCGGTAAGTGGTTCTTCCATCGATCTCTCATAAGGCTCGGGAGTAGATGTCATACGACTAGTCACCATCTCTTTCAACTTATCGATCATTGATTTGATTTCTAAAATATCATTATTAAAATTGGAAGTTTGTGGGGGTTGGTAAAAACCATTAGAATCGTAACAAGGATTAGGTTCATGATAAGAATTTTCAAACGATCCCCCACAATTTTCAAAATTTGACGTATTTTGGAAAGAATCACCATTGTAATACGAATTTTGCTCATAAAAATCATTTTGAGGATAACAATCAAGGCTAGGATCGTAAGCGTAAGACGTGTCAGCATTCGGAGCATAGCACATACAATCGGTGTATCCACATACATCACAAAAACATTGCCCACACGACATTCCTTCTTCGGACGGGTTTCCACAATTATAGCAATAAAACAAAGGTGGTGGTGGTGTATAAAAATCGGTTATGTTTAACGAATTGTTGAACGAATTTTGATCACACGTGTGAGAATTACAATTCAAACAAACGCCATCACGAATATTATCTCCACATTCGTCGCACGTACACCACACACACAACCCTCCGAAGAACGGTTCTCCACAATTAGAACAAAACGAATCCTTGAGAATTAAACGTAAGAGGGTTTGAGAAGAAGAATTAAATTTTAGAGGATAAGAAGATTATATTTTTGTTTTTGATTTTTCAATTTTTATATTTTTTTAGAGAAAATATATACAAGATAGTGAAAAACTTAACACAACACGATTTTTCAACACGAATATTCAAAACTCACGTCCACCATCCCCGGCAGCGGCGCCATTTTTGATAAAGTCGTTTTTAGTATATAATTATTTTCCGAAGAAATACTCGTAAAAGTATTTCCCAGGTCGTTCTCCCAACGAAGGTAGAATGGAATCGTGAATAGTCGAATCGCGAAATCGTGTCGTAAAAAGCGGTAAAATGAAAAATATGATTTTTAAGGCCAAATTATGAAAAGTAATAATGAAATATGAAGAATTTACAAGCTCGGTATGTACAAACGTTAAAAACGTAAAAACGGGAATTCAAACGCGAAAACAAGTGTAACGTATAAAATAAAACGCGACTTATATACAAAAAATGATCCTACGAATGTGAAACAAGTTTCTAAAAATCTTAAACTATTAAAAAGAATTTTGAGAAAAAGAAAAATATTTTTTAGACTTTTTATTTATTTTCTAGAATTTATTTCCAATTTTTAGAATTAAAAATGAATTAAAAATAAAGAAAAATAGAAAAACAAATTGGAAGAATGAAAATTAAATTCTAAAAATTCTAAAATATTATAAAAGAATTTATAAAAATATTTTTGTATTTTTCACCACTTTTTCTGATTTTTTATAGATTTTTGGTATTTAAAAACTATTTAAAATTGATTTTTAACTTAGAGAAATTAAGAAAAATAGTAAATGAACTCAGAAAATTATGAAAAATTTACAGAAAATTTAAAATAATATTGAGAACTTGCAGAAAAATTTTGAGATAAAGAAATTAAGCAGAAGTGCTTATAAGCTAGAAAACAGCTTATGGCAAGTGCTTAATTATAAGCACTTGCCACAAAACTTGACCAAACTGATACCACAGATGTAAAATACACTAATAAGCTCAAAGTAATTCAGATATGAACTCGGAAAACTTAGAATCAATGAATGCAAGCAATAAGCTACCAAAGTAAGCTAATGAACAAGCAAATTAGCACTCAGATAAGCCAGGAACTAAGAATCTGAAAGAAACAGCCAAAACTCAACTAATCAAACTCAGATCATTCAAAAAGCACAAGTTACAAGCTCAAATGGGCACTTGAAGCCCTGTAGTGATTTCAGATTACTAGTCCTATACTACCAATATTAAGGCCAGAATAAGCAATTCTAATAAGCTTCAAACTATGAGATTATGGAGGAAAATTATAGTCTATCATGCTAAGATGCTATAAAACAAAAAGCTCCTACTAAAACTATTATCTACTAATCTAAAAGATATCATGAAAACAAGCTCAGACCTGAGGTGCAGGGGAATTAAGTACTCAAACAGGTAACTTCCAACTATAATTCTAATAAGCTAATAAGATCAGAACCTGAATTTTCTTTTTGATGATGATAAACTAGCTGCTAAGGAACATTAATCAACAAGCTATAACTATTTCTGATTAAAAATGAGTTCTACAAGAGCTATCAAAAATCATACCAAAACTAAGTAACAAACAAGTTTGACTATATGAAATGCAACCAAAGTTTGACTAATTTGAAATTCAACTGATCAAAATTAACTCTACATGCAGTAATAAGCTATCATTAAGCTAAGTTTAGCTACTATGATCTAATTTGCAACTACTCCTACTAATTCACTAGCTGAAACCTACTTAACCTAGCAGATAATGAAATTAAAATCCAATTTTGACTTTTCTTTTAATAACCTACTGTTTTTGTTATCTAATTGATGATTATAAACCTAAATGAACTTATGAGAACCAAAAACTTAGTGATCAAACAACAACATCCTACAGAATCTGTTGCATCCAAACACCCCCTTATCTTCTGTTCTACACTACAACTCACATATATAATCCACTTACCCTCACCAATCCAATCAAAAACAGTCTAAAATCATTTAAGAACAACAAATCAATAGCAATAATCAACTAGATCTAACAGATATGAAAATCACTAGTCTACTCCAAAACAGAAACTCAATATAAACTAATGAACCACAGATTTGCTAACAAATGTAATCTACTATCAATCAAGCTCAATATCAACTAAGACAGCAATCACAACAACAAATCAATGTAACAGTTTACTAAGCAAATATAAATCTAAAACAGATGCTACAATTGAGAAATTCAAAACAGAAATTACCGGAGTAATTCCCCTCAGCTAGAAAAGAGGGGATTCACAGAAGCCTATCTCTAGATAGGCTAAGAGCATCCAGATCTCTCTCATCATATCACAAAATCACCACAGCTACCATAAATCTCATCAGTTGACCAAATGTTAACCAATTAAGAAATGAACAAGGACAGTAATAGACTTAAACAACACACTCTTCAAAGCTATTAAACTAATCATATGCTGTATTTAACCTACTGGAAAGCTGAATTGAAACAGAACTTATTTGTTTTTTCTAAATTCTAATTTCCAATAAACTTTTAACTGAAATGTAAAACTGAATTAAAACTAAAGAAGTAAAATGAAATAAGCTGATTAAACAGTGTGGAAAACTGAACAACTAGTTATAAGCTACAATAGAACAATTATACTAAATGATTTAAAAGAAAATAACTAGTTTGCATTAAAAATAAATCGATTACAACTAAATTTAAAAACTATTACAACCGAATAAAATTTCGGCAGAGCTTGGCTACTCCAAGTCTCCACACTAAAACAAGCTAATTAGCACACTATTTATAGCCAATGTGAGGTGAGGGTTCACGGATTGCCATGTTGGCAATCCGTGTGACTTTGTGTTTGTTGATATCAATCCTGAGCCCCTTGATTAACTTCAATCATATCCCAATCATTTTTAACCCTTGGATTAGCTTTGGTGACGCGTCTGTACCAGTAATAGCCTGCCACGTAGCCCCCTTGTGCTTCTTACACTCTGACATACACTGACACGTACTGACATTCTAGAAACCCACTAGATTTGACGTTAATACCCTTAATTGCCGTAAGATTGAGTTTTAATCGTGTGAATAGTAATCTAGGGTTCATAGTTCTGGGTTGAGAGGTAATTTGGGGGGCGGTAACTTGTACGGGGTAGTTTTTTTATATTTTTGTTTGACTTGAGGTTTGGGTGGGTTGACCGGGGTATGGATGGGCTTGGGTCAAGGTTTTAAGAATGGGCCTTTGGTTATTTTGGGTGGATTTAAAAGTGGGCTTTGGGATAAAAGGCTTTGACCAGTTTTTGATATAAATAACTTCAAATTTGGTATTATGAAATACAAGGACCATTTGTATAAACTTTTAAACTCCAAGGGCTGAATATGTAATTTCCTCAAAATATATTTCAGGGACTAATCTTGCCAAATCTGAATAGATGAAGGACTGAAATTGATTCTTGGATCCCCGGCTTTGACTTTTTGACCAACTTCTACTCTCGTACCCGCATATCACAAACACAAAAACACACGTTTTCTTGGCATTTGTTAGCTCAAATAGTCGTATTGGGTAGGTTTTTGGTCATAAAATGGTGAGTGAATAAGCATTCACCATAACTCTTCACCATCTGTCATTTACACTCACATCTTTACAGCACTACTTTTCTGTCCAAACCCTAACTCAATAACTAACATGTTCTACGCTCAATCCTCTTAACCAAACATCATACTATTACTAATTATTGACCCCAACATGTTTAATAACATTAATTTACATAAGTTAACACAAACCCTAATCCATCATAACTTTTATTACATGAATCTAATCAATAATTAAACAATTAAGGGTTTACTAGGCATACCTTAGGCTTGTTTTCTTCACATAATTGAAACCATGACTTTTCTCCTTCTCCTCCTCACCCCCTTGTCGACTTTTCCAGAAAAAAAGAGGTCTAGGGTCGTTTGGTTTGGCTTATATGGGTAGGGGTTGGGGTTGGGCTTGGTTGGGTTGAACTAGGATTCCTTGGGCCTAAGAGTCATATTTGGACTCAAATTGGTTTCCTTTTCCCCCTTTATCCCTTCTAACCAATTTTTATAACACATACATATATATTTTTATTTTTTTTATTAAATTTATTTATTACGCTCAAAACCTCATACTTTTCATATTTTATGTATTCCCAAAACGAATCCTAACGTCTTTCGCGATAAACCTTAACTTTTACGACAACCGGAAAAATTATTATTTTCAAAACAAAGTTTCCAAAAATAGAATTCCACACTCTTTTGAAACATAACTCATAAAAACAAACTCCTCGTAACCCGCTAACGCTCAAACACTTGAACGAAGACTCGTTACGCAAAAACACAAAAAAACCAAAACTACATAAGTCATTTCTACACCACAAAGGTGATCAAAATGAACTTTCCCAAATTCCAAACTCTCCAAATTACAATAAAAACCATTTACGCAAAGGGATTTAGTGCTAAAACTCACTTATATCACTTCAAACATCTAAGACACACCAAACAAACGTCAACCGAGTCAAGACTATCAGTCAAAATGACCTGCTAAAACCACGGTTGTTACAGTTCGATTTGGTGTTTGCTGTGGTAGTATTGATCGTGGTATAGGTTGATTCGAATAAGGGTTGAAGCTGTTTGGAACTCGGTTTGGTTTTTGGTATTTGGTTCGGTTCTTTTCCTCCTCCTTTCAACGATTGTTCCACAAAGGGTAACACATATCGATCTCGTTCTCTTTTCTCTTCATTCGATGTTCATTACACGTTTATATCTCATGTTTTTGGTGATGCATGAATCGGCTAAAATAAGAAGAGAACATGTATACGCTTTGTAGATCACATAAAACTATAATATGAATCGGATTATGTGAATATGCATATATACGCTGGATAAAACTCACATGATAATAAGCAGGTCACATAAAATCATAGATATATATGACTTCATTTCTGTTTTTAAAACATTGAACATGTTAAATGCGAATATGAATATATACAGGCATGCTACTGTTAAAATCGTGAAAAGAGAAACCATATATACTTATTCCATTTATTTGAATCGTTAAGATAAAAAAAAAAAAGGTGCGAGTCGGCAAAGTTTCTATTATACGGTTACAATGGAAAGATTGCATGCATGTTCATTTCGGATTGTTTCGATTTCGGTTTTAAAATAAGATAAAAAGGGGTGCGTGTATATATCAGTTTCAAAAGAAGAGAACATATGCATGATTTGTTTAATATTCGAATTGAAAATGAGATAAAAGGTGTTCGGTTATTTTTGTTTCGAAATAATAAAAACCTTGGGTCATCGCGGCATAAATATTAAGATCGTTGGTACGTTAATAAATTTCATAAAATTATAATGACGGGATCCAAAATTATTATCTTAATATTAATTTATTAAAATAAAGTTTAAAATAATTTTATTTGATTTTTAATATTTAATTTTGATAATTTACATTTTAGACCATAAACTTATAATATTGACATTTAAGACCTAAAATAATATATTGGTCATTTTAACCTTAAATATTATTAATTATCGATTATAACCTTTAAGTGTTAATTGCGGGAACTTACTAAATTTGGAAACTAACTAATTCAGGAAATCTACTAAAAATAGAAAGTTACTAAAAATGGAAAGCATATTAAAAGGAGTAACCTAATTCATATGAAATTTAAGTAATACTTGGTATTTAATTTGTATAGGTTCCGTGAAGCGGGAGTGATTCTGTGTCTTGTGATCCATCTATCTTTGTTTGCTTTTGCTGTTGAATAGGGTACAGATATTCTGACCTTCTTACAGGTTTCTCATGAACTCTTGCTTATCTAAACCTTTGATTTGTGAACCTTTGCTATGTTTTCCCTTCTATTTGTGAACCTTTGATATGATCCATTTAAATTGAACATTTGCTATGAACCTTGCCATGAACCCTATGCTATGAACCTTTGATTTGAACTCTGATTATGAACCTTGCCATTTGTGAATCTTTGACTTGAACCTTTGCTATGCACCTTTGATTTTGATGACTTAGATTTTGCTATTTGATTTACCTTTGACCCTTCAGTATTATACCCGAGCATTTTCCTAGCCATGAAGGTAACATGGTCGTGGCATTGATGCACCAATGTCATGACTTCAGTGTGGTCGAGTGATGTTCTACACCATCTCTTTGTTTGATCTGCATTTGGTTTGGGTAGGGGCGTATGTATGCATCCTAGATTTGATTTCATTTGCTACTACATTTGGTTTGGTGTCTGGTACTATGTGCAATACATGCCTTTTACATTATTTGGGAGTTGATCACTCCATGGTTACTATGCTGAAGACTTTGTTTTATTTTGTTTGGCTCGTGGTAGAATGCTGATATAACCTAACCTTTATCTTATTCTTATCATCCTTATTATACCTTATGTATTTCCCAATGCACATACTTTATTTCCATTTCTGTTTCATTTACTTTGTTGATATATCTGTTCACTGAGCTTTTGAAGCTCAGCCGCATTTTCTTTTCCTGCGGCAGGTATTTAGCTAGGAGCTTTGGGATGGCTTCTTTTGGGATGAGAGCTAGATTGTGTGTGCACCGACCTTAGTCTTCCTAGTTGATATGAACATTTGGATTTGGATTTTGTTTTGTACTTCATTTGATTTTGCTTTGGGAACTTATGTATTTTGTTTAAGTCATTGGTTGACTTACTTTCTTTTGGTTATTTTTATGATAAGACTTCCGCTTGCATTTATATCTGTTTGTATCTGATTTGTCACCATAATGTAGCATTTCTACCCTTGTCGGGTTGGGGTGTTATATACTTAGTCAACAAATTAGATGCTTGATCATCAACCATGAAGTGTCTTTGCAAATGTAACATTTCAGGTTGCAACATCTGCTAAATTATTTCTGGATGAAAATTCAAAGCTAGATAATCCTTTTCTGTTAACATATAGATAGCTGATCCTTCAATGTATAAAGCATGAACTCCACAGGACTGATACAAGAACTATTGTTAAACTTTTCCTCTCTTCAGTCTTTGCCATTCAAGATCACCATCATTAGGTTCAAACATTGTCTTCAGGTTGTAGTATTAGCCTCTCAAACACCTCATCTGGCCTTATATCTCCATATTTACCCTTGTAAAGCTTCCAGAGAGTCACAATATCATCCCTATCCATGATGTGCAACATCTAAGTGAATCTAAAAAACCCATAGTATAGCTCATTAGTTCTTTTGAATTCCCAGTACCCTGCACTTCCATCTTTGATAACAAATGTGTATGAGATGATAGAGTGTTTTGCTGCTAGAGGGGTTGCATTCATAAGTTCTGGTTTTTCATGTTTTGACAACACTGTAAGAGCCATCAACCTCTCTTTCTGCTCTTGAGATTGGGATTAGTGGTGGTGGTTGAACAGTTTGTGATTGTGGTGGTGTTGGTTGATGTGTTGGTAATGATAGTTGTTGTTCTGCTTGTTTAGGTGGTGTCTTCTTCAATAGCATCATTACTTCAGCCAAAGATACATGATCATCCAAAACTTTATTAGCAGCAGCAGAATCTTCAGTAGTAGAATTCTTTTCACCAGCAGTATAATTCTTTTCACCAGCAGTAGAATCCTTTGAACTAGCAGCAGTTTCAGACTTGGTCTTTTCTACACCACAACCAGCAACACCTAGATTTGCACTAGCAGTAGAAAGCAGATTACCAGCAATAGAATCAACTTTAGCAACATCTCTAACAAATTTTGCAACAACATCTTCTCCCAAGGTTTCAGTCTCTGCCATGAACTTTAAAGATTGTACCAATTCTTTAGGCTCCAAATTCTTTAACTTCTCTAATCTCTAACAAATTTTGCAACAACATCTTCTCCCAAGGTTTCAGTCACTGCCATGAACTTTAAAGATTGTACCAATTCTTCAGGCTCCAAATTTTTTAACTTCTTTACTTGTGTCACTACTTCAATCACTGCTTCATTTCCCTACTTATCATTAACCACAAAATCATTCACATTCTCACCACTGTCAACATCCATGTTATTTTCCATATTCATCTCCATATCCACACCTGCATCAACATTACCCTCAGCCTCCCCTGAACCCATTGTCTCATTCCTCCCCTGTTTGGGAGCATCCTCCCCCAAACAATTATCCTCATCAGAAGAGCTGATTCTTTGTGCAGTTCCCACCTTCTTTAACCTTTTGAATTTAGTAGTTCCTGACCTCTGTTGACCCTTCAAACTTTTGACCTGCACCTTCAATAGTTTTATCTCCTTGCCTTGTGTAGTTGTAAGCTTTTGGAGGTCAAGAACCTTTGTCTCCAGTTTGGTACACTTATCCGTCAATTCCTTAATAAGTTCAATGGTATCCTCACCACTTCAACCTGTGTTAACTGGTCCTTATGTACATGACGGTCCATCAATTCCTCTATTTCAAGTCTATCCTCATGATAGGGTCGTTGTAGGGCCCACCAAAAAATAGTTGTAAAGATGAGGGAAAGATAAGGATACGAACCTAAATACCTAAGTATTGCGGTAAGTATAGAGCTCCCGAATGTCGTTCTAAAGGAATGACGGATTTGAGACGCGCGTTTTAGTTCTAGTTGGATGCTTAGATATTGTAATATTTGAGATTTATAATAATTATAGACTAAAGAAAATCTAAATGGAATCCTAAGATAAATAATATCTAAGGCAAAATAACAACTAAAAGGAAAACTAAAGGGAATTAAGGCAAAATAAAACTAAGGAAAGCTAAGGATAAACTACGTGATAAGCTAAAATGATAACGACAAATATATAAAGGATCATTTCGTTTTCATATATACATTCAATTTCAAATACTTATTATATTAGTATTATTTATTTAAAGAGGATATGTTAGCTACACCTTGATGTAGGCAATTAGCTACACATCCCCTTTGTAAAAAATTTGAAAATGTGCAGTTCAGCCCCTGCAGTAAATTGCAGGGGCTGAACTGTATATTTTTAAAAGATTTTCCAAAGAGATGTGTAGCTAATTGCCTACACTTGAATGTAAGTAAGATTTTCCCTTATTTAAATTAGATATAATATATTTTTTTTTAGTCATTAAGACAATAAATGAATAAACTGAATATTATAGATAGATATTGATAATTATTATATCTGGCAGCTTGAATATTAAATCCTCTCATCCTAAAAGAATGTTTACTTTGTTCTATAGTTGTTTAATAACTTTCAAGATATCTGGTATGTTTGTTAAAAGTAGCAGTGAGCTGTTACCAGTAGCTGTGAGCAGTAGCCACCGCTCATAGCTTCTTAAAAATGCATTGGAAAAATGAGTATTCCTAAAAAATAGCAAAGCTCATCGTTCCTTTGCCAAACGACTACAAAAAATCAAAATGCTCATTACCCACCACTCCAAAAAGCTTCACACCCCTACGTGCCAAACATACCCATGATACTTACATTCTTCTATATATATAGATACGACAAGTTAAAGCAAATTTCTTCTCCTTTGTCTCTCTTTCACTCGAATTTCTTGTTTTGTCGCGAGAAACCAACTTAAACGGTCACAAGCTCAAAACGTTATATGTGGTGCATCAATGGCGGATTCGAGAAATGGTTTGTCTAGTTTCTGGACTCAGGCTGATGCTTTGTTCAGAAAGAATCTAACATTCCAGGTTTTGTTTTTATGTTTGTATGATTTGATTATATGTTGCTATAATATATATATACTATCTGCATGTAATATTTTTTTCTTAATAATTTCTTCTTATATTTAGAAAAGGAATATCAAGACTAATCTCCTGCTCATATTATTCCCGATCATGGTGTGCTTATTACTCGTGTTAATAGAAATAATGGTCAACAACGAACTTGAAAAATCCGCATTTCAGTGTGGTTGCACTTGTATTGATCCAGATGGGGATGGTCAATGCCAGGTAGTGTGTGGGATTCAGTACTCGAATCTATTGCAAGCAACCACATGTTCAATTCCTAGACCACCTGAATTGCCTCCCTTATTGCAATTACCCGCTCCTCATTTTCGTGCAGTGAGAACTGATTTTCTTTCTTCTCAAGACTTGCCTAGTGATTCCTGTAAAAGTACAGATTCCTGTCGTGTTACTGTACTTACAACTGGAAAAAATCAATCTCTTGGAGAAAGTATGTATATTCTATCAATTGCATACCCTTGTTTAGGTATAGTCATATACTCATATAGCTGATCAATTTATATTATGCTTGATATATATTTGACAGGTTGGGGTAGAAATCTGTTCCCAGTTTCATTCAAATTCAATTCATCAGACGGCCTGACAGGTTTTGCATTGGTTAGTTATTGCATATAGTTACATCTAACATCTATTATATTTGGTCATTCGATCAAATTTATGTGATAGAAAATTGCCGTGGGTCATGCATGATAACCTCAAATATAGCGAGAAAGTGATAACCACCGACTAAATTCACATTTATAGGCGCAAAATTAACTAATGAAAAACATAGACACATATATGATATCATTTCCACAAATACTGCACATTTATGATTATATAATACCCATGGTGTTCTTGCACTCTGTCAGTTTCAAGGTGGTTCTCATGTGACGTTATCCCGTGATTACATTAACAGATCTTTTCTCACATATTTTCTAAACCATATATCAGGGGTCAGATACAAGCACTGCGACATCTGGCTTTCTTGAGCCAGCTTTATACTTACACGGTCCAGTATACTATGTTCAATCTCAGTGTGGAGCCAACTTCACAAATTCTTTGGTTTCAATAGCGGCTTTAAATGTCAAGAAAGGTATGAATTGAATTAGTATTTTAGCCCAGTTTGGCTTCCCAAACTTGTACTAGTAGAATTTAAGCTCAACGCCCATGCTCTCATCAGACAAGGAGACCCACTCTCTCCTTTCCTCTTTATCATAGCTATCGAAGCTCTTCACATAGCTATGTTGGAAGCGAGGGAGAAACAAATTTTCCAAGGTATAAAGCTGGGGGAAACTACTATTTCTCACTTACAATTTGCTGACGATGCAATATTTCTTGGTGAATGGTCTAAGCAAAACGTTCTAAATCTCATCAGAATCTTAAGATGTTTCCAGGTTGCATCGGGATTAAAAGTTAACCTTTCAAAAAGTCGTCTAATTGGGGTGGGTCCGCGGGTGGAAGAAATCAGAATGTTTGCTAGGGTTCTAAAATGCAAAAGAGGGGTATTACCATTTAAATATCTTGGGGTGCCGGTCGGTGCAAATATGAGGAAAGCATCTAGTTGGGAACCGATCATATCTAAATTCCAGTCAAAACTTTCCTCATGGAAGGCTAAGATGTTATCATTTGGAGGAAGACTAGTTCTTATTAAGTCTGTCATGTCGAACTTACCCGTCTACTTCTTCTCGCTCTATCGGGCTCCGAGTAAAGTCATTAAATATCTTGATCGTATCCGGATGAATTTTTTTTGGGGTGGGAGCCTCGAAAATAAAAAAATATCTTGGATTTCATGGAAAGATGTTACCGCTCCCTTAAAAGAAGGTGGTGTCGGAATTGGGTCTTTAGATGCTTGTAATATTAGTCTTTTAGCCAAATGGTGGTGGAGATGGAAAACCGAAGATCTAGCATTATGGAAACAGGTTATACATGCGATCCACGGGCCTATCGAAGGAGAAACTATAAGTAAAGGTACATGGGCTAATATAAAAAAGCTTGACCAGGAGCTTCAACAGTATAACATCCCTCTAAAATCTCTTTTCACTCGAATAGTCGGAAAAGGAGACTCGGTTAATTTTTGGAAAGATGATTGGCTTGGTGATTTCAATCTTGCTAGTATGTTTCCTCGGTTGTATACTCTAGAGATTGAAAAGGAATGTTCTTTAAATGAGAGGCTTATTCGGGTGAGTGATTTTCAATCTTGGAATTGGAATTGGAGGCGGGATCTAAGAAGTGGGCGGGAGACATCTGAGTTTGATCACCTAATTGAGGTGGTTCAAGATGTGACCTTGTCTGATCTCCCAGACTCATGGAGGTGGTCTCTTGAAAAGTCAGTTAAATTCACAGTTAAATCTTTTCGCTCTAGAATCGAGAAGCAAATATTTCAGTCTTCTAATCATTCCACTAGATGGGTAAAGTTGGTTCCAAAGAAGGTCAATATTATGGTGTGGAGAGCCAGTCGAGACAGGTTAGCCACTAGAGTTAATCTCGATTCAAGAAACATCGATTTGCACTCAATACTATGTCCTCTTTGTGAGTCTGAAACTGAATCTATGGAGCATTTGATGGTGTATTGTTCCTGGTCTAATGTTATATGGAATAAGGTTTTTCAGTGGTGGGGATTTTGTTTGCCTCAAGATACGGGTGGGAACGCTTTTTTGAACATAATTGATTTCGTTCGGAATCTAAGCCCAAGAATAAAAGCTTCTTTTAAGCCTCTTCAGTTAAGATGCTTTGAAGCTGTCTTATTCACATCAGCATGGGTTATGTGGAGAAGTCGAAACCGTAAGGTGTTCACGGATAAATCTCAATCTAGCGTCGAGGTCTTCAAGGAAATTCAACAATTATCTTACAATTGGATAAGCTGTAGATGTAAAATCTTGTCTGTAAACTGGGATGTTTGGATTGATAATCCTCTAGAAGCATGTATAGACTCTATTAGTTAAGTCTTTTGTATCTAGCTCCTTGCTAGCTTCTTTCTCTTTTAATAATATCCGCAGTTCAAAAAAAAAATATCCAACTAATCTTGTACTTTGAACCTAGAGATTAAATGTGTACAAGGTCTAAACGTATGGCGCAACAGCTCCTCTGATATCAACAAGGAGCTTTATTCGGGATACAGAAAGGGAAATGCTGAGAAGAAAATAAATGCGATACCTGTGGCATATGATTTTTTGAATTCCAATATGAATAACTATAACGTGACGGTATGGTACAACTCTACTTACAGAAAGGATAAAGCAAATCTTTCCCCTAGACTGGTCAGAGTTCCTCGTTCGATAAATTTGGTATACACTTCAAACTTGCTGCATGGATATAACGTAGTCTTATCACATATATATGATACAATGTTACAAATTTTTCTTAAGGCTGTGGTTCTCATTAATACGGTGTTTATCAGCCAATGTATTACAGCAAGTTCATTTGTTGTTGTTCTCACACTACAAGTTTTGCAAGAAAAAGCAATACTCCGTATGTTATATTGTTATTCACTTGTTACTAATATATCTGCAAAATGCAACCTACAGAATTTTATTAATAACATTTATTGCAAAATACTTGCCACTTTTTTATAGGGAAAAAAAAAACAAATTTACTGTAACCACTGTTACAACATATGTACCATTTAGGGTATGTTTGGTGAAATATAGCAGCATTAGTTAGCAGTTGCAGCAGCAGTACCTCTCTTATGAAAAACATATTGCAAATTATAAATAGGAAAAGTTCTCCACAGGTGTCAAATGCGTTCCTACAACTTGTGGCCGGGTCATCTACGCAAATGTTGTTTGATTTTGTAAAGGACATGCCCAAACCTGAAACGAAAATCAGGCTGGATTTCTCATCTCTCCTTGGACCGTTATTTTTTACATGGGTCATTCTACAACTATTCCCAGTAAGTAATGGTATATGTTTAAATATGTTCTTGATTTAAATGACAAAAGATAGACTAATTTCTGAAGTTCCTTATGTATCCTTGTTGTTCCTTCCTATTAACCTTGGCATGCTTTTATACAAGGCATAGGACTTCACTGCAAATCCATTATTTTTTTTTAAATTAACCAGCTTTCAATCTAGGACTATCAGAGAATTCGTTTTAACAATATCTAGTGATACACAAACTTACACTTACTCAGGGCTCTTTAGAATAAGTTAGTATACTTGTTGCAGATTGTACTTACAGCACTAGTGTACGAGAAGCAACAAAACTTACGGATAATGATGAAAATGCATGGGCTTGGGGATGGTCCATATTGGATGATTTCTTATGCATATTTCCTAGTCATATCTTTGGTGTATATGTTCTGTTTCGTGGTCTTTGGCTCGGTTGTAGGTAAACATCACCATAAGTACAGTTTTGCCATTTTGTTTATATTTTAATTAGTTTCCTAATTAACGAATGCCCTTGAATGACATTCATTGCAGGATTGAAATTTTTCACATTGAATGACTACAGCATCCAACTAGTGTTTTATTTCATCTACGTAAACTTACAAATTTCTCTAGCGTTTTTAGTGGCTGCACTTTTCTCTAATGTGAAGACTGCTAAAGGTTTGTTGCCATATTTTCGTTTTCGTTTCAAAAATTTTAAAACATTTTTCAATAAGATAATACAAATTTATAAAGCTGATGAGTTGTATGGATATGATTATGACAGTGGTGGGATACATTCTTGTCTTTGGAACTGGTCTCTTCGGAGGGTTCTTATTCCAATTGTTACTTCAAGATACATCGTTTCCACGTATGCACATATGCAGATAATGCAGTCTTGATCAACTCATTCTGCAAAACAAATGTTTCAAATTATATATAGTGTGATATAAACCGATTCGAGATGGTTATTCTCCTTCTAAACTATAACTAAACTAAGAACTAACTCTTGAACTAATTCATTCTTTCTCTTCTCTGATTTCTTTCATGCGAATGTTACATATTTATATAAGTAAAATATGCAGACTACACTCTAACTACTTGACCCACTAACTTACAAAAGGGAAATATGCATGCATGAACTTCCACAAAGTGGAGAGGTTGCTTGTGACTAGCCTAAAAACTAGGACACTGACAAACATTCATAGAATCTAATAGTAATCTTGACCAATTCTTTAGCTTCTTTAATCCACTTTGACGAGCGATAAAGACTTGGTCTTTATGTGCGTATCATAGTGGCATTAAAATTGACATATTTATCTAATTAAGTATTTTACTTTTGCCTACTATTTAGCTAAGTATTTGTACTTGCCTTGTAGGAGTTTGGATTATCGTGATGGAATTATATCCAGGGTTTTCTCTTTACGGTGGTTTATTTGAGTTTTCACAGTATGCTTTTAGGGGAAAGTATATGGGGACTCATGGAATGCGTTGGGAGAACATAAGTGACAACAATAATGGGATTGGTCAACTCTTGATAATTATGGCTGTGGAATGGTTGGTGCTTTTCATTATTGCATACTATATTGACCAGATTGTAACATTAGGAAGGCGTTTCCGGAAAGGTCCACTTTTCTTCTTGGAGATGTTAAGGAAGCATTCATTGCCGTTCAGGGCACCGAGTTTACAAAGGCAGCGTTCAAGATTACACGTGCAGCCAGATAAAACCAAACCTGATGTTCTCCAAGAGGCAAGTACTAATATAAGACCAAAATACAACAGTTTATTGATGACCAAGATATGATCACGCTAATGCAGAAATCATTCTGCAAATAACTTGCCAGGCCTCCCTGATTATTTAGTTAATCCCATATATATTCGAGGTCATCATTGTTCCATATTACTAATCCTGTTGATTATTGAAATAAGACCAGGAGCCCCCATACAAGTCTAGTATTATCCATTTCAAAAAGAAAAAAAAATCTACTCCAGGAGAAATAAAAGAGTTTTTTTTTTTTTTTTTTTTTTTTTTTTTTTTTTTTTTTTTTGCCATCAGTGTTAAATGTTACGTATAAACATTAATAGGTAAATGTCTAGGATCGAACCCGAGACCTCGGGATTGCACACTTTACAAACAAGAATAATGTAAATAAATATATATATTTATTAAATGTATGAAATATATATATTTATAACACTTAATGGACTAAACGGTCGTTAGTTGTTAACCGTATGGACTAACTATCGTTAAATAAGAAAGATAAGGACTAGAGTGTAACTTGGGTGTTAAGGAGGTTCTAGAATCCCCTAGGGGGAGCTATGGCCGGTCGAACAAGGGTGGGTCAAGCCCAACCCATGTTTGCTTGATCACCAAGATATCACCTAGTATATATACAAGGCCAAGGGTTAAACCTACACAATCTTTTGTGCACACACTCTAACCCTAAAATCTTGTTTTCTTTCTTTGTGTCTTGGCCGATCGGATCCCCCCTCCTCAAAGGGTTTGTGGTTCGATTTTTCCAAGTCAAAAACATTAGTGTTTTTGTTTACTTGCAACAACCTTTATTCGTTGGTAGTTTGTGTGTACAAGAACGAGGTAATTACTTACTTTAGTAATTATCAAGAGATCGATAAACAAAACGGTAAGGGGTTTATCATTGATCTAATTGTCCAAGAATCAAGGTTTATTGAAGTGCATTGGGTACGTTTACTATTTATGTTTTGGTTAATATTTATGTGTTATACTTGATCCTAGCTTCCGCAATATGTGTATTTGATTGTCAAACTTTAACAGTGGCATCACGAGCCATGTATAACATGTAATTGATTACTAAAACGTAATAAAAACCGGATCTTTAATTGTTTTAGATACATGTTTTTTTTGATCTAGGGTTTTTCCTATTTTTTCTAAAAATTTCGAAACCCTAACCCTAATTTTGGGGGGGGGGTCGATTTTCCCATGAAACCCTAATTAGGGTTTTGTGGTTTTCTTGATTATGTGTAATCACTAGAAACCCTAGGTCATTAACCGGTTAATTGAACGTATCTTGTGACCTAATTGCTAATTGTTAGGTTTTAATCCGTGACTTACATGCATGTTTGTCATGGATCTTGTTTTATTATCACATATTTAGATAGATCTTAAATTGGGGAAGACTCCAATATATATTAAAATCAATTTTATATGCTATGTGGTGTGTTTTTAGCTTTGGCCTACGCAATTGATTCGTCAATGTATGTGACTCACCTCCATTAAGAGGGGAAGGCCTTAGTTGATTACATGCGTTATTATACCTAGAATTGATTTTATTAGGATCGTTTCTAATACGGTTTGCGTGTGGCTAATTGTTTCACTTATCTATTATTGTTTATTTGATTTTCTTTGCTACTTGTTTTATTGTTTTTTAGTTGGACTTGATGTAAGCAATAAAAGGGTGTTTTCATAAAGAAAATTAAAATGGACCAATAATTGTGAAACCCTAAAGTGATAAAGTAAGAATCTTGCAATGGTCTTATGACATTCGTGGTCCGATTCGCACGGTAATCAGCTCCCAGTCGAGACTAGCAATATTCAAACTTTATTACTATTTTGAGATTGAATCCATAAACTTTTGCTTGAATGATGTTTTGTGCAAATATGGTTTTAAAATTAAGTCTTTTAAGATGATATTCATAACCGTGATTTGAAGGCTTAGAAAAGAGCCTTAGAGTCTGCCTTGGTTATCACAATCTTGAATATATCTTAAACGAATTACTTTTAAAATTATATGTTGCAGAAAGTCATCTTAGGGTTTTGGCATAAACCTCAAGTAAAACTTTGTGTATTAATTTCACGAATGGGATATAAAATGGTTTTATGAAAATTTATGCTATAAAGATGAGTGCATGCATCTTTGTACATAATTTTGATTGACATATCAAAAATTAATACCCTTAAAATTTAAGTTACGTGCCATCTACCTATAAGAAACACTTGGAATTTTAATTTAGTAAACGTGAGACCTAGGCTAAATTACTATAACAAGGTAAAATTCTTTTAACGCGTGAGACCATAATTGTAATTTTACAGTTTCTAAGGTAGACGACTTAATTAAGTTGTGCGTGAGACCTAGAACTTAAGGCATGAGATGGGATGAAACATGCTTACAAGGCAAATTGATGAATCAATTTGTAGTAAATCCCATAATGATCTAGGAATTGGAAATCTTGTTTGCCAATTATTGTTCGACAGATTACTATCTTTTGTACTTTTACCACTAGCAGATCAACTGATGTGGTGAAACTATGTAAAGATAGATCCTAGGTTTTCAAGAAAATTAGTTGGTTATATGAATATAGCCTTGGGTATTTTATTTTCTTGAAGATATTGATTATCGAAAATACTAATATTTGAACTTTATCTGTAGATATGGCTCAACCCGATAACCAAACTGTGATTAATGCTTTCAAGAGTCATCTTGAGAGAGAGAAACTCACTGGAAAGAATTTCAATGACTGGTACCGTTCGCTCAGAATTGTCTTGAGGGCGTCTGGTAAGATGGATTATGTGACCCAGGAATGCCCTGCTGAACCTGCTGCTACGGCAACACCTGAAGCAAAGGCAGAATGGAAGGTGACTAATGCTAAGTACAATGAGGTTGCTTGTCTAATGCTCACTAGCATGAATGCTAAATTACAAAAGAAGTATGAGTATTCGTCTCCTAAGAATATGCTTGATAACCTCAGGTAATCTTATGAGAAGTCACCTGCAGTTGAATTGTATGATGAACTTGACAAGCTACACAACTGCAAGCATGGTGATGGTAAACCAGTAGCCAATTATGTGGATGAGATGAAGGACTCCTTTGATCAACTTCACAGAATTGGTTTTGGTTACCCTGAGAATGTGCAAGTGCACTTGATCAACAGATCCCTTAACAAGGAATTTGCTGGTTTTGTGCAGAACTTCAACATGCATTGCTCGGGGAAGACAGTCTCAGAATTACTCGCATTGCTTGTTGATTATGAGAAAAGTCTACCAGCCAAGGTCAAGAATCCCACCCCGCAAGTGTTGGCAATTCATGGGGGGAGAATCCAGAAGAAATCGCATGTGAACAAAGGCAAAGGTAAAGGTGATAAAGGCAAGCAGGTCATGGCCTATCAACCTCAACCCAAGATGAAACAACATCAGCCTAAGCAGAACAAGGTGAATCCGCCAAACAGGAAGGATCAGGTTTGTCACCATTGTCATGAAAAGGGCCATTAGAAGCGCAATTGCCCTCTCTACATTCATGACTTGCGACTCAAGAAGCAGGGGAATGATGCTGGTAACCCCAGCACATCAGGTGCGTTCTTTATGATTGAATTATTCACTCTTACTCCTAAATTGAATTCATGGGTATATGATACTGGATGTGGCATTCATATCTGCAATACCATGCAGGGGTTTAGAGTTGAGAGAAAGCTGGCCTATGGACAACAATTCTTGCACGTTGGTAACGGAGCGCATGCAGGAGTTGAAGCTATAGGAGTATTTAATTTAGTGTTGCCTTCGGGCCTAGTACTATCTTTAAATAATTGTCATTATGCACCGTCAATTGTTAGAGGTGTAATTTCATTTTCATGTTTGTTGAACCAAGGTTTTCATCATACTATTTCAAGCAATGGAATTTCGGTTTCTTTAAATAATGTTTTTTATTTTAATGCTATTGCTGTGAATGGTGTATTTGAAATTGACATGAATGATAATGATAATGCTTTTGTTACAAATAATTCAATGTATAGCATCAACAATAAGAGAATCAAGAGAGGTCTGGATTCGTCTTATCTTTGGCATTGTCGACTTGCTCACATTGGCAAAGATCGCATGAAAAAGCTGCAACATGATGGGCTTTTAAATAAGATCAATGATGAATCATTTGATAAATGCGAATCTTGCATTGCTGGGAAGATGACTAAGAAACCCTTTAAAAATAGGATTGAAAGGGCTAATGATCTACTTGGTCTTATTCACACAGATGTGTGTGGACCACTTAGACATGTGTCAAGGAGGGGTGCTAGCTACTTCTTAACATTTACGGATGATTACAGCCGTTATGGTTATGTTTATTTACTTAAACATAAACATGAGGTATTTGAAACATTCAAAGTGTTTAAAGCAGAAGTAGAGTTGCAACTTGGAAAGAAGATTAAAGCTCTTCGATCCGATAGAGGTGGTGAATACCTGAGTCAGGAGTTCATAGATTATCTAGCAAAGGAGGGAATTGTCCAGCACCTTACTTCTCCATATACTCCACAACAAAATGGTGTATCTGAAAGAAGGAATCGTACATTGCAAGACATGATACGATCTATGTTTAATCTAACAACTCTTCCTTTCTCGTTTTGGGATTATGCCTTAGAATCTGCGGTTCGCATTCTAAATATGGTTCCAACAAAGAAGGTTAATAAGACACCATATGAGGTATGGACTGGAAATGCTCCTAACCTGTCTTATCTTAAGGTCTGGGGTTGTGAGGCGTATGTTAAATGTGACTCAGCAGACAAACTCCAACAAAGATCTGTGAAGTGCATCTTCGTAGGATACCCTAAGGAAACTATGGGATACTACTTTTATTACCCACCTGAAAACAAAGTATTTGTTGCAAGGTATGGAGACTTTCTTGAAAGAGAGCTCATATCTCAAGAATTCAGTGGGAGAGTATATGACCTGGAAGACGGTCAAGAAGATGTAGAACCTTCTGAAAACACTAACCAACTTCCGGTAGAACCTGAAAGTTTAGGTCCTCCACCTGAAGTTGAAGTGATTCCCATTCGTAGGTCAACAAGACCAGTAAAAGCTCCTACTCGTCTATGTCTTAATGTAGAGAGTGATGAGTATATACTGGGTGATCTTGATGAGCCTACAAGTTATAAAGCTGCCATGAATGGTCCTGAAAAGGCCAAATGGAAAGAAGCTATGGATGGGGAAATGCAATCCATGGAAGACAATGATGTCTGGGAAGAAGTAGACCTACCTCCGGGTGCCAAACTAGTTGGGAGTAAATGGCTCTACAAGAAAAAGACTGACATGGATGGCGTTGTACACACCTATAAGGCCCGTTGTGTAGCTAAAGGCTATACACAAACTTTTGGTGTTGACTATGAGGAGACCTTTTCTCCTGTAGCTGACATAAGGGCAATTAGGATTCTTATAGCCATAGCCGCTTACTATGACTATGAGATTTGGCAAATGGATGTTAAAACCGTCTTCTTAAATGGTCGCCTAGATGAGGACATCTATATGGCGCAGCCTGAGGGGTATGTAAATCCAGAATTCCCAAATCGTGTATGCAAGCTTAAAAGATCCATTTATGGATTAAAGCAAGCATCACGACAATGGAATAAGAGATTTGATGGTGAGATTAAAAAGTATGGATTCACTAAAAATCTTGATGAGCCATGTGTATATCACAAAGTTAGTGGGAGTAATGTGATTTTCCTTATATTATATGTCGATGACATATTGATCATGGGGAACGACATTCCAAGTTTACAAAAGGTTAAGGAATATCTTGGAAGTTGTTTTTCTATGAAAGATTTAGGGGAAGCTGCATTTATTCTGGGAATCAAGATATATAGAGATAGATCTCAGCGATTAATTGGATTAAGCCAAAGTGCTTACATTGATAAAATATTGAAGAGATTCAATATGCAAAATTCCAAGAAAGGATATTTGCCGATGCAAGAGCAACATGGCTTGAGCAACAAGGTTTGTGCTTCAACACCTGCAGAGGTGCAACGCATGAAAAGAGTCCCTTATGCTTCGGCTGTGGGATCTATTATGTATGCGGTAAAAAGTACAAGGCCTGATGTAGTGTTTGCTCAGAATTTAACCAGTCGATATCAGCAAAATCCAGGTGTAGCTCACTGGACTGCTGTTAAGAATATTCTTAAGTACCTAAGGGCAACTAAGGATATGTTTTTGGTTTATGGGGGAAATCCATCGGCAGAACTTGATGTTACAGGTTACTGCGATGCTTCTTGGAAAGGTGATAAGGAATATACGAAGTCTCAGACGGGTTATGTCTTTGTCATTAATGGAGGAGCAGTGGATTGGAGGAGCAGAAAGCAGAGTGTACTAGCGATGTCTGCTACAGAGAGTGAGTATATAGCTGCTTCAGAAGCTGCAATGGAAGCTGTTTGGATTAGGAAGTTTGTCTCAGGGCTTGGAGTCATGCCTTCGATTAAAAGACCTATTAAAATGTATTGTGACAATTCTGTTGCAATCACATTTGCCAATGAGCCTGGAATCATGAAAGGCACCAGACATTTCCCGATTAAGCATCACTATGTTCGAGAATAAGTCGAAATAGGTGAAATCGAAATGCTCAAAGTTCACACAGATGATAACTTGGCAGATCAATTAACAAAGCCTCTACCTGGCACTAAGCTTCACAAGCATGCTGCAGGTGTAGGACTTAGATTAGCTGAAAGTTTCATGCCCATTTGTGATTAGTGTTTGGATAAAGGATGTAATGTACAATTATTATTTTAATGGAATAAAATAAGTTTTATGTTTATTTATCATTGTCTTAATAATATATCCTATATTTGCATGTTTAAGATCCTTGAATAATTTATTATTCTAAATGTCCATTGTCGATTAATGATATGGGAATATCATTAAAGTAAGACAAATTTGAGTATTGGTTTAGAATATACTTGAAAGTATATTGATGCGTAGTCATACCAATTTCACATAATATTCAATGAATTGAATATTGGACTTATCCCAACAATATGATTTAATGTTTGATGTGAGAATCATATTTAAAGTTATCCTCAGACTTGAGATACCAGATAAGTGTCATGGATGTAGTGCATTTTTGTGAAGCAATCTACCGCTCACCGTAACAGGGAGTCATAAGGATTGTTTTCAGAAGTGTTGCAAAGTTCATGGGTTATTCTTGTAGTCAAGAAAGAATTCATTCCTTCTGATTTGTTTAGAAGTTTAATACTACTGGGCCCCTCGTAGGGTTGACAAAATGTTTGCATGGCCATGCCCAAAGTCTATCTGGAATACGTTCAGATGTTTTGGTAATTTTGTTCAATCATAAAGAAACGAGAAACAGAATTTTAATAAAGGAACTCACATCTTTATTAATGCGGTATTAGTAATGAAAGGATAATTATAATGATGAATCATTAAAGGTTTTTCCAGGAAACCTAGCTCGGATTGGACTAGGGGCATTGGAGTGTTGCAAGACGCTAACCAATGTCATTTTACTATTAATGAATATACGAGTGGGAGCTGTTAAATGTTACGTATAAACATTAATAGGTAAATGTCTAGGATCGAACCCGAGACCTCGGGATTGCACACTTTACAAACAAGAATAATGTAAATAAATATATATATTTATTAAATGTATGAAATATATATATTTATAACACTTAATGGACTAAACGGTCGTTAGTTGTTAACCGTATGGACTAACTATCGTTAAATAAGAAAGATAAGGACTAGAGTGTAACTTGGGTGTTAAGGAGGTTCTAGAATCCCCTAGGGGGAGCTATGGCCGGTCGAACAAGGGTGGGTCAAGCCCAACCCATGTTTGCTTGATCACCAAGATATCACCTAGTATATATACAAGGTCAAGGGTTAAACCTACACAATCTTTTGTGCACACACTCTAACCCTAAAATCTTGTTTTCTTTCTTTGTGTCTTGGCCGATCGGATCCCCCCTCCTCAAAGGGTTTGTGGTTCGATTTTTCCAAGTCAAAAACATTAGTGTTTTTGTTTACTTGCAACAACCTTTATTCGTTGGTAGTTTGTGTGTACAAGAACGAGGTAATTACTTACTTTAGTAATTATCAAGAGATCGATAAACAAAACGGTAAGGGGTTTATCATTGATCTAATTGTCCAAGAATCAAGGTTTATTGAAGTGCATTGGGTACATTTACTATTTATGTTTTGGTTAATATTTATGTGTTATACTTGATCCTAGCTTCCGCAATATGTGTATTTGATTGTCAAACTTTAACAATCAGTTATACTCCGTGGTTGAACACCGACAAGATCCTAATTAATTTCTTCATTGCGTCTCCTTACCTCCGGGTCATCATGATCATGAGAGAACATAACATTCTTAAAAGCGTCCAAAGCACACACATGATGTTCCTCTTTTTCCAGCCCACCCCAATAATATTGCATTTTTTCATGCACGGGACTTCCCAAAATCTTCATCAAATGTGTTAGTAATTTATAGCATAAACTGTCCCAAAATCCTTTTTCCTGGGACTTCACCTTCTTCTCCATTGCTTAATTTTTTTTCCTCGCCAGTAGGCTAGCTGCACTATCACAGATATTATCTTCAACAGTAGTCTAAGGACTATCATGTGATGAATGAACATTACTTATTAAGATGATTGCACGCAAACAACCAGGGAACTTTAGAGGTCTGTTTGGTTAAATGTAATCAAATAATGAAGGAAATGAATAGATAAGCTAATGAAATCAACACGGAAATTCACTGGATTATTACATTTCATTTTCATAAATGGTTGACCTCTACAAATGGATGATCTTCATTTTAATTCTAGATAATGTTTGAATTTAATCTCTACGATCCATACATTATAATTTAAGAGTAGGTATTGGAGTTTTTATTATAAATAATATAGATAAACTATGACCATATATGAAAATATCACTATAATCTTTGTAAAACATGTATCAAATATTCAAATGCATACTACGAAACACTTTTATTAGGAATGATCAATGCCATTATTTCATTCAAACATAGTAAACATTTATTCCTTCCAATTAATTAAATATACCAGATAATCATTCATTCACTGATTAGTATATTAAATCAGTACTATATTGGAACTAGCTTGAAAAGTACTATTAGTAACAAAAATGCATACTGGACATAGATTCAGTGATTAGCATCAGAGTTTGCACTAGAAGAATAGATACACATGTCATGTACTTTGGATTGTATAGCATGTTGCCAATAACCTCTTTTAAAGTGAGTTTTAAGTAAATATCACCTATTTAGTTTCAACCGTGATTTGAAGTATGTGTATGGATGTTTATGCACATTTTATCCAGTTTTTAAGCTTTTATCTAATCTCCATTATCGTGTTCACTAAATTTTGTTAAATATGAATTCTCTAACCTTTAACCTCCAATCAGAGAGAGAGGGTCGAGCGATCACTACTCGAACATAGTATGAGACATGCTATCGTCTGTGATAACCTCAGAAAGGTTTATCCTGGAAGGGATGGGAACCCTGAGAAATTTTGCAGTGCGAGGCTTATCACTCGCATTATCCAAAGGGGAGTGCTTTGGTATGCTTGGTCCAAATGGTGCCGGAAAAAGCTCCTTCATTCATATGGTCAGCTCGATAACCTCGTTTATCTTTTATTCAATATTCGTTTTTGTTCATATAGGCACATTATTCTATTATCGAGTGAGATATATAATCTAATGATCACCTATTTGTCTCTTTTGTTTTTGTAAATTCAACTAAAGTTGAATATTTTTTATATGCAATGTGTAATATATTCATTGCGTTCCTTGGAAAGTTTTTAACTAAGAAAAGTATGGTGGTTGTGACAGATGATTGGGCTCATTAAGCCAAGTTCTGGCACAGCATATGTTCGGGGGCTGGATATAAGAGACGACATGGATGAGATTTATGCTAACATGGGTGTATGTCCTCAGCATGAGTAAGTATAAAAACTCGTTTAGAAGGAAACACTGGAAGCACTTAAATTTACTAATTATGTTTGTCGAAAACTTTATATTGATTTGATTCCTTATTACTAATACATGCTATATAGCTTGCTCTGGGAAACGCTAACAGGTAGGGAACATCTCCTCTTTTACGGAAGGCTTAAGAACCTTAGAGGAATCGCCTTGATTCAAGTAAGCTGGATTCACTTTCCGACAATTATTTTGCACATGATCTTTCATTCAGGGAAATGGCTACCATATTCGTTATTGATGTTTTCGGTGTTATCTAACTTACCTGCTTCTATATAATGTCGTTTTAGGCGGTAGAAGAATCTCTTAGAAGTGTAAATCTCTTAAATGGCGGGGTTGGTGACAAGCAAGCGGGGAAGTACAGTGGAGGTATGAAAAGGAGGCTTGGCGTTGCCATTTCATTGATTGGAGATCCCACGGTATGTCTAGTTTTACATGTATCCACTTTTCTTCTGACTATAATTTAATGGCCAGCTCTTACTATGAATCTAGGTTGTGTACATGGATGAGCCTAGTACCGGACTCGACCCAACTTCAAGAAACAACCTATGGAATGTCATTAAGCAGGCTAAAGAAAATCATGCAATTTTTCTCACTAGTAAGTTATCTAATATGCTTTTTTTAAATAATCCATGGAAATAAATAAAGAGAAGAGAACCAAAAAGAGTGGTGTATAGAATTTGGTGGGCAAAATGTTGAAGTACTATTTGGGAGCTTTACTACCAAAAGTTGCACACTGCTAATTAGATTATTCACCTTTGGAGGGATAATATGCAATTCCCCCAAATGGTTTTTTCAGTAACAAAGGGGGTCACTAAATAATTCAGTTACATAATCATAGTTATCTTGGCTTTTTAGTGAACATAAATAAATAATCGACTTTGAAAAAAAAAATCCTCATCCCCTTCTAAAAAATTATCAGTCTTCCTCATCAGAATCTTCATCCCCTTCTTCCAAAGGATAATCAAATTCTCCCGGATCAGTAACCGAATCCCCGTCACTATCAAAGTCTCCCGGATCAGTATAACCGAATCCCCTTCTTCTAAAGGAATATCAAAGTCTCCCGGATCAATGTCCTCATCCCCTTCTTCTAAAGGAATATTCAAGTCTTCATCAAGATACTCCTCTTCAAGTTTTGATCTGGAAAAAGATTCTTGATTGAAATCTGAATCGTGCCGATAACGTTTTGCTGGTCGATTGGAATATGCCTTTCGTTTTCTGTAATTCTGTTACATGCCATTTACAAACCCTAACCCTAAATTTTCAATGGAATTTGAGAGGGAAAGAAATTGTGCTTCGTGTGTTCGTATATATATATATATATATTCCTGATGTTTTACATGATGTACGTAGATATTGCGGATTATGATCTTAGCTGAGAAACAATTAAAAGAATAAAAGTGATTATTTTCATAACTAAAGTTTTAGATTTATAGCCCAATCAGTTTGGGCTGAAACTTGATTAAGCGAATCTTAAGTAAAGGATTATTTAGACCTTCTTTCCTTTTGTAAACATAACTGATAATAGGACCTAATGCAAATGTTTCAGCACACTCTATGGAGGAAGCTGAGCATCTATCTGACCGTTTAGGAATTTTTGTGGATGGCAGCTTACAGTGTATCGGAAATCCTAAAGAGGTAAAGTTAGTTTTCATCTCATCATAAAAGTGTTGTTCATAGATATGCTTGTTAACTTTTATTTATATTGAAATCTTTATATGACTTAATTATATCCGTAGGCTACCACACTAATAAATTTCTTCAGCAGCTCTGATTGTCCCATATACACTACCCTATTTTTTGTGACACAAATTCCATGTATACTTTCTCCTTTATCGCCAAAGGTTTTCAAATGATGCCCAATGGTTTTTAATACAGATACATGTTAGTCTATTTCCATGCATGCATGGTATATATTGTAATCAATACATAGTATCGTTGTATCATTACATATTTATATTTTACTATGATCTCATCTCTTTTTTAACGAGGGCAGCTGAGGAGTAGATACGGAGGTTCATACGTGCTCACAATGACAACATCGTCAAATCACGAGGCAGACGTAGAAAACCTAGTCAAGGGTCTTTCCCCCAATGCTAGTAAGATATACCAACTATCTGGAACTCAGAAATTTGAGTTGCCAAAAAAATCCATCAAAATAGCAGATGTTTTCTGTGCGATTGAGAATGCTAAAACGAGGTTCGCCATTCAGGAATGGGGGATTGTAGATACGACTCTGGAAGATGTTTTCATCAAAGTTGCTCGAGAGACTCAAACATTCGACGTTCTCTCGTGATAACTTCAGTTACAGGCACATATCACTATAGCAATAAATTCGTTAGCACAGATCTAATTTGCTCAACTAACTGTTGCTCCAAATCAGCGACATGTTGGTGTCATTGTATTGTAGATTTGTATAATGAATCTCACAAATATATATGTTTTTTTTGTTATGATTTGGTTTGATGAACTATGTTTAGTATGTATCTTTTGTTTTATTAACATGCAAATTACAGTCAAAAGATCTATATTCTTAGTTCTGTATTTAAGTTTTATGCTTATACGGTATCTATTATCTATCTAGCTATTAAAAAAAATATAAAAGCGTCTGAGAAGATATTGCGAGATGGGCTAGCGAGCGATCAACATGGTAAAAGCTATATGTTGGTCCTAAAGAGTGTTTAATTCATTAGAAGAGGGTTGAAAAGTGAATTTCAAGGGTGTTGAAACCAAAACTGGCTAAAACAGAATATTACTCGGTCTGTGAGAACGTTGGATCAAAAAGTGTAGATTGGCAGGGACATCTCAACCCTGTGTATCATAATGGTACCCATCAACCCTATCCAGCAAAGGTTTGATGCCTGTGAAATACCTTCACCCAATACCCAACCATGCTTGCGGAACAGAATCGAACTCACGTCTTTTAGTTGGATCAAGACATCACATGGTTGGGCCCAGGCTTCTAAGATAGCTGGTTGATATCATTAGAGCTTGAGGTCCCCATGTGAGGACTTCCCGGTTGGTCACCCAACCCGATACTACTCTCACCTAGGCTCGCTTAACTTAATAAGCTTCACCCAGTGGACCTGTAAGAACACACATGTGCTTACATTTTAAAACATAATAAAAGTATAGATACTAGTAGGAATAGTAGGATTACACAACAATCTAATCGAGTTGAGTCAATTTAAGCGTGAAGTACAAATGGTGGTGGAATCGTTGTGAATGCCAGAAACCACACAAAAACAACGAACAAGGAATTCGATATAAACCCTCAAAGGGCGTCCAAATGGGATTTGAAGAGCAACTTTCTTTTCATTCACTTCATCATAAGTTATTTAAATCCTAAAAATATTACAATAATTTATAGTTTAAAAGAGTCTTAGAGAGAAAGCTAATAATCTCTACTAAAACTAAAATTAGGAAACATAATAGTAACTCTTATGAATCTAAACAAATCTGTATAAAAATAAGATAAATGCAAATATTCAAAGATAGCTTAAGACAATCATAAATTGTAGTTTTTAAAGGGAAGACTTTACCTGGTTTGAGTCTGTTTGACAGTGGATTCAAACCTTTTGGATTAGTCAGCCAAAAGGTCAGAAACCATGGTTACAAAAAAAAAAAATGCAAATATTCAAAGATAGATTAAGACAATCATAAATTGTCATTTTTACCCTTCAATCTTCTCGAACCAATTGAAAAACTGGACTTCACATGTTGACCGAATAACCGGCGGCTAAGCTAGAGGAGCTGGAGCTCGAATATGCCCTACATCATTCTCCACCTCTTGGAAAAGACCCGTCCTCGAGTCTTGTTTTTCCATGTCTACTCCGAAACTTTCAAACCCCCCTCCATTTCCTTAGCACGACTTCTCTTTGGAGAATCATGTTCCATCATGCCTACCATTTGATAAGATCATCCGGGTTAGTTGTATCATTGTCTCATCCGGTGAATCTACGAGCTACCTAACAAAATGGTTCTCCAGGTCCAATTGTGGGGTAAATAAGGCAATTATATCACAAAATTCAACAGGAAAAAATAGCTAACTTGAACAGGAATATCTCCCTGTAGAAAACACCAATCGAAGATCCGAACAGTGAGCTCGTAGATTTATGTGTCCCGGACATCGAGCCCAAAAATCACAAAAATCCAATGGTGAACGAGTTAGTTCTGCCAATTATCATACGGCTGCACGGAATGTGACGAAGTGAAACAAATGTTTTTGTTTCTCTTGATTTGGCTTCTCCAAGTTGCGGGATTTCTTTTCCCCAAACCTATGGTATGATACCAAATGATGGCAGAACCGTTGTGAATGCAAGAAACCACACAATGACAACGAATAAGGAATTCGATATAAACCCTCAAAGCTAGGGTGCCCGGTTGAAGAGAAACTCTCTTTTCATTCACGTCATATAAGTTATTTAAAACCCAAAAATATTACAATAATTAATAGTGTAAAAGAGTCTTAGAGAGAAAACTTAAAATCTCTACTAAAACTAAAATTAGGACACGTAATAACTCTTATGAATCTAAACAAATCTGTATAAATAAGATAAATGCAAATATTAAAGATAGATCAATACAATTATAAATTGTCGTTTTTATCTTTCAATCTTCTCGAACCAAAAGAAAAACTTGACTTCATATGTTGATCGAAGAACCAGCGACTAAGCCAGCCGGAGCTTGAACATGCCCAGCATCAACAAAGTAGGGTCGATTTTTACCTTTGACTATTATTTTAAGCATTTTTTAATTAAACTAATCGAATTGAGTCAAGTCAAGCTTTAATCATGGAGCTCAAGTCAACTTTTGGGCTTTGAGTTTTCTAATTGAGTTAAACTGGATCTCGTAACCATATTGGTTACACTCGGCTCGATAACAACCATAAGTCCAAGGTGGAGTTAAGGTTGGCAACAACGAGATGACTATTTTTTAGTTTCATAATTTTATCAGATTTTATAAGACAAGTGAACTCTTTCAAAAATAAGTATGATAAAAAATAAATAATAAAATAATAAAAAAATACAGTGTGAAAGTCAAATACCTTCTGACATAACTAGATATTGCTTTGAAATCCAACTTGGTCACCCTAACATAAGCTGCTGTCGCCTAGCAAAAATGTTGTTCCCTTTCTTAGCTTATGGGAACTAAAACTTTATAAGACCAAATGGCTTGCTTTGTCTCAAGAGGTTCAAAATTCGAATAAATAAGAATAGAGTATTTACAGTGCGACACAATATATTGATTGCTGTCTGCTATAGACAGTAACAATCTACACCACAATAGAAAAAACATGTATAGATATTATACTACTTATCATTGCCCATTACTCACTCTAACACACCAAAATGCATCCTGGTGTAAATTCCTAATGGTACATTTGGGCAATTCTGATGCATAAGTAAATGACATATCACTCCCTCCCCTAAATTCTTTGGTACTATTAATCAAGATGCTGGATTACTAATTTCATTCGGGTCAATAACGATTCCATGAGGTACTTCTGATCGGCCAAAGAAGTTTCTTCTGGTGTTGGGCGAAGAAATATCCGCTAGTTGGACATGAGGTGGTATTGGTGTTTCTTCTGAGTGACCTGAAATGCAAAGGGTACCAGCATCGTCTTGCCCCCAGAAAACTTCTACCATAACTCCTCTAGGATTTTCTGTTGAAACTGTTCCTGGAATTCCAATGTATCTTGCTCCAACTGGTATCTGCATAGATCATGTTTTATTTCTTAGCTTAGTTTATGATGAATCAATGTTAAGTGCTAGTGTAACATAATAGTTCAAGTAAGTGTGAGAGGAAATCGGTTTTCCATGACCAAGTTACATAATGAATGCAATAGAGGTGGCACTTTCAACAAGTCGATCTGGATGATGTTTTATTCCTAACGGTTTAAATGGTATAAGTAGCTAAAAGTGAACATGTTGAAATTCAACCAAAGCGTATCTTTTATGCATACAACCTTGTAAATCATTTGATTCACAATTCAGGTTGTAATAATACTTCTTTTGTATTCATAATTAACACATTAACAATTTATAAAAGGAATAAGCAAATGGACGAATGGCTCAATCCATTCTTACCAGTCCCATTTCGACATATTAAATATGACCCATTCCAACCTAAAACATGCAAAGGTGGGAGAATGATGATTCAAATTTGAGGTAGAAGACTTACTTTAAGAGAAGTTCCTGAGGACAATGTCAATGTGGTGAATCGGCCTTCAGCTGCAGCACTTTCAAACTCTGCCTGTTTTGCAATGTTGAGGAACACTTCTTCAAGAGTTGCAAGACTGAGCTGGATGTCCGATATACCAAATTCCTCCTCTCTATTCTCTAACTCCTCAAAGAAATTCTAATAAAAAAAAAATCACTAATGAAAGATATCGGTGAATGACTATCTATCAGCTATTATGAATACAATCATAGATTGTCAACATTTCCTTGAGAAGAGAAAAAGCAAACCAATAGAATGAAATTTCTTACCGTTAGCAGTCCCTCCTTGTCATGTGGGATAACAAAAGTGAGGAAGGATTTGTTTTCCTCTTTTGGAAGAACATCTAAACGCTGAAACAGTAAACCGCATGTCAAAAATTAGAATATACAACTCACATAAGAGACGCTCAGACAGTCTGTGTAACTTAACGTACATCCTTAAAGAACATCTTCACTTCCTCATAATGTGTTGCAGTAGTGACATCTTCTCTGGAACCATTCACATTAGCAGTGGTCCCCGTAAAGCTTACATTAGCAATGTAACCAGTGCCAAATCTTGACTTTAATCTAATAGAGTTTCCGATGCAACTAAGTCTACCTTTTGTCATGATTCCAATTCTGTCACTTAAAATATCAGCTTCTTCCATTGAATGTGTTGTCAGAATAATGGCACGTCCTTTCTTTGCATTCTCAATAATGTCCCAAACGTGTCTTCGAGTTATCGGGTCCATACCAGTTGTCTGACAAATATACTGAGTTAGACCAAAATAGAGAATAAAAACAAAAACTAGCTATGAAAGATAACGGGTCATATAAGCTCAAACAGGTAGCAAGTCACAATTTAATGCACAAACCTTCTAAATGATTATATCAAAAAAAATAATAATAATAAATAAATAAAATAAAATAAAATAAAATAAAATAAATTATTGGAATAATACAATTTCTGCCGTCATATTTGGCAGATTAACTGCTAATAAAAGCTTAAATTTTTTGGGAAAAAGTGAAGTGTTTCGGCCCCACCCTGACGGATACAAAAAAACTAACCATTCCACCTTTAATGAAGATGATTGAATGTTATCAAAAACAAAAATTCGAATTCGCATTACCGGTTCATCTAATATGACCAACTTTGGGTCGCCAATTAGAGATATTGCAACACTGAGGCGGCGTTTCATTCCTCCACTATAGCTTCGAGCTCTCACTCTAGCTGCCTCAGTAAGTCTCACCTCTGCCAATGATTTTTGCACAACCTATACAACAGTCAAATATAGACATGTAAAAACATAAACTATTGATGCCTTATATAAAAAGAGACATGTGAAAACAACTAAGCCACAAAGATGATACACTACAACTGGTTTGACATAAATGATACCATGGAAATCAGTTGCCAAAGGTGCTGCAGTTACTTATGAATGGGTCGATTTGAGCTAACTTTTTATCTCTAATGGGTCCTCAGATGGTAATATTAAAACAGTAAGCTTAGCAGGTTAAATATCACTGGCACACATCCCCTTGATTTATTCTAAATATACATTTTGTTATAATAATATTTTTTTTCATGTTAAATTTTGTCATGATGACACAACCCAAATAAGACTATCTTAGAACGCACCATTTTAAGTGAAGCAGGGGGTAGACCCTTGATACTGGCAAATAGATAGAGGTGTTCCTGACCGGATAGTGCATCCCAAAGAATATCAAACTGCAATCAATAGATAAAATTGTTAATCCCGATTATGAGTAATTCCTTCTCATGAAATGATCATACAAGGTACCCAAAGAGTGAAAAGAAAGTAATCATCACCTGGGGGCAAACACCTATCATTTTCTGGATATTTGACATTCCAACAGAACTTCGGATGGAATGTCCATATATGAGAGCTGTTAATGAGACTTATAAATTAATATATTCTTATTTCAACAAAATGTAACTGGCATACATGCATACAGAAAGATCATAGTACCATCTCCTTCAGTGACTGGTGTGATTCCGGTCAAGCAATTAATTGCAGTAGTTTTTCCAGCTCCGTTGGGTCCTAGAAGACAAAATAGCTGATCTTTTGGGAAGTTCACCCATAAGCCCTAAAAATAAAGTTGTTCTTAGATTGGATCACTTACAAGATAAAAAGTAGATGTGGCAAAATGGGTGGATCGAACGGGTAACGGGTCAAAACTTGTACTTTTTGGTAATGGTCAGGTTGGATTGACCTGACTTACTTTTTGTATAAATCTTTTAGAAAATTTATCAGCAATTGGTGTGCCATATATGATTACGAAAAATAAGAGGATCAATGGTTCAAAAAAGACATTGACAATTCACCCGTTTCCTTTTTTAGCTAACCTATTATTTTACTAAACCCATTTGACCCGTTAGATATAAAACATAACCCAATACAATCATAACTAAACGCTGTGAACTGTGTACCTTGAGTGCATGGTAAGGTGGAGTTCTTTTGCAACTGCAGCAACCAATGTTAGTTCTTCCAGGATATACTTTCACAAGACCTTGTACCTGAACTGCAAGATTTGGATCAACAACACCTTCTCTATGTTGCCGCTTCACAATCTCTTCCTCTTGAAGTACATCCTCGTCATCTGGAGAAGCATGATCTGATGGTGGAAGAGCGCGCATGCAACTACAAATCCCACCCTCTGCAAATGTAGCATGTATTGATATGGTCTAGAAAAAAGAGGTGGAAAAATGGGGAGGTTTGCAAACGTGTCAAAACCGGGCACTGTTTGTTGTGGATCGACACTTCAGTTTATCATGATTATGAGCTTTATAACTAAACAAATGTTCTGAATATGATTACAAAAACTCATTTGAGATTAAAAATTCTAATTGGCTGTCAATTTTTAGCCCGTTTAATCAGTTTCCTTTTGATAAGGCATTTGACCCGTTACAGATAAAACATGATCCATATTGACCCATCTATCAGCAAATGGGTTGCAACAGCCACCTCTACAATAGACAATGAAAGAGCAGAGAAGAACATGTGGTTACTAATTAACTCAATTACCTCTCACTCTGTTCCCGCCTTTTCCTGACCAGTATCCAGGGTTCAGAAAGTAGAAAATTGGTTTTCTTACGCCTGACGAGTTAGGAAATATATTATCGAAGTAGATTGCCAGAGCAACCCACAAAACAAATGTTGATAAAAGCCATAAATAGATATCATTCTGCCAAACAAACAAAACAATATGGTATGAGTCAACATCACATAAATAGTGTATAAAGAAAGAAACACCATACAAATTCGTACCACAGTTATTAGACAGTCCTCGTCATTTGGTGCACACTTCCCTTTATGACTCCAGCTGATACCAGGGTCTTCATGAGTAGCAGTAGCATCAGAAAGCAACTGAAGGGCTTTTGCAAGAAGATTAGGCGGGTAGAAAGACCAGATGATTCTGTATGTACCAGAGAAGTTGTCACTGTACGGAAATCCAAATACGGTAACCACCTACATAGAGAACCAGGTCTTTAAATATGATACGTCACAAAGAAAGTAGCTTTTGGTGATTGTAATAAAAAAATGAAGTTACCTGAGTCAGAAAACCAACTATATACACAGAGAAACCGACACTTGTAGATGAAGTGGATTTGCTGATGAATGATGAAAACATGAATGCAAAGCCAACCTGGCAGAAAAATCAAGGAAGTGCTAATTCAGCAACTATACGTAACGAAATTTATATAAATATAGCTTTGAAAAACAAAGTATCTTACCATGTTTAGTTGGAAAAGAAAGAACACTAGAAACACAACTGCAAAGCTATTGTGCAAGAAGAAATCAAACTGAAACATCATTCCAAAGAGAACTGTAAATAGAGCTGAAAATAGGGTGATGATTCCCTCCCATGTAAGCCATGATAACCAATAAGCCGTATCATAAAGGCCCATCATTGCCATCGCCTGCAAGTAAGAATAAATAAATAAATTTAAGATGTAAATTCAAATGTGACAAAGAATTAGCGTAAAAAAGAATATTTAGTACCTGGCGAAGTTTGAGTTCTTTCTCAACTATCAAAGAACTAATCTGTAACACAAAACCAAACATGGCGATTGCCAGGAAAAAACTTGGTCCAACTGTGCCCACAGATGAGAATGTTTCAACTACAGGATGTGCAAATTCCTTCAGATTAACGACCCAGCTGAAATTTGGATCTGCCACATTTAAAACGTTACTCAGTTATTTGCAGAAATAGAAAAGACTATGACAGTCCATCAGTAGAAGAAAAGGTTTCATTGAACTGATGCTATACCTCCTATTAAGGTCCTAGCAATTTCACGTTCAGCCGCAATTTGGAGTGGTATTTGGAATTTGAATGTTGGATCTTTGAAATCTCCTCGTTTGGCAATGGGCGTGGAGTTTGTTTGTAAGCCGTAACTAATTACAGTAGCACTTCTGTCTACAAAATGCAGGGCTCCAGGACATGTCATAGGATTAGCAAAAAGCCATGCATCCACATCACCCTTTGTTCGAAATGATTTAACCTGTTCAGATGGTTATAAATGATCATTCCAACGAGAACGACTTTCCTTAGGGGCTTGCATATATATATATATATATATATATATATATATATATATATATATATATATATATATATATATATATGTTTTCAGTTCTGATTACGGAAATACACTGCTGCACTCTAGTACTAATAAATTAAAAACCTCCTACGAGTCAACTGCACTCTAATAGTATCAAAGCAAGAACTGTTTCTTTTTTATTGCTTTATGGGGCATGTTGCTTGTCATCTTTGTTACCTATTTTATTCATAACTCTTTAAAGACATTATACTGTACCACAACTTATAAGCAATTAATCAATTGAGATGGACAAAGATTATGAATTCGTCCAACCCACAAGAATCCCACCCTTCCAAATTACTTTACTTGTCTAGAAACCTAAGCATCATAGTTATTTGCTACATTTTTTGACATCAAAGTAATGAACATCAAACATAAGGAAGTTCCACCGGCGATAGACATGACGCTTTCTTAGTGGAAGGCATGTCAAAGCTCACAGTTTGGTAAATAAACTTATCACCACTTGCCCTTCAATTCTCAACAGCATAAAGTCAACCACTAGAATTTTTAGAGTGTTTGACAAGTTCCAGTTAACACATAAATAACCAGATAATGAAAACCAGTTCTGGTGCAGCTTTTCCTAAGCTACTTATCCATAATCATGAAAATCAATCTCACTAAGCACAAAAATTTAAACCGGCTATCTACTACTTATTAACATAATAACAAAACAATCATTTTCAATATGCAATGCCAAACACACCCTAACAAAAAGGACAAATGGTAAAAAAAACAGTACTTTCTCCTAAAGGTTTAAATTGACAGGGAAACTATGACCTTGTGCACCCATTTTGGGTGCCGACTGACCCGTCCCCAAACGATACTTTATTTTACACAAATTTAACTTTAAGTTGCTCCAACTAGTTATTCTCAATTAAAGTTATCAAAATTCTAAATTTGTGCAAGATCAACTTGGTTACCGGTCTTAACTCCAGCCTAAATAACTTTTAAACACCTAACTAAGTTGATACTTTGATACATGTATCATACGAGCTAAAACTATGGTCACTAGTAGGGGTATCAAAAATACCCGACCCTACCTGAATAAGCTTATTCGGGCTAATCTGATTAGCCGGAACTCTTACTAGGGTCGGGTTTCAGGTGAGATTTTTTAACCTTATTCGGGTTTCGGGTTAACCCGAATAACCAACATAACACACAAATTTATGCACGTTTTTTCAATTTTAATGTTATAATTTGGCTTAATCAGGTTAACGCATACCATAAGACCGGGTACATGTAAAGTTTTCCTTTCCCAAAACCTGATTACCCGACCTAACTAAGGCTTGTTCGGGTCGGATTTATCCGAATAACAGCCTTAATCTTTTAAAAAAAGTCCTTTTATGTTAAATTTGGCTATAGTAAAATAAATTTTCATTTTTCTTTAAACCACGTTGCCAAACACTCCATAATAAACTTATAAACACAAATCCAAACACTCCCTAACACAAAAACATTTTAATCCATCAATAACAAAACTTCACTTATAACCTTTAAAAAAAAAAAAAAAAAAAAAAAAAAAAAAAAAAAAAAAAAAACACCTTATCAGACGGAATTGGTCGACCAGGATTATTCCTCCGAATCCGGTCCACAATCGTGCCAATTCGCGCACTATCACTCCCACTCCACACAAAATCAAAACAAGGAGACTTAATAAAATACTTTTCCTCACATGGCAATATCGGGGGATCAATAAGCGAATCAGGATCACGGACGCTTTCGAAAGCGGTAGACGTCCCGAAGCGCGCCTCGATCGCTTTCTGAATTATGAACAATAAAAAAATGAAGAAAAACGATGAGAAGACTTGGAGAAAAGTGGCGCGTTTGTTTCGGTATGCGAGGAGGAGGTTTTTTGTGAAGAGGGATTTGTATTGTTGGAGAAGGAGTTTTGGGCCTTTCTGAAGCTCCATTGATGAGAATTGAGAATTTTCTCTGTGTGTGTTTTTTAGTGTGTGTTTGTGTTTGTGATGATGGGAAAGATGAGCGCGGGGTTTTTCACTTTAATGGGATTGGATGAAAACTATAAACTCTGTAGTGTGTGGGGTTATAAATGCTATTGGTATTTATGGGAATTAAATGGTATGCCATTGTTGGCAATTTCTTTATTACAGTAACGCTACGTTTACAAAAGTTTATAAAATGATAGTTAGGGTGTGTTTTGATTGTTTTGTGGAATATGTATAGACACCGAATATGTATAAAAGAGCAAGGTTGGATCAAGTGGTTAACACTTCCGGAGACAGAGGTCAAGGGTTCAATCCTCACTCCTTGCAAAGTCGGAGGTCCTTTTCTACCTTTGATAGAACCGAAAGCAGCCTCTCTACCTTAGGTAGGGGTAAGGCTGTCTACATCTCAACCTCCCTCATACACCGTGGAAGACGGTATTGGGACCCATAACCCGTGGAAGACGGTATTTGGAGTTACAAAAACCGAATATGAGTGACATAGAGTATGGAATACCAAACACTTGCAATCATATTGACAATGATTCTTTTATTTCGACTAGGCATTTAGACCCATGCAATGCACACGGGCTCGATTTAAATGTTCATAGCGTATTGTTCAGCACTAATTTTCGTCATTTTGATCATAGATGGATTTTGTTGGTCAATAAGTTTCTATGTTGCGTTTGCTAGCATGACATGAAAAATGTTGATGTCGTTATTTCGTTACTTTTAATTGAGGTCGAGTCAAATACTCAAAATACAATATATAACTCGGGTTGCCTCAAGACCCGTGCGATGCACACAACTTTTTTATTTGTTATTATAATTTATAAATGACTGCGAGCCAAAATTATGTCATTTTTTCATTCTATTCATTATTTAAGGTGATATTTTTAATATGTCGTATTTTGTTATTTTAGCAAACTCTGAAAGCCCGTGCGATGCACATGGGCTGTATAGAAGCTTTCAAAGTTTAATATCCGTCTTTTATTTTCGTCATTTTATATTCGAGACGTATTTTTGTCATTATATATATAAGTTGTCAAGCATGATACGTATTTAAAATGGTTTATTGACATGTAATCTTTTAAGATGTATTTTTTACGTAATATTTTTTGTCTATTTATTTTGGTATTGACTTTATCGTTTTTTATTGGAACTACTAATATTAATACATCCGGCTAAGTTATAACTATTTCTTATGATAGTCAACAATGCTCGTGCGATGCACATGAGCTGTATAGAAGTTTTCATAGATTTAAAATACGTGTGATGCACATGGGCTGTATAGAAGTTTTCATAGCGTAATATTCGGCATTTATTTTCGTCATTTTATATTTAAGTTGTCATGGTATCACACATTTGCTAAGCTTTATACGTATTTAAAATACTTTATTAAGTTGCACATGGGCTATATATAAGTTTTTATAGCGTAATCTTCGGCACTTATTTTCGTCATTATAAATCTAAGTATGATGGTATCACATTTCCAAGCATGTCACACATTTAAAATAGTTTATTGACATTAAAAGAGTATATGCGAAGAGATTTTTTTAAAGATGTTACATTGAAAAAAATCTCTTCATATGTAATATTTTAATATGGATAAGTTACATAAATTATTTTAAATATGAAGCGATTACATTAATGTTTGAGACCTTTTATATTCATCCCCATGCAATACACACAGGTTTGGACTGCCTCATGACCCATGCGATGTACACAGGTTGGATCTAATTGTTTTTTCGTAATGTTCGGGACTAATTTTCGGTTCATGTTTGAAACACTCATTTTTTGTGAAAGACGGACTTCGTTGTTCAAATAAATTACATTATTAAAAATGAACTATAAAACAAAATTCCTTTTTAACAAAACTATAAAAACATAAAACATTAAAGTAATTAGTATATTCAAGAGTATAAATTATAATTCGTATAATAAATTATAATTCGTATAGTAAATATTGCATGTTTAATTTGTAAAGTACTATTAATATGAATGCTAAGTATTCATCTATAATAACACCGGTAGCCATGTCATTGTTCTTGTTGTTGTTCTTCTTGTTGTTGTTAATTGGCATTTTGCATGTTTTGTTCTTGATACAATTTCGTGACTTCTCGATCTTTTTCTTTAATGTAAAGAGGTTTTTTTGTTAAATGTTATATTTAAATGAGGCTTTTCATATGTAATCTTTTAATATGAGTAATAGGGCTGAGCATCGGGTCGGAACCAACCCGAACCGAAAAAACCGAGCACCGAAATTGATGAAAAACCATAACCGACGGTCTGTCGGGTCGGTTTGGTTTTCGTCGATTCGGTTCGGGTTTGTCGGTCTAAGTGTATTTTGGTATATTTTTGTCGGTTTTGGGCTGAACCAGATCGAACCGACCCGAAACCGAAATCATGTAAAACCTGAAACCGAAACCGAACCGACAGGCCGTCAGTCCGTTTCGGTTTTTGTCGGTTCGATCGGTTTCGTCGGTCCAATTCGGTTTTGAACCTTAGGTGCTCAGCCCTAAGTAAGTTACATAAATTATTTTTTAATTAATGCATTATTTCAATATTTTTCCATAAACTATAATATCGAATTTGGAGCATTCATTAGTAACTCACTCTAATTATGTACAGTATAACGACATGAATCACATGATCTCAAACTCAAATGAATAATGCTTACCTCGTGATAGGTGTAGGATAAAATTTGAAATACAATTTTCTTCTCCTTTATATACTTCTTCGATTTAGAAGATTCTTATTGTTAAGATGATAGTGTGAAGATATTTTTATTATATACTAACATTTTCAATATGTAACATCGAAATAATTTACACAGTCATATCAAATATCAAAGTCACGCAATATTCCAAGACGTTTAATTAAGAAAGTGACATTAACACACCGCAAGACAAAAAACTACATTAAGAGCAAAAATATTGAAATGCAACAACAAAGTGTAGTAATAATTATTGACTAAAATTGAATGCTCGTCACATTATTTTCAATAAACTTACTTACTAACGAATAAATAGTATTAGCACATTTAGTGGTATTACCTGAAGTAAAATATTACATGTTTAATTTGTAACGTACTATTAATATGAATGCTAAGTATTAATCTCACCGGTGGCCGTGGCGTTGTTCTTGTTGTTGTTGTCTTTGTCGTTATTGTTCATTGGCTTTTTGCATGTTTTGTTCTTGATACAATTTTTGTGACTTCTCGATCTTTTTCTTTAATGCTTCTTGACGCGCTACAAAAAACAATTAGATATAGTTTATCATTAGTAACTTAAATACAGTTAATCAATATATTGCATTTTCAATCAAAGTAAAAATGTTCGTGCATGTTCCACATAATTGATAAGACAACGATGTGTAGGATCTCCTAAACCATTAGAGAAGATGATGTTACTACCAAACCTCCTAAGCACCATCTTTATGTCCTACATTCTTACACACACAAAACACATGAAATTTACATAAAATAATATAAATCAATATGCTAAATAAATAAGACGATATGATGCTTACTTTACCACCGTAATAAGTTGTAGCCCAATGTGCACGCGGTGTGGAGGAAGTTGTGGTTTGTTGTGTGTGATTTTTGACTCATTATATAGTTGATAACATATTTGTAACTCATGGACGGGAAGGTAAAAAGACTAACCATTAATTGGTGTGTTTAATTTATGCATTCATGGCATTTTTGGTTTGTATTCTTTGAGTTTTAGAGATGGCTTAAAACATGTTGTACCGTACAAACTTTTGTGCACGATTCCTCATGCAAAACATATTGTATCGTACAAACTTTGTGCACAATGGCTCTTGCGCATTATATTAAGCACTCCAATCTTTAGATAGTATAAAAGATATACTTTTCATGTTGCTTAAACTACCTTGTACCGTACTACAATTTGTGCACAAATCCTCTTGCATATTAAATTAAGTCACCCAATATTGTGTAATTGATATACTTTTGATGTTGCTTAAACTACCTTGTACCGTACAATTTTTTTCAATTACTCGAATCACTAATCTTATGTACTTACCCTTATGAATGAGTATTAAATCAATGTACTAACAAATGAAGCCTCCACATTTCACTTTTAATTCATGAAACATTTATTGTGAGCACTTTGCATTTAGGGCATCCACTATGGTAGTTTATGAAAAGGTTTATAAAATATTGAAGAGGTTTAAGAACTTATACACCATAGTGAGCATCTATTTTAAGCTTATGTGTCATGAAGAGGTCTAGGATATTGAACATTTTCATAATTTAATGCTTTTGATTATGTGTGAAGTTTATAGCACTTGAAAATGTTTATAACATAGTGAGGATAGGTTTATAAAACAAAAAGGTTTATAATTTAATGTCATAACACAAGTATAAACCTTTTAAAAGGTTTACCATAATGGATGACCTTATAAGACAACTTAAGTTTTTAGTATATAAGATTCCCTCCTTCCAAACACACCTTTGATATAATAATTTTTTAACTAAATATGAATGGTAAAAAAAAAATAAAAAAAATAAAAAAAAAAAATTATGCAATAAGGGTGCAACATGGTACCTTGAACTTGACAAAATAGAATTTCTACTACCCTATACTAATTAACTCAATATTTAATTGTTTTTTTCTTTTTATAAATCAATTTAGTAAAGTTTTTTTTAATAAATAATTTATAGTAAAACTTGGCTAGATAAATATTTTTTTCTTAAACTTTAATTATTTTTAATTTTTGAAAACTAATATAGTATTTTAATTAATTATTTAGAATATAAAAAGTATATAGCTAGTATCTCTAAAATATTTTTAACGCACTACTCTTAATAAATCTTCATAGTATATTATTAAACGTTGTTTCAAATAATTTTTAGATCAATTTATAACTAACTATATCGGAGTTTTTGTAATTTTCAATTTAACATATGTATATAAACAAATTAATAGTTAAGTTTTTATGGTCTCAAAATTATTTGAAATGAACACTTAATATAGAATACGGATATATATATATATATATATATATATATATATATATATATATATATATATATATATATATATATATATATATATATATATATATATCAAAGTAGTGCAGTAAATTCATTTTTTAAAATGTATTATTTCAAATATAAAGTTATTCTCAATAGCTAAATATAATATTATATTAACTAAAAAAATAAAATAAACTAAATTTTCAATAAAATATGACTAATTATCCTAACTTTAACCACAAATCATTTATATTACATTAGCGTAGGGTAGTAGTAATTCCAGTTTATCAAGTTCGGGGTACTATCCTGCACCATTAAAAGTCCAGGGTACTAAATGATTCAGTTTGCCAAGTTTGAGACACTAATATGTGTTTTGGGGTACTATCCTGCACCATTAAATGTTCAAGGTACTAAATAATCAAGTTTGCCAAGTTTGAGACACTAATATGTGTTTTGGCCTAAAATATTTGGCAAATTTTATATGAGTAAGTTTAATGAGTTTAAATAAAAATAAAAAAAAAGTTTGTATAAACTTTAAAATTGTGGCATCTTTAAAAGGGTTTTGGCTTATATAATACTAGTTATAATGCCCGCGCATGCGCGAGTATTTTAAAATTTTTTGAATAATATATTTCTATTTATTAAAAAACAAATAATTTAATATTTGTTTTGTTTGATTTATGATGTTTAATTATAGTTTTTTTATTATTAAAGATAATTATTTAAAAATTTTAATCCTATTATTAATTGCATCTTATCTATATTTTTTGTATTTATTTTTTACTTCTGTTATTGATAAATATAAAATGTTACCTAATAAGAAAGTAACATTTTTTAAATAAAATTATTACTGAATAAGGTATGAATGCATTTTTTTGAAATGAAAAATTCCCAATAGGGGTTTTGTTTTATTATATAAAAGATGTTTTGTTACAAATTATCATTTTATTGCCAACATACTTAATCTAAGGTTCATATTTTCTTAACTCAAGTCCTTTTGGTCATTTACATAAACCAAATACTTACGGATATATAAAACATAAGTTAATCCAAACACTTAGCATACACATATGAGCTTAGGATATATAAGCCATAATATCTTAAGCATAAACTCAATTTATAAGTTTAGCCAAACACCCTTTTACACGTATCTAGAGAGTAGATACTTTGTCTTAAAAACAAGAATTGCAAAAATATATTACTAATAGTACAATAATAATAACAAAAGATCAAGGAAATTATATACATTCGTAACATTTCTTCCTAATTGATCCTCCTAATGATAGGATGACATGTGAATTCACTCTTTACATCTCTTTAGAATCTCAATTGATTAGTATACATCTCGTGATCTTGGAGCTAGGAAGGAATTTATAAAGCGAGTTTAGAACGCATTTGCAACGCTAAAAAATTAAATAGTGTTTTTTAAAAGGATTGTCTTATGGGGGCATTGATTTAGATTAATATAAGAAGAAAGTTTAAATTTATTAAATTGAAATTCACATTTAATTATAGTCATTTATATGTTTAATTAATGTATATAAAATGTAGTTTTAATTTATAAGAAAATTTTGAAATCAATAAATACGTTTTAGCTAATTCCCTAAAAGCATTCGTTAGACACATTTAAACTTACCTTAAACATGGTAGACAGTTATTTTTCTATGCAATAAACACTTCTATTTAATGATCTTTTAAATGCAAAGATTAATATTTATATTATCTATATAAAAAACTAGCTTATAGACCCTTGGAATCCAAGGGATTTTAGAAGGTTTTTGATTAAAAAAAAGATAAGTACGTGAATAAAGTAAGAAAGATCAATGAACGTAAACGCTATAAAATTTTCCTGTAACGGAACAATAAGTTATGACTGAAAGTATAAAATGCAATGCTTATAAATATCTGTGTAATAAACGTTCATTGACTCTTGATCTCCAATATGTTTGTCTTGAGAAACAGATGCATGTAGTAACCATTTTAACACTTCAACAAAAGGTCCATTTCTGTGAACACCTAATAAGTATAAAAAAAAAAGTAGGGAAAATTCCAAAAATGACATGGTTGCCCCGGGTCAGGGGTTTTTTGACCTTAAATTTTAAAATTCTTATATTAGCCTTGGTTGCCCAGTTGCCCAACACGTGTCGCTCCATGGGGACGCCAAGTGGCGATTTTTTGGGCAACGCCGGTAAAAATTGGGCAACGACGGCAAAAATTGGGCAACTTGGGACACTTGTCGTTCGTTGGGTGGTGACACATTTTGGGCAACCGGCAACCAAGGTTAATATAAGAATTTTAAAATTTGAGGTCAAAAACCCCTTACCCGGGGCAACCAGGTCATTTTTGGAATTTTCCCAAAAAAGTAAGTGAAAGAAGTTTGGGATTTATAATAAGTGTAAATAAGAAAAATGTCACAAAACATATAATATGTATATTGTACATACCTATTGACCGTTTGATCATAAGAACTTCGTTATATACAACAATTATAGTAGTTTTTGATAGATTACCATCTGCATCTGAAACAACAACCTTTAAAAAACTTAAAGAAATTATCCATTAAGGAGATGCATGTGTGAATAAATTAACAAACAACAACGAACGTAAATATGTTCTATTGTTTTCTAAAAGGAATAATAAGTAACATGTGAATGATACGATAAACAATTTGGCGAGCACTTTTATTAAAAAAATAAGCGTGCATGTATTCCTCGTCTCCAAATGGTAAGTTTTGGAGAGCAAAGATATGCAGTCAACGTCAAACACTTAGTAGTCCATATTCATTTTGTGAACACCTAAATATGAAAATTGTTGATAAGAGTATATATAAAGTTAAAATGGTATTATTGACATGTCATTTATATAATTGTACATACATGTTGAATATCGATCATAGACTTTGAAGTATTTCTTTTTATACAACATTTGTAGTACTTTTCGAGACATTATCATTTTTATCACAAATGACAACCTTCAAACCTATTTTGCTTTTGACTTTCGAAACGGCAACGTATAGTTTTCTATGTGTGAAAACTGAACGTGGCAAATACAAACCATTTTTTATATACGATCTAATAGATAAATAAAAAGGTTTGCCATACTTTAATGCATACAAAGCCGAATTACTTTGTCCAAACATACTTTTTCAATTATAGTATAATGATAATACATTAAAGTGAATATATAATTCAACATACATTTCATCGTTGCTTAACACAAAAGTCCACATTAAACCAATCATTATGAGCTTAAAGAATCATATACAGTTTACAAAAGATCCTTACAATTTGATCTCAGTTAGCTTTTTTTTAACAAATAGTGAAAGAGTCATGATATGTTTACTTCTATGGCTAAATTGAACATGAGTTATTTCATTAGGTAGTTGCGTGCAGCCATGTAAAAATAAAGTAATAAACAACAACAAACGCACATAGGTATCGTAATTTCATTAAAAAAATATTGATCAATAATAAGTTTCATTATTATTGAAAGGAAGAATAACAAATCTCCCAACTTTACGATAAACAATCTGGTTTTTAACTATGGAAATAATAACATTGATCTATCGTCTTTTCCACCTTTAATAGACATATAGATGTATGTAGATAACGTTGATGAGTTGAGGAGGCAATGTCCATTCCATGAACACCATAGAAAAAAAAATGTGTAATTAAAAGAAACTCTGTCTAATAAACGACAGCCTTGAAACCTCTTTTGCTTTTGATTCTTGACAGGACGTGGCAGGTACAACAACGTATATTTGATGCAAAATATATGTACTTTCATTAGTACAATTTTTATCAAGTATTATATGACACACACAAAAATATTTAAGGTCAAAGTTAACAAAGAACGATTACAAAAAGTCAAACTGAACACTTATTTTGAGATAGATAAAGTATTATTTATAAATTAACGTCTTATTTTTAGTGTAGTTTCAACACAACAAACATACCATCAATTTAAAGAATGAGTAAAGATATTCATTAAGATGAGGAAAGAACACATTCGTCACGGCTCTTGGGCCACAGAAAGGGTGTCACATATCCTTGTGTGCCTGTGGCGCTGGGATATGGCAATGTAGGTTCTCATCATTATAATTCATATTCTTAAATTTTGTTATTAGTGTGGATCACTTAGTCGTATAAATACTCCTAATCAGGCATTTCAACCCGCCTAATTATTTTTCATTCACGCTTATACAACTACACTTTCCGATGTCCTTGCATTGTGTATAGACTTGCCCTCAACTCGGCTAACCAAAAAACAAAATAATATATAGAAAATGATGAAAGAAAGTATCGAAATTTAAAGAGACATAAAAAGATTTAGAAGATACAATATATAATATCATCAACTTCCTCCTTAGATCCATTTGCCAGCCAACACGTATTCTTAATAACTGAAATCCCTGTGATCTTTACACATTATTGAAATAAGTAGACTTTGTAAAAGCACATATAACAACAGATACATAATAAAATGATTTAGAGTTTTGAGGACATTAAAATTTAAAAGTGTGCCATTGGCAACTTCATGCTCGTTAGAAATATAAATAACAGGGATTGAGCCGTTTAAAGCAATTCACACCTCATGACTTCTTAAGTAATTTTCCAGGAACTTCAAAAGAGTTTTTGCTCCAAGGCAGACACTTGTTTTTAAAATATTGGTGGTCTTTTTTGCAGCTGTTGCATATTTCCAACTCAGATTATATTTATGTTTTTGAGTGCTACACTTGGAAGGCAACTGCTGGCAACTCCTCTATAAGATGCTTTAGCTGTTTTTTCAGTAGGTTCACGAAGAACCGAATCTAAAATCCAAGTTCAAACACAAATATAAGCAACTGAAACAACAGAAATGATTATGCATTCTTGAGCATTATAAACTTTTAACCAGATAATAAGCTATGATATATTGAACACACGGAGCGATCCTGGCACTAAATATTAATAATAGCACAATTCAAGTATAACTCCTCATGAATCCAGCAAGCATTATTATTTCAACTCTAAATATACTAATTCAATTCTGTAGATTTCTATCTATTATGCGACTCAAATATTTGATGTTCTAATCATCATGGAAATAGATGTATATAAGGAATAATTAATGGAATCGATCAAGAAACTGACCTTTAAAGTGCCATTTTAGTCTGCAATTCATCAAGTTCATCTACCTCAGCAGTGTTTTTGCGGGGAACGGGATGTGATGATTGTCTTCCAGGTGGTACATACAGTGGCGCTGCAGGTAGATGTAGAAGTTGTTCCCCCAACTCAGCACCTTTTAACTCTTCAAGTCCAGCTTCCAACTCATCATGCATTATTATAATTACGTAATTAAGAAAATCCAACTTCAAGAGAACTAAATAGTTAATTTACGATGGTCAATTTGACTTTTGCAATCAAACTTTTTAACTTTTTTTTGTTACTCTTGGCCACATGTTTTTCCATTTGAGATATAAAATGCATTTTTTTTCATCAAAAAGTAATTTACCATACAATCAAGTTCAGAATAGACTTCTGAAGTATCCCTTTTTAGCTGATGTGAGTAATTTAACTTACATTACACATCTCGTTATCTATTGCAAGGTTTTTGAATAGGGTAAATTTCCGCATGTTTTAGTTAACACCTGGACAACCATTAGAACTTACATAAAGATATTTGTATTTCAGTGTATAGTTTTCGTGAATCTGTTTTGTAATTACCATTCTCATGATCATTATGTATCCAGCAAATACATGAATTACAAATACCATGTTATAGATATCCAACATTTAAATATTGTGATCACCACTATTCAAGAAGAAAATTTGTAGGAAGCAAAGCTACTTACAGTAAAACCCCCCACCATGTATAGACCCATATTATATATCAGTAAAAATCCAATGTCAACCACAATCACAAAAGATACATAACCACTTACCTGGCAGAGATTAGCTAACAACTTTAGCAAATTAGTATAATAAATGGTTTTGTGTCCATACATATTTTTACTTATGATTTCATACAGGTCCAATATAGTTTGCTAAACGTTCAAGCGAGAATACAAAAAATAAACCAAAGAGACATTCACTGAATAACCGTGACACTAATAACTATCATGTTCTTGTTATGATGACTATTATAATTTCATTAAAGACTATTATAACATTCAAGTTATAATTGGCTGAATATTCATGCAGACCCAATGTAAATATATAATTGGCTAAACATTCAAGCGAGAATACTGTAACTTCACTAAAGATTAAATCTTTAAAACATACCTCGGTTTAAACAAAAATAGAATCACCCATCATAATGTTCTTTTAATAAAGGGCTTTAAATGAAGTTCAAGCTAACTTGTCGTGCATATATTCCCTCACATGAAGCATACAATTCCATAGTATGCTGTAAAATGTAGAATTTTTAGACACTGGAATATCATGACCGGAAGCTTCCATACGGCGCAATAATCCATATAAAAGATAACAATGATAACAAAGTACTGATGAGGCGAAAAATGAACCACTTTTAGGGGGTCATTTAAGCCCAGAATTGAATTTATTTGATCAAATATTGCCCTAAATTATTCCTTTTGTGATTTTAGGTACTTTGGGAGTGAAATCTGGAAAAGAAAGCAATTCGGACGTTTTTAGAGCATAAAAGTGAAGAAAACGCCAAAGTCTTAATTTTCCTTGCTGGGAACAGTAGGTGACGGCGTCAAGAAGGAAATTTTGACGGCGTCAAGAGTAATTTTCATGATGGCCCAGTACAGAATTGAAGGCGTCACGAGGTAGAGCGTCAAGAGTAAAATGCGTGACGGCCTGGAAAATGTTATAACGTGACGGCGTCAAAAGTAGATCAAGGCAGTCCGAGAAATATTTTGGTGGCGAGATGACGGCGTCACCAATTTGGTCTTGACGCCGTCAGCCTCAATTTCCTATATATAGTTTTCTAATTTTCATTCATAAAAAAGAGACAAGTTTTGGAGAAACCCTAAGGCCGAACTTAGTATGAATTTTACAGGTTTTTCAAGGGTTCTCAGCCCTTGATCCCTTTCATGTGTAATTGAGATAAGTATTCTTTTAATTCAATCAATATGTCTATGTGTTGGTTGTTTATATCTTGTTCTTGTCTTAATTCCATCATGTTAGGCTAGATCTATCTTGTGTTTGCTTGGATCTAATGAAACCTAAATGTTAATTATGTGTTGATTACTTGTTTATGGTTGTATTGGATGAATGATTTCGATGTTAGGCTTAAGAAAACTGGCAGATCTCCAATTAGTAACATGCTTGAACGTCTTAGGAAACATGAACTGACGTGCACTAGGTTTTATTGGTTGTATTTAATGCATGAGTAAATTCTAATGATCCCATGTTAGGAGCTTCTTAGTCGGCTCGACATAGGAGTGAAGTAGGCACTTATAGGATTGGGGAATTAAGTGCGCCACCACATGAATGGTATTAAGGAATACAATCCGTCATCCACGCAACTATAACAAGTAATTAACGTGTAAAAGATATCTAGGGAGTAGTGAAATCTAAGTAAGCACAACTTCTCCACTTATTGCCCACAACCTTAGTTAATTTAGTTTGTTTTCATTTCTAGTATTTTATTTTGATTGCATCTTTAGTATTGGGTTAGTTGACTAGCAACTAATTCCGCCCAAATCAATAAAACCCGAGATTTTTACTTGCTTTCAAAAAAATATAAAAATACAAAAATAATCATCCCTCACCTTTAGAACTAGTATTTAGGTTTTCTAATCCTAGCGACACTATTCCTAGCTGAACGATCAATCCCCCGGTACTTGTCACTATACTATACTACAACGATCAGGTACACTGCCTGGTGGGGGTTGTAAGCTTCTCAAGATCCCTTGAGAGGTAAAGCCTGGTGCGATTCGCACGTATCAAGTTTTTGGTGCCGCAGCCCGGGGAATAGTTATTGTCTAGGTTAGAATCTCTTTTTATTAGGTCTACTTGCTAGATTCTGTTCTAGTGAGATTTTATTTTTATTTTTTAGGATTTCTTTAGTCTATCTTTTTCTTTGTGTGTTTGTTCGTAATTTCCATTGACTCTTCCGTTCACCATTATGGAGTACGCGAATCCACCATACCACCAACCACAAAGGCCATTCTACCCTATTGACATCTCAAATTTCAAACAATATCGAGATGAACCCATATATGATGCATGGACTCGTTTTAGAAATTTACTCCGAAAATTCCCTCATCATAGTTTCGCTTTAGCATCCCTAACCCGAACCTTTTACTATCGTGTTGGCCAATATGACCAAATGCGCATTGAGGATTTTGCCAATGGGGACTTTAGGGAATTAAGTGTTGAAGAAGCATGGGATGCCATAGAAGATTGTGCCCAATATTATTATAGGGTTGACAACCCAACAAACGTTAGTACAAGTCAATTGAATATAAATTTCCAGAATCATGAAACAAGTTTGTTTGGGGATGAATATATTAGTGTTGAGATACCTAAGTGGTTGTCATGTAATGCCATAGTACAAAACAAACACATAGGTAATCTAGATAAAATGGAGGATGAGGTAAGTAACGTAAGCCCATCAAGTACCCCACAAGTCCTACCATCATTTGAGGCATACACACCGCCCGTGACTTACCCGGAAAAAGTAGAGGAGACATTAGGAACCCCAATAGAGGTAGAGCCCTTGGACCAAACGCAGCTAGAAGAAATAGTTTTGAATACTTGTAGTCATAACCTTTCTTTTAGTTCTATGGAAGTTCCTAGTTTTGATGAACCAGAGCCTCAACCAAAATCGTTACCTAATCTTCCATCCTTGGATGTGAATTTAGGAATTGAGATAAGTTCCGATCCACCCATCAAACAATATAGTCCGGGTAGTCTTAGGATAAAGGTAGTGGACTCTAAGCCTTGTAGAGAGGAAGCTGACATAGGAGTGGAACATGACCTTACATACTTACATCACCCATTCATGATTGATCATAAGAAACATTATGGGTTTAAACCAGGTTTATTAGGTCAAGATGGATTCCCAACTAGGAGTCTCTCGAAGTTGATAGAAGATGATCCCTTTCTAAGAGAAAATCTTAATCCGCCCACTAACCCAATTGAATTAGGTAAGGTTATGATGATAGGAGCACATCCCTTTGAGCATATAATTCATCCACCACTCTTACCTCACGTGGAATATTTTCACCCTAAGGGTGTGTATCGCTACTTCCACCCGCACGTAATCCTAAGTGTAGGGAAAACCTCCCCTATTTCCGTTAAATAAGGGTAGAGTCAGGCTCGTGACTCGAACAAAAACAAGCGCTCCTTGGGAGGCAACCCATGCTTTGTGTGATTTTTATTTTGTTTGTTTGTTATTTGCTTCCGTATGCATGCTTTATTTTTATTGTTGGTAGATCATGTTTCTAAATTAAATAGTAGAAATACTTTACTTTGTTGTTTTGGCCTAGTCTTAACTCCACCTAAAAGTATTTTTGCAAAAGATAAGTGTAAGGGGAAACCCCAAATATGTTTTCAAGAAACAAACCGATCATGATTCTCCACAATATTAAATGAACATGTATATTCGTATTTGTTAGAGTCAAATGCTTGTATCGAGTCATAATGAAGTTTTGCAGGATTTTCCAGGAAGTGAGACCAAGTTTTTCCAGAAATTTTCCGGAAACTTAACATAAGAATTTCTGCAAGTCACTTCTGACGGCGTTACGAGTTAACTCTTGATGGCGTCACGTGTAAAAATCTGGAAATTTTACCAGTTTTGTTTTTCTAACGGAGTCTTAAAGTTTTTGTGAATTATTAAGTTTTATAATCTCCAGGAGATCTGCAAACTTCATTCCAAAAGCATTATATCTTATTTTGTTTTCTAAGATTTAGTAACTTATATAGGTTGCCGCCGATTTTACGCGAGGTTGTCTTGTTTGTTTTCTCAGGATTTACAGGTTATGTATGACAAGAAGATGATTTATATTCTGGAAGGGAAGCTTTGATTGTTCATTTTCTTGGAGGAAGATTTAACCTGGCCACCTTATTATCCATACCGAGCGAATCAGGGGAGTATTTGATTTCATTCTTTTTACTTTTTCACTTTTACATTCTTTACTTGAACATTGGGGACAATGTTCATCTTAAGTGTAAGGGGAGGGTAAAATGATGATACCTTACATGTACACTTTCGCTTGAGTTTGTTTTGTTTGATGGTAGATGTGTAATAAAACTATGAGAAATACTTGTTAGTGCAATTTTAGCGCCAAATTTAAAATTTTTTACAACATTTAGGAGTGAAACTTTAGCCATAGCAAGCGTCTCATGGATAAGAGATTGTATAACTAGCACATAACCGTATATTCAGAAAAATATTTACCCAAATATGTGAGGTTCGCCTTTAGATTTGATAGGAAAAGCATTTACTATTAGTGCTTATAAGTGTACCGGAAGCATTTAGATTCTAGAACTTGCGTTAGTGATGCATCCCGAGACCGCTAGTGAGACTACATTCGTGTAGTAGGATTTACTACATGATAAGAGGCATTAGGATCACCCTTGTGTTAAACCCGTATCATAATTAATTGACCATTTATGTCATATTACTTGGCTAGTTAAGTCAACTAATTTTTCCCACACCCTTGGCGTTGTACTCATTTTTAGTATACGAAACCCCTAGTACACCCCTCCGAGCCTATCTTTTTGTTTCTAACTTTAAGAATTTTACTTAAAGGAAGAATTTGTTACACCCCACTTAAATGTACACCCAAATCGCCTTAGCCTTCCGTGTATGCGCTCATTTTTAGTGCATTATTGTTATTTGTTAAACCCTATGTTAACTATCTAATTGATTACATGGTTGCTAAGTCGAGTCATATATTTGTACATGTTGTTTTGGGACGATTGAGACTCATGGGTAAAGTACTTATTTATGGAGTAATAGGGAAGAACATCATTTTATTACCCCCATATGTACGTTAATCTTAAAAGTGCTCCAAGTGTTTCGATTTTCTAAATTCGAGTCATTAGAATAGTTGATTGTAAAGTATGTAAAATTTCAAGTGTAAGGGAAATGTTCATTCCCTATGATGTATTATTTTGGATGGTAGGGTAAGAGTGTATGCAAAAAAAAAAAAAAAAAAAAAAAAAAAAAAAAAAAAACATATGGACTACCATCCCGTTTCATTCTATGTTCATTTTATGTTTTTGTTATTTTTCATTTATTAGCTTACGTCGAGTCTAGTCTTGGCTTAGCAACGCCATATTGTACATGTAATTAACCAAGATTGTTAACTCGCCACCAGTAAAAACTTCCTTTATCCAACAAAACCGTGTATTTCATATCCCTACACCTAATGTTACAACCCTTTAAAAGACCTCTTTGATAGTTTATCCTAGGTGCTTACGCCATGTGGTGGAGGTTTGATCCTTTCCCAAGCCTATGTTAATCTATTTTTGCTATGACAGGTAGTGAGAGATATCTTCCGTTTCCATATTGTAATTTATACTTTATTATACCCGAGAGATGTGAGTATCTAAACACTATTTGTGGTGCTAGTGTATGACCTCCGTGCTTGTCTATTGGTCTTTAGTGGAACGATTATTTGTTGTAATTACTTTTATATTAGTGTTAAATGACCCCTAACTTGTATTTTGAGTAGAATAAAAGCGCATTTGCTTGAGGACAAGCAAACCTCAAGTGTAAGGGTATATGATGAGGCGAAAAATGAACCACTTTTAGGGGGTCATTTAAGCCCGTAATTGAATTTATTTGATCAAATATTGCCCTAAATCGTTCCTTTTGTGATTTTAGGTACTTTGGGAGTGAAATCTGGAAAAGGAAGCAATTCGGACGTTTTTAGAGCATAAAAGTAAAGAAAACGCCAAAGTCACAATTTTCCTTGCTGGGAACAGTAGGTGACGGCGTCAAGAAGGAAATTTTGACGGCGTCAAGAGTAATTTTCATGACGGCCCAGTACAGAATTGAAGGCGTCACAAGGTAGAGCGTCAAGAGTAAAATGCGTGATGGCCTGGAAAATGTTATAACGTGACGGCGTCAAAAGTAGATCAAGGCAGTCCGAGAAATATTTTGGCGGCGAGATGACGGCGTCACCAATTTGGTCTTGACGCCGTCAGCCTCAATTTCCTATATATAGTTTTCTAATTTTCATTCATAAAAAAGAGAGAAGTTTTGGAGAAACCCTAAGGCCGAACTTAGTACGAATTTTACAGGTTTTTCAAGGGTTCTCAGCCCTTGATCCCTTTCATGTGTAATTGAGATAAGTATTATTTTAATTCAATCAATATGTCTATGTGTTGGTTGTTTATATCTTGTTCTTGTCTTAATTCCATCATGTTAGGCTAGATCTATCTTGTGTTTGCTTGGATCTAATGAAACCTAGATGTTAATTATGTGTTGATTACTTGTTTATGGTTGTATTGGATGAATGATTTCGATGTTAGGCTTAAGAAAACTGGCAGATCTCCAATTGGTAACATGCTTGAACGTCTTAGGAAACATGAACTGATGTGCACTAGGTTTTATTGGTTGTATTTAATGCATGAGTAAATTCTAATGATCCCATGTTAGGAGCTTCTTAGCCGGCTCGACATAGGAGTGAAGTAGGTACTCATAGGATTGGGGAATTAAGTGCGCCACCCCATGAATGGTATCAAGGAATACAATCCGTCATCCACGCAACTATAACAAGTAATTAACGTGTAAAAGATATCTAGGGAGTAGTGAAATCTAAGTAAACACAACTTCTCCACTTATTGCTCACAACCTTAGTTAATTTAGTTTGTTTTCATTTCTAGTATTTTATTTTGATTGCATCTTTAGTATTGGGTTAGTTGACTAGCAACTAATTCCGCCCAAATCCTTAAAACCCGAGATTTTTACTTGCCTTCAAAAAATACAAAAATATAAAAATAATCATCCCTCACCTTTAGAACTAGTATTTAGGTTTTCTAATCCTAGCGACACTATTCCTAGCTGAACGATCAATCCCCCGGTACTTGTCACTATACTATACTACAACGATCAGGTACACTGCCTGGTGGGGGTTGTAAGCTTCTCAAGATCCCTTGAGAGGTAAAGCCTGGTGCGATTCCCACGTATCAAGTTTTTGGTGCCGCAGCCCGGGGAATAGTTATTGTCTAGGTTAGAATCTCTTTTTATTATGTCTACTTGCTAGATTCTGTTCTAGTGAGATTTTATTTTTATTTTTTAGGATTTCTTTAGTCTATCTTTTTCTTTGTGTGTTTGTTCGTAATTTCCATTGACTCTTCCGTTCACCATTATGGAGTACGCGAATCTACCATACCACCAACCACAAAGGCCATTCTACCCTATTGACATCTCGAATTTCAAACAATATCGAGATGAACCCATATATGATGCATGGACTCGTTTTAGAAATTTACTCCGAAAATTCCCTCATCATAGTTTCGCTTTAGCATCCCTAACCCGAACCTTTTACTATCGTGTTGGCCAATATGACCAAATGCGCATTGAGGATTTTGCCAATGGGGACTTTAGGGAATTAAGTGCTGAAGAAGCATGGGATGCCATAGAAGATTGTGCCCAATATTATTATAGGGTAGACAACCCAATAAACGTTAGTACAAGTCAATTGAATATAAATTTCCAGGATCATGAAACAAGTTTGTTTGGGGATGAATATATTAGTGTTGAGATACCTAAGTGGTTGTCATGTAATGCCATAGTACAAAACAAACACATAGGTAATCTAGATAAAATGGAGGATGAGGTAAGTAACGTAAGCCCATCAAGTACCCCACAAGTCCTACCATCATTTGAGGCATACACACCGCCCGTGACTTACCCGGAAAAAGTAGAGGAGACATTAGGAACCCCAATAGAGGTAGAGCCCTTGGACCAAACGCAGCTAGAAGAAATAGTTTTGAATACTTGTAGTCATAACCTTTCTTTTAGTTCTATGGAAGTTCCTAGTTTTGATGAACCAGAGCCTCAACCAAAATCGTTACCTAATCTTCCATCCTTGGATGTGAATTTAGGAATTGAGATAAGTTCCGATCCACCCATCAAACAATATAGTCCGGGTAGTCTTAGGATAAAGGTAGTGGACTCTAAGCCTTGTAGAGAGGAAGCTGACATAGGAGTGGAACATGACCTTACATACTTACATCACCCATTCATGATTGATCATAAGAAACATTATCGGTTTAAACCAGGTTTATTAGGTCAAGATGGATTCCCAACTAGGAGTCTCTCGAAGTTGATAGAAGATGATCCCTTTCTAAGAGAAAATCTTAATCCGCCCACTAACCCAATTGAATTATGTAAGGTTATGATGATAGGAGCACATCCCTTTGAGCATATAATTCATCCACCACTCTTACCTCACGTGGAATATTTTCACCCTAAGGGTGTGTATCACTACTTCCACCCGCACGTAATCCTAAGTGTAGGGAAAACCTCCCCTATTTCCGTTAAATAAGGGTAGAGTCAGACTCGTGACTCGAACAAAAACAAGCGCTCCTTGGGAGGCAACCCATGCTTTGTGTGATTTTTATTTTGTTTGTTTGTTATTTGCTTCCGTATGCATGCTTTATTTTTATTGTTGGTAGATCATGTTTCTAAATTAAATAGTAGAAATACTTTACTTTGTTGTTTTGGCCTAGTCTTAACTCCACCTAAAAGTATTTTTGCAAAAGATAAGTGTAAGGGGAAACCCCAAATATGTTTTCAAAAAACAAACCGATCATGATTCTCCACAATATTAAATGAACATGTATATTCGTATTTGTTAGAGTCAAATGCTTGTATCGAGTCATAATGAAGTTTTGCAGGATTTTCCAGGAAGTGAGACCAAGTTTTTCCAGAAATTTTCCGGAAACTTAACATAAGAATTTCTGTAGGTCACTTCTGACGGCGTCACGAGTTAACTCTTGACGGCGTCACGTGTAAAAATCTGGAAATTTTACTAGTTTTGTTTTTCTAACGGAGTCTTAAAGTTTTTGTGAATTATTAAGTTTTATAATCTCCAGGAGATCTGCAAACTTCATTCCACAAGCATTATATCTTATTTTGTTTTCTAGGATTTAGTAACTTATATAGGTTGCCGCCGATTTTACGCGAGGTTGTCTTGTTTGTTTTCTCAGGATTTACAGGTTATGTATGACAAGAAGATGATTTATATTCTGGAGGGGAAGCTTTGATTGTTCATTTTCTTGGAGGAAGATTTAACCTGGCCACCTTATTATCCATACCGAGCGAATCAGGGGAGTATTTGATTTCATTCTTTTTACTTTTTCACTTTTACATTCTTTACTTGAACATTGGGGACAATGTTCATCTTAAGTGTAAGGGGAGGGTAAAATGATGATACCTTACATGTACACTTTCGCTTGAGTTTGTTTTGTTTGATGGTAGATGTGTAATAAAACTATGAGAAATACTTGTTAGTGCAATTTTAGCGCCAAATTTAAATTTTTTTACAACATTTAGGAGTGAAACTTTAGCCATAGCAAGCGTCTCATGGATAGGAAATTGTATAACTAGCACATAACCGTATATTCAGAAAATTTTTTACCCAAATATGTGAGGTTCGCCTTTAGATTTGATAGGAAAAGCATTTACTATTAGTGCTTATGAGTGTACCGGTAGCATTTAGATTCTAGAACTTGCGTTAGTGATGCATCCCGAGACCGCTAGTGAGACTACATTCGTGTAGTAGGATTTACTACATGATAAGAGGCATTAGGATCACCCTTGTGTTAAACCCGTATCATAATTACTTGACCATTTATGTCATATTACTTGGCTAGTTAAGTCAACTAATTTTTTCCCACACCCTTGGCGTTGTACTCATTTTTAGTATACGAAACCCCTAGTACACCCCTCCGAGCCTATCTTTTCGTTTCTAACTTTAAGAATTTTACTTAAAGGAAGAATTTGTTACACCCCACTTAAATGTACACCCAAATCGCCTTAGCCTTCCGTGTATGCGCTCATTTTTAGTGCATTATTGTTATTTGTTAAACCCTATGTTAACTATCTAATTGATTACATGGTTGCTAAGTCGAGTCATATCCTTGTACATGTTGTTTTGGGACGATTGAGACTTATGGGTAAAGTACTTATTTATGGAGTAATGGGGAAGAACATCATTTTATTACCCCCATATGTACGTTAATCTTAAAAGTGCTCCAAGTGTTTCGATTTTCTAAATTCGAGTCATTAGAATAGTTGATTGTAAAGTATGTAAAAATTCAAGTGTAAGGGAAATGTTCATTCCCTATGGTGTATTATTTTGGATGGTAGGGTAAGAGTGTATGCAAAAAAAAAAAAAAAAAAAAAAAAAATAGAAAAAGAAAAGAGAAAAACATATGGACTACCATCCCGTTTCATTCTATGTTCATTTTATGTTTTTGTTATTTTTCATTTATTAGCTTAAGTCGAGTCTAGTCTTGGCTTAGCAACGCCATATTGTACATGTAATTAACCAAGATTGTTAACTCGCCACCAGTAAAAACTTCCTTTATCCAACAAAACCGCGTATTTCATATCCCTACACCTAATGTTACAACCCTTTAAAAGACCTCTTTGATAGTTTATCCTAGGTGCTTACGCCATGTGGTGGAGGTTTGATCCTTTCCCAAGCCTATGGTAATCTATTTTGCTATGACAGGTAGTGAGAGATATCTTCCGTTTCCATATTGTAATTTATACTTTATTACACCCGAGAGATGTGAGTATCTAAATACTATTTGTGAGGTGCTAGTGTATGACCTCCGTGCTTGTCTATTGGTCTTTAGTGGAACGATTATTTGTTGTAATTACTTTTATATTAGTGTTAAATGACCCCTAACTTGTATTTTGAGTAGAATAAAAGCGCATTTGCTTGAGGACAAACAAACCTCAAGTGTAAGGGTATATGATGAGGCGAAAAATGAACCACTTTTAGGGGGTCATTTAAGCCCGTAATTTAATTTATTTGATCAAATATTGCCCTAAATCGTTCCTTTTGTGATTTTAGGTACTTTGGGAGTGAAATCTGAAAAAGGAAGCAATTCGGACGTTTTTAGAGCATAAAAGTGAAGAAAACGCAAAAGTCTCAATTTTCTTTGCTGGGAACAGTAGGTGACGGCGTCAAGAAGGAAATTCTGACGGCGTCAAGAGTAATTTTCATGACGGCCCAGTACAGAATTGAAGGCGTCACGAGGTAGAGCGTCAAGAGTAAAATGCGTGACGACCTGGAAAATGTTATAACGTGACGGCGTCAAAAGTAGATCAAGGCAGTCCGAGAAATATTTTGGCGGCGAGATGACGGCGTCACCAATTTGGTCTTGACGCCGTCAGCCTCAATTTCCTATATATAGTTTTCTAATTTTCATTCATAAAAAAGAGAGAAGTTTTGGAGAAACCCTAAGGCCGAACTTAGTACGAATTTTACAGGTTTTTCAAGGGTTCTCAGCCCTTGATCCCTTTCATGTGTAATTGAGATAAATATTATTTTAATTCAAACAATATGTCTATGTGTTGGTTGTTTATATCTTGTTCTTGTCTTAATTCCATCATGTTAGGCTAGATCTATCTTGTGTTTGCTTGGATCTAATGAAACCTAGATGTTAATTATGTGTTGATTACTTGTTTATGGTTATATTGGATGAATGATTTCGATGTTAGGCTTAAGAAAACTGGCAGATCTCCAATTGGTAACATGCTTGAACGTCTTAGGAAACATGAACTGACGTGTACTAGGTTTTATTGGTTGTATTTAATGCATGAGTAAATTCTAATGATCCCATGTTAGGAGCTTCTTAGCCGGCTCGACATAGGAGTGAAGTAGGCACTTATAGGATTGGGGAATTAAGTGCGCCACCCCATGAATGGTATTAAGGAATACAATCCGTCATCCACGCAACTATAACAAGTAATTAACGTGTAAAAGATATCTAGGGAGTAGTGAAATCTAAGTAAACACAACTTCTCCACTTATTGCTCACAACCTTAGTTAATTTAGTTTGTTTTCATTTCTAGTATTTTATTTTGATTGCATCTTTAGTATTGGGTTAGTTGACTAGCAACTAATTCCGCCCAAATCCTTAAAACCCGAGATTTTTACTTGTTTTCAAAAAAAATATAAAAATACAAAAATAATCATCCCTCACCTTTAGAACTAGTATTTAGGTTTTCTAATCCTAGCGACACTATTCCTAGCTGAACGATCAATCCCCCGGTACTTGTCACTATACTATACTACAACGATCAGGTACACTGCCTGGTGGGGGTTGTAAGCTTCTCAAGATCCCTTGAGAGGTAAAGCCTGGTGCGATTCCCACGTATCAAGTACAAATAAAGTATCTACCAAATTCTCCCATAGAAATGTGTCGCCAGTAGTTCCAGCATGCTTGAGTATGTTTGCGTATATTGTCGCACTGTGGGAGCTGCTGTCACCCCTGAACCCTCTCACAGTCATTGATTTAAGACACGAACATGTATCGGCATATTGAACTAACGCTTACTGATCCCTAGCATAAGCAGCGCTTATTATCCATCCAAAATACACTTAAGACATGTTATCAGTCGTGTCTCCTAGGTGGTGAGTCACTACCATTTAACATAATAAAATTCGTTACTTTATCCTAATACAATTTATATCGCGCACTGAACCCAAATAAAAAAAGAATTACATACCACCTGCAGATGAAGCCGATGAGAAGTAAATCTTGTGGGAGCTGCTGTCACCCCTTGAACCCTCTCATAGTCATTGCCTGTAAAATTGCACAACAGATGTTTAGAGAGTGTTTGGGACTGCTTATTAAGTGTTTCTATGGTCATCAATTAAGCATATACGCAGCTTTGAGTGATCGGATGAAACAGCTGATCTGTTTATTTGAGAGCAGATAAGAGCTAGAAATAAGCAGGTATATTTTTAAGCAGATAAGCAGTTTGGAATAAGTAATACCAAACACCCTTAAGTATATATTATCCATTCTACACGAGTCAATATAATGCATTTTGATATGCCCCGACTATTGATCAAATTTATCCAAATAATGAAGAAGATAAAAGTCAAGAGAAAAAAAATCAAACCTGGGTTATTTGCTCTGCGTGATTAAACATATTTTTGAAGATACGGTGGATGAACGTAAAGAATACTGCAATTTCACAGGATACACATTAAAGATATTTCTTTTTAATCAAAGATCAATATGCAGATAATATATATGTGTTTTATATTTACCTTCAACCGTCTCATCGTAGCCAACTGTTATATATTAATTCTCCGAGATACAATCCCCAGTACCACATTCCGGACCTAAAATGAGTACACATAACACTAAGTCGCTAACACTTTATTATTTAGATTACAAAGAGAGAAGATAAACAACTAAATCCAGCTCACCTCATCGAAGACGAACCATTGCAAAAACAAAATGGTGAAACATATTTAAAATGGACATACCAGGGAATACACCGGCAGGTCTTAGCCATTTCAATTAAGTGATCAGCACATGTTTGTCCCCATTACCGTTTATCATTTTTTGCATTTTCCTACATAATCACCAATATAAGATAGCTAAAATAAAAAGCAATTGTATGTGGTACGGGAGTATCAAAACACATATATGTTCACTCAAATTTAACACCACTAAATGAAATGCAAATCAACCATATCACAAATCAAAACACCATTAACACAATGAGGATCTAATAACAAACATCATAAATTCTTACCGGTGAAATATATGAATTAGGATGTAAAAATATATAACACCAGAAGATAACCATAAATTTTAATGACTATAAATCTCTAATCAAATACTTGTAAGAAAAAAACATTAGTACCATTTTACATATATGATCGAAGAGTTGCAAGCTGGTCAATGATAAGGCTAACCTCTCCCAAAATAAAGTAATTTTCGCGTGTGAAACTTGGAAGTTTGTAATCGAGATGGTATAATCATTTTTCTTTTCGGTTGTCTTGCGGGAATTGAAGGCCCATGAGACCAAGCAGATTGGAAGCTGGTCCAGGTAGTCCCTCTTGAGAAGAAAACCAACCAACAAAGCTCTTCACAAGATTCAAATCTACATCTACTGGACTGAACTCCTCGTCCACATCTCCAGAAGCATTTAATGGTCCCTGTATATATATCGTAAATGATGTTTTAAAAAATCTTTAAAATCAGAAAGCCATGTGATATATAACTGCGACTATTAAAAATGAGTTATGTAAATAATGAAGAACATATAGTGATACAGCATGTCCGTTCTTATAAAATATGAGCAGCTTTGGTAGATCCGAAACTCTTATCTTTGCAAAAAAAAAAAAAAAAAAATTGTAGATAAACTAATTATTTTTTAAAAGTGGAATGAAAACTAACCTCGTCCTTCTTTAGTGGAGGTTCATTTGCACGAACAAAACTTTTATCGAGTGTAGTACTCTTAAGTTCCTTACTCAGAACATCGGAATATGAGCTCATGAAAGCTGATTGTTGGTCTTCATGATCATATGAGTAGCAAGTAGTAACAATGATTCATATGAACAAAATCTAACCCAAATCCGTGCTAGAGAAAAAGTCTTCATCAACATCATCATAATCTCCATCAGCATGTGCCCCATTTGGAGGTTTCATTACCGACTCAATTTCTTTCATGAATCGCTCCACATCAAAGTTCAGATCATTTAAATTTCTAAAATAGACAATAAAAGCGAACTTAGTTTTTGGTGGGAAATCACAGATACGAAATGCATTTAATTAATAGAAGGAAAGACTTGCCTCTCTTGACGATCCTCAAGTTGTGCAAGATTACGTGATATTGGTTTGACCACTGCCCGCAGACCTTGCAATTTTCATTCTTGGATGTTAATTAAAACACAAAAAGTAAAAAATTGAAAAAGAAGAAAGGATATCCAAATTACATAAACTCCATGAGTTCAACACATTTACTATAATCTGTTATGATGAAGTGCACCCTGAGAAAACACAAAAACATTCATACTTCAAAATTATGAGTTGGTGATATCCTACATCCAAGTTCCATCTAAGGCCCGTTTCTACAAAAACCCAAAAATGAAATCAAATTTTACAACTACTAAAGACACAAAAGCTTATTTTTTTGGGCTTATGGGCTTATTTGAATTTGGAAAAGCTTAGTCTTTTGTAGCTTTTGATCTTATCATATTGAGCATATGGCTTATTTAAGTTCATACCAAACTTCTGATAATTGCAAATAACAATAATACATTAATACCTGCCCAAATTTTAGCCTCTGTTGAATTGTTGTTGAAATCCTTTCAAACATTTTATCAAACACCTTGCCCTCTTCTTCAATCTTCGAATTCCTGCACAAAGATGTACCATAGAAAAAATGACACAAATGCATAGATCTGGTGCGTTTATTAGTTTCATGCTTTCAATCAAATACCAAGAGACTAAAGACACTATTACTTACTATCTAATAATACAAGATAGTGAATTACCTCTCATACATTTCATCGAACACCTTTGACGCACTCCCCATATTATAGAATTTGCACTTTAAAATATCACTGCAGTAACAATGAGAAACTCAAGTTAACAACATGTATAAAAATAGATTTAAACACACAAATCACAAACATTAATCCACATAACACATGAATTCTATTTCCCTCGATTTATTTGTAAAAGGAAAACATATTATAACTGAATCGAAACAAAATAATTGTAATATGGAACTACCAAATCGAAACCCTAAATATATTATAATTGATTCGGTACTTACCAATTCTTCAATGTTGACGACATCGAAATCACCAGCACCTGATGTAACTAAAATGTTTTGTTGAGTGATTTTGAATCAGTATGCCATACAACAAAGTTATTTTGGATAATTGTTTGAAACTGATTTTCTTTTGATTTTGATTTTGAAGCAGGTTTATTTTTGGGTGACTTTAAATGACGATTGTAACTGACTGGTGAATGGAGCGGTTTTGATTTAGCGTATTGAATAAGTTGTTTGCATAGCGTGGTTGTACAACATTAAAGTTCTAACCAATCAGAATGAAGACACGTAAGAAAATTAATTGCAAGGCATGCTTAGAAGGCTTGTAAAGTTTTCTGGTTTATTAGAAGTTATAGATAGTCAAAGTGAACAGTCAAAAAAGTGAAATGTTGAAAATAAAAAAGGAAGTGTTGAAAACATATGTTTTAAAAGCAAACTATTAATACATATCGAAAACCAGGTTGACCCGGACGCTTCAAATTGGCGGGTTGACCCGGTTTAATTTGACCCATTTTGACCCAACCCATCGGGTTGACCCGGTTTAAATTGACCTGTTTTTTGACCGGAACAGTTCAACCAGTTGAACCACCCGGGTCGAATCGGGTTTCAAAACATTATGTTTAATCCCCTAATCCTCAAATTTTTATTATTTTCATTTATAACTCATAAACCTTTTTTTTATCACGAGAATCATATACTACTACAAAATTTCGTTGCTATGTACAAGTACTCGTCTAGTTACTTTTAACCGGAAAAAATAATGATATCATAAGTATCCTATATTTACTTTTAACAATGTTTTAAATGTCAATTCGATAGCATTCAAAATAAAATCCTATTATCATAACCAAAAAGCTGTTATAATTTAAAAAAAACTGTTAAATTGACAATCAAAATCATATAAAGAGTTGCCTACTTTCAAGACATTTAGGGCGTGTTTGATTTATGGGTGTGGAGGGGGAATGGAATAATTATTATAAAAAGTTAATGTTTGGTTGAAGATTTTGAAAATGGTTTCACTGTGTGATTAAAAATAGTGCAAGTTGTGAAAGGCACGAGGTAAGACGGATTCAAGAAAAGCGTGTGTTTATTTTTTGTTTTGTCTCTCTTTCTCTATCCTATTATTATTTTTAAAATAACACAATTTTAATTTAAAAATATATAAAACATTTATTTTAACTTAGAAAATATACTTTCTCTTTTCTTACATAAAATCAAAATCCAAATCCGAATCCTAAACCCATATATAAACCAAACGGGTCCTTAATTCATTCAATTTCCTTTTGAATTAAAAAATATGTTTAATACATATTTAAGGCATTGGATAGACAAATCCATCATATAATCGTGATTCAGTTTCGGTTACATTGTGTGTTAATCCACAATTAATTGTTAGATCATCAGTTTTTTAGTATTAAGAGATTCCTTTAGGAATGACTTATTCACTTGGCATGACAATGAATTTGTAAATGTGGTGAGAAAATAAAATAGATGTTGTCTCAGGATGACGAAGTTAATCTCGACAAAAATAAATGTTTCATTTACAATAATCGACTATTTCTAAAGTTAAAGGTTGTCGATGTTTAGGGGGGAGGGAGTGGTTCACCCATTCTCTCTCCCATCACTCACTCACAACCAATCCCTTATGCCACATCATTAACCACACCTTTTCCATCCCTCACTCATATTTTTACTGGCAACACTTCACTCACCCTTCACTCACTTCCTTTTTAAATTCCAACGTTTACTTTTGTTGTGTCTCGTGCGTGAAACTTTCACACAAAGGTTGGATCCCGCGCATGATGGGAGGGGCGGCGGCGGTGTTCCCGTGCCACAAGGCTTCACTCCCGTGCTATCCCGTGCCCACTCCCACCTCTCTTAGTATTCATGGTCTACAACCACCCATACTATGTCTTCTATTTCTTTTTATACTAATAACTTGCATTTTATACATCTTTCTATATATGTTTTAGTATAATTATTATGGATTTTTGGTATGCTTGTAAATGTTGATGATGGAAAAACAAGGGTCAAATGCATAGAGGATCAAGTTATATTTCTAAAAGGTAAAAGAAAAAAGACACGGGGACTAAAAGTGCCAACAAATGACACTATGAAATTTCTAGCGAAAGAGAAATTTGCAATGCGACAAACGTGGTCGAGTCGCGAAAGATGAAGCATAAAATTTATGCTACCTCGCGAGCAGAAGTTTGGATGCAAAAAACAAGAAAAATGTATTTTCGCATCGCAAACAGGGTTATTGGCCAGAAACCCCATTTTTTCCCTATACATACAAGGAAACATCTAACCCTAAAACTTAACTTTTACCCACGAAATTTGGAGAGAATAAAGAGGCTTGTGTTACAAGATTCCTCACTCGTGTAACCCATTTACTTCTCATTAACCTTTCAGTTACTTTATATTTAAAGAAGATGAATGTTAGTTCGATGGTAATTGTTGCCTAAATTCGCTTTTGCACTTGTTTAAATATGTAAACTAATTGTATATCTAATGATTATGGTTTATTGTCGTTAGACTGCTGCATATGATTATGCTTATCTAAAGATCCAATCGTACGTATTCTTATTAAAAGGACTATGTCTACCAGGATTATTCACTCTAATCCTCTCCACATAAGCTAATCAAGATCACATACACTTTCAAACGCGGTAGAAGAACCAAACCGCGCCTCAATTACTTTTGTTGGATTAGGGGGTATGTTAGTGGTAATAATCAAACAATCTGGATATATTCCCCTAATCGTCTAGAAATCACTTTCAGATTGAAGTATTTCGACCTTGTATTCTTTCGATATGACTTAAACCTACATAAGCCATTTATCTCAAGTAAATCACAACTACACCAAGTAAAATGATGACACTAGAATCACCAACAACTTTTTGTACGATAATTAACAAAAAAAAATGATGAGAGATTTTAGAGAAATGTAGCGCGTTTGCTTAGATATGAGAGTAGTAAGTTTTTGTGAAGTGTGATTTGTGTTGTTGGATTATTAGTTTGTATCCTTTTTCTAATTTTGTTGTGTGTGTGCTTTTAGTGTGTGATTTTGTGATGACGAGGGAAAAGAAATGCGAGCACTTTTAACTAATCCTATTAGAGGTTGTGAGAGTGAATGTACGATATAGGGTGAAAATGTGATGTGTCACATGCAGAGTTTGTGGGTTAAGATTTGGACTCTTAAGTAATTGTAGTTAAGACTTGTTGGTATAAATTGGCCACACTCAATTATAAATGGTTAAAAACTGAAATAACCGAAAAACCGAACCAAAACCAATAATAAATCAAAAAAACCAAACCGCCAAAAATCAAACGGTTTCAGTTTTGGGTTTTATAAAAACTGAATATTTCAGTTCGGTTTCGGTTTTAGCCAAAAACCGACCCAAACTGAACCATTCTCAGCAAAGTATTGTACAGTAATAAGCAATGTTTTGAAAACTGGGTTTTTAATCGACCTGGTCGAGTCACCGGGTCACCGGGTTATAGGTTCAACTGGTTCGACCGCCGGATCAACCCGATTTTCTATTAAAAAAAAACTATTTTTTTTCAATCGGGTCAACCGGTTCGACCACCAGATCAACCCGGTTTTCTATTAAAAAAATGAAGAAAACCAAACCCAGCTGGGTTTTGAGAATCGGGTTGACACGGGTCACTTAAAACCCGATGGGTCTAACCAATTAACCTCTTTTTAGGAAACCCAGTTTTTACCTGTTTTATTGGCCAGAACCAGTTAACCCGGCCAAGTCGACCCGGGTTTCAAAACATTGATAATAAGTGTTATCACTTAGATGGGCTAATGGAAAAGAAAAAAAGTTTGCGACTACTATCACTTTATCAGGTTTAATGTTAGATGTTTAAGTATAAATTTTGCTAGGTTCAAACAATCTTGAAGTAGACACGTGAATCTTTCTAAAAGGTGGTCAACTTTATCTAATTTAAGTATGCGTGACGGTGGACTTAACCCCTGTAAATTAATCGGCCAAAATGTTAGAAACCATGATCAACAAAAGTATTTTGCATATTCATCGTGTTGTGCATGAATTTGTACAAGTGGACTATAAAAGTGTTGATAACATCAAATAATGCTGATATTTTAGTGTTAATTTCCTCCTATTATACTCATCTTTTATATTAATTTATTAGGATATATACTTTTATTTGTTTATATTATGTTTTCAGGACAAGGATGAGCATAGGTGATGAGTGCTCAAACACTCATCATTTTTTTCCAATCTGAACTACACAAACATTTACAAACACTCAAAAATGCATCAAAATATAGAAAATATCCCAGGATTGTGTTTAATATGTTTCAGATGCAAAATGATTGAAAACATATGAAAAATGAACAAAGTTTGCATAATTGGCAGTTTCAGTTCCTCAACTTTCAAAATTTGACAAAATCATTCCTTGAGTATTTGTTTTGAAAGAAAAGTCAATCCAAGTCCTTTAAAAGTCAAAAGTTAACAAAAGTGATCCTAGGGTAAAAAGTTTTAAAAATTTACAATTTTGGTCCCTGAAGTTTCAGAAATTGACAGATTTGGTCCCTGGTGGAAAATTTTGAAAGAAAAGTCAACTTTGGTCCTTGGAAACTCATAAGTTGTCACAAATGACCCTTTGTTGGAAAGATTGAAGGATTTGCAGAATTGGTCCCTCAACTTTAGAAAATGGCAAGAATAGTCCTTGGAAATTAAAAAAAATGGAAAAATGCAACTTTTATCCTTGGATTGTTCATTTATGGCAGAAGTAACCCTTGAATTAGGTTTGGATAATAGTCTAAGTCAGCCCTCCATTTTCAAAAATATTACAAAAGTGGTCCTTGTGATAACATCAAACCAAACCGGACCCTTCATATTATAAACCTAATCCATTTCCAAAACAAACCCAACCCATGTACTCCATTAAGCCCACCAAGCCCAAAAACCAAATAATAAACCCAAACCCCCCTGTCAACTGGTCAAACGACCAGTCAAACTCACCTACCATCAGCAATGTTCACCCCCTTTCCCCTGTTTTTCTACACCATGTCCCCCTCAAAACCACCACCTTTTCCTCACCTTCCCCACTAACACCCCTTCCTCTACTAATAATCCAACCCCAACAATAAATGCTCTCACCTTTACCACTAAAATGGTCAAAAGTGCAATTTCCACCTTTTGGCGCCAAAATCCTAATCAACAGCTAGGATTGATTAAAACTCAAATTAATGGTGAGGATTTGGTCTATGGCCAACAAAGATGCATGTGGGACAGCCAAATTGCAACAAGAAACACACATGGATGCTTGGAATATTATTTTCATTTTCGTAGTATAAGTAGAAGTGAATGTAAGCCATATGAGGCATGTAGTATTGTAATTTAGTCTTTATTAGTGCTTAATTATCATTTGTATTCAGTTTTCAAGTAATGAAAGTTTCTTTTTAAGTTTACTTCTTATTTCAAATTTCAAGTTTAAAATAAGCTTTACAATTGTCATTACAAGCTCATTAGTACTTCTAAGCTGTTTGGAAACTTATATAAGTTCAATTAGTAAGCTTTTAGAAGCTTTATAAAAAAATTATGTATCAATGGAGGAGATGGCTAGAGCAAGGTGCATACAGGATGGCCTTGGGTTAGGGGCTTGTGGAAGCCATTAGGATTGGTACATTGGTTCTTGGTTTCTAGCTTGGAAGGCTTTGTAAGCTTTTCTTTTGATCTTTGTTATTTTAGTATACAAGTGGTTGTAGTTGCTTATTTGTGGTCATTTAGCTTATTAATTGCTTAGTAGATAAGTTGTAGTGAGTAGGTTAAGCTTTGTTTCCATTTCATTCAAGTTTCATTAAAATCTGTCAGTTTAGGTAGTGTTTGGAATTAACTGTTTGAGTGTGCATTTGTGGTAGTTATTGGCCAAGTCTGTTCCTACTTCTTTCTTAGTACCTAAATAGACCAGAACAACAAGTATTTTAGGTGGTTGTAAGCCATTAGTCAAAATCATAAAAAACTAGGTCTAATTCCTTTTTGTGAAGGATTTAGAGAGGCATAAGCCTCATTTCAACTCACAAGTGAGTTTTGTGGCTTAATTTAGTCTTCATATAGTTTAAATAACCTAAATCAGTCCTAAAATCAAGATCAAAATCCATTTAAGTCAAACTAGGCCTTAACATCAAAAAGTCAAATTTCAAGTTAGGTCAGGAATCCACTTTTTGTGGGAATTTTTGTAATTTTTGTGTTAAGACTCAGACCTTGATCTTTTAACATGTTATAGCCACCCACCTAAGCTTTAAAAATCCACCATCAGCTTAATTTTGAGATTTTTATTTGTAGCTTATGTGAGGGCTCAAAGAGGCCTGCAGGGTAAAGTGTTGCCCTGCACCAGGGGACTAGTCAAAATACCCAATTTTCCAAGGCTTGTCCTGAATTCATTAGTGGGCCCCACCTTTTGGTTCTTGGCTTATTGGAAAGCCAATAAGCGAAACTTTAAAGACCAAGGCTTATTCTTAGGTTTGTAGCTTATTTAGTAGGTCTGCTAGTCCCATTTTGTTTGTCCCATTTTACATGCCTATTGAGTTCTCAGTAATTGTGCCCAAGTTCAAAGCCCTCCCCTGACTTCCCTAGTGGGCCCCAGGAGTCACCTTTTGGCTTTTTCAAAGCTAATAAGCTTAGCTTATTGGATCAAATTTTTGTTTGGGCTTCCAATCACCCTGGTGGGCCCCACATTGCCCTGAAGTTGGCTAATTTGGCCTATTTCATACTCAGATTTGGACCAAGTGCTTATTTGCTTCTCCTAGCTTATTGCTTGTGCTTTTCTGTTTCATTTTGCTTAAATCGAGTTCCTATAGGTCTGTTTGTAGCTTATTTGTTCTTGAGACATCATGTGATATCTTTTTCAAGTTTCATCAAGTCCTAATAAGCTTAACATACCAACTATTAAACACTTTGGATTCCAAAGTGCTTATTTTTATGATTCAGCCAAAGTCCCTTTACAAAAGTTGTTTATTTTAAGTATTTAAATAGTTTTGTAAAAAGAAAATCCAGAAAAGTCAAAAATAAATAAAGTGAGAGCTTCTATTTAAGCTTTTTAGCTTATTGTAAAAGCAATTTTCATTTTTATAATTTTCTTAGGTTTCTGATATCTTTTAGTATTTTTTAGTAATTTTTTCAGATTTTTCTCTTTTCATTTAGTACTTTTCATAATTTAATTTAATTTTTATTAATTAATAATTAGTTTTTAATTAATAATAATTATTTTAAAAGTCAGAAAAATAGAATTTTAATTTTAAAATTAGTTTTAAGTTATTTTAGATTTTTCCAAATATTTTTTTCCTTTTTCTAGTATAATTTTATAATTAGTTATAATTTAGGTTAATTTAGATAATTAAAAAGTAATTAGAAAATAGTAATTAATTAATAATGATTAATTAAAAAGTGTAAAAATTAGTTTTCTTTTTCAAAAAATTTTCTTTATTAATTAGGATTGTATAAATATCAATTTCATATGTGTAGCCCTTTTATTTCTTTAGATTCACTTTTTTTCACGTACATCTGTACCCGTTTGTAATTTAAACGTACGTTTTTAGGTTTTCATGCGTTTCTTTCTAATCTAATTTCACATAATCAATCACATAGCTTTCCTAAGCTATTTCATTTCATAATTCTTCAATATTTCTCACCATAACCCTTTCCTGTGAAAATCACCCGATCACAAGCACGTTCAAATACAATTCACACCTCGTCGGGACATAACGACCCGGTGATACTCTATACTATCCAGAAGCATTGACCTAGGTTTTTTGACTATATTGACCACATCAGTGGTTGACTTTAGTTGACCGTTTAGGCGTAATAAATTTTTGGCGCCACTACCGGGGAGGCTGTGCTGCGTATTCTCAAATGTCTTTGAGATTAGTGTTATTTCACATTCGTCACTGTAAAAATCTCATCATTTTGTAAATTTTAATAAAAAAAAATCATTAACACTTTTCCTAAAGTGTTAAAACAGCAAAAAAAATCAAAAACAAACAAAACAAACCTTTACGTTTTCTATATCGAATTTCTTTTTAGGTGATTCTTAAAGAAATACGATTTTGGTTAACGGGACGATACCGAAAATAATTCCAAAAGTTTCTTTTCACATACACAAAAACCCAAAAACATTCTTCTTTTTCTTGTGAATAATAATTAAATAAAATAAACCGTCGCAAACCAAGACAGAACACCTACGAACTGGGGTGTGAATATTAATAAGTTCCCAAACAAAAGATTAAAACTTGCCATTGTATCCTTGTGAGTGGTGTACCTTTTCTAAAGAAGCCATTCATTTGAGATTATTGGTTTAAGTTCACTGTGGTTTTGCCTCGATTTTATTTTGATTGGTTTTGTTCCTAGTGCATGCGTACTCGTTCTTCTAGGTCTACTAGTCCATTACGTGAGCTTGTAAGAATTCCTAGAAGACATTGTAGACATTCAGCACCAACAGGCGAATCTGAGATCCGTACTGTTTCCACATCTACTGTCACCAAGGCGGAAGACCGCCTTATGTGTGAGCTTCTCCAAGCACCCATCGAGGGTTACGGAGATGCTATCGTTGTTTCAGCCATCGTGGATGATAATTTTGAGCTCAAAACCGGGTTACTCAATCTTGTAACCTCAAGTCAATTCTACGGTTTTGAGAGGGACGATCCTCATGCTCATATTCGATGGTTTAACAAAATCACGTCAACCATCAAATACAAGAATTTCCCGTCTAAAGCAATAAAACTTCTTCTCTTCCCATTCTCCCTCGAGGGGCAAGCCCGGATTTGGCTTGAAAAACAGCCTCCTCGATCTATTGAGACATGGGAAGATCTTGTCAAGAAATTTGTGAATGAATTCTTCCCACCTTCTAAGACCATGAGTCTTAAAAACGAAATCACCAAGTTCACTCAAAATATGATGAATCATTTGGTGAAGCATGGGATCATTT